>CABFOC020000018.1:0-600000 GCA_902141235.2 Clonostachys solani | reverse complement strand
CAGCAGCAACCGTTTGGTCAACGTCAAAGGTCGTAGTATTAGAATCCGGCCGGGAGACAATAGGTCCAATGGCTAACCGAGAATGTAACCTCAAAGAGAGCACGGGGTATCAACCACTGGCCCGAGCCCCTCCTGGTCCCCCACCTAGAGACTAAAGGCATCGAGGCTCGGCCGCGCCACCACACGGTCCGCTCGGATCTCAAGGGTCTCTCCCGCACCCCTCGTTCACCCTCCCGCTATCTAGCCCTCCTTGACCAACACCGCCCCGATGGCTTCCGTACCATTGTGAACCGTACATGTTATCTCCTCGAGACCGGGCAGAAGGAGCTGGGAGGCCCCAGGCGACCTCCCTCCCCTGCCTGCCATGCCCCTACCCCGGCAATAGTAGTCTGCGAGCTGCTGGACCACCGGACCAGTTTAATTCGAGGAATTCATCAGCACCCTCTTTGTCACTGCGGGTGGGTTTGCTGCAGGTGACATTGCAGGCTGTCAAGGAACACGTTGGTTAGTTTCCACTTTGTCACCCCCTGCTCTTACGTACTTGCATGAGGGGAGGGACCTTACTCCGATTTGCTAACATTTTGAACACAGAGATAAACGGAAGACCAAAAAGGGTCGTAGGCGAAAGAAGGAGGGATTCGAAGACCTGCTGAAGCACCCTGGCCCAGAGTAGGATTAAAAATAGAAGCTGCTGCGGCCGTTACACTTGATAGTAATAATGAACTGGCGGGGACAAAGACATTGCTGTGTTTGTTCGTAAGCGAAGCGCTTTGCAAGGACAAGGGTGACCGTCGTCTTATCAAGATATCCCCCGGTTATATCTGCGACATTTGCGACCAGGACATTCAATGTGACTTTTACCATTGCAACATCTGCAGCAAGGGAGAGTATGACATGTGCCAAAAGTGTTTGGACAGGGGTACAACCTGCACGGCGAATGGATGTAACAAGCTGGGTCACTTGTTCATCTCACTGTAGACAAAAGACGGTTACTCTGATTAAGCTTGGTAGGTGAGGTGGATTCAAAAACATCGATACTGGTTTGTGCTTGAGTTGAACCCTTTGTTATCTTGGTTCTTCCCGAACATGTTGAGCCCGGCTCAAGCGCAGCTCCACAGAATGAGCTTCTCTATCATTTGATGATTGGCTTATTGTTGGTTCTCCTCTTGTCCGCAGACATGTCAAATGTACATATGTCTCGAGCCCATATCCCTGCTAACAGTTCATCGTCGAATGCAGGAGCATATCAACGCTGCAGCTCGGCTCTGTTGTGCAAGCATATTGCTGTGGATAACTTTGTCTTCTCTGTGAAATATTCTTACCATGATCCAACCTCCCATACGTCATATCAGGCCCCGAACCACACTTTCGTATCAGTTGAGATTTACGCGATCCATTCAAGAGGAAGAGAGAAAATCCCTCAATGGAGTAAACCGCTAATGATGGCTTGGACATCCGGGGGCCCGGTTCAATGTTTACGTTGAATTCGTCAACCCTTGTCCTTGACAAACCAATAAATTCCACCCTGTACGCGATTATTGAAAGAAAAAAAGCTTTATTAGCCTCATGCGGCATCTTCCTGTCTCTTCCACACGTGGCTGTGGGGATTCAAACGTTTCTGGTCTCCCGGTTCCGCCCTTCATCCCTGGTCAATCAAGGCCTCTATCCCCATCTTTGTGCATGCATTGGATGCTTGATAGCCAATTGAGTCAAGTTTAATTTACCAGTGCTGATTGACACCACCACACTCGTCAATACTGAAAAGCAAGTTCTCGGAACACAGGGAACGAGGAAAAGCCTTGCAGCAAATCACAAAGCCAAGCTCGCTCACACGACCCCAATGAAACGCTTCGTAAACACGCACAGGCGGGTCTTTGTCAGGCCCTGACCCAAGGCTAATGCGATGCGGCTGACAACGCTATTCTAATTGGTGTCTGGTCTTGTCTGTTTACGTCCGTTTGATCCTCCCCCCCCGCGCGTGTGTGTGGATTTCTTGTATCGAGATGCAGCACTATCAGGTGATGACCGTGGTGGTAGCCGAGTGGTGCCATTTCCAAGGAAATATGACCTTCCGATAAGCGATCTTATTATACGATCAGTCCCCCTGAGGTGAAAAAATAAATCCCGAGATCTGCCTCTCCTCCTTCTAAAACCAAACTCTGTCGGGGAATTACTCACCCACTGCAAATCCTCCCCCACGCTTGTCCGCCCATCCCAAGCCCAAGCCGAGCCATACCATGGCCGACTCAGACAACAGCATGGACAGCAGCAAGAACAACGGGACTGCCTCGGCCTCGGCGGCGGCTCAGCCAAGCGTGTCGGAGGAGAGCAAGAGCGAGATCGATCCCACTGTGTACACCCATCACCGCAATCTTTCAAAGCCTCTGATCGACAAGTGGGATGCCATCTACGCTCAGGTCGAGAAGGAGAATGCCGAAATGACGGACGATCAGATCATGGAGAAGTATCCATTTATGAGTGAGCTTTCCCTATAACTACGGCGCGACGATGGCCCCGAGCACTTGATTGACCATCTGGATATTAGAAAATCTGGGACCCAGCACCTGAGCCGAAACGACGATTGGAACAATCGGAACGTGACATTTCATTAGAGCACGGATGGTCGGCGGCGGCAGGCTTTTCTACCCAATCGGCGTTATTTCTTTTCTTTCTTTGTATTTGGAATTTGGAATTGGATATCTCGAGAAAGCCGTCTATGGGTCACAGACGCGCAAGAAGCCAGAGGCTAATCGAGCAGAAGTTGATTTCAAACTTCTCCGGTAGTTGTGTTGAGAACTGGGAGGGAAGTGATGCATTATACACGACAGCATTTACGTTGAGGGCATTTATTGTCAAGCTTTTTAAACACTTTAAAATACAGGACTCTTTGTCCACGTTTTACCAGAACCTTTCGAGAATACGTATACTTTTTGTTTCAGCCATGTTCTATTGATGTCTATGCTTGGTCAAGTAGCCAGAGATGATCTGAGCCACTACCATTGTATCCGAGAACGAAGGCAAGGGGAAAGTGATGTACTGGATTAACGAGGTGCTGAAACTATATTCTGAAAACTATGAATAGCAACTAGGTAATATTGTAGGGTTGTTCTTGAATACCCGTGGAAATTGCACTTTGGGATGTTGCCAACTTCAATGTTGCTTGCACATTCTAAACCACCGTGCAATCAAGTCTCAGTTCGCATGATTAATTCAATAAAGCTGACTTATTAGATAAGGTGAAGGAATATTCAGAGACCACGGTGCTCAAAGGTCGTATTTTGAGTTTAATTGTGGTGTTTCTTGGCCATTTGATAAGAGAGGATGAATAACATCTCGCGTTCTTAACCAGGATTGAAGCTCATTACACAACCTATACACATCCCATTACTGCAACCCGCAACGATAACACAAGTAGAGTGATAAATGTCTCCCAAGAATTTCCCCCAAAAAGGCTCCATTGTTCATAAAATGTCGTGACTAAAACATCATCGATGAAATACCGGCGTGGTCACAATGCAATTATTTGGTAGCGAGAGCCCCGTCAATAATCTTCCACGTGTGCTCCTCCACCTTCTTCAGATTCTCCTCGCTCCAGACCTCCTTGTTGGGGACAATACGGCCCTTGTCGTCAATCGAGTTCCAGACCCTGGCGTCCTTCTCGCTGGCCGCCGTCACGCCCTGCACCAAGTGGTCGGCGCACGACTCGGGAGAGACAGCCAGCACGGCCTCTGCGCCCTTTGCCAGAGGTTTGAGGTACCAGGGCAGGTTCTTGAAGAGCCCGGTGCTGACGACTCCGGGGTAAGCGTGGAAGAAATATCGATGGCTCGAGCTCGGGTCAGCGGGCTGCAGCTTTGCAGCGTGAACCTGCACCATGGCGTCCGTCATGGAGATGCAGTGATCGGCAGCCCGGCCGAGAGAGAAGGTGTTCTTGAGATCCAGATCGTCCCAGTTCAGCTTGGACGAGCTGCCACGTGTCCCGTCGAGCACGATGAGGACCTTGGCGTCGTCCTTGAGAACGGGGGCAAGCTCGCGAATGAGAAGCTGCTTGCCGTAGAAATGCAGGGCCATCTTGTTGTCGATGCCTTCCGGGGTCTCGGTGCGGCCGGCCATGGTGAGGATGCCCTGGCTCATGACGAGCAGGTCGATCTTTGGCTCCTGGGCCGACTTGTACTGGTCCGTGTACTGCTTGATGGCGCGCATGGACGAGGCATCCAGGGCCCGGAACTCCATGTTGCTGTGAGGGAGCGAGCTTGGCTTGCTGCGTCCGCTGATGATGACGGATGAGGAGGCTTCTGAGGCGATGCGGGAGGCGATCGCGTAGCCAATGCCGGCGGTGCCGCCGACCACGAGTGCTCTGATGCCCATGGTGATGTGTGCTTAGATTGATTGATGAACGGTTGTGCTTGCAATGTTTCCGGAAAGGCTGACGATGGGATGACGCTGCATTTATTCACACGTGAAACTCCGCCCAAAGAGTCCGGCCCGTCTGATGACAACTGCAATGGCTGCCTGAGGAACGAAGTAAAACTCCGCAATTAATGTCACTGAGAAAATCGGCGCGAGCCAAGCCCAGACTGTTGTCCTGTTTTGGTGGTGGTTCCGGCCACTCATCTTCCCTGTTTATGCACGCCAGTGACTTAACTCCGTCAATCTCCATGGAAGCAACAGAACAAAGTCCAGGTGATCTGACCACAATGCAGGCAGGCTGAATACAAAGCATGGCACGTCGCACGAATTACGTGGTGGCAAGGGACTTGAATCGCAACAAAGGCCGGCGGGACAATTGTATTGGGGCTCATCTCTGGGCCCTGTGAATTGGCATCTCGATTTATTTGCGATCTGGAGGTTTAATTAAGGCATTGCGATAGTTCCCAGAATGCTGGTTCAAGATATATAAGCACCATTTTTGCTCCCAGCAACCAGAGACGCATCTCTAGAATCATTGTAGTGATACCAATCCCTTACCAGACCGGAAGTCTGCGCTTGAAACTATCATGAGCACCTGTGGTGTTGAATGGGTTGAGACCCAGTTCGGGCCAAAGCCACAATGGACGAACGAACCTGACCATGAGGCCATATTGCAGGCGGCTCGGCAGGCATTGAACTTGAATGAGCTGTGCTCTGTCAGGTTTCTCGCGCAAGGGTGCTTCAACAGGGTTTATGTCATCAGCTCACCAAGCGAAGAGTATATCTTCAGAGTCAGCCTGCCAATGTATCGGTGCTGGAAGACCGAGAGCGAGATTGCCACGATGGAATGGGCGCGGCAGAGCACATCGCTCCCTGTCCCTCGCGTCTTGTCACAAATGAACGATCCGTCACAAGCGGTCGGCTACGAGTGGATAATCATGGAGAAGGTTTCAGGAAAACCCCTCGAGGATGTTTGGACAGGCATTGACTATTCTTGCAAGAGAAGAATCGTCAAGCAACTGGCCGCATTCGCAGCAGCTACCTTTGAACACAAGCTAAGAGGAATAGGAAGTCTATACTACTGTAACAGCTCCTTGCTTCCGGCTCCCCCACCTGGCAATTTCGAGGAAAAGACAGATTCAACTTCATTCAAACCATATGGCGACGATCACCTAGGATTCCCCTTTGGACTGGGACCGGGAGTCTGTCCGCTGTATCTGTCTCCGTATTTTGAGCGAGTACCTCAGGGACCCTTCTCGACCTCTCGAGAATGGGTAATCTGGCTATTAAAATTTGCGGGTGAGGACCTCCAAGCACGTTTGAAAGAAGGAACGGGAAGTTTTGTCCAGGGGCCCGAAGGAGTAGAAGCGATGACTATTCTTCATAGGTTAGGAGCACTATTGGATGCCTTTTTCCCACTCCATTCCACATCGGAGTCTGAGCTCACCATGCTCTTCCATCACGATCTTAGCGAAAGTAATATTCTGGTTGATGATAACGGCTCGCTTGCTTCGGTCATCGACTGGGAATACATGTCAACTGTGCCGTTGTTTATGGGATGCCAAATCCCGCAATTTCTCATGGATTTGCCGTGCGATACTGGCCCAAAGATTGACGACTATGAGGGGTATAATGACTTGCGGTATTGGTCACACCGCAAATACTACGAGTTAACTCAGCTGAGGCAAGAGTTTCTTCATGAGATGAAGAGGCTGCAGCCTCAATGGGTTGACATATTCGAGTCCACTGAGCATCAGAGAGATTTTGTCGCAGCAATTACCAGCTGTCGGGAGTTTTATGGGGAGCCGACGATGTGCGAGATACTCTGCAGCTGGCTAACTGATGTGGAATCGGGTGTTCTGGACGTTATGGGCTTGGACGAGAGAATCTTTGATGCGTTTGCTTCGGCGGATACATTAAATGATAGGTTTGAAGGGATGGAAGGCATTGAGACAACTTGAAAAGCTCTATCATTATCGAGGTCTCGCAAAAGTAATTTGATTTTAAACCTTTAATTAACTGAAATATCGGGTTTGAAGTGAGGTGAATGCCGGGTCTTTGCAACTGCTTTTCCTACTTACATTCCACTTGGAATCTTAACGAGGAACAATTTGCGGGGAGCCATCATACAGAGAAGTTTGTGTAAAGTGGGAGAAATTTATTACATCGACATGATCTTTTAAATCATTGAATAGTTAAAGCGTTGCCAGGGCCCTATGCATCATAACAAGAACTCCAAATCAGTCGTGACATCCCCCCGTTTCGCCCGGAACATGTCTAGATAATAATTTGATTTTGGAGCCCATATTCCTCTTCCTGCTTTGGGGAAGACTTGACGGATCGGTTTCACATACGTCGAGGATAAGCTCATCATCGGTTCCTCTTTCATGGCCTTCTCATCCGGCACTCGAGGCACAACGGCGCGGGCATTCCGCCTCTCCGTCAAGTGCCTGAGGCGCACAAATATCCGAACAGATATATCCGCGCCCAAAGTCCACGAGGCATTCTGAAATCCCGTTAGGAAAAACACGTTGGGTACATCTTGTACCATGACGGCTTTCCAGGCGAACTTTTCGTTCAACTTGTAGGGCTGCCCGTCAATAGAGAAACGAATGCCGCCGCCAAACTTGAGTTTGAGCCCCGTGGCGGTGACGATGACATCTGGATGGAGGGATGCCCCTGACTCTAATTCGATCGAATCCTTTGTGATCTCCTTTATTCTGTCTGTGACCACGTCTGCTTTCCCTGATCGAAGCGCGGCGTAGAAGTCCCCATTTTTGCAAGCGCAGAATCGCTGCTCCCATGGGTTATAACGAGGTTTGAAGTGAGGATCCCATTTGATTTCCGGCGGCAGCTGCCAGAGCGTGACCGCTTTGATGAAAAGTTTGGCGAGTCCGGGTGACAGCTCGCAAACAAGGTTGGAGAGAACACTGCCCAAGAGGAACACGAACCGCAAAATAGACGATGCAACTGACTTTGGCAGAACGGCGAAGAGAAAGCTTATGATGAAGTGCGTGTCCCATAATGAGAGGATATATGTCGGGCTTCTTTGAAGCATTGTGACTCGCGCTGCCTTGTCTGCAACCGACGGGAGAAGTGCCACGGCTGTGGCTCCGCTCCCGATGATGACAATATTCTTGCCAGAATAGTCGTAGTCTTCGGGCCAGAACTGCGGATGGATGACTTTGCCACCGAAGTTCTCGATCCCAGGAATGTGTGCCTGCAGAGGCGTTTCATAATCATAGTAGCCAGTCCCGAGAAGCACGAACTTGGCCCTAAAGACGACAGACTCGTCCTTTCCAGCCACAGAGACCTGTAGCTCCCAAAACATCCTCTCTGATTTCCAGCTGGCCGCTGTGACGGTGTGCCCATAGCGGATGTTGCTAGCTATTCCAGCTTTCCGGGCAGCTTCGTTCAGGTAGTTCTTTATGTGCTGCCCGCTAGCCATTGACTGGGCCCGGTCCCACGGATTCCAGGGCAGCCCGAAAGTGAACATGTCAGAGTCGGAGCGAAGGCCCGGGTATCGGAAGAGATCCCATGTTCCCCCAAGAGCGTCGCGACCCTCTAGAATAGCGTAATCTGTGCCCGCGGATGTCTCATTCTGTACTCGATAGGCAGCGTTGATGCCGGACATTCCCGCGCCAATAATGACAACGTCAAAGGATGTCGTTGTAGTCGAGTCCTCCATCTTGGATACAGGGATGAGCAGTGGACGATCGTGAAGGTCAAGAGCGCTGAAAACTGCTCATTGCCATAGGAATTATTGTGGCGAAGAATTCTTTAGTGCGTTTTATCAGAGCGAGAGCAGATATTTGACCTCCCACAGAGTTTGATTTCTGATAACTGATATAATGAGCAATAGAATCAGCAGGGTGCAGCACATGCTACGCTGCAGAGTGAACGAAGATACGAGTGATGCGATGCAGAGTCAGGGGCTGAGGTGTCGAGAGAAGCTAGCAACAGGTTAAATGCGGCTTAGCGTCTCAGACATATGGCAGCTTTCTATATTTGTTGATGTCCGAGCGAGTGATAGACCTGAGTGAAGCTAATGGTGAGAGTTGGACATTGATCATCGTGCGGGGAAATAGGGTTGCGCCGAGGCTCCCATGATATGTAACTTCAATGATTCTAAAAGGAAATGCGCGGTGTTCCTTTGTACTACCGAGGTTAAAGTATGGCACCATCACGAATCGTGGACGATGAACCCTCCCGACGATGAGGTCTATGAATCTCCCCGGCCTTTTTTCATACATGAGGGAAGGCTTTGGCATTGCGGTCAACTTATTTCTGTTAGAAATGAAAGCTATAGAAGATTGCTGTCTGACTTTTAAAACAAAAATATAAATTGAATCTCCGGTGTAGAACTGTTTTTCAGCTACTTTTGTCCTTTGGTATATGACGGGCTGCTGAGATTCCAATCCCATTTCGAATAACCTCTTGTAGCCATAATGGGAGCCCCCTGAACCTGGAAATAATTCCAATATTCCGGGGAGCCATCACCTGTCCCCCTCTCTTGCTGAGCACCTGGCCGACAATCTGCTTAGCAACCTTCTCTGCAGGAACCATTCTCACGCCCGTGCTGTCAAGAACGCCTTTGATGTCTTGAACAAGCGCTGTCTGCGCAAAGTAAGGATGAACAATCGAGGCTAGAATGTTGGGCGCTTTATATATATTTCGGAGCTCTACCTTCAGCGCCTCATGGAATGAAAGCGCCGCCGCCTTGGTGGCACAATAGTCGGCGGAGCTGGGCAGCGTCACAAAGGACACGATACTGGCAACCGTCACCACATGGCCCTTATTCTGCTTGATCATGTGTGGGAGGAATTCCTGCGTTACGAGCCACATGCTGATGATGTTGACTCCAAACACCGTACGCACTACAGAGGGAGGCGTCTGCAGGATAGGCGCCGGCCGCGTGTACCCAGCATTGTTCACAAGAATGGATGGATGTCCGAAGTCCTTGCGGACGCCAGCAGCGGCGGCAGCGATGGAATCTTCGGAGGTGATGTCGCAGCTGTAGTGGCGGATGCGGGAATTACCTTCCAGAGCCTTTGGCAGCTCCTGGACATCGAGGACAGCAACTCGGATGCCAGCTGCAGCCAGCTGTTCGCAGATGTGTCTGCCAATCCCACCGGAGCCGCCCGTGACGACGGCGATTTCATTCGGCCAGTCCCAGCCGGGGGCAGCAGTAAGACGGAAGTTGTTGGCGGCGGCGGAATTCGCAATCTTGTTGAGTCGGTCAATGACGCCAAACAAGACCAGCGCTTTGAGTATCCAGGCGAGTTGCGGTGAGTCCACAAGGGAAGGGGATAAGTGTAGCCAAGGGAAGCGCTCAGTAATAGTTTCCGAATAGGTGAGGGCGGCGAGGATTGGGCCATTCAGTAGGGGAGAGGTGATGGCTCCTTGAAGGAAATGGAGAGTGTTCCAAACGGGCGAGTTCATTGTGGATTGAATTATGGCTGACCAGTAATTGAAACGGTGTTTGATCTACTGTTGGCTAGTAATGGGTCAAAGTGCCGTGGCGACTGTCGCCTGATATGAGGGTGAGGTGGAATGAGATGTTAGAGCACTTCGGGAGGTGTGATACATATAAACAGTCGACTACAGCGGGGAAATACAGGCCGGGAAAAGGGGCTGGCTCATGCCACTCTGTTTCTAGTCATCTGCCCACATGCTGGAGATCTCAATGGTTGCTTGGCCGGACAGGGGCCAAATGACTGACATGAAACATAGCACAGCCAGAACCTCCAGTATTGAATTTCGATATGATCAAAACAATAAACCTAGTAATAAACAAAATATGAAGCTAAATACTGTAGAATAATTTGTTATTCTCTTATTATTATATTTAATATTATTGATAGGAAAATTAGGTCCCTACCTTACATGATAAGGGCTTGAGTATGCCATGTTTTATTTCTGCCACTTAGGGGCGTAGTGTATTGAATAATTTCATACTCATGCCTACTAGTGAAGGCGAAAGACGAAAAGAGACGTGTTTGTATTGGAGGTATCCGGGGCGAGTCCTAAGCCTGAATAAAACAATACGCTCGTCAACATCTGGAGAGTTGAGGATTCTCCGGTGAATTGACATTGGAAACAGGCAATTGACATAAGAACATACTTGACTGAAGCTATTACTCTGTAAGCCCCAATAGCATGAGCTTTTCTGCACACGTTAATGTATTAAGAGACTCTATTCATTGTGTTGAGATGTCGGGTCTGGCATCTTCTATTGTTGTTTAACTTTATACTCGAACTCTCTCTCACGTATCAAGCGATTCTTGGAAGTGCTCTAGATCTTCCAAGAGCGCGTGATCCCACGACCAGGATCATGTATCTACCCAAGCTTCAGTAGCCGTGTTAATGTTAGAATATGTAGTATTAAATGAGTCTATTGAATCATGCATCGTAGGGTTCATTAGTCCTGATAATGTAAATTTGTCCAACCAGAACAGTGCAGCCTACAATCATGGCGATTGTGATGATAGGAAGGTTAACACGCGCAAAGTCCAGGCTCCGTACGCGTATGTGTTTCCTGGAGAGAATGTCTCTCCAGAGAAGCCCAGCCAGGGAGGCGCTGAAAGAAGCGCTGAAGGCACCATAGTTCACACCCAGCGCCATTCCATATACCGTTGCCCAGAATGTGCGGTCACTTATTGGGCCAGCATTGGGCTGTCGATGGATCTCTTGCCATGCCTGTATTACCCGTGAAAGCAATATAGTGGTCCCGATATTTGTCCCGGCAAACTGTGATCTGAGTCAGTATCTGATCGGAATCAACAAGGAAGATGAACAGGAAGCTCACGTTGTAGAGTAATACAGATAATAAACCGATCCCTCCAATGGCACCCACCGTGCCAGTGTTCTCTACCCAATGGTCCCAGCCGTAGGCGAACACAGGAACCCATCCTTTCGTGACAAGTGCCTGTACGAGGATGAACATGCAGAAGGCAAAGGGAACCAGCGCGAAAGGCAAATGTACCAATACAGCTGTAGCGGTGGGGAATGTTTCTTGCAACCATCGGAACACATCTTGAGCAATGGAAACGAGAGTTGTCGGCTTATTATGACCGCCCTCAACTGTGGCTTGCAGAGTGCCGGGTATACTGCTCATTTCAAGATCAGATTGAGAGGCTAGAACTCCCTCCCTAACGGTGCTTAAAACCACTTCATTAGGAAGATCTTTATGCTGGGTCGGATGTGGCACCGAGTTCCGGATCTCGCTGTGATCTTTTTGCTTTTCTGATTGATATGCGGGATCTTTCTCATCGGAGGCGACTCCAGTGGCAGCATGTTTCTCTTTTGGTGTTTCCTCAGTCTGAATGACCTCATCGTGACTCTGGCAAAGATTGGTCTGGTCAGAGGATGAAGTTGAAGAATCAACCACAGTAGATTTCTGCAGGGCGCCATGGGTCAAGGAGGCTCGTCTAAATTCCTCTTCTTGAAAAG
Source organism: Clonostachys solani (assembly GCA_902141235.2). Taxonomy (NCBI): domain Eukaryota; kingdom Fungi; phylum Ascomycota; class Sordariomycetes; order Hypocreales; family Bionectriaceae; genus Clonostachys; species Clonostachys solani. The sequence continues at coordinate 588,141 of CABFOC020000018.1, read as the reverse complement.
CCCTTTCAGCCCTTGTGGTCTCGACATCTTTCCTGCCACTGCGGGCGATGTGGCGTGTCTCCTTTCTATGATACCACCCTGAGGCAATATCCCAGCAAAACATGGCAAATGCCGCTGGCAAAGTGACGTAAAATAGCTGATGCTTCCCTGATTTGGTGCTCACAGCATTCAGAGCCAATACCGTAGCCAAAGTAGCAGCCATGATAACTGCACCAAATGCTGCGCCTCCCTTGTCGAGGAAGGGGTTCATGATCTCCTCTAAGGAAAGAAGTTTTCCTTCCTCGTTATTAGCTAAATTAGCGGCATCGTCATCGATGTGGCCTCTGGCAAAAGGGATATTTGGATTGACTGGCTTTTTCCCTTTGACATCGTCAGGAAGGTCGTGGATTTCAATTGAAGTGGGAATGAGGTCTTCGTCCTCGAAGATGATATAGACTAAGAAAGGCAAAAGTATAATGCCTGTTATGACCACTGGCACTACCATATTCGCCGTGTACGCAATGAATTTGATATTGAAAGCGCCAGCTAAGACGAGATTCGTCGGATTTGAAGAAACGAGGATTGCGGATGCAATATTGGCAACTGCAAACTGGGTATAAATCCACGCACGCGGGTGCACTATGTTACGCGACACTCGGGTCATATAAGCCAAGAATGCCGTTCCAGAGAGGATAATAGGATCATTGCCAATGAAACTTCCCAGGATAAAGAAGAAGGTATAGAGGTAGCAAAATAGTCGAGGCCCGGCTTTACCACCCCATTTGAGGACCCTGAAGGCCAGGTATCGGATAAGGCCAGACGCATCGATCGATATTGCAATGTAAGCCAAGGTGATGAAGAAGACCATGATATCAAGGGGATCGATATTATCGGTACCGATGGTGCCATCGTGGATCTCGCGTCGCCCAATTGCCCTGATGGCAAGTAGGAATAGGTCCGCGATCAGAGGCGCAGTGACCATATTCATGGGAAATCTGAGCTTAACAAACGACTTCTTGTTGTCCTTGGACCCATCTCTTGGTGAAATGACTCGAAGGTTACTCAGTGCGTTTAAGAAGGCGTTGCAGAGGCTTGTTGGAACATATATTGGAATATGGAAAGGGAAAAGAACATTGATATCTTGAATGCGCCATTAAAGGGTTAATGTCTATTCAGGAGCTCCTGGATTGAAGACACGTACTGGTGAGAACAAATACAACGAGGGTGACGATTGATCGCCACTCCCTGATTTTATCTGTATCGAGATCTTGCTTCATCTTGCTTCTTGGATCATTATCCGTCTCTTGAAACCGTAAAGTCCTTCTCTTGGGTTGAATTGAAACTGCCAAATTTACCCCTCTTTGCAGTCGGAAGTTACATCAACGATTATATGTCGGTTCTCGTCTGCATGCATCTGGCCACATCAATCAAGTACTCCGGCTTCTAAAATGAACTGATTGGGCCATTGCCTCCCTTGCGTTCTGCTTATGTGAGAAAGACATAAGTTCCAGAGCTCTAATGCTCCATCTTCGCCCTGCCAATGCGGGTGTACTATTTCTTCACTTTATGCAGCCTTTACGCGCCTAAAGGGGATCGATGGACTGTATATCCTAAATCCCCTGACGCTTACCGCCATGCTGTAGTCCCCAGGGACCCAGATATTTAGAGACATCCCCCCAATCGAAATGATGGGAATGGTGGAAGCCTAACCTGTCTCACGCGGCTTAGACATGCTTGGGCACCGCCCATCGGGCGGGCGTCGTATAGCCCGGGCACGACCCGAGAGAAACCCTGTCACTTGCTGCCACATTCCGACTTTCTCGAATGGTGAGGCCCTGAGGCGATCCTCAGCCCTGCTCTGCATCACACCCCGTGGCTAGTCTGTGTTGCCGTCCATCCTACCCACCATTACCGAAGTTCACTTCAAGGATGTAGCAGAGGATGAGGCCCAAACTCTCTTCCAGATTAGAGAGCCTCATCGGCCTGGGCAATTTCTTTTTACAATTCTCACCTCAAAATATTTGGATGCTCATTCAACTACTTTCCACGAAATCCTGCATGTTCCCATGTGATGATATCTACACTAAATCAAACCCCTTATCCACTACTTTGTAACCAATATTTTTGTATCCCTCATTTGACGCAGAGTTAGTCGGGCCTCGAGGTTTCCTCTGGCCAAGCCTAAAACATCATGGCGCCATTGCCTCTGACAGACAATTCCGCATACGATCTGTCACAAGTTCTCGAACCTCGAAACGACACCGACAATTCTGGTGGGGCTCTGCAAGTCATTTGTGCATGGCCAGTCTCAAGCCAATATGGGCCTGGGTCGAGGATCCTGTGAGTCTTTCATCCCCCACACGACAAACCATCCCTGATTTTAACCGCCGTGAAATGGCTTGAGACACAGGTTCTATCTTCTCATCGCCGCATGTGTACTGGCTAGGAAAGCAAACTGGATCAAGAACGCCTGTCTAGCTGCGGCTCTTTTGCTACCAACGATAGCTGCCGTGCATGCCATTGCCCTGGCGGCCCTCCATCGGGACAGTAAGCACGAGACATCGTCTCCAGTCAACTCCCCGACTAACATGATGATAGCAGCTGTAGATATGGACATCTATGGGGCTTTTCAATTATGCTCGATAGGAGTAGTGGTCGCCCCTATTACTGTCCGGTTATCAAAGACGTACCTATATGATCCTGGTCGTAATGTTATCTTCGCTTGGGTGGGCCTTCTTCTTGCTGGTAAATCATTCTCCGCGTTCTTTACAGTAAACGAGGCAATGCAATGTGTTATGGCTAACTGAATCTGAGCGCAGGCCTTCTTAGTCTGACCGTGACGTTCTATCGCACCCAAACTTTTAGTTGCCCGTTCGACGATGCCGGAAACCCTCTTTCGCCCGACGCCTCGAAGTTCCCGTACGACAAACCCCCAAACTGCAGCCTGACCTGCTCCGAGAAGGACGGCCCGTTCTCCCCCATGCGAGGTGGCTCGGCCAAGAACATATACATCATCCCGGCGCCAAGCGTGTTCACATTCGGCGCCGGCACGCTGCTGTCGGCTGCATGTTGCGTCCAAGCTATTCTGTGGCTGATCTCGATGGCGGATAAGATTCTGGAAATCAACTGGAAATCCCAGTCTCGCAAAGTGGGCGATCAAGATGACAGAAGTATTGACGAACCAATATCAGGCACGAACGGGGCAACAAAAAGAAGGATGAAGGATGTCAACGAAAACGTTAGATTCTTCCTGAGCATGGCCGTTGTCCCGGTATTTGGAGGTGCAGGCTTTGCCATCCTTGTTGTGGGTGAAGTCAATTTCTTCAGCCGTCAGGTCTGCTATGAGAACGAGCCAATGGCTGCCATTGGTAAGCTATCTGTTGTCACCATTTTGCAGTGAGGAAGACCGAAGTCATGTTTGGCTAACCCGACTCGTTTCCACAGGTCAATGGGGTTCCATTGTGGGTGTTGGTCTAGCATTAATGGGCTCGCTGTATCTTCTCCTAGCAGAGGATGTTGAAGACCTCAAAGGAAAGGTAAAGGTTGCTGAGCCTGACCGCTCGGGCAACCTGAATACATCGCGAGATGCTTCTGTCACCCCACACCCTGGCCCCCAAAACCCCGACCCAGAGAGACTTGCCACAGGAAACCCAGATGGTACTGGCGATGCTACTGGAACAATACGGTGCGAAGAGACTGATACAAGTGTGGGAAATGCCGGTAGGCAGAAGTTCGCCAAATTGATGCTTGCCTTTAGCAACTCGTTGGGCACTGCCGCCCACGACCGTCTTGATTACTCTGATTTTCATCGTGGATCGGTGCTTAATTGGCCCGAAGTTCCCGGTGAGAAATTTAGAAGTAATAATCTGCGGGATATCAAGAAGATATATGATCCTCCCAAAGATCAAGACGGCAATGTGACTCCTGTACCTCGTTCAAGTAGCTACTATGCTGAAAGCGGTAGTTCTGGGAAAGATAATAGGAGCAGAGAGAGACGGCCGAGTCAATCAAGAAGACGTGCCCGTACTCTGCCCACTGAGAGATCTTCATATCAAGATCAGTCTAGTATTTTGCTCAGTCCTATTCCTAAGAAGGAACGGCCGAGAGGAAGACCAGTCCTACGGGAAAACATGTTTCGAACACCTTCTCCTTCTCACGAGCAGTCAAATGACGAATCATGCTGTTCTCCACTATCTCCCTCGCCCTGCATTCTAATGAGTGGAGGCCAGGGAGTAGACTTGGAGCATAGTGGCGAGGGCTCTTCTTTGGCACAGAATTTGCCAACCATATGCCTGTCTACTGAATCGCTGTCGAGAATGCCTTCTCATTCTTAGCATCAGGTCTCAGGGACAGTGGTGGGGGTTCGGGAAGGAACAAGCTAGATCGGTTTAAGCCTATAATGACGCCTCTTCTTTTTAGATTCAATCATGTGTTTAGATTCTAGTTAGATATACTGATTCTGAGGAATAGCGGAGATAGAAACCATGATAATTTCATATCTGGGTAAGAGTGATTTTCACTGGATCCTGGGAAACCCCATAGTGTGCTCTGGGGGATATGGTAAAGATGGAGTTAATGATGCTAAACAAAGGACGAAGTGAGATGGTTTACACTAGATCTTTAGATCTCTCACTCATTACTACTCCCACCGTAATTCGTAACTGAACAACGAGTGTATTTTCTCGCCAACGTATAAGATGGATTTGGTCACGCTTTATTACACTCTAGAATACCCGATTTATTTCTTCACTCTACTCACGCTGACTGCTCTCTAGTAGCCGTACTCCTTCCAAGATTCTATCCGTGTGAGGCATCACGGCCTCATGGCTATGGTAAGAAAAACTCATGGCATGCACTTTAGCACACAGTCGAGCAAAAGATGATTGCTAGATTGTTTACACATCACCTGATACAATGAGGCATCTTATAGAGAGGAGCCAAGGTGTTGGCACATCTCCGAAAATCTGACAATCAATTTCATGTTTGCTTCCATGCGACCTGGTAGCTCATCTCGTTGACCGGAGCCAATCCTGTTGTCGCCGTCCGCGAAAAGATGATCTTCCGTTGACATTTCTCACCTTGACCTGGCCTCGGCAAACCGTTACAAGACTTCAATATTCGCCTGACTCGGCAAAGATCAATCGATCGACTTTGGGTAGGGTACCCGTGCCGAAAGATGGAGACTCGAGGCTGTCGAATTGTCTGGCGCCTTGGTTGCAGCAGCCTTAGATATCTCGTGCCATCACGTATGGCCACATTGAGTAGTGTTCTAACTTGAATGAATAAGCTGGGCAGATCTAATCCCATTTCATGGCATCTCGCGATTTGCATATCCATTTGGCGTTAACGTTTATCCTGGTTGCGCTGGCATTCATCGTTGGAGGTCACTCGTGGTCAACAATTGGAGAAATTCCCAAACAAGGAGTATAAGAGACGGATCCCGGCCACGTAGGCCACCAGGACAGAAGGGAAATTATTTTCATTGACACGATAAGATCACATGAAATCCAACCCCCGCATTGGGTTGCCGATGGTCTCAACCTCGGCCCTCTATGGCACTGCACACTTGTGACCCATGCTATTTGAAAGGGCCCTGTATGATTCCATAGGTTTGAATTTTTAGACTCTCAAATAAAGCAATTCTATCTCTTCGATTGGTACGGTGACTTAGGTTGTAAGACCTCGCAGATCAACGCATCATGCCCAAACTAGAACAACTGATTTCCCTGCCGAATGTCACGGTTACTGCAGTTGTGGAATGCCTCCTTCTAATCAAGCTCTTCCCATTTTATTATAGCTCTAAAAGCCATATTGGTATATTCGGCCTTGCTCTTGTTATTAACTATGTCCTTTACGCCGTTTTCTGGGTGGTTGTTCACCCAAGGTTTATAAGCCCATTACCCTTTCTTGCAGGTCCTCGGGTATTTACGATCTCTCTTGAAACTCCCTTTGTGTTGTCAGTAGATCCGTGAGAAAGAATAAGAGCAAGATTCTTCTCTGCGAGTGGTGCATTGACATTTCGTTACAGTCGCTGTTGAGTGTGGTTTACAGGTCACTTCTCGAAACATCATGGCCTCCTGGTGAGCTGTACATTGATCTCGCGCGTCAGTACCCAGAAGAAGCAGTTCTACATATCATTCTGCTTCAAAAACAGGTTTTTATCACAAAACCACGGCTCTTGGCTGATCTCCTTGTTCACCGTTCCTATGATTTCATAAAGCCATCACATCTGAGTGGGCTGTTGCGGCACGTGCTCGGCGACGGCCTGATCATCGTTGAAGGAAGCCAACACAAGTTTTTGAGGAAGAATACGATGCCTGCTTTCCACTTCCGCCATATTAAAGACCTATACCCCATGACGTGGGCGAAGTCTATCTCCTTGACCTCAGCGCTTCAGCAAGAACTTGCCGCAAATCCTATCACAGGGGAAAGAACAGATTCTCACGTCGTAGAGCTCACATCATGGGCAAGTCGGGTTACGTTGGATATTATAGGGATTGCAGGCATGGGTCGTAGCTTCAACATGCTGCAAAAATCGACTGATCGACTGCTGAGGATATATGAGCAGCTGCTTGACCCGCAGAGGGAGAAAATTGCTTTCGCCGTTGCCGCAATCGTATTCGACATGGATGCCGTTAGGCTGCTGCGATGGAAAATAAACGCCCGATTTCGCCAGTTGACAAATTAATTGAATGAGATATGTCGACCGATGATACAAGAGAAGAGGGACGCAGTCGTCAAGAACGCAGACGATCATTTTGACATTCTGTCTCTCTTGATCAAGTCGAACAATTTCTCTGACGAAGAGCTTAAGGATCAGTCATTGACTGTTCTGGCTGCTCGGTACATACATATTGATTGGAGACATGTATCTGGCAGCAACAAAATTTCCTTCCAGGGTGGACGCTGAATAATATCAATAGACACGAGACGACGGCATCTGCAATCACCTGGGCATGTTATCTCCTTTCAACACGCCAAGAAATACAACATAAGCTTCGTGAGGAAGTCCTTGAAGCCTTGCCTTCGGATTCTCCCCTCGACGTCTCAGGTTTGTAGGACCTTGCAGGAACGCTAGAACGGCTCCCATATCTGAACGGGATAATCAACGAGACTCTTCGACTTTACCCCACTATTCCCGTCACTCAACGTCAAGCAATCCATGACACACATATAGCAGAGTACCCTATTCCAAAGGGAACTGTTGTTGTTTTATCCATTTAGCAAATTAATCGTTCTACGGAGGTCTGGGGCACTGACGCAGACAAGCTTCTTCCAGAGAGATGGGTGACGGGGGCAGGGAAACCAAATCAGACAGGGGGCGCCAACAGCAACTACGATTTCGTTACATTTCTCCATGGGCCTCGGAGCTGTATTAGCCAGAATTTTGCCAGAGCCGAGATGCGGTGCCTCCTCGCAGCCATGGTGACTTCGTTCGCATGGGATTTGACTATGGAACAAAAAAAGGTTCTGCCAAGAGGCGTGATTACTATCAACCCAGCTCACGGTCTGTATTTGAAACTTCAACCATTGCAGAGGGGAAACCCAACTCAAGGATGACATTTGTCAACAAAGGATTTAATATCGTGCTCGAGATAAGATAACAGCATGAGTGTGGATTCCTTCTTTCATTTCGCCACACCTTGGCTTGGCTTTAGCCGTCTTATCTCGAGATAACACGCCCTTGAGCCGGGACACCCCTGTCGTATGGACATCACATGGAGATTAAACTGAGCTCTTGATGATAATTATGAATTTTTCTGTATGTATCTTTTCTTTTGTTTTCGTTGGACGATGTGTAAAAGAACGGTGGCATATGTACAATGCAGGTGGTGTATATATCTCCTTCAGCTGTCACCCTGGGCAGTATTCTGTCCTTTTTTCAAAGGAATTCTACGAATTCTACCCCAAGGAATACACAAAGGCAGTGCTTCCCCTATGTCACTATTCAGCCTAACGTATACATGGCCACAAAGAGAAAACTTGGGTTAGCATTGAGAATGCTCCAGCTGGGGTTCACTGTAAAACCAGCGAGGACTAAGGCGATGGTCTACCGCGTCCTTGTATGCACTGACTACTGTCTACGGTGATATGTAGATGAAGGGGCTCCAGAGACAATGAGAATGACTGTGAAGTCCCTCTAATGGCACGACATATGTACGCCAACTCTCAGTGGCACCGGTGCCATCAAGATTGTTGTTGTGCGTAGCCAGTGGACCTTAGCCCGGGACGACTTCTGATTCTCTCTGATGGCCACGTTGGCTGCCACGTCAAGACCTAGGCCACCCCGTTTTTGGATCGAATCGAAAATGTAGTTCACTAAAGAACAAACTGGGCTTCGTATATTTTAACCAAGAATTCGATCCTCACCCCCGGATCCACTAGTGGTTCCGGTCAAGTCACCCATTTGTGTGAGGATGTGATGTCTCCTGATATGTCGAGGGTTCTTTTCGGGCGTGCGACCGGGATTCAGTGCCCTTAGCGCGTGACGTGGTCTTTTCGGCTCGGAATATCCTCAAGTAGAGTCGGAGTGATGGTAGGATGGAAATTATGAGACAGGTATGCGCGTCTGTCATGAAAAGAGCCTCTGTGTTCTGGTGTCAGCCTCGACCTTGGTTGAGAGAGTGTAACTTACGATCAACGGCGTAGGTGCTTGGTGGGGAGACCGGCGAATGGACGATGAACCACCTTATTATGGTGATGCTGATGTTAATAAAGCCAAGGCCAAAGGTAAGCCCTGCGCTGATCTTTTGTGCTCTGGACATCTGTAGCCGGCTAATGCAAACGATCGGCAGGATAAAAACTGTCACATAGCTTAGCTCGGTTGCCCAGCGTTTACTCCTTAAAGGTCTTACCAACGGCGAATACCTACTGCCAAGGTCTGTGACGAAATGAAAAGCCCACGCCACAACATCTTTCTTAAACTGACGATCCTCGTCGCGCTGTGAGGCATCCATAGACCTACATATGCCATTGCCATTAAAAACTACCAGCCAGCCAAGGACGGATGGGAAAGGCATACCAGGTGGATCCAAAGGGATCGCCGAATAGCAGAAGGAAGATAGTGATGATAAATCCACTGATACAAAAGCCCGTGAGGGCATATAACGAGATCAGGGTTTTCCGCGAGCGCTGTCCGAAAATTTCGAAATAGAGAGTAAGCAGCGTGGCTTTGGTTAGATATAACTGGAGATAAAAGGTCAAGTACGAGACGAAAACTACCTTAGCTCACTCAACCATCAGTATCGCTTTCTGTTGTCAACATTGAAGCTGCTGGGGCACCTACTTTGAGAGCCCTGACCATCACATCCTCTGGGCCCGCCCATGTATCATTGGTTTCCTCATATAGCTCAATTCCGCTGGTCCATAGAGCGGTGTCAAGGGAGGTATTGACCAGTCCGACGGTAAGAGCGGAAAAGTAGAATATATCCCTGAGAAAAAATCCCGATTGATGGTGATGGAATCGTAAATCGAGGCGAGCGAGGCCAAGCATGAAAGCTATGCCGATTAAAGTCCACTCGATCGCCTGAATTGGCATTAGTACGCTGCATTCGATTTTCATCAATGGGGTTCATACTATGAGCCCTGCTCCTGATAGTTTGATGAGCATTTTCCTTCAAGGTAGGGCGATACGGTCCAGGGCCGTGGGTGAGAGTCGACTTCCATCAGTGCAGCCAAGTCCCTGCTCGGCGGAGATCTCGACATGTCGAGACATGTGACGGGACGTGCGGGCTCTTGTAGATGCAATTGCAACGGTAGAGTTCGATCTATACCTGCCCTTCTGGTCGAATATCCACAAAAGCCAGCCCTCTGGAATGCTCGCTTCCACCTCACACCTTGCCGATGGCGGGAGGAATGATGGCTTCCAACCTGCACCAGTTAACATGCCCTAAGTTTAACGCCCGAAAATCTTTGAAAGCGCAGAGGAGAGATTAGCTAGTTTAAAACATGATTCTAGAATCACCAGGTTGAGCAAGACGAGAAGAGGTTCCTTTCGATCGGATCCGTCGTGTTTCACATGAACCCCGACCTACGTTACGCCTCCCTTGATAGACTCATGTTCTAGTAGACCAATCTCTCTGAGTCAACATTCTGTGAACAGCGTGGTTTGGATCGTAGTGCAGTAGAAGGACCACTCCCCCGGAACTGGCATTCGAACCCAAGAGCAAGCGGGGCGGTTTGGTTTGGTTTGGTTTGCCTTTCTTCATTACCACGAAACTCTGCAATTGGCCTAGCTTGCTGTTCCCTTCCACGATCAGGAGCCAAAGAGCTCGGACCATGCCCCAAATAACCCAGCGGTCCAAGAGCACCATTCCAGATGAACCCGTGTAACCGAGCGGAGCCCTTATAAAGCTGAGTGCTCCCCCTTCGATCCCTCCACTGACATTGCTGGAAGAATTAATCCAGGCTCGGGGTAGCCACAATATTCGACTTGATGGTATTCTCTTCTAATTACTAGTTATCTAAATTATTGACACCTTTTTGAGCCGGAGAGAGCAGCCTACCGAAGTGATCAGCATATCTATGGTTCTCTCAGAGAACTTTTCTTCTGCATCGAGGATCCCGAGGGCCAACTCTTATTTCTCGTCTTTCGCTGTGCCGTTTGCCCGTCTCACTTCCCTCTCTCTTAGTGTCCCTCATCAGACCTTTCTTCTCCTAGTGGGAGTCTATGGGTATGAGTTAGCATATTATGAGGCTTATAACATTGATATAGAGAGTAGCTTGTCTGTCTACTCTAATGTCCAGTCTTAACCCATGAAACTACCTGATACCTATTTTCATCACACTGTGCGAATCACGTTGCTTCACTCTCTGAATTAAATTCTTCAGCCAAGTTCAACGGGGCGTGTGAAATTATTCCCCTGGATCCTATCTCCTACTTGAGCTCTTATCGTCTGGTGGATCTGCTCATGATTTCCCGGATGAGAGACGTCCAGGGGTTGAGGGGGTGCGACTTGGCATTGCGGGCACCAATCACGGCGCAATATCTTATCAATACGATCGACTCCTCTTCCCGCCAGCGAGAATATTCGAGCGGTTCCTGGGGAGGCATTTTAAAGAAGAAATTGAGAACATAAACACACACCCCCTTCTTATCATTGCCAGATTAAGGCATCGAGTGGCTGTATATTTGCTTGCCTCAACTCTTAGCCTTGGTTCTGGACCATCTGCCCTAGCTCGTGCTTTTCGTTGCATGCTCTGGACTTTCTAAGCTATTCTGCATCGCGTCGTAGAGGGCCTTGAAGGAAAAAGAGCTATCTCGCATTTGGTCCTAAACATCCCCGATTGTACTTCTAGGCACGAACAACAGCCCGGAAAGGCGCTTGATGCTAGCTGTCACAATTCCTTGCTCAGAGAAATGTCTTTCAAATCAGAGGCCATAGTGGCTCGAGGTCCCTTTTCTGAGGGAAAATGGGCAATTGAACCTGTGACCTTGCGGGATCTCAAGCCCGACGAGTTGCTCATCGAGATGGTGGCGTCTGGCATCTGCCACACTGATCTACACTGCGGAAACACCCCAGATGATAAGGGAGTTCCAGCCGTCTTCTACCCCCGAGTTCTTGGCCACGAAGGTACGTGACTTCCCTTCTCTCACGGGCGAGTGCCACCATGTCACAAGCGGATTCGAGAGCGTTGCGGGATCTAAACAGCATCAATAGGCTCCGGCTATGTGGTAAAAGTTGGCAGTGGGGTAACAAAAGCCAAGGAGGGCGACCCCGTCCTCCTATCATTCTCCTACTGTGGCGAATGCCACGTATGCAAGACCGGACCACCATCGCATTGCACGAACTTCTTTGAGATCAACTTCATGGGAGAGCCGGTCTTCTCTGACGGAATTGGCGGTCGTTTCTTCGGACAGTCTAGTCTTGCCCGCCATTCTGTCGTCAGCGATAAGTGTGTTGTCAATGTATCCGGCCTGGGCCTGAGCAGGGACGACTTGAAGAAACTGGCCCCTCTGGGCTGCGGACTCCAAACTGGCAGCGGCACAATCGTCAATGTAGCCAAGGCAGGGCCCGAGGACTGTGTTACCATCGCAGGAATGGGCGGCGTGGGGTTGGCAGCTGTGATGGCAGCGAAAGAGAGGAAATGCAAGGCCGTTATTGGGATCGACCGTGTCGAGGCTCGCCTTGAGCTTGCCAAGTCACTCGGCGCAACCCACGTCATCAACACGACTGGGTTATCGATGGATCAGGTGACGGAGAAGATCAAGGAGGCTGCTGAAGGGCTTGGGTCAACGATTTCCATTGACACAAGCGCTTACCCGCCGCTCCTAGCTGCCCAGATCGATGGCACTCGGTATATGGGCAAGATTATTCAGGTGGGTACTGGAATGCCTGAAGCCAACATATCGCTTCACATGCAGAGCTTCATGGTCAGCGGGAAGCAGTATTTCGGGGCTGTACAGGGCCACTCTCGGACTGAGAAGTATATCCCTGAGATGATTCAGTGGTGGAAGGATGGCATTTTCCCTGTCGAGAAGTTGATCAAACTTTTTGATTACAAAGATTTCAGTAGTGCAGTCTCAGCTATGGGGAGTGGCGAGGTTGTAAAACCAATCATTACATGGTAATTCATTGAATTCATTGATGTTCAAGTCTTCTATTGCAACAATGCGGTGGTCTAATTCTCCCTCAAATCCTGACAAGACTCCTCGAAGAAATTTCCATGTCGAATATTATGGCTCCATGTCGTCGCATGTAATGAACCACAGGTTCCAACAAACACTAGGTAATTACACATTCCAAGGACTCCATTACTACGGAGAATTAGGAATAGTGTCTCAACATCGGGATGGCAGCTGCTTCACGAAACGGGGCCGGTAACAGGCACCAGCACGAGAACGAGCTTTGGTAACCTGATTTGAGCAGGCTGCGATATGATCTTCTCAATGGTGACGAAAGTGCTAATCGCGATGAGCAATTTGTGCTTACAAGGAGAGCATCTACAAGGCAGCAGCATTTTCCCCTCGGCAGAGCCTCCCTTGCTGTGCTGATTAGGCAGCATTCAATTGAATCAGGACCTATAATTGGGCCATGGCGACACGGGCTTCACATCGATTTCGAAAGATTCTGATTCTCAACGCATCACTGAAAACCGTGCCTACAAACCAATGCACACTGTCACCATGTCTTCCGAGCTTCCGACATCCTTCGCTTCCGACAAATTCAGCTTTGAGACAGCACTCATGAGTCTCTTCTCCGGGCCGCCCGAAAACGCCGAATCTGATTTTCTCAAGGTCTTCACTCCCACTTCCACCATGCGCGCCGACGACAAGAAATTCGATTTTGCTGCCTTTGTCGCCCAAAACCGCCGGGTCCGAGAACTGAAGCCCAAAGTCTCGATTAAGGTGACCCAGTTCCTTCGTGACGGAAGGCAATTTGCGGATATGCATGAATCTACTACAGAATTGTTGGACGGTACATTGATGGAGGCTGAGACTTTCATGTTTGGCGAGGTTGCGGAGGATGGACGACTCGCTTGGATTGTGGAAACGGTTCGACACATCAAACGAGATCCGATTGTTGACGCAATTCGCCTTGGGAAATAAACGGAAAGGTAGTTAATCCAAGAAAATGTCTTCGTTGGCGGATTGGTTGAAAAATTCACCACAATCTATCATTGGAGGCCTCAATCGAGATGATGTCTTTCTAAGATTGAAACCAATGACAGGGAAATGTGATCTTTTTAAAACACTCAATCGCAATGTATAAACTTGATATCGTGTAAAAACATGAGCTTACTCGTGATATGTTTGCCAGGATCGTTATTCAGAAGGCTTCAGATTGTCACGAATCTCCTTGATTTCGTCTTCCGAGGACTTTTAAATATTGACTCGGGTAGATCAGTTTCTTAAGGTTGTAGCGCTTGAGGTATTCTTTAATGTCTAGGAGCTAGCGACACTAAATATTGTATTCCTTGCTTAAGTTGAAGAAAGTTATCTCTAGTATCTGAATTTTTAAGATATCGCTGTCAGTCTTAACTCTCCAGAGTCCAACGTTACCGCCAATACTGCGGTCCAGAAAGTTAGCCAGAATCTTGGGTTCTTCCTCATTTGCCCATATTTGGCAGCCTGGGCAATAGCCGTATGCCCCATGATTCTTTTCTTGCCTTGACCCTCGGAACTTAGGAGCAAGTCGAAATCGCGTCGGGTATCTTTTTAGCATCGCCGAAGAACTCTTTGGATCGACCCCTGCACGTTATGGTTAGTATATAAGGGCGGTGGTGGACGATGGTTGATCCGGCCTATAACGGTGTATGGGAGAGACTTCAGGTGAGGCTTCCAGCACTTTTTATTTATCTAGGGCAGTAAAGAGATATTTAACCCTCCCCCTTTCTCCCACTACCTCACTATAAAAGCATATCCCTCACAAACTCATGAACGTAAACCATAATACTGCTTCTTAGACTCTATAGCCAAAGACTGGCATAGATGCAAAAGAATTCTACTTATCTCCCTCCAAAAGTTCCTCTAAACCTTACTCTGAAATAGCTAGCTCCTGCTTGTCTTCTTAGATATCCGCAAAATCGATCAGATTCTTCTTACCTCTAAATGGAGCAGCAATTGTTTTAGTAGTTTGCAAGCCTGTAGGGGTTAAAGATCGATAAAATGTTATAAGTCTCCTCTTGATTCTGCTACACCTGCTCAGGGGTGTGGTCTAGCTTATCCATAGTTTGTGGTTTCCCCATCTATTCGTAAGTGTACTTAGGGCGGAAAATGTATAAGGCTGGTTGAGGGCCGAATAATAGACACAAACCTAAATGTCAGTACGATTACATTGTGGACACAATCCCAATGAAGACGCGTAGGTCTTCATGTCCTTGAGACACTGCACAGGTCGCAACGAGTCGTCTTTCCCCGCCAAGCCATATGTCACGTCGAAATCAACCACACACCAAAATGGAGAATCGAACGGAGGGGGTCCTTCGTTTCTGATGACCTTCTTGGCATCTGCCAATGCATCCTTCATAGCTTTCACGTTCTTTGCGAACGTTGTTCGCCGAGGGACGGGCTGTGTCTGTTTTGGCCGAGTTGTCCAAAGCTGGTGGTTGTATCGACCTAAGATCGAATATGGCGTGTATCTTTTGGCAATTCCACCATACACAGCAGGTCATGAAGGGATCGGTTCAAGGTGGCAGGGTATTGAGTTGGTGCTGGTGCTCCTGACGTAATCGTTGGATTTGCGCGTCGATGCGTGAAGTGAAGATCGGCTGGGAAGCTGTTGATAAAGAGAAATCTGGCAATGAAGTGCGGATACATATGAAGTCTGACTTGGGTGTAGATCGTGAATAGTGTCAATGATGTATGATTGATCGCTCGTCGTCGTCGTGAAGTGTGTGAGTACGCCAGATCTTGTTCGCTTAATGGGTTCTCTTTCGCTTCAAATCTGCTTTACAGTAGTCCAGCCTTGGGAAGTTTTCTTCATCCTTCAAATACGCAAAATGTACAAAGTGTGACTCGTCAGCCACAATTCAAAAACTGCCCATGGCAAATGTAAAGCCTTCTCATAGAGAAAGCTTGGTGTTGGTGGTTGGATTCGGTTTATATCGCCTGGTGCTGAAAGTCGCAGTAGATTTAGAGAAGACTGTAGTGCTGACTTTGCTTCCGGTACCAGTGGGCATGGTAAGTTCGTCTTGGCATCTTCTTGAGTAGGAGATAAGATAGCAATTAAGAAGAATTGATCGTCGACACTGCGTAGAAGTTTGAACTCGTTATCGACGGTTATAGATGGGTCACCCCCCCCCACCGGGGTCACCTACCGGGTTCTTAATGTTTACCTTCGTCTATGAGGGCGTCCCCTCAACGTTTTTTAGTCACGAGGGCGGACCCCCCGGGTTTCTAACGTTTTCCTTCGCCGGCTGTGATGGTCGTAAAACGCCGCGAGGCCAGATGCCGTTCAGGCTCCTAGAGGCAAATGTCAGCTCGGTATGCGTACTATAGCGGGTCCCATTAAGGCACTCCTCAGACAAACAAAGTCACCCTCGAGTGACCGATTGATGGTTGAGCTGGGTAAATGGGAGTATAAATGTACCCGCAGAGACAAACGGGCCAGAGCCTCCGCCGCCTCGAAGTCCACGTCCGCAGCCGCCCAAATTTCGTCCACTGTTACCATGCGTTAGCAGATCCAACCCATTTGACAAGAAATCCTCTGGAACAAGTGCTAGAAGATTGACCCTGCGGTAATAAAAGGATAGCCATAATTGGAATTGAGACTAACAATTGACTTCTTCTTCTTCTTCTTCCAACTCCTCCTCCTCCTCTTCATCAACAAAGGCCTGGTAGTACCCAAGCGGCAACTCTACGTCCGGCCACTGGGAACCGGGCGCGTCGGGATCGATGGAAAAATCGGGCTCCGGGATAATATAAACTGAGGCTTCAGTGCCTCGCAGGGGGAGAGACTCCATCTCGACAATCGGCAGGAACGAAAGAGACGCAGGGGGGAAGAAAAACCGACAGGAAACGCACCGTCTAGGACGAAGAAGAACGAAAGAACGAAAGAACGGCGCCCAGCGTTCTATGTGAGTGTCCAAGCATGTTGGGAAGGTGCACCTTCCTTCCTTCCTTCCCAAACTTCCCACCTAAGTGAAAGAGAATAAAGTTCAACAGCAATGGAAGCTGCCAGAGCCCGAAAACTCAACACAATGAATTCCCAAACTTCATATCGCATTGCGATAACGACCATGACATAACCGCGTCCACGACATCGTACTTTGGAGCTATTGGGTGGTGGTGGATTAATAGGCTTGGCGATTCTTTTAATATGTCTTCGCGATGCACGACATAGATCCTAGTTATCTGGATGATGAGTGTTGTTTAGAATTGGGGGAACGGGGAAGACGTGATTCGAGCTGGCTGGCGCTCTCGTGAGAAGCTTTCTACTGCTGATGGATTGAGATCACAGCGCAAAAGATATCAATCGTAAAGCCTAAGAGAGGTTCAGAGTTGGGCGAATCATAAGACCACCATCGCCCAGTCCAGCTTCCGACATCACGCGGCAGTGCTGCATTGTAGTCTGTAGCCATAAAAAAGGTCTTTCACAAATGATGGCACACTAGTCTAAAGACTGATAACATCTAAAGAAAGATTGCAACATATTGGAACGAGATAGTATGTGATGTCTTGATAATGAAACAGACTTGCAAGAATAATACTTAGCATTGTGGTGGCCGAGTCGCTGGGAAACATTGCTCCGCCCCTTTATGAGGCACTTGAAGTCTGAGTGGTATTGACTTTTTTGCCATGATTTTAATCCTATGCTGCTTATATACATGCATCTAAAAAAGTACTATGAACAGCTATCCATGTATCTAGCCACAGCGACCGTTGGCCCAAACATACTTATGCGTCGAAGCGCTTCCGCCGTGGACCGTAGGTTAATCGTAAACGAGAAGGTAGTCAAGTGTCAGACTGCTCATGGATGTATGCCAGCGAGAATTCCCCTTTATTAGGGTCGCCGACCATCTATTTCATGAAACGAGAACCGGCAGTTTGCCAAGTTAAACTCTCCAACTAGTATGTCTTTTTGCAAAAAGATATATCTACAAGTATTTTATTCAGAACAACTGGAATCAATTCAATTAATGAAATAGAACAAGAAAGATGTTACTCCCATTCTTTTTCCTTTTCCTTTTCCTTTTCCTTTCCTTTCCTTTCTCTCTCTCTCTCTCTCTCTCTTTTTTAAACCCACTCTTTCTCGCCTTGGGCTAGCTAGGACCGATCTAGGCAGGGATGTCGAAATATTCCACTCAAACCAAGAAGCAGGGGGTGTAAGCAATTTGCTGACATGCAGGAAAGGACCAGTTCCTTCCTGCCACCGCTTTTAGAGCAATTAAGTCTGGCATCTACTTCCCCGCCTGGCATCAACGCATTTAATCGAATTGAGTCTATTCCGCCTTATAAAACACGATGCCGCTGCCCATCAATCCTGCCTTGGATTCCGAAGTTAGCCAAGAAATTGGCCAAGTATGGAAGCAAGTCGAGAACCGAGTCTTGCAGATGGCGGGCGGGAATGAATTGATGCTACAGAAGGATCTTGATATCGAGAGCCTGATTTCTTCGCTGAACCAAACTCAGGCAAGCAACAAGAAGGAAGCAGAGAAGTACGATCAGGTTAGGAACGTGTTTCAAAGAACGCTGCAATGTATCCAGACTGTCGGAGGCATCGTGACGACGGGTGTTTCAACGGTGAGCAATGGTTCGGAACTGGACAACCCTTGGGGCCCGGACGCACCATCCATCCACCAGTATCAATGCTAATCGATCGCTGCGTAGGTATTCGCGCCAGCTAGCACTTGCTATAATGCACTTACGTTTGTGATTCAAGCCTGGCAGGGCTATGAGGGCATTTTCGACAGTCTGACCTCTCTTCTCGAGAAATGTATCGATTTTATGAGCCGTCTCAGCATTTACACACAAGGCGGGATGGATTCCAAGCTGACGATGGTCGCCTGTTTACACCTCCAAATCTTCGTCGAGATATGCGATCGCTGTCTGAAACTGAGACAGAAGCGACATAAGCTGGCAGCCTTTATGAAACAACTGTTTCTCAACGACGACGGCGTCCAAGGTCTCCTGGCAAGCATGGGCGGGCTGATTGATAAAGAGCGAGGGTTAGTTGCTGCTCAAACTTGGAAGTCAAGTATTGAGGCGGCGGAGAATTCAAGAGACGGATTATCGCTCACTCGCAAGATGCATGCTAGCCTGGTGGAGGAAAAGAATATGCTGAGGAAAGAGAAGGACGTCAAAGTATGGAAGCAGAATATTTTAACGACTCTGAATTGCGCTCAAGACATCCTGGAGGAGGGCTCAACGAAGCCATGGGATGAGATCTGGAATAGATACAAGTCGAGTATCCTTCAGGATACCGGCGAGTGGCTTTTCCAAGATGCCAAGTTCACCTCATGGCTGAACGGTAACGACAACAAAGATCGAATTCTAGGCCTTCAGGGTGAGGTTGGAACTGGCAAGACTCTTCTAGCTTCCAACTTTATACTGAACACTCGAAAAGGAAAGCTGGAAGCCCCCGGATCTTTGGGTTCTAGGGTTGCAGTCGCCCATAACTTTATGGATACGGAGACGAAACCGATAGCCGTGGATGATGTCAACTCAAAAGCTGTTCTCATGTCAAGCAATCTGGTTTGTCAGCTAGCCTTAGCTGATGAGTCGTTGATGAAGAGTATTGCGTCGAGATGCGATCGATCAAAATACCTAGAAAGCCCCCATGAGATGTGGTCGGAGTTGTTGTTCGACAATGAAGATATTCTTTCTATGGATGTCACATTGTTCATTGTCTTTGATGGAATAGTCGGCAGCATTCAGCATTTTTCTCAGATTCTTCAAGGTTTGTTTAACAGCCCTGTCTCAGACCGAATTCGCATCATGATTACAGGAAGAGAAGACTTTTTTGACGAGCTCGAGACGGTTGGTGGTATGAAGGTTGCGAGAATACCACTGGCCCGATCTAATGAGTTAGATATTGAGATCTACATCAAAGATAGAATGGACCATATGGACATTCTCAAGGAGAAATCACGAAGTGTGGTGGATGTCAGAGCCCGAATCCTCAGAGAGCTGCCAAAGTCCACTGAGGGGGATTACCATAAGATCAGGCGAGTACTGGATAACATATCTAAGACGGATGACCCCGACGAAGTCGACTTTCAGCTTGAATCTGCACGGCGTCCGCGGCCAGAACAGATTGAAGCGGACATAGAGAAGCTTAACCAATCACTGTCCAACAAAGAAATCGCTGAGATAAATGAGATGATCCTCTGGGTCAACAATGGCATGTTTGTAAAGGTCGACTTGGATCTGATGGAGGCTGCTATTGAGTTAGGGATGGGAGATTACGCTTCTCCGTCCCTAATGTCGATAAGATCCAAAATCAAGTCAAAATACACACTTTTCCAGGTGGGATGGAATAACACCATCGAGTACAAATACCCGGACATTGGCGCTATGATTCCAAATAAAGCTCCGACCCGAGGGAGCCAGATCCCAAATGACGATACCGAAGTGAGCGCCACTGAGATCAATATCCTGAAGCATTACCTCTCAACGGTATGCCCTAAATATCTCTACGAGAAGGTGGGATTTGAAGATTTTCTCGAATCCAAGCTCGTCGGCAAAAGTTCTCGCATACATCAAGACTGGGAAAACGCGCATATCCGTCTTGCTCTGCGTTGCATGAAATGCCTTATTGAGGAGCGTAATGAGAAGACCCAACTGTTATATGAGCACAGCCAGGCGTTTTTGAGTGTTCATTTGAACGCAGCCGATCTCTCATTGGCGGACAGGGAGCTCAAGGCTGAAGCCGGAGTAATGCTAGTGCGTCTATTTACTGAGCAATACGCAATCGGGTCGTTGCTAGGATTCGAAGACTTTAAACCACAGATTAGTACCTTTTTCCGCTATGGCGACGAGTCGTTTTCATACTCCTGGAGATCTTGGGTATTCAGCCAGGAAGGAGTGGTCTGCATCTCACGATGGTTCAGAGACTCTGCGGTCATTGAAAATGTCAAACACAACCCGATCATTACTGCGTTCAACGACCCAGAAGCAGATCATCGGATGGTGCTGCTTAAGTTGGGTATGCTTAGAGCTGCCAATGACCTTTTTCGGAGGGACACCGCGGAGAACGAAACTCGAAGGGCCTTCTTCTTCTTATACTTCCTGATCACGAAGGTATTTCCATCTCAGAACACCCCATGCGCGATAATGGTTACTGATAGTCGTGCAGAAAAAGCTACCACACCTTGATGGGGAATATTCCGCTACATATGAGATGTTTCAACTGGTTGAGAATTGGTCACAAGCTGCCTTGGAGTACACAGAGAAAGATGCACTCTGGGAGGCACGCGCGGTTGATGTAATGCAAAGCGTCACCCAGTATCTCACACAACAAACACGGGCTGAGTGTGTCAGAAGAGCCAAGAGAGCCGTGGACCTTGATCCAAATTGCTGGCAAGCATCATATGCGTTATCAAGAGCCGGAGACCGCAGCGAGGAGAATATTAACATTCTAAAGGACGTTGTGGATAGGTTGATAGCGGATGAAGAGTGGGCGAGCCAGCCTCGAAACAAGATCATCCTCACCAGGATTTTACTTGATCTATCGTTGAGCCTCGATCACGGAAGGGACGAAAGATGTGAAGAAATCAATCTCAGAATTTTTGAAATCGACAGATCTCCGGATGTTTTGGGCAAGATATGTCCCATTTTGGATATATATAGCGAGCTTGAAAAGTGGGATGCTATCATCACGTTTTATGAGCGGCTGTTGGAGGAACCGGACAAAGAGCAAAACACCACGGGGGCCTTCCTGGCGCATAATATTGGCGAATACCCTTTGGCCGACGTTACCTTCCAAGCGGTAAAGGCAAAAAATAGGGTTGATCTTGTTGAGACTCTGTTTAACAAAGCCTATGCAACTGAGCCGCCATCACGAGAATTGGACAAACTACGGTTCGAGCATGGTCGAATGCTCGTTCGGCTTGACGGCTACGAGGAGACCGGTCTTTCAATTTGGGAAGACTGCCGACAAATCCCACACGACAGCATTAATAGATTCCGCCACGACTTGATTAATGTTTGGATCAAGCTCGCTTATCGCAAGGGGACTTCTTCTGTAGATGCCGAGTCTTATCACGCAAAGCTCCAAGCCTACTACGACGAGTATGAAGCCGATATTGTTGGAGACCTCCAGAGCTGTGCTTCTATGGCGCAATACTTCTTTCGCACGGGCGATGAGCAAAAGGCCAAGGAGCTACTCAAAGGCCATGTTTCCGGTGCACTTGAGATGTTGATGGATGATAACCTTGACAACGACACACTATCTCTCAATACTCTCAGCGTCTCCTGTTGCGCCATGGGTGATCTACGGAACGCTCTTGTAGCTTGGGAGCTGCAATATATTGCTTTCAGGGCCCAGCGACAGGAGAATAAGCGAAGACAACTTATCTGGAGGCAGAAACAAGTCGCCGAAATGAAGAAGAACTCGGATGATATGGAAACGCGTGCAGGTGAATCTGCGGAAGAGGGGCAGGTTGCTGACCATGATGGGCTCGACTTACCAGATTACGATGAGATCAACCGAAGCCAAGATGGGACCATCGCTTCCAAGCTTGCCGCAAAGCTCCTGGAGGAAGAAAATGAGGACACAGAAGATGTTTGGTGGGATGTGGGGAGACAGCTAGCGGACGAAGAGATCAATCCATTTTCCTTGCTGTCATCTGGGCTTACATATTGTCACAATTGTCGCTTTGTTAACTGGAATATGCAGAATATGTGGCTCTGTTTGACCCACGCCGGACAGCGAGTTTTCCACGATGACTGCTACAAGAAGCTGATGGCTGGCAACGCCCCAGCTTCCGAGTGTAGCAAGGACGATGAATTTTACCAATTCCCAATGAGGGACAGGGAACAGACTAAGTCGTTACCGAAAGGATGTGTGTTGGTTCAAGGCGAGGTTGTCGAATACGAAAGCTGGAAAGCTGAGATCCGGGCCAAATATGTAGACTTTGAATAGTTAGAGTAGTTGATGAGCTAGAGAGCGCCGTCTCATTTACTTCAGAGGCAAAGCCCGAAAGCACCAGCAGAGAGTGGCCGTGAATCTTGTTGGATGGATACCTACTCGACAATGGCTTTCTCGCTGTCGGTGAATTAGACATCCACTGCTACACAAAAGACACCTGGCATCCTGACGGGAGCAGAATCTGGGCTCTTTAATCCCTATAGCCTCCTTCGAGACTTTCTAACTCACTCTGTCACATCCACGAGGCAGCTTCTTAGTTAGAAATACATTGTTTAGGAAGAAAAGAGCTTTAGTTCTTGTACCCAGCTACGCACTTCAGCAGAAGAGATGATGGAGCAAATGCGAACACGTCAGAGCGTATACTTAGGTTAACTCAATAGCCAAGAGGAGCTAAATTACTGAATTTAAAGCAGAGTTTCACCATCCAACACGAGTTGGATGGATAAACAAAAGAACACACAACGCGTTCGATGTCATGAAAACCCCCTGGTCGGCTGATAGCTTGATTTGAGCCTTTGAAGCCTTGGGGAAACTTCTCTAGGTACAATTTACAACCAATAGCCGTTGATGGATTGCGTGAAAGCACGAGATTTGGAGCATCACTGCTTTATCAAACTTTGGACACATACATGTCAGCCTTATTAGTCTACATTAATTCACCCTTCATTTACCAGGGCTTGTGACAGCCCAGTGCTTTACTGCCATACATCTCCCGCCATGTCAAAGATCGGCCAGGTCAATCAGCTCTCCTCAACCTCAATGGCTTGCGACAGGCACGAACTTGTCCGCCCAAACGACGTCGAGGTTTTAGGCAGATGCTCCGCCCATACAGAGCCAAACAGGCTACCGAGAAGAAGCTGCCAGGTCTACAATTGCCCAAGATTATCCAGTTCGTCCACAGGAGATAAAGACACGACACAGCAGCGCGTTTTCACGGGAAACCGCGAGAATCTTGCCAAGGCAGGGAGCTAGCCAATAACAGCGCGCGCATTGGTCAGCGGGGTCGAATGGTTGTGTGCTGACTAAGCTTCGTTCTCGACGGCAAATCGCGCTGTTCCCAACGCGTCAACGGCAGGGGAATTAGGTAGTGCCGGTTTAGCCCGGTGTATGGCGTCGACTACGCAATTCAATGTCTATAGAATGATAGGAGAAGTAGCTAGGGTCACAGTGAAGATGATACCACGGGAGACATCCTCCGAGTAGCAGATCCGATGCATGCGAAAATTTGGATACTGCAGTGGCGAGCGAGCTACCCTAAACATCAGCTTTGGGCACACCCACTGCCAAGCGGAATGCTCGCCGGAGGAGTAGCCTTGATCCCTTTGGGAAATCTCCTTGGTTGGATTATGTAGATGCGCTTCGAGGGGTGAAATTCTATACGTTCAATTGTGCTTTAATGTGAAAGTGTCTCTACTTTGGCTTTGATTTCCATCAAATCAGGCCCGGTGGGAACTGGCCGGTACAATGGTATGTGCAGAGAAGTATCAGTACCCCTGTGCATTCTGCAACAAAATTGCTCGCAAACACCACGAAGATGATCCCCGCTGCTGAAGTTTAGAGGGAGAAGATGATGGCAATTGAGTTTAACATTCAATTACAGGCACTGTCAGTATGCTCAGCTCACACTTGGTGCAAACCTAGAAAGCGCAGGGCATTAGGTTGAGAACAGCAGGCATCATGGTGGCTGCGCAGTTTTACCCCTGTTTTTCTAACAGTGACTTGCCACCCTAACCTACCTAGGCACACAAGTGCTCTTGGACGAGCAACGGCTATTTTTAGCCTGAATGATGCTGTGGAGACAAACATAGTTTAACTGGACGTCGTGATGGAGGCATGGAGACTCCGTTGAGGGCAGCGACTTGCCAAAGAAGTGATTTTACTTTGATAGGGCTCTCCACTGGAGATCAGGTACCGTCTTGTGATTGCAAACCTCTGATAATTGCAAATATTGTGCCCGTTAGTTGCATAGGCAACACAGCGGGTCATCAACCACGCATTGGTGAGCCATCCACTAATTTTTAGTGGCTGCCCACTGAGAGTTGTGATGAGGCAACCTCACAGAGCTACTTGGTCCCCCAGCAAACTTGTATAGAGATTCAAGTCACTGATGCGGGGTAGTCATGGGATCATTTGATGCTGGCGATGGTTTGAAACGGCAGCAAAAGGACAGGTCAGCCCGTGGGCATAGGCAAAATACTGTCCATCACCGTGAATTAAAGTGAGTCACAGGCCAAGCAAGAAGAGGTTGATACTGGTCCCAAGCGTTTCCGTCGCTGGCGGTTTGTGTCGGCGGTGCGCGTAGACCCATGGACGCGACACCGCCAGCCGAAATCTCTGCTCCGTGAGGCGTGGAAGCGAGTCGAAGATGGCGTTGGTGGGAAACCGCACCTGGGCCGGCACCCCATGACATTGCGGGAGATAGCTAGCCGCATTTCCAATTCCTTAAGCAGTGACCTCCAAAAAGACCAAATTCTATTGACGTTGAACCTGTTCGTGGTAGTTGAACGCTTGGACCTACTTGTCCGAGGTGCGGAACTTCGTGACTGCCATCAAGATTCAGCGACGACCGATCTACAGGAGGCGCGGAGGGTCTACGAATAGCACACCTTCTGGTCGGCTGCTGGAGCATAGGACGAGATATCGTTCGTGTACCATTCCAGTGACTCCGCCAAAGCCAGGTCCGACGGTCGATGACCATCACGCCCACCTTGGCCAGGCAGCATAGACCGCCGATGCTCTCCTGCACCAGGCCGCCCTCTCGCAATTCACGCCTTCACATACTTCTACAGGTCTATAGTTGGATAAGAGAGTTATCCCAGGCCGCCAATGGCAAGTATCATAGTTCTGGGCGCCCTGTCCGTCCAAGGCGACGCGCGTTGTCGTGGATCGTTCGACGCATCATGCGAGAAATTGCCGCGTTTTGGTGCAACTCGTGATGCTCGACCAGACCAGGCGCGGCGGCGTCGCAGCTTGGCGTGTTAGACCATCGACACATTGAATTGCTGCATTGGATAAGGCATTCATCACGGAGGGGGAAGCGGACATCATATTGTTTGCTGGCCAGGGCCTGTAGCGGCCTGCCCGCATACATTCTACGCGGTTCGTGCAAATTGCCAGGATGAACATGTCTCTTGGTCTGGTTAGAATGCTAAGTAGCTACGTACGTGAATAATCAACACGGGTAACCCCAAATGATCCCAAGTAGCGGATTGAAAACTCGGCCGAGGCCTACCCTCCCATGTTTCCTCGCCCAAGCAGAAGGAAGGAGACAAAGGAGTACAGAAAGAAAATTGTGAGAAGCACCTGGACAACGCCTTACTGCCGCAAGCTTCTGCGGGGACTAGTCTTTTAAAGAACCATCTTTGTCGCCTCCTCGTCGCTCATCTCCACAGGGACGAGCTGATCATCCTTGTCTTCCGCCGTGTAGTCGCTGTCCATCAAAACCGCCCTCGCGACCTCCGGCTTGTCGTGAGCGATGTTTTCGCCGATGAGAAGAAACTTCTTCTTGTGGTAGAACTTCTGGAGTCGGATGCCGAGAACGAAGTCGGATGGACCTTGGATCCTGGCTGCAAAGCCCGAATTCTTGCCGTGGCTGGCTTCGCCCTTCACCTCCAAGTTGAGTGCCTCGTTGCCCAACGCAACGCCTGCTCCCGCCTCTTGACCAGAGGCCTGGCCATGAGCAACGGAGAACGACGCTCCATAAACGATCTTCAATCCGGTGATCAGGTAGACCGGTTTCTTGTAGTCGTGGTGCTCGAGGTAGACTTTGATGTCTGGGAGCTGGCGACACTTCGTGGTATACTCCTCGCTTAGGTCGAAGGAAGTTGTCTCCACTCTCTGAATGTTGAAGATATCGCTGTCGGTCTTGGCTCCCCGGAATCCAATATGGCCGCCGAGGCTGCGGTCAAGATACTGGGCCAGGATCTTCGCGTCATGGTTGCTGGACGAGTTGACGCTTGCCACGATGTCTTTTTTGACATCCAAGTACAAGTCCGACTCTGGGATAGGGACTCGCGCGGAACCTTTGTTAAGCACACGGAATTGGTCGATTTCTTTCACGAACCTGCCAAGAGCAAGCGGTCCGTCGGGGGGGATGTGGAAATTGGGCGCAAGAAGGTATTCAGGTTTCTGCCATTTACCAAAGTCGCCGACGCGGCCACGAGCTACCTCCATCTTTTATCGCAGAAATGGAAGAATGAGACTGAAAGGATAACCAACAAGATTGATGAGCGCTGCAGGAACGACGGGCGAGTTGTAGAAGGATGAATGAACTTGAGAAACCTGGGAGAAAGAGGGGTAGGTCAGTATCACAGCGCAGAGTTTTCACCTGAGATAATCAAGTGTAACAATACTTGGCCCTATCAGATGGCAAAGCTTCATAAGATAATCAAGTGTAACAACGCTGGGCGCCTTTGGATGGTGCGCGATGATGAGCAAGTGGCATCTGCGCGGACTGTGGGCTTCACGAGAAATGCGGCGCGGTCGGTCTGGGAGCTGTGGTCTATGATTAAAATCTTTCCTGAAAAACACCAAGCCACCCTATTATGTTCGGTCTGATGTGTACTTTCCTCCCATGACTGTATCTCTGCTCACGTATCAATCAATATGGCGACACCCACTCCATTGCGACAAAATCCAACCTCTTTTCAGCAAGCCAGTCCCGTAAATACGTGCCCGAATCCGTATGGTCCCTTTTCTAGACATCTCGTAGGGCTTCCTTCACGCGGCTCACTGCCCTTTGCACCGCGTCTGCCCTTTCCCAATCGCACATGTTTTGTGGATGGATGAAGTAATGCTTGCCGCCGACATATACCTTCTTTGACATCTTTCTTAAGATAGCCTCCATGCCCTTCTTTCTTTTCAGTTTCTTGACCTGCACCGCCGACAGATCGGTTACTTTGTCCGTTATAAATTCCAGCATGCATGCAATAAAACCTGCGGCAATTGGGGCGGCAAAGGAGGTTCCAGATTTGAGCTTTGTTTCGCCTTTCCAAAGCACATCTATCCCAACGCCGAGCGTCAAGAAGTTTTTCTCGTCATCCAACCTGGGGGGGTTCATGCTGCCACGTTCACCCAAGCCATCTGAGGCATGAATGCATATAACGCCTTCTAAAATCGCTGGACGAGCACGCCCCCCGCGGAGCGCACCGTCGTTCGAGGCGGGGGCGACGACCAATACCCTTTTCGCGATTGCGTAATCCACTGCTCTTTCGACGGCTTCGTCGGGCGTCCTGTACCCCAATGCCAGGCATATAACATCGGCCTCCTTCTCCTTTACAGCCCACCTTATGGCCTGCGCACCTTGGTGTTAGATCTTGCCGGAACTTGATTGTAGAGGGGAACTCACCTTCGCAAGTCTCGGTAGCACGTCCTCAAGTTTATCCCTGCGTTCACATATCTTTCCTATGATGATTTCCGCGGTGGGTGCAGCTCGTGTCGCGAGTTCGGCTACGTTCGTCCCATGCATATCATCGTCTTGGTCCCAAGGAGAGTCGACAAAACTCTTGGATTCTGCCCGATTTATTCGCCCATCGTCAATGGCCATCTCCATTCTCGTTTCCTCGGCGTCAATTCCTGTATCAAGCAGAACGATCCTTATCTTTTTCCTTTTCTTCGACATTAGGAGGTCGGGGTCGCGGAGGTCGGGGTCGCTGAGATCGAGGTCGCTGAAGTTGAGGTCACTTCGGATTGCTTTTATATGCCGGAAGAAGGCCTTGGCGTCATTGAAGAATTGGTTGGATCTATCCCTGCACGCAATGGTTAATACGTATGGGGCGGTGGTGGACATCGGCTCAGCATTAAAGCAAGCTTACAGCTTCTCTTGGGACATGGGCAAAGACAAATCCTGCGTATCAAACAACTGCAACGGGACAACCGGGATGATGGTGCTGCGGAAGGGAGGAAGAGTGCCGCAAGGGGCAAAATTTGCCGCGGAAGACTGTTTGAGTTCCTCGAAGAGTTGGCCATTGCGTCGGAAGATAGGCTTCAGAATACGCTGGTACATAACAGCGGGCCTCCTCATGTCTCTGGTTATGTCTTCTTCTGCTGCAACCATATTATTATTGACAAGACGCTTAAAATACAGGCATGAGTAAGCAATGTTCCGGATATCAGTTGGTATTCTCTCATGCCAAGCAGATAATAGACGACGCAGGCGCAACCGATGTGACGTTTCCTTAGTGCGTGGTATTTCGTCCTCTTCGGTCCAAGATGCATTGAATCCTGTCTCAAGTTCAATGAAGAGTACCCCCAGGGCAGCGACGCTGTCGGTTAGGTCCCCTACGTCCGGATCTCGCACGAGGCTGCGTGCCGCATAGACACGCATCCGGTGAAGTGTTGGACTGCCATCAGCGCCGAGAGAGATACCCTGAGCATCAAAGGGCTGCTTCAACCAAGGACTTCCAATAAGATGGAAAAAAGTAGCGGCGAGGAAAACCCCCGTGAGCGAGCGGCGCTTGGGTGAAAGGGACGCCATCCAAAAGTTATCGCCGAGGAACGTTTCTAAAGATTTCTCTCCGCGCGGGAAAGTGGGCGGGATAGTCGACGAGCTGGGGCCATTGTCTTCGCTTGAGGTCCACATCATATCGGAATCGAAGGAAACGTCCAGGGCCGTGGGACTTTCTATTGCCGAGCAGATGCTGTCGAGTGGCGAGAAGCCCGATGCTGGTTTCTCAAGGGAGCTGCCGATTTGTGGATTAGAGATTAGCTAAATGAAAAAAGCTAAAGATCTGTATAGACTCTAGCGTACTTACTGAGTGAACACTGCGGGTATCCATCTCTCCCTTGTCGTTTCTTGACATTTGCGAAGTATGAGTTTCATCTGGCCCTCCCTGACACTCGAGAGGTCAAGGTCGGCTTGATGCTGGGCATTGCACATGGCATTTTCCGCCAAGTGGGAGAATAATGAAGTGGATAGGGATGAGGACTCGTAGGCCTGTTGTATTCTCTCATGGTCCAGATCTGTGAATATCGTTCCGCGGCTATCAAAATTTGGGAAGAGTTCGCAGTCTAAAGAGTCCGAAAACGTGTCGATGGCTCCGCAGAGCGATTCGATATGGGATAAATCTTGAGGAAAATGGACGAAACGCGCGGCATCTGCGATGTGCGCTTCCGTATCGCTTGTTGATGTCGTGCTGGTAGAGCTCGTGCTTGTAGAGGCCGTCTCAGTATTGTATCGACCGTCCGTATGTTGGAATATGTCGGAGGTATCGTTACAGGGAGGCTTCGGGCCGAGCAAGACTTCGCGCAGAAGATTAAGTCTTGGATACGGGGAGGGTTGGGGGGTTGACTGAGAGTAGTGCTGGAAAACGGTCAGCAGAATGACTCAAAACTTAGACGGCATGTGTTTTGCGGGCATAATTCTGACCTCAATTTGGCGATCAATATATGCCTCCAAACGGCCTGCAAAATGTTCCATCGTAGAACTTAGGCGCAGCGGATTTTGGAGCCTGCCTGTCCATGATGAGAGGGATTGGTGCTTCTTCATAGCAAGTTTCAGGGCGGCTTTGAGGCGAGCAGTATGGGTCTCTACGCTGTACCCAGCCGAGAGGTCATGATTGGCAGGATTGGCCAAGGTTGCGGAACAATAAAAGACTGGATAAGTGTCTAAGAGTAATGGCCATATTGGAGAAAGGCCCTCTGTGTCTGCCATGATGGACATGTAGCAGCAAGATGTCAGCGTGTATAGTGTACATGTGGGATAGGACAAGGTAGAGGAATGGGGAAGGAGGGCGTAAGAATGTGTGGCAGCAGCTTACGGGCCTAGGCAGTCAGTATTCATGCCTGAAAAAGGTACATACCCATGTAGACGGCCTTGTGTAGCAGCTCCAGCTGAGCCTATGATGCGCCTCATGCAGCTATGGCTTGGTCCCTGGAAACCGATAGCACCATCTAATCAAAAGCTGCATGCGATATCCGTAACGTCTGAGATCAGTGTTGATAATGGAATATCAAGATGTAGTATGCGGCATTAGCAGGCTCAGATCAGACTCTATTTGGTGGTTGATGTCCACGCGCGATACTTCAGACTTGGACGGCGGATCAGCGGCGAGCGACTTGCATAATACCTCCGCCGCTAGCACCTGCACAACATTATGCAACGGCTGACACGGCTCGTCATAACCCAAGCCAGTCAGGTTGGCCCCTTGCGATCTGATGGTCGCATTTCCTAATTGCGAGGCTTGGCTTGCAGCGATTAATTGCGTAGTAATCTGCCCACCAGTGATGAATTAGCCACGCATCATGGAGACACCATAATGGTATTAATCAATCCGCATCATGTAGAGGGAATAATATTTGAATTCACACGTTGTTGATACCAATTGTGGTCAGCACTATCTATGTTTGGGTCCTAGATATGGAATGCGAAGAAGTAACAGAGAAAGCAGTAGACAGAAATGAGCAGAAGGCAACAGAGGCTAAAAAAGAGAGAGAGAGAGAAACAAGCATGATAAAATTGAATGAGAAAGCAGCAAGATAAAAGAAAGAGATGACTGAAAAGGCATTGTCAATTGAGATTGGTGGGATACACGGTTGAATGACGACATTCTCAACTGGCTGGACACTGCAAAGGCAAAACGTACTACCCTACCAGCGGATTAGAATCGCGAGTGTGGAGACAGACATCACTGCGGGGGAATTCAGTCGACGACGGATGAAGCTCCATCCCCTCCCTTGTACACCTGGAATAATTGACGAGCCATCGTGACGGATCCGGGTCGGACCATCTCGCCGTCGTATTGTAAAAGAATGAGGGTAATTTCCCAGTTCCCGCTCTCGATAGCAAAGTCCAAGATGGTCTTCTTAGAACCGATATTGAATCCATGAATATCAATACGCTCAAGTTCAGGAAAGGGAAGAGGCTCAAGGTACTGATATATAGCTCTCTTATCTCCCTTTTCTATGGCTGATGAGAAGCATTTCAACTTGCACGGGTCGATCAATGCTGTATAACGGAAACGTGTACGGCTGGAATACTTTCCATCGCCTGACTCTTCATCTCTTGAATAGGGCATGAAAAAATCTGGACCTGGATCTTGATAGCGTGCCCCGAAGGCTAGTAGCGATTTTATGACCGATTCATGGCCTCCTATAACAGCCCAGAAGAGTGGTGTGAGACGTGACGAATCAGGAGAGTCTACATTCGCTCCATCCCTGAGAAGTAGGTCTACAACAGCCTTGTGACCTCCGAGGGCTGCTAATGATAATGGTGTTCGATGGAATGTTTTGTCGCACTTCTCAATCTCCGCCTTATTCTCGAGAAGCAATCGGACCATCTCCTCGTGTCCCTGCACAGCCGCCCATAGCAGAGGTGACATTCCATGTTGGTCTACCATATCGACATTGTGTCCGTTCTCTATGAGCTCACGAGCTGCTTGGGCATTGCCAATCCGCGCTACGGCTGCCAGTTTCTTTGGGCCAGCGTCGAGCCTGAAGTAGAGGCCCCAAGCTTTGGGGTCAGACACATGCGAAGGTGACCCTAGATCGACAGAGTAAGTTAAACGCATCAAGATTGGGTCCATTGGATTGCCGCGGCGGGACCATCTACACCGTTCATACCATGACATCCAAAGATGGATCCAGTTTGTGTCGATATCATTTGCACCGACTTGCAGATGGTAATGGTCTGGGAATTCTTGGTCGTAGGGAGTCCTTCGGTCAAGAGCTATAGAGGTATTGATGTCCAGCGGCCAATTGTCTGGGTTAGGCCAGAAGTCTCGGTTCTGCCCGCAGCATGGACAGGTTTTGAAGTAGCCGATCTCCTTACCAAAACGAGTGTTGTAAGAAACTAAAAATCGCATAGCCGTATGGAGCGGGATGGCGGCTCTAGGACCATTCTTCTTGCAGTATTGGCATTGCTCGAGCTGGGGTATGGTTTGGCCATTTTCGGCAAGGAGACTCTTCTTATCGTGAGTGAAAATGAAATCCCCCTCAATCTCGTCAGGTGAAAGCGCTCTGCAGATAGCTTCCTCTCCGCTCGGTTGTCGCGGAATGTTCTGGCCGTCGAGGTCAGGATGCTGAAGAGAAGGAAGCGCCTTCAATGACAGTGACTCAAGATGGTTGGCGACGTGGCTTAGTAGGATGTTGCGGATCAGTTGTGGCTCGGCATTGTCTTTCCCCATGAGATGTTCTATATTTTCGGGAAATTTCTTGCAAAGAGGGCAGAGAAACTCGGAATATGGGATAGTCTCATCCATGTCATCGATTAGGATCTCGAGGTAGGCCTCCGTAAAATCATGATTATCCATATGTTTTCTCCATTCCGACTCTGTATTGAAGGTTCGAGGTTGGTCATGGTCGATCCCACAGTACCAATTTGGTGAGACCCTGTATACCCAGTCTGAATCATGCCTAGTCTCCATGTGGAGCTTCCATTCTGTGCGAGTCGTAAAGAATGTTGAGGCGTCAGCACATTTAGGGAGGAGGCATGGATATGGCATGAGATCCTGGTGTATGTGGTCCTTCCAGGCCTTGCTGGCGTCGGACCCTAACTCCAACTCATCAGAACAGAAAGGGCATTGAAATCGGGTTTGTCCCTCAGCAATTACCGGAGCAGGCGGGTAGTCAAAACACTCCTCGTTTGACAAATGAATGGTGCTGGTCATGAGTCGGAACGCCTCTGTTGTGGGCAGGTGTTCGGACTTGAATCCTTCATCCTGGACGTCTGGAGGAACAACCTCAGAACTACCACTCACTGGACCTTCCGGGTGATGCGGAGTTCTCTTCTGAGCCGAAAAGCTGGCGTCTAGCTGAGCATTTGGCGGTGCCTCCCCACTGTGCTCTTCTACCGACATGCCATCTCCGGGTGCACGTCCAGCGGTAATCCTTTTTGATTGGAGACATTTGTCTAGGATTCTTCGACGTCGAACAGCTATAGAATTCCCCAGCAACGTATGCAATTGTGCACCAGCGGCCGGGAACCGATCGCGGACAAGACATGTAATGTACTTTCGAAATACAATGTCTTCGTCCGTAAAGCGATCGAAAGTGTCCATTTTCGTCGCATCAACATGCCTTGTCCATAGTAGTCGAAGGTTGCTAGCCACGCCATACAGCCTGCGTACGACCATGTGTAAGTTTGCGGTGACATCTTCAAAAGTCTTGATGAATTCCGCGGTCGGGTCAACTGAGGGCTTTGTACAAGAGTTGTAAACTGGTCTATACGTTAGCAGCTTATAGATAGACATCACAATCGATTTGGCTAAGATAAGCCGACTTACTGAAGGTCACGTCTTTCAAAATAATGCCTAAATTATCCAGCAATGCCTCCGCATAGTGTTCCGATCCCTCTGGCTCGAAATGCAATGACGACGGCTTGGGTGATATGATCCCGTTGACATGAGTCCAAAAGTCGAAACTATCTCGAGTACTAAGGAAGGTGAAGGGGTCCTTTTTTTTGGCGTCGGGAAAGTAAGCCTCCGGGTTTATTTTCCTTGCCAATATCGACCTGTCGAAGTCATCTTCGATGTCGTCGAAAAGATGGATGCAATCAAGTGCTCTTCGGCGAATGGCACGTGCCGGGTCATCTGCAGCGGGGAGGTCCATGATGACTGGTGCCTGATTGTCGATGAAGCGCAACGGCTCGACAGGGAGTGCCCCTTGTGTTGAGGTCTTGTGGTTGATCGTGGGTAGAGCACAAAGACTTGGCGGGGATAAGTTTCGTGTTGGAAGGATTGTAGGCTTGATCGTGGGTAGAGCCCAAAGACTCGGCAGGGATCGTGCCAGAAGGCTCGTAAACGTGTCGTGCTTGATCGCAGATGGAGTACAAAGGCTCGGCAGTGATGGGCCTTCGTTTCAGAAGGCTCGTAACGCGTCGGAAGGCTCGTAAACGTATCGTGCTCGATCGTGGGTGTGGTATAAAGACCCGGCAGGGATAGGCTCTATGTTGGAAGACTCGAAGATATACCGTGCTTGATCGCGGGAAGAGTACAAAGACTCGGAAGGGATAATGTTTCGTGTTGAATACCTGTCTACCCAACGGAGGTTGACGAGAGGGGTAGCAATCGGCAGCTCTGCTTCGTTATCCTGTGAACCATAGGGAGGAGGAAAAATCGGGGCAAAGATCAGGGATGGCACTTGTGTGAGTGAGTTCGTAACAGCAAGTCTCTTAAATTTGGAACGGGCGGGATAATATAGATGTAATGTTGTGGAAAATGGATGTTCGAGGTGAGAATGGCAACAATGATGTTCAGTTATCTGGCAGGCTACACAAACATGATTTATTGGCTTGCATAAAGATTGGATGTACTTTTAAGCAGTCTTTGTTGCTTTTTGTGCGAGTAACTCCGCGCACGCTCTGAGCGACAAATTACCTTACCGAATATTCCCTTGTCTTACTGAGGAGGGCACCGTTGTACAACCCTACCTGTTTCGAAGTCGCATGTACATAACCACCTCTTCAATGCTTGATTCAATTGTGGCACGGAGCATTATTCCCAATGTTCCGTGCACACACCTATCACAAAATCCTCCAATGTTTGTTTAAGTGTTGAGACATACCTAGATAATACTTACCGGACTCCCCTCTACAACCACTCTTTGTGTCTTTGTCTTTTAAAAAGAAAGAATTTTCCAGGCATGATAATGCATGTATAGGTAGACAACGCCCAAATTGTTCTTCAGCCGCACAATACAAGGGAATACGGCGCCACCAAATTGCACATCAAGGTACCCCTCTTGGATGTAAGTAGGTACAAGCAGCATACGCCTATTGCTCGCTTCTCTGGCGTAGTTCTATGTATGCCACGAGTTACTTATTTCGAAAGAAAGAGAAGAAGAAAGAAAAAAACAAAGGCACCATTCAGGAAACAAAAAAAAACAT
Source organism: Clonostachys solani (assembly GCA_902141235.2). Classification (NCBI taxonomy): domain Eukaryota; kingdom Fungi; phylum Ascomycota; class Sordariomycetes; order Hypocreales; family Bionectriaceae; genus Clonostachys; species Clonostachys solani. The sequence goes on along the minus strand of CABFOC020000018.1, from coordinate 552,810 downwards.
ACTTACCCTCGATAGCATAATGGGCCGATTTGCATCGCTATTGCGATGGATCCTCGGTAAACAAATGTTTTGTTTCTTCTCGGTGACATCATGGGCACCCAAAAGACACGTGTTCAGGTAACACGCATCAATAACAGGGCCAAAGTGCCTGTGCTGACCCTCGTCCCAGTGCACAGACTTGTGGCCATGAAGCCTGAGTCTGTGGAATCAGTGAACCTGGCATACCTATAGTAGAGCCGGAGCTGGGAAAAGAAACAGTAAAGTCATCGGGATATAGCTGTCTGATGGCCACTGCCTGGGCTAAACATAATATCTGTACTTTTATCACCTACTGTAGGGTGAGGGTTAGATCGGTGCCAAGATTCATCGGCTACCAAGATTCCAACACGCCAAAGTCCGGTATCGATTGCATACCATGTTCTGTTACATCGAGTGCAATAAAGCCTGCGTAAGAGGGCCCGCACAATGTGCCAGCATCTAGCAAGAGACCAACAACGGGGGACGTGGGGGACAAGCTATGCCGCATGATGACCTGAGATGCGATGCTTTCGTGACAAAGAAACACAATTCCGCCTAATACAAGAGAGGCATAGATGCGGTCATGTCTACTGTAGGTATTAATCATAATATGACAGTGCACCTAAGCTAGAGGTCTCGCATGGCAGCACGGTTGAAAGGGAGGGTCCAGTTGGGGTAAACAATCGTTGCTGGGCTTTGAAGTCGAGAAAGGTCGACGTCTTGGGTCTCTCAATGAAGGTCAGTATTTTGACTACGATCCGACAGAACTATGTATGGCATGTAGAGGAAATCAGGCGTCGTTGGCCGGTTAAGCGTACGGTCCACCGCTGAACTCTAGACTAATGTGCAAAAGAGGAGGAGGTGCCATCAATGACACGATTTTCGATGGTCGGGGAAATGGCTGAGTATTATGACGTGCTGATATATGTCCAGAGTTTCTCTCCCTTCTCTTAGAGAGACTCTAGAGTACCTGGAACCCGCTCACAAAGAGGCAAGCAACTTCGTCGTGAAGGACAGACCACTTCGCTCCAAGGGCCTGTACTCGAGTTCAGCCTAAGTGTATGGGTGTCTTCCAACGTTGCGTATTTCCCGTATGCCCACCCTCCTCTCCAACCCTGTATCGAAAGCCCGAAGTTCATGATCACAATCACGCCGCCGGTCGGATGCGCAGACCTTGTAGTTAATCTGGCGGATGCGGTGGCTCCGTATGCTGCGTCCACTCCTTCGACTGGAAAACAAGGAAAAATCGGTGGCATAAGGAGGGTAGAGGCACAGGTACGGATCATCATCCTCGCAAACATAGTACTTCGAAGTCTTATAAGCCATGACGTCCGCTGATTCGAGGTTTAGCCAGGTCTCTCGTTTGGCATCTGTCGGTGTGGGTAGGTGCTAAACAAACTGCTCTGTCGAGTCTGAGGCGTGTTAGTTCCGGGAGTGAGCGCAGTTAGTTTGGGTAAGTGAATTACCTCGAGCCTTGCGACTTCCGGTCTGGATGGTGCGGCACCCTCCTCTGCACCAAAGGGTCAGTGTTTAACTCAGCTTCGGGAGCATCTCGCCGCATCGTTTCTCTACGGTAAGCCTGCCCCCAAGTGTGCGTGTGGCCCGGACGACAATAGATGCCGTCATCTGTTCATGTAATATTTCCCAAGCAGCTAGGAATCGACGGCGGCTCGAGGATGGAATACCGTTCGGAAATGTTACATCGTCGTCGGCAGCACGGGCTCCCAACGCCCAATAAAGTTCAGCTGGATGTGATCGTCGCTCTCGAATATCGTCGGCCTCCTCGCGCAAGGCATCTATGGCTTCCTGTAGAACCTCGGTGGTTGTGACAAAAGTTCCGAGGAGCGTTGGGGTCGAGACTATCGAGGGATCTAGGGGCTGGTATTCAACTGTTGTGGATGATGTGCGTTAACATGCCATTGAGCAAGAGCAAGGATTTGTCTGATCAAGCGAGGTGGACTGACAGCGGGATATATCTTGCAAAGCAATACACAAGACTGTTGCTACTTCTAAAAGGCGTTCCTTTCCTTCCAACCTTAATTCTGTTGACGACAACGCCCTCGTGTTGCTGACCCAAAGCTCAGAATTGTTTCAGGTGCCCAAGACTTTTGAAGTCAAGGTAATTGACGCACAGGGGGTAGACGGCCGGGACAACTAGGCGTTAAAGTATTGACTCGTCGAATGCGGCCTCTACGCGATCAAAGGCTTCGAGATATTTGAGGGTCAGGTGGTGGGCGCTGTTTGTCGGGCCGTCTGCTGTCGGTCTCACGGCTGGCTCGTGCTATGCTCGATCGCAGATAAGTCACAGAGACTTGGAACATACGGTATGCCGTGTCTGCAGATTCGTCGGTTTGTCGGGTTTTGGGAAGATCAATAGGACCAGCAATCGGGCAGCTCTGTGACGACACTCGTGAACCGTGGAGGGGAGATAGAGCCAGGAAACATGCACAGCAGAGCACTTACACGCAATACCGTTTTGTTCAAGACCGCCAGGGGGAGCAGTTGGGGCCATACGGACGAAACATTGGGAGAAAGAAGCGACAGCATCAATGGAATCAGCATTGGTCTGTTACTGGGTTACACAAACATGAGGTAGGTAGCTTACATAAAGGCGGAAGGACTTGCAAGTTGCAATCACCACTTCAGAGCTCAACAATGCACGGTGGCCGCCGGGACGAGAGTGCATTACTTTGGTTATGTATACATTCTGCACATCACTCTGACGAGGTTTACCCGCGATCTTTTCGATTCGATTATCTGGCACTGTTGTGTCCTCGCAGAGGTGCCCCAATGACCGCCACTGGGTCTTCGGCTACAGCAATATCTTTAAACCGAATCTTTCCCTCTTTAACGGGGCACATCATGGTCACGGATTCTGCCTCAGGTATGACAAAAAGAATTGTCAGGTACATGCACCGGTGACGCAATGTGGCCTTTTGAGCTGACTACAGGCCTAACGACCATGAATGTCGCAGAGTTACATAGGCACAATGCTGCCCTAGCTACAGTTGAAACGCAGTGCTATATCGAGGCAAATAAGTATATAAACTTGACACTAATGTGCCTCCCCATTACTACCTTGAAAGATCAGCATTTGCTGCGTGCTGGTACCTACTAAGGCAGTTTTCCATGCCATCACCCAGTAGCAACAAAGTGTATATGTGTATAACCTGCCCTGCGAGCCACTGGCTACTTGTACACATTTAATGGTTATGATCTTTTAGGGTGTATCTTCTCTCCCGGTTTGCAATTAGTTGGCGTTACCCTTGATTTATTCCGCTCTCGCCCTCCTTGTTGCCGATGGGCTCGAGGCTGGAGATGTTCTCGATGGGCTTGCTCTTCTCGCCTGATAGCGCTCATGGCCAAACCGAGCAGTTGCCAATACCAAAGCGAACGCAAGCAGGCCAATGTTGACAGCAAAAGCCCGGCGATAAAGAGGTTTATCGTCTTCTTGGAAGATTTGCGCCCCATAGATGGCGCCGATGTTCGCACTCATGATAATCCTGTGGAGATCAGTTAGCTGCGGCTAACCGACTTGAACTGTATGAGCAACTTACATCGCCATTGCTAAGGATCTTTCCTCCGAGTCTCTACAGGCGAGAGACATCCATGTGATATTGAGAGGATGTGGAAAGGACGCGAAGGTTTGTGTCCAAACGACGCCGAAAAAACGAACGCCTCGGTTGTCAATCTCTGTAAAAACCCGGTTCAGGATGTAGCCAAACATATGTAGACCAACTCCTGCCATAACAGTTTCACCTCGCTTGTCGCTTTAGAACTCGTTAGTGCTTTGCTCTATATCTCATGAATGGAAAGGTGGCCTTGACTAACAATCGATCGGAGATGTAGCTAAAAACAAACGAAACAGGGACCTGTATGAAGAGGCCCACAGAGGCAAGGGCATTGCTGGTAAGAGATGGGAACCCGAAGCTTCGAATGATGGTTGGACCGTAAGTATCAAATCCGCGGAAAGGGCCGTTGTTACCCAAAGTAATCAAAACGTGAATCCAAATCCTCCAGTTGGAGAACTAGAGGCACGGCGTATCAGCATGGGGGGATGTTTTTATCGTGAAATAACAGCGGTACTTACGGCTCTCTTGAAAGAATTAATCCCAATATGCTGCTTCTTTTTATCCTTCAGGGGCTCATCCAAAATAACACGCGTTTTAAGAATGTGCAGTTCCCTCTCGCTGAAAATTCTCCACTGCGGTAGAAACCAACTACGCGGGTTTTGGAACGAGTCAGGCAAGCACAACCCGAGTACGATACCACTTAAGAGGGTAAATCCTCCCATGATGATGAATAGCCAGAACCACCCCGGGTAGCCTCCAACACCCTTCATATGCAGAATGCCATAAGCGATGAGCTTGGCCGAGGCTTGACCAAGCTGGTTACCGAAAAAGAAGATCATTACCCGCTTGGCAGACTCCTGGCGAGTGTACCAGGTGGAGAGGGTCCAGAGGCCACCAGGGATATATCCCGATTCAGTGACGCCCAGGAGGAACCGGGTAGCGAGATAACCGCCATAGTTTTTCTGAAATGCCTGGAAGGTGCTAACAAGTCCGAAAAGGAACAGTTGGAGTGTGAGCCACTTTCCTGGCCCGACTTTATAGAGGGCCATGTTGGAAGGGATCTCAAAGAGGACAATGCCGAGGGATAGAAGCTGCTGCCCAACGTTGAATTGAAATTGGTTGATGCCCACGTCTTCCATCATGGTGTCCGTGATGGCGTTGGCAATGTTTCCTCGGTCCAACTCTGCATGTTGATATTAGCCTCAAACGCGGGGGCGAGAATCAAGAGTATTTTGCGTACGCAGACAAAAGAATCCCAGGGTCAGCAGGGGCATGAGGACCAAATCCAGCCTACAAGCGTACTCGTCAGCCATCGACATTGATCAGCAAAAATTTGGGGACCCTACTTACTTCCATTTTGCCTTCTTTTCCTCCGACTCGCTCCAATCAACTTGGATATTTTGTTTTAATTCATCATCGTCTTCTTCAAAGGCAATGTTCGCTTTGGCAACCTTATCGACATTGTCGACCGGCTGGATGTCGGATGCAGCCATAGCTACTACGTCTAGTGTTGCAAAAAAACAAGTACCCTCTCGTCAATCAAATTTGACAAGGGGGTCTACATTAAATATCTGACAACCTATACCCTAGTCTCGGCAAGAACACCTGCCTGGGTCCTGGAGAATCAGAACCATGTATGACAACATTTCTATCCTCGTCACGCAATCGACATCATGCTCTTGAACTATTATTAGCTTCGTGATGGCTCCTTGCATTCTGGGTATTAAACGACACTTACTTGGGCCCCCCCTGGCAAAAAGTTGGAGAACTGGAGTCTCATCTAAGAAGGAGGTTGGCCGAACCGGCACGATTGCGTGCTCGCTCTGGGCCTCCACCGCAACAGCTGGGATGGGGACCGTTCGAGCGCCCCGTTACGAGGCATCTAATACACAATTCGGCAGACAATTAGCCTTGGATAGTCCAAGAAGCACATGTAGATTGAAGTCTTGTCCTTTGTTTTGTTGGGAATAACAGTCAAAGTTTGGTACTTTTGAAGCCATTTAGGGGATAGACTAGTGGTAGTAATAGGGTCTTCTCTTAGATTTGTAAGAGATTCTAAAAGCGCCCCTTTCATAGAACACATTTAGTAGCTCGTATTTAAGCGCTTGGCTTGGCTTCTATCATCAATGATGAGGGGAGAGAAACCACGGGACTGGCGGCAGGATGAGCCATCTGGGGGGAGACCAGTCCGTTGGAACCAAGCTTGATTCTGGAGAGCCCCATGCGGGAATATAATGCAACATGGTTTTTCCCGCTGTCAACGGCAAATTTCAGATTATTTGACAGGCTAATGGGCTCTTGCGTGCTTGACAAATAGTGGTGCTAGTGGCTATCACGCAATTCTAGGATAGGTCCACAATCCGAACCGCCGTTGTAAGCTTATGTCGAAAACCTCCACTGAACGGGAAACCAATGTGGGCAATTACAGTAATAAGAGTAAGAAACCTTCAGTTCTGGTGAGGAAACCAGTATTCCCCTACGTAAAGCCTCTAGAGCAGGACCCTGACAGCTTGATTGCCCAAACTGGGCCGGATCCGCGATGAAGACACTCACAAACGAGGAGCTGACCTCACTGGCCGGCCATTACTTTGCCCCAGAAGGCCTGTATCAGTACACCAAAGCTCTTCCTTTTCTCGGAGATCTCAAGTGTAATACAACAGAGCTCACTGCTGGCCAGTGGACCGAAGTGATCGTCGAGTACACAGTCGGGGCTAGCGGCCTGGCCGACGGAGCCTGGATCAAAGGAACATTCAAGTTCTACTCCGACTGGGCCCTTTTCCAGACATCAGACCCCAAGGAGGACAACTACGTCTCGGCTGACTACATCCCAGGTCCCCTTCACCCGGGACAAACGCCGGCGACGGTCCAGTCATTGGCGGTGCGTTTCGACCAGAAGGGCCACGAGCGCCCCTTCCAAAAGGCCGTCATCATCGACATTGTGGATGGCTACATCAATCCTGGCGATAAGATCATCGTACGTCTTGGTGACAGGCGATGGGGCTCAAGGGGTACCCGCGTGCAGACATTCGTTGAGGACAAGTTCCTCATGCGCTGGTATATTGATCCTGTTGGCACTTCACGCTTTGCCCCTATCAAACCAGATATTGCTTTCCCCATCAACCCAGGCCGCGTGGCCAAGGCCAAGGCCATTACTCCTCGTTTGGTGAAGCCAAATACCGCGTTTCCAATTCATATCCACACGGAAGATGCGTGGGGGAATGCGACAACACATGTCGATGGACTGGAGGCGCGCATCTCAATTGAAAAGGAGGGTAGAAACGAAGCTGTGCTGGCAGAAACCAAGAGGCTTCCCAGCCAAGGGTGGACAGTTGCCAGCCTGACTACATCATTACCAGATGACGGCGACTACACATTATCGGTAGTGATCGTTGATTCAACTGACTCTAGCCTCGCCTCCATCTCGGAGCCCATCAGTGTGGATGGTTCAATACCTGTTCCTCGGCCTCTCTACGCCGACCTCCACGTTCACTCGGACGATACCGTCGGCACCAACTCTACTACGTACAACTTTTCATATGCCCAGCAGGTGGCTGGTCTGGACGTGGTGGGATACACTGCAAACGACTTCAACGTCACCAAAGCAAGGTGGGAAAGCACCCTTGAGATTATCAGAAAGGTGAACTCCCAGGGCGAATTCGTCGTGTTCCCAGGAACTGAATGGTGCGGCAATTCCGCAGCTGGGGGAGACCACAACGTCGTGTTTCTCGACGACCCGGCTAATAGCGACCCTGAGTTTCCCTTCGACAGGAACGGGAATGTGGCTCGCAGTTTTGAGTGGAACGAGGATGGCCCGGCCGAGTTGGTCCCAGGGGCATGGCCGTTGGATGAACTGTACGCGACGTACGCACACTCCCCCGAAAAACATCTATTGATCCCCCACGTGGGAGGGCGTAGATGCAATTTGGCATGGCATCACCCGAAACTAGAACGTTTGATTGAGATTGGAAGCGCCTGGGGTCTATTCGAATGGCTGTTGCGAGATGCCATGCAACGAGGCTGGAGGGTTGGGGTGTCTGCCAACTCTGACGAGCATCGTGGGCGATGTGGAGGCGGCGTACCTGGCACAGCAGTATTTGGAACCAAGGGAGGACTGACCGGTGTCTTGGCTGACAAGCTTGAATGGAATGAGGTTGGGAAGACTCTCCGTTCCCGGAGGACGTTCGCCACGACAGGCGAGCGTCTGGTTGGTTTGGTCAGCACAGGGAACACGCTCCAAGGCGACGACCTGACTGCTAAGGTTGACGAAGATGTTGTCCTCAAATATCAGTTCTTTGGCTCTGGCGGGTTCGCTACCGTTGAGGCTTGGGATGGCAGTGGACAGATATTCAGTCGCAATCTCCAACAAGAAGCCACTGAGGCGGCAGAGGGCACAGCACAAAGGAAGCTACGTATCCGGTGGGGAGGAGCCCGTCTTTACGACAGATACCGTGAAGCCGTATGGCATGGATCTATCGTTGTATCAGACGCCAAGATCTCCCACATTGAGCCGTTTGGCGGCGTACTGGACAACGCGGAAGAGGAGATCAAGCACATATCAGACTCCCAAATCGTTTTCACTACACGAACCAGCGGAGATTTTGACGGGGTGGATATTTTCCTAGAACGCGGATCGCCATCGCCATCGTCCATCAGTATAACAGGGCATTTGGGCGGGTACGTGAAGGTAGGAAACGCCCTTGCTGGCAATCCACACAAGGCTCAACCACAGTTCCGCCTGATTGCTTCTGGGACTGAGGCCAGCAAAGTCGGTGGGAAGCAGATTGCGGTTAAAGGGGGTGCAGATCTGTTCGTGTCAGTAGAGATAATTGCCGACGTGCCACTGCCTAATCGTGTGGAAGGCACCTTCTTGATCAAGGCCAATACTCATTCGGGAGGCGAGACGCAGGCTGTATACTTTGTAGGGAGAGAATACGGGGGTGGAAAGGTGATAACGAGTCCGATATTCATCGATTATGAGGATTCAGGATAGTCAATGCTTTTTCATGGGATTAGCTCCCTGATCTAGTGATCACCTTGTTTCTTATATTCAATTGGGACAGATTTTCTTGGCTTGGAATAGAAGTAAGTCAGCGGCAGATAAACTCTGCGTTCCTACCTGCACTAGCGAAGGTATTCTAGTATTAAACCTCAGCAATTCCCCGTGTTCTGTCCAGTCAAAACCCGGAAAGGAAAGATTCCAGCCAAGCCAGCCTTCATCTGACCTATATGAGAATGTACCAGCTGGACAGACTTGGGTAGGGGCATCAGTATAACGACGCAAAGAAAGAAAAGCATAAACGTCTTCTTTGAATTTAGTCCGCCAACAACCAATAAGCCCTGTTATTTCGAGGGCAAGAACCATATAAGTCGCTAATATATGAAGTTCAATACAGCACATATCAACTCTACCCTGATCGCGAGCCATTTCTTCGAGAGGATCTAACACGTTCTACACAAACTCCATCTGCTCGATACCAATACCATCGTGCCCAGTGAAGTCCACACACTACTCGGCCAGGCCATAACACCTCTTCCCAGCTCTGGAGGCGAGCCCTGCAGCTCCAGCGGCCAAAAGTTTCAGCTGTATGGGCCATTCTACCACCCAGGTGTCTGGCTTCATCACGCCTCCCTTTACCGTGACGGTTGAGAGCAGCTCCCACAAACCGACTTTGAGTAGAACCACGCCGCCGCTGATTCTCCGAGGGATCGCAAGATAAGGTGAACTGACACTGCAACAGCCCTTGTCTCCTCTCGTACTTCGCCTATATTTTTCTGTTTTCTCTTGCATGTGTTCAAGGTTTCTAGGCGGTGGATAAAGACCACTTTCCATGCACTCTTGATGTCTTGGCTCGGCTTTATCACAATCTAAACCGGCAACGACCATGTGTTGACTTTTTTAGTCCGGGTCTCTACCCGCAGTTGTTCTTTTTGTAATGCTAAATATATTGCTCTCGCAGGTAGGGAGACGACATGGCATTCAACTTTCTTTATTGAGGGGGCGTATATGTAGGTTCGTTAAATAGACGAGCAAGTGATCATGATGCGAACCAGGTCAGTAGTCTTCTCTTGTCCGTAACCGCGTGTGGTTCACAGCGATTCATGACATAAATATATGGAATATCGTTTCTTTCATACGAATAGGAACTCGGGTTTCATTGGATCCTCAGTGTGAAGTGAATATTTCCTGTACAATTGTATTTAAATCGCGTCTCGCTACGTGGTAGAATCATCTCACGGGCAAACTAACTTCTAAGCAACCAATACCCAACTATAAAAATCCGCTTCGAGTTCCAGCTCGGAGCTCTGCTCAACCATTCACCGTATTATAAAATTTCAGCCTCTAGATAAGAATCGAAACGGCTGTGTTCGAAGGATCCATCACCATGTAAGGGATACTTCCCTCGTCCATCCCCCGACTCGTCCGAACGAACTCGCCCTCGAGCTTCTTCAACCCCTGGAAGAAGCGCTCGCTGTTGTCCCTGATCTTCCTATCCTCGTCGTCGCTGCCGGTGTGCGCCCTCCACTGAGACTGCGCAAATGTGATCAAGCTCCGGTCGCTCGCGACCTTGAAGCTGAGGAGCCAGGGGACCTGCACTGCCAGCAGCCACTGCCTGGATCTGCCGATGGGGAGGGCATCGACAAGTGTCTGCTCGGTGTACTTCTGAAGCTTTTCGAGGCTCGTTGGGAGGGGGCTGCAGAGGCACGGGGGCTTGGCTAGAACAAACGCCTGGTAGAAATTCTGGAGATAATTAACCGCACTGTGGAAAGGAGCGGCAATGTGGATGCTCATGGTGAGTGCGTCGCAAAGCTGGTCGAAGGTCTGGATGGTGGGGAAGGTCTTGATCCAGCCCTTTGTTTGGATTTCGTTGCACCAATCCTGTATATAGGCGTCCTCTCGTACTGCCTTGTCGGCTGTGTCCAGGTCGTAATGAATGAGAAGCATGTCCTTGACATAGGCACGGATGCACTGCCACATGGAGAGCATGTTCTTGCCATATGCGTAGTTCTTGAACTTGGGGGCAGCCAGGCCCTCGGTCGTGTTCGGGAATCCTCGACTATTTAAATCGTTGGGGACATAGCCCTTGACGTAGTCAAAGTTCTCGTACTCATATCGACCGTAGCGGTAGAGCATGTCAGTCTTTATGCCGACCAGATCCTTGATGACTTGGGGCACAAGAGTGGACCTGGCGGCAGCGTTCAGCGACAAGGTCTTGTACCAATGAGGCTCCAGGATCTTATAGATGATATGGTTCATTGGGATGGTCCGGTTGGTTGCCACGATGATAGCCTCCTCGACCATGTGTGCCTTAACAAGATGGACGCCAACTTCATGACGAACCCAGTCTGATACCTGGGCGCATGTCTTGGCATATCGCCAAGGCCAGTCGGTGCTTTCCTTGTCTGTGGGGTCGCTGGGGAGCTTGCGCTGGTTGAAAATGGTGACTGATTTCTCCATGGTCCCCTTGTAGTCGCACACAATGGCAATAGGGTGAAGTTTGCCGTCAGCGTGGAGTTGGAAGAGAGTGACTGCAGCACATGCCCAGCTGTTGTCCGACAGTGGCTCCTTGTGATACAGGTCCTCGTCCGGGTCAGCACCGAGAGCGGTCCTGAAATATCGACAGTCTTGTACAAAGAGAGAATCTCGACTGATCTTGGGAATGGCGTCGGCCCAGTACGTGTAGCCGCCTCGCTTGGCAGCTTCCACGAACTCGGCCAAGAGATCTTCGGGGACCTTTTCGATGGTTGTTGGATTGGTCCCAGTCAATGATTGGTCTGCAAAACGGCGGTCGCTGTACCAGTCGTCCAGAAGTCCGATATTGGCACCCAGCGCAATGTCTGTGCCAGATCTGCGGTGGCTTCGGTTGTATTCCTCATATGCCTTGATCTTTGAGCCCTGCTCGGCGGCATCACTGACATCTCCGTTCACTAGTTCCAACAGCCACCTCGCCGTTTTTCCGAGAAGGTTGTCAGGAATAACTTGCTTGAGGAGAAGCTGCGTCTCGGCAAGTCCAAGAGCATTGAAGATCTTCAGGACGGAGACTTGGTCCTTGTCCGGGATGGTCTTCAAATGCGGAGGGTATTCGGCATCAGTTCCGTCGGGGTTCTTTGGGTAAGCACTCCATTGATAAATGTCTTTCTTGGTACTCAAATCCATCTGTCTAGGCAAGGTGGGCTCGATTTGCAAAACGTCAAAGTAGGATTCGAAACTGTTACATGTAAGCAAAGTTCGAGAGCGATGGCAGGGAAGCATCATCCGACCTTCGTTCAATACGGCTGTATGCATGTGTCAAGGCAGCTTGAGTTCCGGAGTAGGTACCCTCCTTGATGTCGCCATCGCCAAGCTTTGGGTCCTTCTCGGGATGTTGAGGGTCAGGCTTGGCGTAGAGCTTCAGTTTGATGAGTTCGCTGTTGAAGATGCCAGGATCAAAGTCAGAGAATATGACATCCTTGATTCCGATGGTAAGCTCTTTCTCTCTGTCCTCCAGCGATGGCTGCTGGAGGATCGATTCAGGCGTTGGGACTTTCGGGGCATGGGATGGCCGCAAGGGCAACCGGTCTGAAAGAATACCCATTGTAACAACGGATTCAAGTTGGCGATAATATGTGACTGCTTTCTCAAGTATACTATGAGTTTCGCCAAGTGTGCAATCTTGCGAGTCGCATCGATGGAAGGACTGGTCCAGGCCCAGCTATTTATGTTACAATGAATGCCTCGTATCATTACTCCCAACTCTTCCATACTACCGTAAGAGGCTGAAAACCCTTCATCCGCAATGGCACAGTCAATCTCTAGTTCTACGGCGACCATTCACCGGTCTCAGCTCCTGTCAGCTCACAGCCAGCCTTGGCAAGCAGAATGGCCGAGGAGCTTCTGCTATTGGACAGCTCACTGCCCGCCTAATGGCAGTTCATGTCTGCTTTCCGAGCCAGCTGAACTAACAACTGCAAAAAATGATCATCAGGACTGCAGAAGTCCGAAACAAAGTGCATTCCTCCCCACCCACACGAGCCAAAGGTTGTTCAGCAGGGCAACCACAGCCCAGTGACGGGCAAAAGGCGGAAGCTGTAGGGCATCCGAAGACCCTTGATGCTCCAATCGCAAGCCCCTGCTGGCCCGGTCAGCCCTGTAAGCAACAGACCAACAGCCGACCAACGCGGCCTGTCCGAAGGCAGGCAAAGGAGAAAGAATGCTCGCTACATAGGTCGGCGATTATGGCATGCAGGTGCGAGCACCAATTGGCGCGACTGAGACGCCATAAGCTGACATTCTCACGACCAGTTGCAACCATATCCAGGGGTCGTTACAGCCGCACCGCCAATTGATTGAGTATGTGCCCTGACCATCCAATCAGATACAAATCTGACAAAGATTCTTGTCTCTTGCTCGGCTTAATTCCAAAGAACTACTCGTTGCCGTACTATGACGACACGTAAACTGTCCTGCGGAAAGCTGATGTATTCTTAAGATTTTCACTGGCAGCACAATGTCATAGGGGAGCAGCACAGAGGCGCAAAATTCAATTACCGTGCCCGTGACAAGGCTTTGCTGACTTGGTCCCAGGACCAACGCCGACGTTCACTAAAGACCTCCCTAAGCATTGCATGTATCACCTACAGTTCGTGATCCGACTGCGGCAGATGGCGCTCCTTGCAAATCACGGATGAGCCCAAGGGTCGGCGATACACGCCCTTTTATAGATGGGTGATAAATTATGAAAGGAAGATAGCCCTCCGCCAGCCGAACCCCCACTGCTTGTTTGATGAAGAAATATAATGGGAAACGAAGATCACCAGCCAATCCCTTCAAACCTGCCAAGCGACAGCTGATCCTTGACAGATTTGTTTGGGGTCAAACTGACCATCTCCACCCATTAAATTGCATGGAATTTTTTTTTGCCAGTCGGAGAGCGACGATCGCGCCCGAGGGCCAAGGCTCAAGATAAGGGTTTACTTTTGTCGGCAAGCGGGGCAAACAGCCGATGATAAAGTACGTAGAAAGCCAACGGCGTGATGCGGTGATAAACGGGGGAACTTGGCGTTTGGCCTAACCATGCAATCAACAAGGCCGCCTGGTAAATTGGCAGATCACGATACCACGTCGGACAATGACGCAGTCGGCGGCACTTTTGAGCTCATCTGGCTGCCCGTCTCCTCCTTTCTCCCTGGGGAGAGTGCCACTGTATCCAGACGAGCTGAGTGGCATACCTCCGGCCTAGGACTCCAATTGTGCGCGCCAACAGCCCCCTTATTTTTCCCTTTGCTTAGGCTTGCTACGGGAGGGGCCATGACGGGATTGGAGCTGTGATAGGGGCTCGGTAGGTGGGGGTTGTCGACTTGATTGGTCTCAATAATCATGCCCCTGAAATTAGCTGCCAGCTATTGTCAATACCTCCCGCCACATCCATTTCTTGGCACTCATCCTTCTCCGGTGCTCACTCGAGACTGCCGTCGGAGCTGAGAGTGAAGAGGGCGGGAGAGCGGGCATGGATTCTGTCGATATGTCTCACGAGGCTCATCGTCATGGGCGGATTCAGTTGCCAAGCGAGGAACGAACTCATCCCTCCCCTCCTCCTCGCAATCAGCCTTAGGCTAAGGCGTTTTACGAATCACAGATGATAGCGCTAACTCGGCTGTGCTCCACCAAGGGCGGTGCTTGGCAATTGTCAATCTCAGCACAGCAGCCGGGAACAGTCTGTCAGCAATCCGCCAACACTACCCTGAGGGTTTCTTCCACGACCCCTCGGCTCGCTAAGAAAATTGGCTCTGATGGCAGATTCTCCCTCGTCACCCATGTCCTCATTTCCAGTGATTCCTCGCTGCTAGTTCAAGATTGCCCTGAAGCTACGACCACTCGTCCCGCAATCAACACATCCACACACCGCGGTCACGCTCGGTCTGCACCTTCAATTCCAGACCGCCCCGCCTGAAGATTGAGAGCTAGTTAAATCTGTAGCGGCTGGCAGCTAGAGCCGATTTGGAGGCCATGGCAGATAGTGCTTTTGCCTGTGGTGAGCCAGTGATCAGCTTGGCTACCCCTGTAGTTCATTAATTGTTGGTATCTTCACGATCCAGCGGCTAAGAGAGCCCGCTGAATGAATGGGTTACCTCCCGTTCCCTTTGGACAAGGCACATTGCAGGCTTCAGACGGATCCATTCGCCTGGTCAGGGGTCCAGGTCCAGAGGAAGATATACCCACCAGGGTCCCCATCTTCCTCTCCCACGAGCTCTCGTGAAAGTCTTTCTTTATCTTTCATGGTCATCTTTCTGAGCGCATTTCTCGCGCCTGCCACTCTTTTCAACACCTAGCCATGGGCGTCTCAATCCGGCGCCGCCTCACGGGCGGGAGGAGGTCGTTTTCGCGAAGCCGATTTGTCGTTCCGATTGCTGTGATTCTCGCGACTGCTTTGATGTTTTATTCCTCCAATCTCTACCGCATGTCTCTTCTTCGCTATGATGATGTGCGCCTGGAGTAAGCTTAGTCCCTTTGCGTGAACAACACAACATTGGGGGGGAAGACTAATCCTGGATCCAGCTCAATATGGGATTCCATCACATCGACGACATCACCGTCGCCATCACCACCACCAAAGCCGCCAAAGCTGGAGGTTCCGGTTTCAGATCCCACCAACTTCCTCAAGAAGGTCCAGGCCAAATTCAACTCCACCATCCACAGCGTGCACGCCGACACGTTCGTGACCGTTGAGGGGTACAACTACACGATCCGGAATGGCTCCAACCGCTGGACCGAACCTCTGGGTCAGCGTCTGCTGATTCTCGATGCCGATTCCCGAGTGAGTGAGAAGGAGATTGACTCCATGCTCACGCCTTCACCTCTCAACGATGACATCATGTCTGGACGAACAGCTGGAATGCTGAACCACTTCCTCTATGGTATGTTCCCGAAATCATGCATCTCTTGAACGTAGTCGGCTAACGTGTACAGCTCTCATCCACGGCTATGACTATCGCCTGGTCAAGTCGCCGCCCATGACTGACCGACACGGGACTTGGTCCAAGGTCTCGCTCATCAAAGAAGCCCTCAAGACGCACGACTATGTCGTCTTCCTGGATGCCGACGCCACCTTCCAGTACTACCGCCTGCCCTACGAGTGGCTTCTGAGCATGTGGGGTTTTGGAAATGAAAGTCTCGTCGCCATGCCCGAGGACCCCAACTCGCCCGTCAACCAGGATTCCAAGGGCCGGGTTCTCTGGAATACCGGCTTCGTCACGGCGCAGCAGAGCGAGCGCACCCAAGAGATGTTTGAGCGCTGGGAGAGCTGTCCACTGGGCGAGCGATACCCCGAGTGCAAGCATTGGGGATACGACTGGTCTCATGAGCAGGCGGCCTTCGGCAATTTCGTGAGATACGAGTATGAGGTCGGCAAGGGCAAGGATCTGGTGCCTATCCCCTGCATGGACGGCAACGGTGCCAACTACATTGTGGACAAGAAGTGCGGAGGCGTCTTCGTGGCCCATCACTGGTTCTACAAGGACTTTCCCACCCGAGAGCTGTATGAGAAGCTCGACGACTCCTTCGTGGTTGATATGCAGAACTACTTCCACCTCAACCAGAAGAAGTACTATGTCGATGCTTCAGAGTACACGTATCCGCTCAACGATCTCAAAATCTAGCCTGGGGATATGCCGAGCGATGGGGATTGATGCGTTTTTTTTTTTGGCGTTTGCAGTTTGCTTCCTTTTTTCTCAGTTCGCATTTTGATGCCATGGCCAACAGAAACGTCACGGAGGGGAGTTTGAGGTGTCCAGACAACTGATTTCTCATGTATATATTATTTTTACGCCTGGGTTCGACACCCGCAGAACATGCAACGAACAGGCAGATGACATTACGACTGCAATTACGCAATAATCTTCCATAGACAGGGAATGATGAATTCACACGTATCTTGTCAAACACCAGTTGCCGAGCAAAGATGGTGTTTTACTCATTTAATCGCCAATTTGACTGACCATAAACAGGGCGCCAACTCTAGATTAACAGCGATATCCCACAAGTTCTCACTCGGTTGTTATGAGAATAATTATGTAGCAATGTTCCCGGCGGCGGCAATTCTCGACTGCTACTGAATCATTACGTTCCACCCGATTGGCTCATTTAACCGTCCGCGCATACCAACGAGTATCCCTACAGTTACATCATCCTGCCCGTCAGCACCACAATCTCTCGCTCCGACCTCAGCCGAATGGTCGTACATACACGGATCAGCTGGATCACCGGGCAGATCGGGGGAAACACACCCTTCTGAGAGCGCGGCAAGGCGTGCCGCAGTCCCTGGCCAATGCGTCGCAGAATTCTTCTTCCCCAGAGCGCGGCTCGACCCCTCATCTGGGGCAGCAGATCCCTGTCCGTGACCTCTCGCGCTTCAGTCGCGTCGATTCTGTCCTCGAAGCAGCCCGTCCAGGACCCCAATGCGCCCGTGGAGGAGGAGAGGTATCAATTCTATGACCCCAAGATCTTCTACCCAGCCCGCATTGGCGAGAAGCTCGGTGGGAAGTACCGATTGGTCTCCAAGCTCGGCTGGGGAACTACTTCGACCGTTTGGCTGGCGAAGGAAACGAAGCGGTATGTCAATTCATTCTGAGCATGGCGGCAATCTTCCCTCCCATCAATTAACATCGCATATTTTGCCTTCAAAGAGGTTGGTTTTTTCAATCACATCAATACGTCGCATTGAAAATCGCCAATTCATCCGACATTGCACGGGAGAATGCCAACCAGGAGATTGAGGTTTCTACGCACGTCCTTACGGCATCAACATCTCACCCCGGCCACCAACTTATCCGCCCAGTCATCGATTCGTTCGAGATCCAAGGCACCAACAAGGCCAAACATCTCTGCTTGGTATTCGAGGCCCTTCGCCAGCCGCTCTCCTCTGTCGGCAGGCAGCTGGGCCACAATGGGCGCCTACCTCCTCGTGTGCTGAGGACAATCGTGCCCAGCATTCTCAAATCTTTGGATTTTCTGCATACGGAATGCCGAACTGTTCATACAGGTATTCTCAATCCTCACTGTCCCCAAGATCCCGTTTTCTTTCTGACTACCTTGGATTGCGCAGACTTGAAAGGCGACCACTTCATGATTCCATTTGAGGATCCCTCAATCCTAGACGAATATCTCCGGCAACAAAAAAAGACACCCCCAATGCTGAAAGAGAGCCAGGGTCGCCCCATTTACGAGTCTCGTCGCGAATTCGGGCGGTTGAAGAGAGGCATCCAGATCGCCAAGCTTACAGACTTTGGATTGGCAGTGTGTGATCAAAAGGCGGGAACTCTCCATTTCCACAGCATCCAGCCTCTCGAATACACCGCCCCCGAAGTTTTGTTCAAGACGGGGTGGACTTACTCGGCCGATATTTGGAATCTCGGACTGGTAGTAAGTTTTGTCTTCATGAAAAGGCATCAAATGGCACTACTGACGTCTTGAAGTTGTGGGAATTGGTTTCTAATACCAGTCTTCTGGATGGTCGTGCGATCGGACAACCCGAATTCTCCCACTTTACCCGCTATGCTCAGATGATCCGTCTACTTGGGCCGCCGCCTGCTCAATTACTAGACAGAGTCGATAAAGAGACCTACAGTCGCTTCTACGATGAAAGAGGTAAGTTATCTGAGGTAATCGATGCGTCGGGTGTCGAGCTGACTGTTTCTCAGGGTCTTTTAGGTATCCCGAATTGGTTCCGGGGGAGAGCTTCGACTTACGCAAACTCACCCCAATAGTAAATGAAAGTGATAAAGCCAAGTTCATCAGCTTTGTACGTCGGATGCTAGCCTGGCTGCCGGAGGACAGACCGACAGCTGGAGAACTGCTCAGTGATCCTTGGTTGGAAGAGGAGGCAGATCCAATCTTGAACCTTTGATAGACGGTCTGGGAAAGGGTTTCCAAGTTTCACTCTCAGTGGAAGAATCCACAAGCATTAAAATGATCCTCTTATGGTCTCATGTAGTAATATATGATAGATGCCCATCAACAGGAACTCTTCCAGTTACAGCTTTACAAACATGTGACAAAAACTCCGATATCATCGCCCTGTCCTTGTTAAATCGTAACAAGTAGCTGTCAACGTGGTCCACAAAATCAATCACCTTCTCCTTCTCTTCACCAACGGCGCCCTCGAATGTTACAGAAACCGGCCCAAGGATTGCTAAACCGGTTACAGGCTTCAGCGTGCGGATGTATGGGATAACCATCCAAATCTGGCAACAGACGTCTCGGTACTCCGTGTACAACGCTTCGTCAGGGACCTCGTCGTACAGGACGCTGAGCTCATACAACGACCGGAGAACGATGACTTGGACAGAATGCAGTATGCAAAACATCGCCGCAACCGAGGCGTGCGAGAATGAGTAGCTCTTGTGCATGAACGCAACCGACTCGCTAGGATCCATCTTGACAACCATGGTCTCACGCGCCAGCAGCGCTTTGGTGGTAACTCCAATCGTGCGGCGCAGAAGTCCAGAATGTTCCAGCATCTCACTGATTACGTCGGCGGACAGGCCTTTCATCTCCTCGGTGTACGGGCCTTCGGCGCGGATGCGAACAATGGAGTCGACCCAATCCTGCATTCTCGGTGTCCGAAGCTCGATCTTGAAACAATCCTCGGTACCAAAGGGCTCCAGCTCGTCAACGAGCCAATCTTCTGTTCCAAGCCGGTACATGGCCTCTTTCCAGGGAGACTCGTTCAAGAAGTCCACTTCGGGGCCCCCGGCCATCCTATTCCGTATCTAGATTTGGATGTCAGCCGAAAACTTGCTTTAGAAATACGGGTGAATTCCAATTGACGAACCAGGAGAGACCGAT
The DNA here is from genome assembly GCA_902141235.2 of Clonostachys solani. Lineage (NCBI taxonomy): Eukaryota > Fungi > Ascomycota > Sordariomycetes > Hypocreales > Bionectriaceae > Clonostachys > Clonostachys solani. The sequence continues at coordinate 533,400 of CABFOC020000018.1, read as the reverse complement.
TTTCCTTGACCAAAGCTGCCTCAAACGAGTCATCTTTTTCCGGCGGTCCCATCTCAATCATCATATGCTTGATGGCCACGGCATGCACTCCCCAGCTGGGGTCGGCTTCTCTGCTCAGTAACGGCTGCGTCTTCTGCAACAGCGTTATGGCAGTCAGCGTGTCGATCATCTGGGCCCTGTCTACCCGTCCTTTGGGCAGTTTCTGGAGGGCATTCTGTAAGCCCCGAAGCGCTTTGTCGTAGCGCCGGGACGTGACCTGGCTCGGCGGCTGTTGGTGGCAGTGATCCGTCCAGACAGAGCAAAACAGAGAGATCATGTCCACCACAACGGGGCTACTCTGAGACAAGCGCCGGGGGATGTAGCGGATGGGGCTCTTTTGAAGAAAAGTGCACCCCTCTGGGCCATACTCTAGCAAGGTGGCCAGACAAGACGACAGGTGGTCGACGGGAGCGACTGGCGGTGTCCGAGGCGGTGGGTTGACCATGACGAATCTCTTGATCACACTCCTTTTCACTCTCTGCTCGGGCTTGGCAGTGATGGACGAGAGCTCCTGCTCGAGGGTGCCAATCTGCCTTGCTGACTCAGGACCATTGTGGTTGACGAACCTGAGCCCCGTTGCCGTTGGGCCTGGGCAGGGGGTTTTCGATCGCCTGCATTGTGAACATGTCGGCCATTTCTCGTCACACTGGCAGTAATACCGTTGTTATTTCATATTTCAAAGACTTCCAGGTGCTGAATATATAACCTACCTTCACTCTCCGGCGTTTGCAGTTTTGACATGCCTTTGTTCTGGGAATGCCAACCATTGCAAGTCGATGGTCTCCGGATATGCATGTCTGTATGCGGTGGGAGTGGGGGAACGGCGTAGCACGTCTGGGATCAAAACGGCGTCAGGCTTGTCAGCCGTTTATTAAGCAATGCACAGTGCCGAATGCACAGGATAACTCCGAAACGTGCACTGTAGCTTGGTCGTCATCCTCGTGCCAAACTTGCTGGGGTTATAACCTTGCTTGGACAGGGGTGGTTATCCTACACTTGGATATGCTATTCAACGGATGTTAATTGAGTTGTTCCACGAGCCTCCCCAAGTTAATTGTAAGTTCCTTCGAGCATCAATATCCTGTCTGCAAAGTTAAGGTCTCAACTCCTAATTCAAAACAAAATTCAAGATGGGCGTGGATGTCAGCCTGCCAAGACTCAAGATTTGGTCTAACCTTTTATGCCACTCTCTCGGCTCTCGCTGTTAATAATCAGAGGTGGTGATAAACCTTGGTTTCACTTCTCATTCATAGATCCAACTTAAATAGAATAGAATTGCCATAGCTTAAGAGGTTTAAAACTCCATGACGTGATGCGTTTGCTTTTCAACCTAGGTTCTCGCGTCTGTTGCGACCCCTGGACGCAAGTTGTGGTGCTAAAATCTGATGTGAGGAATACGTCTTGACTGGCATCGGAAACTTAGTGCAAAGTATTGTCCCATCGGAGTTTTCCTCTTGAGAACAGACAAACTCCCTGCGGGCGTGACTGCAGTCAAAACATGTGGCAGTGAGGTTGCATGGCGTTATGACCATAATCCGGCGGCTTGTAATGCGAATGCCGCAGGCCATTGATGGAAATACATACAAGTAAAATAGGATAGATGATATTAATTTGATGTATCATGAGATGTTCTTCTTAGTAGCACATCCAATCCGCTCATCAATGGAGTGCGAGACTTTCAGTGAGAGTGTAATAGCCGTATAGGGTAGGTATTTTACGACTGACAAATGGTTGAACTGCGTCAGGACATTGCCGTCTGATCAACGCATTGAAATCTACAAATTAAATAACTTCCACCTCCATAAGAGCGGAATCTGGTTTCTGGATAGACGAGGGTTAGATGGAGGCGGGTAACTCTAAAATAGGAGGAGAAGGAAACATTGGAGATTATCAAGCGACACATTTCGGGCGGAAAATTAGGGATAGCGAATGCAGCGTTTATTTGCTCTAAAACATAAACTATTTATATCCGGTTGAAGAATGAATGTAAAGATAAGCGAATGAGGGCGAATTTGTTCGCCTAAAATCTTACGATGCTCAATGGCGTTGGCCGGTCCCGTGGCTGAGCAAATGTAAGCTTCAACTTGCTCTCGCCACCAGACACTGGAATCTACTCGGACTCCTCGGCGTGGACCTTCTTGTGCTTTCTTCGCAGCTTGCGCGACTTGCTCTTGTGAGGCCTCTTCCTGTGCTTCCTGCCCTTTGAGTGAGACCTTTTCGGCGCACGGGTTTCGAGCTCAGCTTCGTCGAGATCTCTGACGAATTGAGCAATCGCCTCGTCATCAAAATCGCGACGGAAGTTCTTGCCCACATTCTTGGGGGGCTTCTTCTGAAGCTTGTTGCGGGGCTTTGTTGCCTTGGGAGCCTTGGCGGCTGGAGGCTTCTTTTGCAGTTTGTTGTGTACTTTGGCGGGGCGGCGGTCAATGGACTTTGCGAGGGGAGGGCCCCCTTTGATTTTGTTCATGACTTTGGCGACGCCAGTTCGTAGACCGCGGCTTTCCAGGTCAAGGGCATCCTCAGAGAGAGCACGCTCCCAGATGTCGTTGGCGATGTCAATGGAGCGGGTGTCATAGTGTGACTGGGCAGCGGCTGTGCCAAGCAAGCCGGCAACGAAGAGAAGGTTGGAGGAATGCATTTCGAATGACGACTGAAAGGTGTTTGAAGTCAAGTTCTGCCAGCAGAATCTATATGGAAGTGAAACCCAGAAGATGTGAAAAGTAAGGAGATTGAGGTAGAAGAATAAGAGATGGAGTGTGGTTGATGATGAGAGCCATAGTCAATGAAGCAGAGCCAACTTATATATGTTTTTCTCTGCACATCTCTTGAGAGAGCCTGTTATTTTTGGTTACTAGATATCCCACGGCCCCCAAACTACATAGCTGCTCATCTGATGCCTGCCGCTTTCTCTAGGGGCATCTGCAGCATAAGATTCGCAGGGACAGTAAGAGCTTTCGCGCTTTTGGGCCTATTCTATTGTAGATCATTGATACCATTTCCTAGCCAAGGAGTGAGGGGGCATGGATATTAAGCTCTTGCGGTCATAGATTCTTTATTTGGGACCTTTGACGTGTTCTTTGCTTACCATCGCCCCATCAATGCAGCCAATCTGACTGCACACAGCCAGTGATATTGCGGTGCTCCACCCGGCAAAGCACATGGCTGCAGGCGAAGCCCCCAAGCGCGTATAGCACCATCGTAAGCGATAAGAAATGGAATAAGCTTATGAGATGGTGGGTGCCCCACGCTTCGGAAGTCATGGACACTTCCCTGGCTCCGCCTCAATTGCAATCGAATCTTTCCGATTATGATGCCATTTTTATCTTGCTCCCCGAGCATACATACATGCCTTGGAGGGGTGGATGGTGTTGTGTGGGCGGGTTTCAAGGGGATACAAAGGATGGTTTTTTCAAGGCTGCTTTGCATATGTTTTCTTTTCTTCTACTTTCCATTCATTACTTCAACACACACAAAGCTAGCCTCGGTGATTCTCTTGCTTCCTCCAGTGTAAGGAAAGGTCATGGTATTTTCCCCCAATCTCTCCACTATGGCTCTACCGTCTCGTGTATAAACATTAGCCACAGAGTGTACTTGTGTATTAAACAGAAAGCTGTGTGATGAAAAGATGGCTTTCGGCTATCTATTTCAACGGCTGCCTACAGAACCTGACGACAAAGTCCCTTGACCCAAGTATAAGTCAACCACAGCTTGCAGCCTTGACTTGCTTCACTTATCAAAATCCCTTTCGGTACTCCTTACCTTGCTGGCAATCTTAAATAAACTCCTATCGTGGCCCCAAAAGTGAGAAGCTATTGCCAATGACGCGCGATGGGACTTAAAGCGGATTTGTGGTGATATTGGTTTGGAACTAACGAAGTAAGAAGACGGTGTGGGATGGACGGTTTGGCTCAAGGACAAGATGTACTATAGCTCCTTTTGTGATAATTCAAGCCACATATGCAGTTTAATCTTGAGACTTCACTTGCTTATGGTGGAAAGAAAACTGAATACTCTGGTTAGCCATGTTTCTCTATACAAGATACTGAGCTCTACTGTTAGGAAGCTCACAGTCTCTCAAGGCAGATGATGGAGGCCGGGCGGGTAGGAGCCGTATTAGAATTTTTTTTATTGAGTCCGATAAGCCTAGATAATACCCAAGCATCTACCATTGCTGAACCAAGTATCTTTGTCTATTGTTGACCGGCATAAAATCTCTAGGTAGGGATTGCCCGACGTTAACGACCAATTAAGGGCAGGGTAAGGTGAGACATGAAAGAGCCTATGGGATTCTAAGAGATTGTTTGAAAGGTGATATTTTGATTTGATTTGCTTAATTTGGTGGTTGTCTACTTATTGGGAATGGAAATATCCCAGGACTGATCCAAGTCTGGCTATGTATTGATTTTTGAGCTGATTTTTTAAATTTCCAGGCTAAAAGTAGATTCTATAATGATCAGTTTTATTACTAAGATAATTCATAATTCAGGGCCTAAAGTGAATGAGAGACTGAACTTTCGCTTGTTATGTTCATGCCAGTTTGCCTCCGTGCCTTGCTTGGCTGGAACTGTCCCATCATGCCGATTCTATAGTCTCAGCTGTTTAGTGAGATTACCTGACAACAACTGGAGTCGCCGCCCACTCTGTTCCGGTCGGACCCATCCTTCGCGCCCAGTTTCACAGCCAACATGACGAACCCAGCCCTATCTAATATAGTTGGAACCGTTGACACTTATCCCACTACCATCAAGTGTCCAAGGAAACCTTAACTCCACATTCTCCCAATCGGTTTCAGCTCTACCTTCTTAGCGCGTATTCATCAAGATTTCGATCAGTCTGGACTACCAGCAGTGATTTGGTCGCCACACCATGATTCTCAGCCCTACATCTTGTTGCCCATTCCATAAATAGCGATGCCCTTGATGGCTTTGAAAGCCCCCATGAAAGCATATTTGGCAAGAACGATATTGGGCAGTGGCTGTGATCGTTACGCTAAGCGCGTCCAGCCACCTCCCATGGCGTCAAGGTCTAAGGACTGCTGTGGCGTTGGTTTTGATTCTAAAATGTAGAGAGTGTGTTCAGCCCTTGCTAGGTACCAGGTTGATAACAGAGCATTCAGAAGCCGGGCAATTATGGCCTCTCCTCCAAGAAAAGTATATGAATCATCGTGGGTCTTGTCTGCTTGGGTGGTAACGACCATCTAGGCGGTCCATTTGCTTGACTACCTATGTGGAGAATATCTTGGGATGGGCTAGTAGGAGCGCCACGCCTCCCATAGGCACATCTTTTGTAGGATCCGATCAGTATTTATGCTTGCCGGCAATTGCTTTAGGCAATAGGCATTCGAGCTTGGGACGGCGCGAGGCTGATTGTGTAAATATAACAAAGAACGGCGTGCCACTAAGGTGGCACGTCTTTGATGCCAGGGCTGAATTCTTGGGTGTTATGTCAAGCTACAGCGACTGCCGCAGGAAGGAGGCTGTATATTGGAGCAAATTAAGTTGGGTAACTAAATCCTGTCCGGTGGAATGTTGCACAGCGCATTCTATTTATGTATATTCGGAGTTCAGCTTTGAGATCCAGGCATATCGGAGTGATCTATAAGTTCAGCTTGTTTCAACCTGCTCATGTTGTTGGATTCACTTCTCCTCATACTCCTTGTGCTTGTTCTCGCCGACTAAGATGCGTTGCGGGCACTTCTTATCCGTGGGGCTGGCTGCCATCGCCAATGTCTTTGTGCCGGGCGTCGCTGCGCAGAGTGCGCCGAAAGGTCCTTGCCAACTGCTCGCAGAGTACCAGAGTAGTGTCATTGATCAAATTCAATCGCCCTACCCGGGCGATAGACAGTTTATCAGGCTGGACGCCGAGATGGCATATAATTGCAGCATCTCTGTACAGCTTGTACCAGATGATGCGTTGAAGACAATCAATTATCTAAAGAACTACTCCGACTTCGACACCACGCTGTCTTTCCTTAAAAAGCCGCCGCCATCGTATCAAAAGCCCGCCATAGACATTATGGGCCGGCTTGAGCAAGTTGCCGATAACGTCAGGAATGGAAAATACACTAGTTACAGAGAATTTGAGATCGACATATGGGCTATAACATCAGAGTCAAGCGAGGAACATTTCGATATTGACCTGGGGCTCCTCGCAAGATTCTCCTGGTTTCTCAACGATACCATTGTTTCCCTCTCGAGAGATGGCAAAGAGTTGCCTCAAATCTATGCACGCTCCGACATTGAGAGCCTGATCTCAAACCCTTCGCCAATTATTGAGCTCGGTGGGGAACCTGTCTTTGAATATCTCCGCAGCTACATCGAACTGTATACCAAGAGTTCTTGGATTGAACCCCACGCTGACTGGAATGCGATGGTCTACAACGGCCCATATGCTTTTGGCTCTTTCGGCTTTGATGCCGAACAGTCATGGGCCTTTGGAAATTTCCAACAGACACATATATACAATGGGAAGTCTCTCCAGGTGGGATTCGCGAACGGGAGCACTGTCGAATGGTTATACAGCGCCGGGTCATCATACCATATGCTTGACAACAACATGACGAGCCCTGAAAATATATACTACGGAATAATTGCAAATCCGAGAATCTCTTCGGGAATCAACACAAGATCTGACGAACTAATCGACCGCGATAGATTGGAGCCGGTAGCTCTTGGTGAACGCCAACAGCAAAACAGTCCCCAAGTTAAACCTCTCCCTTGGGTGCCATTGTTTAACTACCCCCGGAATCCCGACATCCTCGAGGAGTACTTTGGGATGGGGGGTGTTGTTTCGGGCTACATTCTTCAGGACGATTCTATTGGTGTTCTCAGCTTGCCCAGTTATAATCCCGGCGGCGATCCCTCAAGGACTCGTGCCTCGAACTATACAGATGCCGTTTTTCAATTTATCATCCAAGCGAAGCAAAGCAGGGTGAAGAAGATCGTCATAGATCTCTCAGGAAACGGAGGCGGCCAGGTCTTTCTTGGCTATACCATCTTCAAGCTCTTCTTCCCATCTATCGAGCCCTCCCTGCTTGGACGGGTTCGAGCCACCCCTTACACCAACACCATTGGGTCAATTATGACTGGAGTCCTGCAAAATGGGACTGACATTTTTCCAAGGGACGAGTTAGAGAAGTATCGCGAACGCTATGGTGGAAGCATAGGCCTCTCCGCCTATGACATTCTGGACGCAGAGGGCGGTGATTTTGAGTCATGGAGTGCCTTCTTCGGGCCCCAGGAGAACAACGACGACAGTTTCACCAACGGAGCTCGGTATAACATGTCGGGCCCCACGGTTGAGTCCTACATGAATCTCGCGATGGCGGATATCATACCCTTGCCCCAATCCGAACTGTGGGCCGCTGAAGACATCATTCTTCTCCACGACGGTCTCTGCGGCAGCACATGTGCCATCTTCTCGGAGCTCATGAAAACAGATGCAGGCGTCAGGTCCGTCGCCGTTGGTGGCATCCCTCAGTATGGACCCATGCAGGGTGTTTCCGGCACCAGGGGGAGTACTGTGTGGAAGTTCCAGGACTACAGCAACTATATTGGCGATGTCAAAAAGGTAGTGGAGAGGCTTGGAAACCAGGCGGAAGCCTGGTTGAGCAGATGGGGTGTCTCGCTGGACGACATCCAAGCCCTGCCACTCCCAACCTGGAGATCGCCTCTCCTCATCGACAGCGGCCGCGTCAATTCCATTGACATGATCCGTGTCTCTAGCCCGGACGCGCCCCTTCAATTCACGTACCAAGCCTCCGACTGCCGCCTGTTCCATACTTTCGACACAGCCCATGACATCAGAGTGTTGTGGCGCACCGCAGCCAGGGTGGCCAGTGGTGACATGTCGGTGTGTGTCCCTGGCTCTACCAACGCTCCCGGCTCCAGCCGCAACGTCACTCTGTTGAGCGACCCGGGCTATTCCTACAACTCAACGTGGGAGCGAGCCAACTCGACAGATGTGCCCAAGAACAAGGGGCCCAATGGAAACGGCTCAGGTGCTCCTCAGTTGTCCGTCGGACTCGGTGGCCTCTTGGCTGTTGCTCTCGCTTTTGTCCTTGCCTTTTGATGTGAAATGAGATTTTTAATCATGCGGAATTCTACTTTAATACTTTATTTTGTGATATTTAGCCCTTAATACACGTTCGTTTCCAAGTTTATGTAAATATGCTCTTCAGTCGCAAAGTAACCCGGCAAAGCATATCTATCTCCTGATTATACTTATGCTGTGGTATCCCATACCTGAATAGTGAGATTGTATATAATACGTGAGAGAGTTCGAGTGTCAAGTTAAAACAGCATTAAAAGATGCCAGACTCGACAGCGGAAAACAATGAAGACGAAGAGGATGTATTTAATAACTAACTCCTTGGTTATCGCAGCCTATACACCGAAGGACTCAAAGCTATGGAGATGTGATCAAAATGTTTGATAATTCATAAAGAGTATTCTATAAAGCACTGGTCGGCTGTCTATAAGTGAAAGAACAACTAATAATCGAATGAATGAAATAAATTTCAGAAGCGTCAAAGGTACTTCCACACCAATTTTCATAGGTGACGCCTACTGTTGCAACTTTGCAAAGCTGCTTACAGTGTCCACAATGGTCTCCTCCAGAGTTCTAAATGTCATACCGAGCTCCTTAACGGCCTTGGATGTGTCAAGACGGTAGACAGGGGGAAGAGGGGCCCCGGCGTCACCTTTTGGAGTTTTCTCACGTAGCTCTGGGAATTTTTCACGAATGATGTCGACAACGTTCTGGTAGCTATAGCCTGAGCTGGTGATCAGGTAGCGCTGACCAGCTGCCTCGGGTATCTCGAAAGCTCTCAGGTGAGCTTCGGCGACTGAATATTACTAGTTAGCGAGAGAAATGAGGTTGGGGAAGGCTAGCGACGTACGGTCACGGACATCAGCAAATGTCCAGAAAGATGTGTCGGGCACTTCCTTCTCTGAACCATCGATGAGACGGTAGATGTCTGCCGCGGAGGTGTTCAGCTTGGTAGTATCCTCGACATGCTGATCGACTGGGCCGTAGACCATGGGAGGCAAAAGTGTGGTGATGTCAAAGTTTGGCTGCTCAGATGGTCAGAATGTCAATTCAGTGACAGGTAACGGATTGTTGATGTACCTTGTTATCCCTGACGAAGTCCCAGGCAGCTTTCTCTGCAAAGGTCTTAGAGGCAAGGTATGCCACAACCGGATTGGCTGAGGCTGTCTCAGGGGTGACTGGGTTCCAGTCCGCTTCAGTGTAGGTGTAGCCAGGGCGAGTACCCTGAGTCGGATCAAGGACCGAGGCGAATGAGGAGGTGATGACAATTCTAGTGATGCTAGGGTTGTATTTCTGGGCGGATTCCAAAACACTGGTGGTTCCCTTCACGGCCGGTTGGAAGAGCTCCTTGTCGAAATCAACGGCATTTGTGATAAATGGGGAGGCTAAATGGATAATCTGTATGTGTTAGCTCCAAGATGCAAGTATCCAGGTGTTGTGTGACTTACGCCATCCACACCCTTGACAGCCTCGTCAAACGCATTGGGCGCTGCGATATCTGGGACAATGACCGTAGTCAATTGCCCGGGATACTTGGCGTGTGTCTTTAGAACCTCTGATGCCGATTTCTGGGAGCGGACAGTTCCACGGACATTGTAGCCCTGGCGGAGAAAGGAGTCAATTGTATGAGTTGCGATGAACCCAGAGGCACCTGTAATGAGGACTGTCTTGGCCATTGTAAAGACTTTGATGTTTGTATTGTGACTTGATGTGGGTGGCTGAAGGTTGTGCAATTTGAAACAGGAGCAAGCGTGTGAAGATTGAAAAGTTGATGAGCTGAATGTATTGAGTGTTTTGGTGATGAGTATTTGCTATATCGTGGGATTCCATGTTCATATATATACCTGCGCAAGGGGCCCAACGATGTAAACTACCCCCTCTTCCAAGTTGAGTGTGGTTGTGATGCTCACAAGGGTCCGTTCCGGGACTCCGAAACTCCGGAATTCCGGGCAGCATGCTGACAGAGGGAGAAGCCGCCGGGTGTTGAATGACCACTACTATTGTGCCAGTAGTGGTAGCTGGTGGATAAGCCAGTTGCAGTAGCGTGTTTTTGCCGTCACCTTGATGACATATTGAGTCCTAGCTAGATGCAAAGCCTGGTATCTAGTCGCGACTCTCCGAAATACCGTCTACGCACATCACATCCACCTTGAAGTTCAGGATGCGGTCGAAATTGCCAGAACCTGCTGACCGCCTCATGAGAATTATTACGGACTAGATAATTTTTCTATTTTAAATTTAATCAAGAGGCTGCGAAACCCTACAACAACTCATGCTTTGCTTGTATGTGATGGGTGCAATTTAATCGGGCGAAGCGTTTTTGTTCCATCTGGGCCCCAAGCATAGCCATCGCCATCGACTTTCAGGTCGTGCGCCCGGATCAAAAGAAGCGCCATCCTTTATTCCTGACAGCTCTGAGAAAGGCGAAACCTGCGTTCATCTTGTTCTGTGGGGATGGCCAATGCTCAGCCTTACGAATTGTTCCTCGTTTCCGTCATTCCGCTTCTCCGCCTTCACCAGACGTAGTGGGTCAACATCCGCGAACAATATTGAAGCCATAGACAGATCCATGAAGAGATTGATGTTTAGACGTGGTATAGGTACTTTGTAAGACCATGCAATCAATTGCGCAATGGTTTCATGTCCGGACTCACAAGTGCGATCGCCTCCTACTTCCCAAGCCCTTATGAAATTCGATGTGTCTCCGACATATAACGAGTTTATCAGCAGAAAGCTATCACATATTCGATGCAACAAAAGGCGGGCGTAGACATGGATTTAATTCATTGGTATTATTTGACTACTGATTCACTGAATTGAGGCCGGAGTGTTCGAATCGCCTGGCTTCCTTGCAAGCATTGTAAGATAAGGTCATATACCTACTTGTTGCCGCCACAGAACAATGTTTCCTACGAAACGTGACACATTGAGATCAACTAAGCCCACGCAATTGAGGAAAGCTATCCCTGATATTGCCATGGATACGATTGGGTGAAGAAATGCAGTGGCTATGGCTACTTTGGCGCAACACCAGCCACGTCCGAGCACGAGCAAATAATGATGACGGTTATGATGATTATGCATGTTGGTCTGCAGGCATGTATCGGGGCTAATCTCCTGCTGATGGGACACAAATCCGCAGAACACAAATGCGTGGAACACAAATTTGTTTAAGCCACCCTGGTCCGGGCTTGGCCACAAATGCGTGCACCGCAACTGTGTTGTAACCAGCGTTGGCCACAAATGTGTTGGCTGCTTGACTTCGCGGGACAGAATATTAACCAGGTCCTATAAATATAAAGTCTCGTCTGTGCTCCCCTCGAAAATGAGCTTTTGCGAGCAACAATCCAAAATACCTCGTTGACAATCTGTATGCGGTAGACGTATCTACCAAATAATTGAGTCAATCTCTCCGCTTAGGCTGAGTACCATATGTTTCATTTACTCTCTTAGGGCCACATCCTCACGATACCGGCCGGATGTTGTGTTATCCTTCGAGGGGCACACTTCTTCATCGTCGAGGTCCATTATGATATAGTTTTACTAAATCGCGAGCGCCGAGTCTGAGTGCTGCGCTGAGCCAAGCAGGTCGTCCCGGGCGCACATCACAGCAGGGCTCTGCCTCTAAATGGTCTTTAACTTGGATTTTAAGATGGAAACGTGATGATCAGTCACCCTATATGACTAATTAGGAGTAGAAACCTTATAAGCATATTATCACGAGATAGCGACTCTGGGACCACAATCGAAGGAAATAAGAAAGAGAAAAATCAAAATGAAGCCCGAGTGATGAATAAGAAAAAGAAAAAGGTGATGGAGTGAGACATGGTGAAATCAAGGACAGTAAAAGGGAGAGTACAATATGAATCCCTCCACGAGATAAGAAGAAAAGAAAAGAAGCAAAGAAAATCCACTGTGGGAAGTTACATGGCTCCGAGATTCCCATGATACCAAGACGTGCGGGAGAGAGGGACTGGTCGCTGGTATGGTTCAGGGGTAACCATCGCATCTGCTAACATGGGCAGCACCTTATTGATCAGGCCAGCTTGTAGAGAAGGTAGATGAATGCCCTCAAGCGGAATGCCATGTCGCCGTAGTTCCGTAATTAAGCCACCGTACAGCGACTCGTGGAACAATGCATTTTCACGCATAATCCTCAACGGCTCGTCGAAAGTCAAGCTCACGTACGGGGACATGGGGACAGAGGCGTTGGGGAAGATCTGTCTGTACATCATGTACCACTTATCGGCGTCGCTTAAGCCGCGCGTATGTGCCAAAGCTCGCCCAAGCTCATCAAACGTCTCTTGGAAAAGACGCTCTGGGCCTTCCAGGGGCAAGCAGCAAAAGTTGGCAGTGCAGCTATGGTCCTGCAATTGCTGTGCGTTGTCGAATTCTTGGAAGCAAATGGCGCAGTAGTGTTTGCCCACCAGGTGCACCCGCTCAATATGAGATTTAACATCAGAGACTCGTTTGAATGTATATTTGCGGTAGCATCGCCAGTGTCTCAGTGGAGAATACTTGTAGAAGGGGCAGCTGAATGAGGGTGGTTCCTCGCTCATCTTGTCGCCCAAAGATAATTCTGTTGAAGCGCAGATAACTGGCATTGATCGGAGAGTGGTAATGGAGGTAATGCTATATATCAAACTGAGAGGTAGAAGACTGCCACAAACTGATGTGAACACCTGTGAAGATGGGACTTTTGGGCTTCCTGTTTATACTTTCATACACAGTACTAAGATTCTCTGCTAAACCGCTGGATGGGACAAGAGATGAATGTGAATCTTTCTGTCCGCATTTGTACTAATATTGCTAGGATTGCATGCAGAGAAAAAAGTACAGCCACCGCTCATTGAACTGAGAAACAGAGGGGAGTGGCTGCTTAGCCGCTTCCAACCTCTGGTGAGCATTGTAGGTAACGTTTGAGGGGACATGCACGTCTTCATTCTGCACTTGTTTTGGTAAAATGCGGAAGTATACTGAGGCTCAGATAGTGGGCAAGTTCAGCGCATTCAGCCCCCTCGACGCAATTTTGATGTGCGTGTGGCTCGGTCCATCAGCTGCCGGTAGGTCATTGGTCCACTGTTTCGACTGACAATCACTGAATAACTCATTCTTCATTTGTTGCTCTTTGTGATATTACTGTCAGCCTACAAAAAAGGGCCGCGCAGGATCCAGACTGATACCCCTCCTAGTCACCACCTGACTCGAAGTCAGATAATTGCATAATTATATGTTGCACTTCACGTTTATTTGCCAACGGCACGATGTCCGGGAAGGAAGAGGCGGTGTATTGTTTGCTTCCTAGTCAAATCACGAACCCGAGGATTGCTCCCATTCGCATCACCTGGGTCTCAACAGACGTCCAGCAAACTTGCTCTTAATAGGAAAGGGTAACATGACGAAAGCCTTTGCGGTGATGGACAATGAGGAGGAAATCCCCGAGACTGCTAAGTGAACGTGAGCAACAGTTGAGAGTTTCACATCACCTAAAGGAGACTCCTTATTTATCGCGAGAAGCACTACGACGAGAACCGCTAGTAACAGCTCTTTAGCACGAATTTACACGCATCAAGCTGCACTATTTCGTAGGTAAGAGTAGGATAAATTGGCTGATAGCCATGTCATGGATCAGGCATTGTTGGGCATCAAACAATCAGCATGCCCCTTAAGGCTTGAAAAAACGATCAGTCAGACCCGCCACTTTCCCACACGTCCCAAGCGCTAGGTGTATACATGTACACAAATGTGAGATGCGCAATTTGACAGAGCACGCATGCTTTCTCCTCCAGCATGTCAGCTGTCTTAAACACTTTCTAGAGCACCTGCTCGAGATGCATAAACGCACGCCAGTGAGTTGGAGGGTATTATGCAAACAATTCCGAGGTCTAAGACCCGGACAACACTCGGAGGGGAAGATAACCGCTGGAAGATAATCAGAATAGGTACTGGGCCATATAGGCCCGTTCAGATAGCAACCTGCGAATCACATCATTGATAATATGTTACTTGCCCTGAGACAAAAGCCCCCAAGCAAGCAACTCACCCACCATAGAGTGTGGTTAATTATGTAATTGAACTGCCAAATCACCAGACGTTATAAATACGGCCTGAGAATGGTTACCCCGCCCTCTGGCTTCTTCTTCTTCTTCTTCTTCTTCTTCTTCCCATCCTTCTACTGCCAACCGCAACCGCAACAAGGGTACAATGGAGTCGTCGTCGTCACCTTTTCTCAGCCTTCCTTACCACATTCGCAAGCGAATCTACCTGTTTGCCAATATCGTTCGCGAGTGTCCAATTGAATTTATCCTCCCCACACAGCGAGCGAAACACGCCTCCGATATAGCATATATTGTGTCGACAGTTCCTCCTCCTCCACCTCCACGACCACCTGGATACATCGAGCCACCCCGACCTTTCAAGATGGATTGCCCACTGCAGAATGCAGTGTACAAGTGTAAATGTCCGGAAATATCAATACAGCTTCTATTTGTCAACAAGACTATTCATAGCGAGGTCCTGCCACTGATTTACGGGATGAATAAATTCATCATAGGCTCCCTCCAAGCCAGCGACTATCAGGTATTGAACAGCCTTTCCCGTGAAGCGATACAGAATTTGCGTCGCGTCCATGTCCAGCTAAATGAGTGCTTTTGCTGTCCTTTCCACCAATTCGATCAGTGCTACCGCTGCGGCACGTCATTTCAACCAAGTGATCGGGAACTCTTAGCTGGCGAGACTGGGTCTGAGGATAGAATCCGGGAGTGGGCGGCCATATGCAGTCGTCTATCGGGCCAAGTCCCGGGATCCCTCAACTTGGAGTTTTTCTGCAATGTGAAAGACTTGGCGACCGCAAGGCGGCTTATGGAGCCCATCAACGACCTTCCTCGCTTGAATTCATTGGCAATCAGTTTCGGGAGACACCACGACTCGACTCTTCGCTCACTTGCTTACGAGGCAGTGAGGAGAGCAACGGGGGAAAGGCAAGGCCTTGAGCCAGCTGCTTCTGCCTTTCCACTTTTGCGGCTGCCGCATGAAATCCGGCTTAGAATCCTGGGGTTTACATCTCTCGCACCTGGTTTTAAACCCGAGTCGCGGACAATTTTCGTTAGATCTGGCAAGCGGCTCAACGCTCGGAATTGTTGCCGAAGATGCTCATTTTCACATCACGATTGCTGCTGCTCTGGATACCATACATCTTGCTCGCCAAATTGTCGTTGCAGGCTCGTGCCCATGGAGGTTTTCCTCGTGTCTCGACAACTATACATGGATGCATGCGATGTCTTTTACCGCACCAATGAGTTCAGTTTCTGCGGTTCTTTCCAAAAGAACTTGGAAATGCTCCAGACTTGTCGGCCCCATGTATTGAAACAATTTCGGCGTGTCAGGTTTGAGATAACAGTGGGGGGCGCGGAGCCGTTGGGCGAGGGCACCAAGGAGGATTGGTTCTCGCTTATCTCTTTTGTTGGAAAGCATTTTGACTTACCAAAGCTACTCATTATCATCGACACGGACAGAAAACGAATAGAGAGGACCCAGCCAGGAGAGCGCTGGGAGAACCTACTTAGACGAAGGTACAACAGCGAGATCGTTGTCGCGAAGGCTATGAAAAGGGCCCCGCTGCGTGGCTTACAAGATCTTCACTTTCATCTAACCCTTTTCTTCGATCTTGAACCCGTTTTGGAAAGGCATATCATGGGTCCGGAGTACAACAGTAGCAAAGGCAACCGACATGCCAAGCAGTTTGGAATCCTTGCTTTACTCGACCCATTCTCCGGAGAGCCAACATATCCTCAGGTTCCGAGACCGAACGTCGCGATTCCATCTTGGCATCGTGATCTATGATGGAGACTAATATCTTCACAAACTAATATGGGCGTTGATTTCGTTTGGCTTGAAAAGGGACACACGTGAGAAGGGCACTGAGGGTGACGGTAAGAACATTGCGCCATTTGGAATCAACAAAATTCCAAGCCACGGGCCTGTAAACCACTAACTAGGCTTCATACAGATCGGCAGACACCAACCGGACTGGAGGGACGGTTGGGTGAATGTCACTACAGCCATCTAGTCTAACGGAGTGGTATCAAAAATGGGGCGTGAGGACTATGGAAATTGGACTATCGGGGTTTCATGGAAAATGGGGGCACTAAGTAGATGACTAGAGGCGAGAAATGTGACTTTGAAGGCCCGAAACTAGCTCAGGCCCAGACACATCATTGATCGAGACGCGCGCGGGGTTCACTTCACACGAGATATGACAGGTTATAGTACGCTCCGTAGCCGAGAAATACGGCTTCTTCATTTATCGCCTCTTACACGTACTCGCGACAAAGATGAGAGCTTGCCTTCATTGACTGGGCCTACCGGGCAGCCACTGTGCTTGTCTTTCCATGTGGTGAGCTTGGGTCAGACGGAGATACCCAAGTTCGTGGCTCTATCATACGCTTGGGGCGACGTTGGGAAAACACTTGACTTACAAGTCTCTGGTCATCCCGTCTGTCTAACTCATAATCTATACGACATACTTCAGTGTCTTTCTCTCGATGAATCTTCCGAATTCTTTTGGATCGATGCCTTGTGCATAAACCAAGACGATGTTGATGAGCGGTCTACACAGGTGCTCCTGATGCGAGAGGTATACTCCTTGGCAACATCCGTCCGAGTATTCTTGTCGCTTGAATCCGAGCCGCTCAATATTGGCATGACGTTCCTGGAGCAGGTGGCGTTAAATCCCGAGATGCACTTCAGTCCGGATCTCTCTCCATGTATAACAGTCGAGGGCCTGACTGTCGCTTCTGAAGAATTACGCGAATCCTTCATTGCTTTCTTCGCCGCTCCTTGGTGGACACGCATCTGGCCAGTGCAGGAGTACGTGCTTGCCAAAGAGGTTGTGTTCCAATGCGGAAAGCGCCGTTTGGAGGGTAGCAAGATTCAAACTGCTCTGAAAAACCTGGTGCGTCACGAGAGCACGTGTTGTTGGGCTGCTCGGCGAGCTATCGATGGTAATGCTAGGGGTTACCTGGATATACCGAGCAAAGCACACGGCTCGTTGACAATATTTCACGCCACTTTACGCCTTGATAATCTTCAGAACATGCTGAGTCCTGAAGACTACTTAATCTACAACCTCTTGGATGCCATGGCACTATTCCGAACCCGGGATTGTTCGGATCCCCGCGATCGAATATTTGGAATGTTGGGTCTAAAATTTAAAGATGAAACGCTAAGAAACAACATCGAAGTCAACTACAAAATTCCTGAAGCTCAGCTATATGAATCTATCACGTTGAAGATGATTGAGAACTCCGAGTCCCTCAATGTCCTCAGTCATGTGCTGAGTGGTTCTTTCATCAAACAACAGATGCATCAGCTGCCAAGCTGGGTGCCTGACTGGACTGCAGAAATGGATGCAACATCCCATTTAATGTACATAGAGCGGATGAAGTTCCTCCACCAGTTTCAAGCCTCAGGGGCGATGAAACCCTCATGGAAAGCCATAGCCTCTGGCAAGATTCGCACGCATGCTATAATCATTTCTAAAATTTCCGAAATAGCGCCCGGCTACCCACGAGATTACAATTCCCTCCCTGGGCGACTGGTCTTGGAAGAATGGCGGCGACTTGCTTGCTTGCCCAAAAATGGCATCGAAGATTCCTCACATGGCAACGCAGAATTATCCCGACGAGAGAAGGAATTTCGAGTCTTTCTTTGCGGCTACTTGACCCTTAAATCCTGGTCTGATGATGAACTGGAAAGAGCTTATGACACATGGGCGAACTGGTTCACACACGATAAGCCGGCATCACTTCCCTTGGAAACGAGGAATGACGCGAGAGGGTTCGACAACTTGGTTCGCTTCACGAGCTCCGGAAGAAGCTTTTTTGTGGCTGAAAATGGATTGATTGGATTTGGACCTGAACCGATGGAATTTGGGGATAGTCTAGTCGTGATTCCCGGTGGGAGGGTGCCCTACGTCCTGCGGAATGTGAAGCACGGAACCAGTGAAGGGTCCATGATGTGCACGTTTGTTGGTGACGCCACTGTCCAAAATATGATGTTTGGGGAATTTGTGACATCAAAGGCGCCTGGAGAAGCCCTTGATATGCAGGACATAATTCTTCTCTAATTACTAAAAGTTTCGATAGGTAAGCTCCATGACAGCCATAGAAATATCAGACATACTTCATTATTGATGAGGGAACGAGCAACAGGGGGGGTTCGGTAATTGCTAAGCCGCGGTTAGCCTTCTGATATGGCCATCCTCTGTGCACGACAGAAATGGAGTGTTGTCCAGAAGTACCGCCGATCCCTCATCTTGTCACCTCCAGGTCGTGCCTTAAGTGGCTCCAGCAGGATGGGATTTCATCAGATGCAGATCGCGATGGAACTTTTTCAGCCTCCTTGAAGGCAGCCAACGAACCACGTGTCAATCCCCAGGGAAATTTTGCCACTGTCACCGGATCTGATTCCATTGACGGATGCTCTGCTTCATGAATCTAATATCAATCTTCACCTGTTAAATGAACACATATGCCGAATTATAGAAACTTCACGGCCAGGCTGCCTAACTTGGAAGAGCCAAGGAATTGCGGCTGTAAACCAAGAAGAGTTTCTTTCCATTCTAGGGTTAGCTCTACTTCAGCTATACAATTATATGTAAAGCTCGATATCTGCAGGTCTAATACGAATTCTACATACTTATTGAGAAAGTCCTCGTCCATGCTGCCCTTTAGGGGTTTGCACTAGCGTGATTTGCAGAAGTGGCTCACCAGTGGATAATTATCCTACCTTGGACAGTAAGTACAAAGTTTTCTATAAATTAGGTAGGTTCGCTCTGAGGACTGTCTACTTTATCATCACTCTCTCAAAATATCATTATTGCATACTCGCATCTACATCTAGATCCGAAGTTTCGACCGATAAAATGAAGACTTACTTTGCCCTCGTTGCCTTCCTTGTATCCGCCTCCCTCGCGGCACCAACCGATGGCGCTTCGCAGGAGGTCAGCCTATTCCTAGCAGAGCGCAATTGCAACCGCGATGACGAACCTTGCATCGGCGATAATAATTGCTGCAGTAAAATATGCCGAGTACGTTTTATAAATTTACCGCTCTTCTAGCCCTTATCTCTTTGGACCATCAATGGATGCTAATGGATAGGAAAATACCTACAGTGGAAAGCCGGTGACCCAAAGGGCAAATGTGGCGCACATTAATTGTCACAGGCCATGTTGAAACAAACACAAGGCCGCCTAGAAGGGTACCGCCTGTGCAGTTGGCATTGCTGGTTACTCGGCCACGGGCTAAGCCGCATGGTGGATGGATATTTGACATTCATTGACTCTGCCACGAGGTGTTCTTGAAACAAGTACCACCTAAGAGAAAGAGAATAAAGTTCAACAGCAATGGAAGCTGCCAGAGCCCGACAACTCAACACAATGAATATTGAAACAAGTATTGTTATGTTTTAAGAAATCTATTACTTCGGTGAAATTAAGATGGATGAAAGTAAATAAGAGAGTAGTATATTAGATCTCTAAAGAATTATAGATACTTTAACACTCTTACTCTACCTAGGCGTTCAAATAGTAAAAGCTTGAAAGGTGCAAGGTCCCTACTTCAATTTAACAGTACGCTCAGTATCTAAAATACAGACCATGATTCCAAAAAGGAGTTCCTTGCTCCCAGAAAGCTTTTCCCTGCTAACAATACTCTATTTAATAAGTGAGTGCTTGGTAATAGTTTAAGTTTTTTTCTCTCCAAATACCCTTTGAGCTCTCCTTTGTGTTGGGTTGGTTTGGTGGACATAGGCACTGGGAGGATAAAGCGGAATTGGCTTGCAGTCTTGGACGACGAAGAAGTCCCCATTCCTAGGATATAGGCAAGGGCAGAAATAGCCCGATGGAGGTTGGAACCTTCATGTTATCTATGATCAAGGCCGTGGTTGATGGATCGGGCCACTATAGGAGTACTATATTTCCTATAACGTTATGTGATATAATTTTTGGCGCTCTATTCAAGCCAAAGCTGCGTAAATGAACACCCTCTCCCACAGTTCCCAGGCTGTTAGTGCTGGTCTGCAGGAGGTATTTTGCTGCGGAGTTCGGAATAAGTTCATGGAAGTCCGCAATCCACGTGCCTGGCCCCTGCGTAAGCCATCCATAATAAGCATCATTCACGACACGGTCTGACACGTCTTTATTCCCCGACCGCAGCATTTAGTACCTTCATCCCCGAGTACCAAGCCAACAAGCAACGTATGGCGGAGTTGAAGCAAAGAGCACATGGACTGGCGGATGGAGCGCTGCCGTCGGTTTCATCCGATGTGGTTCCAATGCACTCATCCCTCACTGAGGTACGTCTCGGCGGACCCCGTTACTATCCCCAGAGCTACCAGGTATATCTGTTGAGAAATGGCCGGTTTATTAACTGGTTTGCAGGCTTGTGGGCCTGATGATGACTGGTCCGGCGTGAAGGAGAGGGCCGAACGGCGCAAGATACAAAACAGGCTCAACGTGAGGGCACATCGTAAGTGAGCTACCTTGAGACACTCGCTTGGGGATCGTTTCACGTCTGACCAACTGCTCCTAGGCAAAAGAAAGGCGCTAGAAGATGGAAATCTTCTTGATAATGTCCTTGCTTCTCGCAGACGCAAGCCTCGCACAGGAGCCGGGTCCACGACTGGTCGGATCGCCACTGAGAGCTCCGTCTCCAACCAGGTTCAAACCACCGCGCAACAGAGTCGGAATACGCGACGAGCCATCATGGCACACTTGCGTTCCAATCGCGGGCTCGGGGAGCTCAAAGCACGGTTTCCCATCAGCCGCGATCACCTTATCCCGCTGATCCAATACAACGCCTTGCGCGCGATACTCACCAACATCCACATCCTCTATATCTGTAACTTGATAATTGAGCCTTTCCCGGACACCAGCTGTGTCCCGACAGAAATTCAGCGTGTGGTTCTCTGGGACACAAGCCAGCCAGCCCAGGAGCCTCCTGACACGCTGCAACTAACGCCGCTCCAGCAAAGAATGCCTCATGGGCCTTGGATTGACACTCTGCCGCTTGCCAAGATGAGAGACAACGCGATCGTGCTGGAGGGCTCATTTGACTTCGAGGAGTTTATAACGGACTGTTTCGGAGCCCTATGCAATTCTGGGCGCGGCAGAGACAGTTCCGGCGAATGCGGCGTGATTGCGTGGTCGGATCCTTGGCATCCGCGAGGCTGGGAGTTTACCGAGGGGTTTATCAGAAAGTGGAAGAGGAGTATGCTGGAGGGGTGCGAAGACACAATAGAATCTACAAACTATTGGAGGAGTCTGAGGGAAGAAGAGCCTTTAGTATGGGATGACCTCTAGTTGAGATAGAAATCAGATGCTCAGAGCTAAAGGGTGTTTTGTCCTCCTCGCAGCATGTTCAAAGTGAAGCCATCACCAATTCCGGGGCGCTCCAAGCCTGAAGTCCGGTGAAGGAGAGGCCTGATCAGCGCCTACAGGGGCCTTCAGCATTACACCCACTGCTGGAATCCCCGAAGTGGAGGGAAAGCCGTCACCTGTCAAGCAGAACCCATTGAACTCCGGCCGCCAATCAATCCGCTAATTGAGCCCAGCAAGCGCTGTTAGTGGGGACTTCCACGGCCTAAAATAACCCGAGCCTGATCGTCCCCGCATCACGTTGATCCACGTTGAAGTGGCAGGCCGCAATCCGAAAATCTTCAGACCTCCCCTCACACCCCTCACGGCCCTCGATCACAAACCCCTCGACCCAACAGCTGTTGCAGCTCTTGACCAAGATGGAGTTCGATCCTGAGACTCGTATGTCGCTCCCTGCGAGGTTGTGCCGCTCCAATCCCCCCGCTAACGATTGCCCTACCCCGCCATCCAGCCCAGTACAACACCTCCGACCCAACCTCTTTCGCCAGCGTCACCGTCGTGAGACGATGGCCAGTGATCATTGTGCGTGCCTCATTATCCTCCTCCAGCTCCTGGCCTAAATTTTCCGTCCCTACACACCGTGTTCTCGCCCGTCGCTGACCTTTGGTTGCAGACTCAATCGATCGACGATGTCCACCGAACCCTGTCCAAAGTCGACGACCCCGACAAGCTCGCCGAGGGCAAAAAGATAATTGAGAGTCTCGGTGCGCTCAAGTACGAGATGCTCCACGACCGCAAGATGACGTACGAATTATCCGCTCCATGGCCAGGTAGCTGAGCTAACCGCCGCCGGGCAGACCTCTTGTCGACGACGGATTCCCCGACGAAATCGCCGCATACAATAATGAGCTCGACAAGCTGGGCAACCCTACTTGGCAAAAGGTCCCTTGGCTGTATAGCGAGTGCTACATGTACAGGTAGCTAGACACCCTCCCTGGGCCTCATGCCACCACCGCGGCCCGGCCTCATGGCCAGCGAACGAACGATGTCGAGAGGAAGACGACCTAACAAACTCGAATTAGACGAATCCACAATATCTTCAGGCTTACCGAGCACTGGAAGAGCTATGATGTCTTTGCCCGTCAAAAGATCAAGGGACTCCGAGACTCACGAGCAGGTGTCCTCGAATTGGCGGCCCGATACAAGGAACTCCTGGAGCAAATTCGCTCCAACAGCGCCGTAGCTCATGATGAGGAGGCCGAGAAGATTCTCTTTGCCGAGATGTTCGACATCTGTCTCTGGGGAAACGCAACCGACCTGTCCCTGTTAACAACTCTTACCCACGATGATATACAGCGATTACAAGGAGCCAAGGCTCGAAAGGCCGCCGAGGAGAATATCCTCGCCAATGACGTCCCTGCAGCATATGAACTGCTCAAGAAGGCCCGAGACGCTGGCGAGAAGGAACGCCAGGTTGACTTTGTCCTCGACAATGCTGGCTTTGAACTCTACGCTGACCTGATTCTCGCGGGATACCTTCTTGCCTCCGGGCTCGCCACGCGTGTCGTTCTCCACCCCAAGTCCATCCCATGGTTTGTATCCGACGTCATGCCCGCCGATTTCGCAGCCCTTCTCAACGCCATCTCCAACCCTCGAGGCTTCTTCGAAACCCAGTCCGAGGAGGAGAGCTTCCAGGACAAGACACCCGCGCCCCTTGCTGACAAGGAAGTCCAAGACCTGCTGTTCCTATTCCAGGACTGGGCAACACACCACGCCGAGGGCGAGCTGCTTATCCGCCCCAACCGCTACTGGACTGCTGCTGGTAGTTTCTGGAGGCTGCCCCACGAGGAAAAGGCGCTGTACGAGGACCTCAAGACCTCTAAACTCGTCATTTTCAAGGGTGATTTGAACTACCGAAAGCTAGTTGCCGACGTACGTGCTTGATTTCCATTCCGATGATTCATTACCTGTTCTTTCTTGCCTTTTCTTGTGTTAACTGTTGCAACAGGCAATGTGGGATCCCACAACTTCCTTCTCAACTGCCATTGGCTCGCTCGGCCCAGGGTCTGGCGTGAATGTCCTCGCCTTGCGCACTTGCAAGGCTGACGTGGTGGTTGGTCTCAAGCCAGGAACAGACGAGGAGCTGAGGGCCACCGAGGATGGCGGGGGCGACTCTGGAGCCCGAAAATGGTGCTGGAGCGGTAAATGGGCTGTTGTGAGTCTGTCCAATGGCAGCTGAGAGTCCCAAGATTCAAATAGACAAACCCCAGTGGTAGATAACATGGTGCCCATACGTGATGTGTGACTAAACCGCAGTATCTCCTCTCTCACCCCTCACGCTAGTAGTTACAACCAAGACTATACTGAACGTGATCATGACGCTGGCAAGACCCTGATGGCTCAAGTTTTGGCTAATCAACGGCACATCTAACGTGCAAGGGTAAGCCAATATTCCAAAAACCTCGACGGTTCTAACCGCGCGGGAAAAGCGGAATGCTCGCTTCGATGAGGCAGGTCATATTATATCGAGAACTATATGGCTCATTAGATCCAATACAGCCATACGAGTCTAGACCGGTCTTTTAGCTCTAATATACACCTAAGCAATGTCATGAACCTGAAACTCTGCCCTAGTTGTTTTCTTCATCTCCGCCAGTTCGGTCCTACATGTCAAAGGTGCAGGCAGACCAGGGGTTAGGGATACCATGGCATGTCTCCACGGTACCCTAACAAGGTTCGCCTGAACTACTAGATGTATGCATCATGTCATTCCCAGGGAGCCTGTCACCCTGGTCAGAAGGGGCTGGCCTGTGCCATCTACATTCTAGAGCCCAAAGCTCAAGCCCAAAGACTCGATGATCATCTCCCCCTTTCTCTTTACCGCTTGCAGATCCGGTTCGTTCGGTACCGACCTAGATAGCCTTGTCAAGACTTTATGCCCGGAGGCTCTACATCCGAAGAGTTTCAAAGGTGAAGAATTGTCACTTTCTCACGATACTTCTAGCCGAGATTATTCACCAGATCGTTGCTTCTATTATCTTACTCCTCCTCATGAAGCACACCCATTATCTAGTACAGCTTATCGTATTCATAGCACAGAGGTCCCTCCTGGATATGCATCACATCACGGACCTTGGCCTGCAGCTTGACCGTCTCGCCAACAGTAATGGTATCGTCAAGGGTAATGTTACCGCCGAGCTGGTTAGTCCAGTCAAAGTTAACCAAGGGTCCGGAAACATCGGTCAGGCGCTTCCTGAGATTGCGCTTCTGCCACGACCACCAGGTGCGGTCAAGGTTGGCGTGGTGAGACCAGAAGATAGGGTCGGCGGCTAGTTCCGAATGTTAGTCTCATACCGCCATTCGTTTATGATCAAATGAAAAACGCTCAGGGTTACTTACGGCTTGCCCACTTGTCAGTCATGGTTCCGTAGAGTCCACCGACGGCCCAGTGACCGCCAGCATGGAAGGTGCTCTCGGTAACCCTGTCGAACCATCCGAAGTTTGGGAGGGCCAGGCCGGTCATGACGCTCAGCGGGCCGGACATGGATGCGAAGGTGAGAGGCGCGAAATCACGCTGGACGCAGTGCGGGTTGTAGGCAGTCTTGTTCGAAGGGCCGAGGTTGGACACGAGGCCGGCAAAGGGTCCGTCCTGGATGCAGCCGCCGCCAGTTCGGTCGGGGACGTCCCAGGGAGTGTTCACAGTCTGGCCCGGAGCTGGGTTGTCGAAGCTTCCAGGGATCCAGGGTCCGTTGCCACCGAAGCCGTGCTTGGTGTCGAAGATGGGGGAGTTGAAGAACACATCTGTCACATTGTCAAGCCCAGGTGAGTCCTTGACCCAGTCCCAGTAGGGAATGCCATCTTTCCAGCCACAAGTGCTGAGCGCCTCTTCAAATGAGTGGAGGAGCAGGCGGTGGTACGGGTAGAAGACGCCCTGAATTTATTAGAAGATGGCAGATTTGTGCACGAGCGGTTTAATCTGCACTCACAACGAAGTGAACCTTGTCGGCGTTGACAATGTGTGTGCCGAGGAAATCATCATATCGGCTTCGAACACCAGGGATAACATCTTGCGATGTTTGAGGGGGCTTCTTCATGAGACACTTGAGAGCATCGAGGTACTTCAAGCGATTCTGTACGCTCAGTGTACGCCTGTTCAGATACAAACTATCAGATTCATCCTTCACAATGGGTATAGATTGACGCTATATGAGGCGGGAGACTCACCATTCCCGTCTAACAATAGGCTTGCGACAGTGGGCAGCGGCGCAGGTTGCAAGCAGGGCAACCGTAAGAGCAGTCCACACGGACCTCACGCCGGAGACACGCATATTAGATATTAAAAGACTTGGAGTATTAACACAACGAAGGCAAAGACGACACAAGAGGTCGAGAACCAAGGTGCTTCGGCTTGGAGAAACTGGTGAGCCTTGGGGCACGAGTCAAACCATCGGCGGCCGTGGGCTTATTATCTACTTCATGTCGATTCATGCACGATATGGATCTTTCCGGCGCAAGAGGCAAGACCCTGATTGCGCCCACATGGAAATGAGATGATTGTAGGGTCTCAGCCCGACCAACCAACAGCCAAGCGCACCTGTGGATAGCAAGAAGCGGAGACTCAGGTGAATCCTTCTTTGGCCTTGTCTAGTTCCTCGACTTTCTTGGGGACGGCCAGGGATTCACAAGGTTCAGCACACTCCACTTCGCATTGGTAGACCAGAGAGACCCCAGCGGGTGATGCGAGAGCTGGCACAGGCGGCCGCGAGAAGAGGAGATTGGCAGACTCTCAGGCCATTCAACCTTGAGCCATTAGCCAGATCAAGGCGTAGTTCCGGGCCAAGCTACGGGGTATTGGCAGGGGGCTGGCATGGGCAGCCGCAGTGGTTCGAAACACGGAGATTTTTGCCTCCGAATGCAGATGACGAGATGAGGCGGGGGATAAGCGGTAATAGGACGTGTGATATTATTTGGCACGAGATATAGCGTCCCCTGCTCTCGGACCGGCCGTGCTCAGTGTCAGAGTGTTCAATGGGAGAATCAAGCATCAATCATCCATCGTTCATGCAGACAACGGCGTGTTTTGCCAGGGGAGAACAGACACTTGTAGTTAAACATGCATGGCCTCGATGCTAGCTGAAAAAAGAATTGGTATATGCAGCTCTGTCCCTTGTTCATCCATCCATTAGTTACCCATGTGCCAGCCATGCCCAGACGCCGTCCCTACATGCAGTGATCACCACCACACCAACTTGAAGTAAATAACGCATTTCCCTCAGCTCTTCCTTGCAGTCGGTATTCTTTTCGCTTCAACCCATGCTACACTTGTTGTCTTGGCGCCTGGGTCGGCGCAAGATCATGCTTCTCGCTGCCCCCATCGCTACTGTAATGCAGCGACCGCGGAGTCCTTCCGTCCTCCGTGACACGAATTGTCGTCGTAGTTTCCACCTTGATTGCCTTTTTAGGTGCAGAAGCAGCCGGCGGCCTTTGTGTCTCCAGTTGAATCACCGTCCCCGCCGCGCTCGACGATGTTGCCCAAGGCTCCTCCTCGATCCGTTCAGGTCTTTCTCTTTGTGATGTCGCCCGGTTCATCATCGACTGTCGTACTGAGTTTCGGTTCGACCGTTTCGTGCCGCTCTCGCCTAGCCCGTGATATCGATTCGCGTACGCTGATGGCCCAGACTTGGAGTCGTTTATGCTCACCCCCATCATTTGTAGGGCCGACTGGACCAGCGGCTTCAGGAACGGCGATGAAGCTGCTATCATGCCCAGTAGCTGCTCGAGTGCTGTCCAGGTCGCAATCGAATTCGTGAGGGCCCATCCATCTGCTGCCTTGCCAAACTCCTTGACCAGGATCGCCTTCTGTATAGAGGCCACGCTTGCAAACATTCCCAGTGCCATCAAAAACCCAACTAGAATCTTCTCTCTGAGAGGTCGTCGTAGCTTCCACAGGAAGAGCGTCGGGGCGAGAGATAGCAAGATGTCGGTCGCAATGTTGATTCCAGATCCGATGTTGGATGCAATGTTGATCCCTATCGGTGGTAGGCAGCTTCCACCGACCTGCTTCAAGATCGCTGCGTTCCATGATGCTTCCAGAGGGCGGCACTGTAAGAGAATGAAGAAAGTGTTGCCGACGCCGTATACTCCCTGAAGACCCATGATGAAGTAGCAGAAAATCCGCCACCACATGATGTTCTCCTGGATGATGAGCAACATCATCGCAATGGAGATCTTGATAAATGTCATGGCGATTCCCCATATCGGGATGGCCAGGAAGGCGTATTTCCGCGCATTAATCCTCTCCTCATGGGTGAGAAGCTGCGGCGTGACGTACATTTGGGGAATAAGGAAGCAAGTCAACAATCGCTGCCAACTAGATATCACCAAAGTCAGAAACCCAGCATCTTTCGGGTAAAGTCTTTAGTTGAAAGCGAGGGATAGAGAAACGTACAACTCCGATCCCCATGAACGAGTCTTCCCAACTTTTCCATATCGGTTTCGGGCGTAACCAGAGCCGGGTCGCGAACATCACCAAAGCTATGGCCAGTAGTGGCGACGTAACGCCGATGTGAATTACGGCAAGATGTGCTGCCCTCTCGCTGATGGGGAAGTATGGGCTCCCATCTGCTGGTGGTGTGAGTGTTGAAGCCATCGTTGGCGTGAGGGCATGAGCGCCTCCTGTTGGTGTGCAGAGTCCAGACGAAAATTTCACTCGGCCGTGGCGTCACCGGGCATTTGTATCGAACCCTTCTTCAGACGAAACGAACTCCTCCAAGGAGATCCAAACTCTAGAGCTTGTGGGGGCCGGTGCTCATAATTATCCAGAAAAAGCAAACACGGCATTGGATTCCCTCCATCAGAACTTTCCTCGAACTCGGCTGAAATCATGTACGTTTTGCGCTACGTTGCTAACCGACGCACGTCTCTGTCCATCTCCCGATGGAAAACCCCTAGGAAAAAAGCATGCAGGGAGTGGATAAACCCAGTCACGGTGAGTTTTCATGCATCGCACATTCATGCCTCCCCAGGCCAGTGCCAACGGGGAAAAGGGAAGGACAAGGCCATGCATCCTACCATGGCCCTAGTGTCGAGTCTCATTGGGCACACCTTTTTCCAATTTGCCAAATCCATCTTCCGGAGCTCAATGGGACGGCCGCTCTCCCGCTGCTTAGCAGGGAGACAGTGATTCGCTCAGGGGTCGCCGTATCCTTCATTTGACCAGGCTTGGGGTCACTGGCGAGCAGAGCAGCGTTGCACGAGCCTGTCTGACATGCATTGGTAACTTGCAGGCAAGTTTATGCTACAAGTGTGTGGGAGTCAAAACCTGATTGTTACAGGGGGGTCAGGCGGCGCAGGGGCAACACCAGTCTCTTTCGAGACAACTTGCAACTGGGAAAGCCCAACCAACTGGTCAGCGTAGCGAGATAGATTAGGTATAGTTATGGGACTCCGGGGAAGTGTACCGGATCCAATCATTTGTGCAGATCCTAAACCGTACATCGATCCAACCTCATTGGGCTGAAAGCCAGGGTACTATCAGCTCCGAAAGGCCGAAAGGTGCGGTTTTTTCTTCCTGCGGACTTGATATCGGAGTTCATGCCAAGCTCACATTACCAAGCTCTGTACCGTGTATTCGTGGTCGCTGCATTTCAAAGCAGCTGAAAGTCATATTTGCTTTGTTGATGTGCACCAGACTCACTTAGCGTACGGTCAATATCGTTCCCCGGGAATCCCATTCCAGAAAAAAACTCCGGCTACTGCTGCTGGGCCGCAGATGGCAGCTGTATGCGAGACTGACACGCACATTGGTTTGCCTTCCTGAATCGTATGCCAAATGTAGAAGGACGTGAAAGCCAACAAACCTTTCCTCGGCGGCAATCTTATATTTCGTTTACCTTACCTCCAGCTCTTGCGTGCTCCAGCGGGGCCTCCGCTGGCTCTAACAAGATCTGTAACGAAAATCCGATTGAGAATGTTGATCGTTATTTTACCAAGCAGGCAGAACAGGGAGCTCCGTGTCTGCTGCTTATGTCGGACAGGCATCTGACAACCCCATACTGCGGGCCAGCAGGGAGCTGTCAGTTGCATAAATAATGATCCTTGCACGCGTTTAGGCTCTGATTTCAGGACGCTAGTCATCACCGGTCACCACGGGTCATCATCAACCCCTGCTACTAGTGCACCATGGCCAAAGTTGCCTCTGGCTAGCTCTTCTGCGTATGATTCTATTTCCATTACCAAGCTCTTACTGGTGTCTGCAGATGCATGCAAATATCAGCTTGGTTCACGGCTGAAACAGCTACCACATAGCTCGTACGAGTTGCAGGCAAGCGTCATACCATTCCAACAGAGAGTCTAACCGGGCGATAACAGCGACAGCCGAACTCGTTTCGAGAGCCCTTCCAGGGGGGCGGGGATAAACCCTGGGCAGAGGTCTGGCAGAATCGCGAAGCCATCGCTTATCATTTATTTCTGGGGTCGGCCATACAAGCATACCTCCGTGTCCATGTAGTATTCCAGTCATATTATAGCCCTGGCATAGCCCAGTGTACGTTGCGTCTTTTTGACCTGGATATTTTCCGGACCATTTAATACCGCGAGTGTAACGTCGCTTGTGCGGGCAACATCCATGCAAAACAACCATCGCGCGTTTCTATCCTTGGCTAGTCAACTGGAAAGGGATTTGAGACCATGGAACATCACCAGGGTATTAGTGTCACGATCATAAGATGACTTCGGTCTTCGGATAACTAACAGCATCGGTTGTCGGCGTCATATAGATCTTAGCTGCTGGCCCAGTAAATAGATCATCCTCACGGTCCGTCACAGGCTCAAGAAATGAAATTTAAACAAACAAGAGAATTCAGTTGAATTACGCCAAGCGCAGCGAAACTCGCCTCTTGCAGGGCCCCCTTCACTGCCTGTGGAAGAAGCCGTTCTTCAATATAGGCCTTTCTCCCTTGATAAAGACGCCACGCGGGATAGGCTACCTACTTTGATTAAGCTTACTCTTATTAAAATTATTGTTTCAATAGCCAATCCAGGCACAACGGTTCATCCTACGCCAACGCGGCTGTGATTTGTTCCGAACCAGTTAATATTGGCAAAACGCCGCCTTCTTCCAAACTAGCTGCTGTGGTGTGTAATTCCATTTCATTTTCTCCGTCTTCGATGCCCCGTGCATCCCATGTTGTTCCTTGTGCAATGGCGCCGCCTGGGTCCCGTCCCCCAGAGTCGGAAGTCTTCCCGAAAATCCGAGCCCGAAGAAATATTCACTTCATTGTATCCATGACCCTGCCTCAAACTTGGCTAGGGTGCTGTAAGGGAAGACTTTGCCTCCGTCGTCTCCATCTTCATGAAACCCCTGTTCCATGGTTGTCTAAGGTCCGAGAACTGAAGGTGAGCCAGCACGCAGTTCAAGCCGTTTATTAACTATAGAAACCAGCCTTATCTTCTTGCGGACCCAGATATGTAGCTTTTCGCCGCTGGTTAGACCGTCAGGAGGAATCGCCTGTTTGCTTGCTAGGCTTATGTTCTGAGACGTGAATCTCTCCTACGCTCGATGTAATTTCACTCTACAGAATCAGCATCGCCTTATGATCTAGCCTATTCTCGAAGCTATGAAGAGTGTTAACTTCTAAATCATTATATGTGACATATCACGCTAGATAAGACCTATCATCGCTGCAGCCCGTAAGCTAGACGGCTGCAGCAGTCTTTTTGATCTAGGTGGTCAAAGCCCCTTTTGTAGTAGAACACGACATAGAGATAGTCAAGATGGGGCGCTTAGAGCTCTACGAGCGGTCCTCGCCAAGGTCTCAAATGAAAAGTAACTTCTGTCAAAAGCTAGCAATAATTGTGCAAATTCAGTCTGCATAAGACGCTGTGCAAACAATGTAGCGTACACCAGAATAAAATATTGGACGTTGTGAACCCATCTTGTTTCCTTTTACCTAACGCAAAGAATTCACCCTTTTATTGGATCTCCAACTCTGGTCTCGTCATTAAGTGATGCCTTAATTGCGCCACTCTTAGAGGCAATTATTGTGATAAGATGCCCAAAGTAAAGACTAATTGGGTAGCATTGTCGGCAAATGTTTCAAAGCTCTTCAGCGCTTATCAATTGGTATAGGGTAGCTCGAAAATATTGCTGCGGTGGGATGAAGTGTCACATCGTAAACCGGTTGAGCAGGTCATGAGCCAACCCTCACCCCGCTTCCAGTTAGCCCAATGATTTTTGTTTGTTCCTGTTGCTTAAGCGATTGGCAGAAGATGGTAGCAGATTGTGCCACATGTGGCTCACAGGAGCGGCACCCATCTCCTTACTGGCTGGACCAGCCATGATAACATGATTATGCTACGTCGAGATGGCCAGTTGTGAATCATTATGACGCGATCATAAACACAAACGCTCACACGTGATGTCAACCCCTCAACAGTGTGTCTCGTGTAAATGTTCATCATCCCATTCATATTCAGCAGTTACTCAATCCAGCCTCTGCGTCCGTAGTTTCCGATATCCGACCATAGATAACTACTTTCTACCAGCAGAGAGCCAAGCAAATATGCCCTCTTTTACCACACTGCTAATTGAATCCGACGAGGCCGGTTACAAGCGGGCCACGCAGCCACAGTTTTTGGCCGCCGCCGCTGCTGGCAAAGTACCGAAAGAGGTCCTCGGCCAGTGGCTCGCAAACGAGCGGCTGTTTCTCCATGCATACATCAAAGGAGTCGGGCGCCTTCTCAGCTCACTCCAGCTGCCGCACATCTCGGGCAATGCACAAGCGCCTGACCCGGTAATGGAGTTTCTGGACCTGTCAGTCGAGGGGCTCGCAAATGCGCGTCCGGAGGAAATATTCCTGACCGAAACTGCTTCAAAATACGGAATCAACATCAACCTGCCCGCCCATGGTGATGACTGGGTCGCTGAAGACGACAAGATTGAAGGGCTGCGTCGCTTTGAAGCACTCTTCGGCTCCATAGCCTGCAACGACAGCACTTTTCTGCCCTGGCTGGAATCTGCTGTACTTTTCTATGCAACTGACAAGATATATACGGATGCATGGAAATGGGCGAGATCTCAAGTTGAGTCTGGTTCCGATGCAAGTAGAGACTTGGATGATGGAATCTTGAGACAGTTGTTGATTCCTCGATGGTCTAACCCAGAGTGGGACGTATTTGTGGAGAGGCTGGGAAAGCTGATTGATGATTCCGTGGAACAGGAAATCAAACTTCATCAGGAGGGCATCAAAGCTAAATTATCTGCCCGTGCGCGAGAGCAATGGAAGTTGATCCTTACTGCGGAGGAGAAATTTTGGCCCAAGTTTCAAGCAGTTTAGTAGCTTATCGAGGAACCTATATCTACATGTCCCGCAGCGGATGTCAGTCCCAACTCAGTTTCACCTACATGAACACGACAACTAAATGCGTAAAATAGCCTTGACAGCATGGCCGTCCCGGTGGGATCAACCAAACACTTTCTGTATTGTAAATTACCTGGATCATAGGTGGATATTTAATGTCGAGTTAGGCCTATGGGGGAATTTTCGTTATTCACTCTTCCTCTCGAACGACAAAGGCCAGCTACGAAGATTAGAGACCGACTTGAACTGAACCGAGCTTAGTAGTATGGGTACAGGCACATATTGACTCAGCTCAGTCTACACATTTGAACCAGGTGTGATATCATCGCCATGTTCAGCTTGGGCGTATTCGGTACTATCACATCCTGCATTCAGGTGTACTATGCTACAGTACTTCATCGAATAGTGAGTCTGACATGGGATTATGTTCAGATTCTCGTCAGGGCAGACCTCGAGGCGATAGTTGCTCTTATAATGGCCTGCAGTCCCTCGATTGGTGTCCTCTTAAGGTATGTCGTGCCGAGGATCATGACATCCTCTAGAATTGCGTCTGAAAATTAGAGGGTCATCAGGCTGAAAGGCCAGACAGTTGAACATAAATGGAAAGCCTCAACGAAAGCCCCGTTCCTGGGAGATAGTAGATAGGAATCAAACATCAGTCAAATGGAGCTCGCATTGGTAGTGTTTTTGGAGGAAAGATCAAAAAGCGAGGGACAACCAATTAATATTAACCACCAAGCCACAACGCTCCGTGTCAAGAGATGGTAATGTAGCAAGGGGCAATGGTAAGAACATCAGCACTCTTGGGTCTTGCAAGCGCATCACGTCAGCTTCATCACACGCAGTATCGAGTTCTCCATATTCGCCAATGAACTTGATCTCGGTTTTAGTCTCAGTCGAAAGGGCTAGATTTTTGAGAAGATACTCGAAATGGAGTTTATTTTCGAGTTTATTTGACTTACAGACAGCAAGGCTAGCAGCTGTGTTTCTGACCATGGACTAAGAGATAATGTCTAACTGCGCTGGGCGAAATGATACTGCATCTGTTGCATTGCTGGGTCTACTAAGAAAATAAACATTAAATCAAATACTTGTGACCGTGAAAACATCTGGTTGTGAGCCTAGAGTTGTTTCTGTTATGTGAGGAAAGTTGTCAAAGGAAACTGGGAGACCGGCTAGACACGGCTGTGTTGGTGTCTTATCTACTCGGCTGTTTATCGATAAGATTGGCAGAGCCGATAACAGTACACCTACCCTAGAGCATGCAATGTGTCAAGATGCGATCAGCGTAGATTGATGATATTGGAACAAGAAATGGCAGCTAAAGAATAAAAGTGTCGGAATTGTTCCGCGTTTTCTTCTTCCTAATGCCTTTATCCTATGATTGCTGTGTCACAGGTCATGACATCTTCCCACTGTATCATCCACGCTTGTAATTGTGTGTCGCTACTCTAACATTAAACTAATCTCTAGCCGTTGAAAATAGTTGGCATAGGCTCCTGCACAGGTGCTGTTCGCCCCGAAGGCAGTTTAAATTGATTTCGTTACTCAGAAGATATTCTCATTTATGATTGAATGTGAACAAATGATGTAGCATAAGCCACTGTGCATTGGGGCTGAGACTGTGGCGTGTGGCTGGTGCAACGCGAGTAACAAATCAACAAATCAACACAACTCGAGGCTGTGACGCGAGCCTGCCACTGGAAACGCCCTCGGCCGTTTGGCACGTTTTGGCACCACGCCAGCACTGAAAGAGCGCTCTGTAACGTTGTTCCATGCCTTGGGAGATCCAAATACTGACAGATTGTGGTGACCAGCCGCCACACCCTGGCCACGGCATTTTAAACCCGGCGCGATGTTGACGAAAATAGAAACGCTGCCTGCCCCGACAAGACATGGCACCATTAGCGAGTTGTCGTGTGAACCTCTGCCTGCCTATGCTGTGACAAGAAAGCGAAAAGAACTTTCCTCGACAACGCTTCCGTAAAGCCTGCAAAGCCCCATTTCTGACGACGACACGAGAACGCAACCACGATCGAAGCCACACCAGGCTCACGAACATACAAAGAATGTCTTGTGGAAGCTCGTTGGTTGTGATTCGGAACCTGATATGGACGGTTGAATCACTTCTGCTATGTTCTGCTCTTCTCGCAACTGGTGTTCTGCTCCCGATTGCTGTTGCTGGGCAGGCCTGTGAGAAGGATGGCACCCATCACCTCCAGGCGACATTGTTCCCATCGTGTATCCTTCACGCTGCCCATCTGGGCTGGTTGAGCCATGGGAAAATATCCTTCTTCAGTGGTGGAAGTCGCCTCTTTTGATGGTATTGCCTGGGATAGCCTCAGCTCGTAGCCTCGGAGGGAGATGGAACTGGGGTCGCGACAACAAAAACATGTTGCCATGACGTAGAAGAATTGTCTCTGTTATTAAATCAATCACTGTAAAATACCCCAGAACTTTGCATGACTTGTTTTGAATCTCGAAAACCTTTTAATTGTTTACATTCTTTCCCTTGCCGTCAGCTGCCCAACAATGCCTCCAACAAACTTGCTGTTCGCAGTGGGCAGTCTTCCCCTCCTTGCTCCCACATGCCGCCCCTCAGTGCCTTCCGGATCTCTTCCGGAGATACTCTTTGAGAGCCTTTGGCGCCGTCTCCTTGATGACAGCCTCAGGTTCCCACGTGGGCTTTGCCCAGCCAACCCACTCCACGAGGATCTGGCGCTTTCTCTTTTGGCCGAGCTTGACGCCCTTGAAGGCAAAGATGGTGAATGATTCCGGGTCCTGGGGGTTCAAGGGTCGGCCTTCTGGCTGGCGCTTCCAGTAGTTGATCAGAGCCGATTTGGCATCTCGATGGATGGTCTTCTCTGGCTCCCAAGTGATCTCATCGGGATCGTCCCAGTGGATCTGGAGTTCAATGTCGTTGCCGCTCCAGCGGTGGTTGGTGATCTTGCGAAAGGTCCATTTTCCAATGCGGTTGCCAGATGCGGCGGCGGCGGCAGAGCTGGAGGTTTTGGCCGGCGCTTCCTTTTTGGCGTTTTGGGCTCGAGCCGCGCCGTTTGACTGCTCGGCAACCGTGGGCTCGCTGGATGGAGAGCGTGAGGCAGAGCGTGATGGAGAGGGAGAGGGAGAGGGAGAGATGAGTGAGGGGGAGTCGTAATCCTCCGCTGGACTCTGGCTGGCTTGCGATGATTCACTCATGGTAGAGGATTGATGACGGCGAGAGGCTCTGAGTGCGGTGCTTTCGCAGGACAGGTGGGAGGAGCAGGCGAGATCGCCGAGACGCGTGGATGGCGAGGAGAAATGCAACGAGGGGGAACGACAGGACGCCGAACCTGTTGGTCTCAGGCCTGTTGGCGGGACAAGGGTAGCAGTCTGGAACCTGCAGCAAGATCAGGCTGGCGAGCTGCGCTGCTACCGTCTGTTGCTTACTCTGTCTGCCGCTCGGCACTGTAGAAGGCACTGGAGAGACGGGAAATTGGCGGAAACAGGCAGTGTTGCCAGCAGTCAGCTGTTGTAACACGGGGCAGCAAAAGCAAAGCTGCCAGCCATTGGTTATTTTTATTGTTATTATTTTTATTCGATCGCCAGCCAGCCAAGACGTGATCACTCACGGTAATTGGCTCCAGGATGCTGACTATCGTTTCAAATTGACACATCATTTCCGCTTCAGACGCTTCGAAGAAGCAAAGAAATACTGTCCCGATACTGGATACAATTGCGAGTAAACTTTCTGCCTTTTGACCTGGCAAGACATGCTGCATATGGTATCTGCCACTATTTAGTTCTTACCTTGCAGCGTCTTACTTTCCTATGTTCATGATATTGTGTATCTCTATCAAGCGCATTTCGATCTCGATAGGATAGCTCTAACACTTCCCAAGTTTTTCGCAATATTGCAATTCTTCAGGCATTTAGTATGTATGACGCTTTAGCTCAACCGGTAGTTACATCTATTGAATGAAAGAGGTTTAGCCCCAGAATAAAAATCACTTATATCGCGAAATTCATTTAAGGGATGTAGTTGGAACCGCACACATGACGGGGAGGTAGGCGATATTGAGGTGCAGGTGTTAGCATGTATTTGATTGTCTTCACTAGGAGACATGAAGAGACTATTCTAGACCTTTAAGACTGCTAATCTTCCCAAAAACAAGCTTCGCTGGGACATACCTCTTTCGGGTCGGTTTGGCCAATATTCTGCCAGATGTGACTCACGCTTGCGAGTGCCAAGATTGTCTCCTCACGCCACACCTGGGTTATGATTGCCACTGCTGCCGTTAATTCGGGAGGCCACATATCAACTGTAGGGTGCATGTGATGTGGTAGCTGAATGGCCGCGCATCTTGTATCCTCCAATTCGTTGCCTACCCGAACAACTGGCGTGGCACCTACGAATAATCGCATGACTCTGGAAGCGGCGAGTTCGGGAAGCCTTGTTTGACAAGCATAAATATTGATCATAGGACATGGCTCCTATCTCTACCAAAATCAGATCGCCAGCATATTTGCCTTCATTTTCACTTCTCGGCATCAACACATATACATCACCAAGGACTCCTTTTGAGAGATCCAATAGTGAGAAGAGAAAGACAATAATTTTGCAATGCATCTCTTGATTTTGGGAGCCACCGGGAGAACAGGTGTTTATGGCTACAAGTATGCGCTCGAACAAGGTTTGTGTATTTCTCTCTCTGGCCACCATCATCTATGGGATGAAGTAGTGACATATCAAGGTTACCACGTAACCGTTCTCACGCGCCCTGGTTCATTGATCCCTCCCCAGGAGAACCTCACGATTGTTGAAGGCTCAGTCATGTCCGAAACAGACATGGAACGCGCCATGACGGCCGCGGGCGTCCCAGTTGATGCTACGCTGCACTTTCTGAATCCCCATCGCGCCTCCGATAGCCCTTGGGCTAAGTTCCTTGGCCCGCCTCGCCTGATGGCTGAAGCGGCAGCTCTGGCAGCTCGTGGGCTTCGCCGACAACAGCAGCAGCGACCGGGGGCTCACAAGCCTCGCATGG
This sequence comes from Clonostachys solani, assembly GCA_902141235.2. Lineage (NCBI taxonomy): Eukaryota > Fungi > Ascomycota > Sordariomycetes > Hypocreales > Bionectriaceae > Clonostachys > Clonostachys solani. Next base: position 495,556 of record CABFOC020000018.1, on the reverse strand, counting down.
TCGTGTTGAATGCCATCGGGGCCGGCGAGAGCCGTGCTGTGTTGCCGTGGTGCGCACGCGTATTCTTCGACTACACCAATATTTCGTACACTTACAAGGACCACGCGGCTGTCGATGGTGAGATAGAAGGGAATTGCGAAGACGACGTGCTGTGGACGATGGCCTATGCTGTTGGCCTGAGTGATGCGGGCGTTGTTCCCGTGAAGACGTTTGGTCTCAAGGAAAGGGGGTTCGGCTTCCACATCACGCGTGAAAGTCTCGCCAGATGGATGGTAGATGTGGCGGCAGGGGAGCGTAAAGGTGACTTTGATAATAGGAGGGTGATTGTTTCGAATTAGCTTCGATTGTAATCCGATTATGATATGCTGTCAAAAATTCACAGAATATCGTACACTACTTGCTTGCACATTCGCCAGAGAATGCGCTCTGAGTCCCTGATAAGAATGGGATAATGGAATAGTCGAGGGATGACGAGCAAAGTTGCGACTCAAGAAAAGAACGCATCTATCTTCCCAAAGGAAGAAGGTTTAGGAAGGCCGAGTATCGAAATTTGAGTTATGTTCAGTGGTTTTTAATGGCCATCATAACCGCCTCTTCACCCTGGTCTCTTTCTCGAGCTTGAATGGGCGATAAACGCACCCATCGTCAATGTATTTATGCAATTCATTGAATTCATTCTCGATCAAAAGTTGTGACTAGTTATGCAACCGTCTGACATGCATTGATGGAGGATCTTTCTCCCATCTTCGGAGAGTCGGGATTCAGCTTACGGGCGCTATGGCCAATAAGCTGGATGTATTGTGGGAGGCGCATACACCATTGACGCAGGTCTCAGGTGTTTCCCGTCACGGCTGAAGTCGAGGTAGCTAAGCCCCGACGAGTCCTTCCAACTGAAACTTGCAGTGGTAAGTGTCTTAACTGGGCTGTGACCGCCGCTATTACCTCTTTGGAATGTGTCTTTCTCGAGTCACTGCGTTTTAGGATCATATGCATACATAGGGAGCCGAGACGGCTGCTGGAGATTAAGGGGGTTGCCGCCTTTATAACGAGGGGGTTCGTACGTTTTTTTCCCGCTCAAATTCAGCAATCCCTTCGTGATAAACCTCGTTCTGTACCTCTCCGTCAAATATCTGGTATCCAGTCAAGAAATCAGGGGCCTTCTTTAACAATGCAGTCTCCGGCTCTCTTCACGCTTGTTTTTGCGGCCTTTGCCCTCTGTGACCTAACCCCTCAGGTACGTGGTAACAAGAGAAGCTCGGACAAGTGACTATGGTGTAGTGCTTTTCTAATTACATCAACATCATAGGCATCCCTATACCCATCCTCGGGATTCGAAGGTAAACCTACGATCATCAATGATCTTGGCCGCTGTATCAACATTCCCGAACAGGATGATGCGTAAGTGATCCAGGCTTCGTATCCGCTTGCATGCTAACGTGATGTAGTTGGTACAACGTTCATTCCTACGTAATCAAGTCAAACGTCGAATGCGAGTTCTTTAAGTAAGTACAGTCGCTAGCTTAAACCTGAATATTCTTGTTAGGTACTAAGTAGTCTGATGTAGGTCTGAGGATTGTGAGAGATCCGCTGGAAAATTCAAGGGGAATAACGACAAATTCATCACGAGCAACATTCAATCTGTCTTTTGTCTTGAGGCCTCGGAGGATGAAGTTTAGTATGGACATGAGGAAGAGAGGGGGTTCACATCCGTGGTATGAGTGAGCAATACACTTGTCTATAATCTTTCATTCATTAGAAGTTGGTCCCTCCTTGATCTATAAGATAACCCAGACAAATACGTGGATTTCCGACTTAGTGCCAATGTGCCACTCCCAGACTTGATCTTCGCATCACTAGGGATTTTACGGCTTGATGAAGTCGCTGAGCCTCTGGGCATCCAGAAGATCTCCCTCGACCAACCGGCCCTTCTCAGATACCTTGCCGTTCACCAACTTGAATCGGGCCAGAGTAGGAACGTTGTGGACATCCCACTTGGTACGGAATACGTTCTTCGAGTCCCTCCATCTAAACAGGATGTTAGCAACCTGGTGCCATCATTTCGCCTCTGCAAACGTACTCGGGGATTTGGCCGACTTCGGCGATGACCAGGTCTGGGGTGCTGGCGCTGGCAAAGGCCTCGCGGATATGAGGGAGAGTGGCGCGGACGTCGGGGCACCACGGCGCACCAGTTCTGGGGTCTGCGGAGGAGATGAAGGCGATGAACAAGGTCGAGTTGGAGCTGCCAGAGAGGTCGAGCTCAGCCGCCGAGGCTGGGAGCTGGAAGTCCTTGAGGATGGGCATTTTGGAGGCGGGTTCTTGATCACAATCAGGGGGCAATTGAGTTATGGATGAGGAAGATGGAAGCTTTGCTTTGTAGTGGAATTTATGGCAGTGAAAGAATTCTGAAGTGAGGCATTTGTCATCTGAAGGGATGGTGCCATTGGCGCTCGTGATTGGCTCATCCACTCTGATTCAGTCGCAAACGGGACTCACTAACTGGAGCAGAAACCTTGTATTTATTAGCTGTGTAGCCTCTGATGCGGATCGCGGATTGTCGCATCTACGTCTGTGGTGAGGCAGGGCAAAAATCAGCTGGGTGTAAGATTTGCAGTACTGCCGTCACTGATCCAGCAATTAGCAATAAGAATCGATCCAGTAATCGCCATGGACAATGAAGCGAAGATTGGATTGCTCCCTTCTACTTCTTCTTTTCCTTTGAGTAGGTAAAATAAAATGGAATGATAGAAATAGAAATAAAACATAAATACCAACAAAATATCCAACTATACAGATGAGACAAAGTCATATCGAAATGTCAAAACTCAGAATAATACAACCATCTCAGCTGACATGATGCTTCCCAGAGCCCTATTTGGCTTTGGTGCACTTGCATTTGGTCTTGCAATCCTGCTTTTTCGCCGTTTCGCCGGTGAAACCACATCTGGTATTTCCCATGACGCAGGCCGAGTCTGGGCACGTCGATCGAGGACAGTCCTGCCCCGATCTGCTACTGACCTCGCATGTTGCACGCTCAAACAGACGGTTGCGACTAGGGCTTCTTCTTCCACCTTGTTTGCCCCTGCTTCTCTTGGTTCCTGCGCCAGGTCCATTGACCTTGTTTCTAATTCTAGTCCTCTTGTGCGAGGGCGACCCGAATCCGTTCAACGTGTTGGCTGTCATAAACCAGTTGTCATTAGTGGTTGCCTTCCTGCACATAAAAGACAGTTTGATTCTACATACCATCCCGCTCTTCCAATAGTTCAACGGAATTGCCGCCATTGTTTTGAGCGGCAACCGAGAATTGAGCGGCACCGAAAACGGCAACGGCAAGAATAATCTTGAGAGAAGGCATTTTGATAATTTAGATAAAGAACGCCGTGTATCGATTGAGCAGTTTCGGATTAGAGAGGTCTGAGATCTGATTTACTCGGAGCGACTAATGGTGAGTAAAATCGAACCTGAGAAATTGAAAGACATATTTATACTTAGATTCTCTAGGTAGGCTTATGGCAATTCTATTGTGAGGCTGAGAAAGCATCATTTAGTTTGGGAGGTCGCCTGACCAAGATTTCAATATTTGCTCTCAAGTAGGGTTACATTTATTGACCATCGTAGTCATCAGCCCTGCAATTGGCCAATGCAAGCCGACGCGGCAGTGATCCTGTGAACGCCCTCGTGGTTAATCTCACATCATATTGAGATAGTGAATAATACAATAAGATTTCTATTGAGAACATTTAAGTAACCAACCCTCCTTGCTCGCTTTCTCAGCTGACGAGATTACCTAACTAATCGGAGTGGCAAGAAGTGTAAGATTGTATTATTATTTGGAACAATACCTTCTTGGGACTATTCCTAGAAATTGTATGAGGAGGAGATACGACGGAAGATCGGATCTAGAGAGTAACAATGAACGTGAGCACACGAAAGTGAGCTTTCACTACTAATCACTACCTCTTATTTCTCATGATACAAGGTAGGTGAGTGATTGTAGTTCTCTTGTCATTATCCCCTACAGAGCCCCGAAGCCTCCTATCAAATGACTGTCGCCGCCCATTCAGACTCCGCTGCCATGTGCATCGTATGTCGCGTGCCGTTTGGGACGATGAATGACTTCGTGCTAGTTCCTAAAGGCGGTCTGATTTTCTACGATACTGATCTTTCAACAATAGGCGCTTCATTGCCTGATGTTGAATTTCCATGACGCTGTGGTGATACGGCTCTAGCGGGTAACTGCCGGAGTGCAAGAATCCCGGTACAACAAAGCAGCATGTTCCGTCCAACAATCCGATTGCCGGGCCTGTCTTCCGCCGGATAAGCTTCCTTTCAGCAATAAGTTGATCGGTAATATTCCGTTTGGAACCTCTGTAATGCCGCAAATAATTGTGGGTGGATGACCCACGTGCTGCTGATTTCAGGTACATACCTCCTTTACCCGATCGTCAAGGCACTCGGGCATGATACTGTTTTGTACCATTTATTAAATATTATAAATGAAACGGGTCTGGGGTTAGTGCCTAGCAATGGAGTGGTTACTTGGTGATGTGAACTCGGTTAACACGCTGCGCCCCTCAAAAGTGTGATAATACCCCTGAAGTCGATGGGGCACAGCACTGAAACATCCCTGCTATGACGGTGCTGTACAGACAATTCGGGTGACCTCGGCCGTTCTTCAACTCCAATCCGATTGCTGACGTCTGCTGAGAATAAATTCAACGACAACCCTCAATCCCGGCAATAATCATCATCCCCCGTATCACTCAGACTTGCCGACGCACCAAGAAGCGCGACTTTCAAGCAAAATGGCTACGTCACTCGGGCTCAGTTTCGCCAGAAACCACATCTCCTACTTTGCGGTAAGTTCAGACGCGTCAGCAAAGCATCCATCGAGCTCAAAGCTCAGCTCACAGCGCGTCGCGAAAGAAGCTTCCTGAATGTAGGAGTAACTAATCAATGTTTCCTGATCCAGGTTCCTGCTGCCTTCGCCTGTGCACATATACCGCATCTCTACTCAGTGGTCGCCTCCCAAGGTGCCTACGACAATTCCAATCCACGAGCGCTGAAGGACAGCATCGCCTCCACAGGCACCCTTGATGAAGAGGTAACAGTGTCAGCCCCTCCCTATAAATCTTCGGTTCCTAACACGTCGTCTCCGAAAGACGAAGCAACGTCTTATCCGCGCTAAGAGGGCATCCGAAAACAATTACGAGACTATCGGCCTCTTCGCTGCCGGCGTGGCTGCCGCGAACCAGGCTGGTGCCCCTACGTGTGTCGTTAATGCCTTGAGCTGGGGATACGTCGGATTCCGTGTCGTTTACAACTTCGTCTACATCAACCTGGGCGGGATCCGCGAGACACACTGGATTCGCAGCGCCGTGTGGAGCGTATGCATGTGGTCCTCTGTTGGACTCTTCGTCGCGGCGGGAATTTATTCAACCAAGGGCGACTATCAGTATCAACTGGAGTTTGAGAACATTTAACTGAGTTCCAAGGTCAGCCTAGAGGAGCCTGGGAATATGAAACGAGGAGTCTAAAACACGCATTACTCCTCGTGGTTTCCAGTTCTTGTCATGTTTGATGTCGTCAATCGGCAGCAAAGTTTTCTCTTCCAGGCTATAAAGGGTGATTAATCCACGCTTCTGTTGTACTATAGACAATTACACGATGCCGTCTATTGTATCAAGTAGAAGATCAATTGGCCCCCTGGTAGTCACTATAACCAACATATCGCTCTGCATAACATATATGCTGCTACATGGTCGAAAATGAATACCTGAAAGACTGTCAGCGGCGTTACCTGAGAAGAAACCTAGCCTTGGTGCTGGCCACTTACAAAAGCATCCCGGTGATGAGAACCATGTAATCAAACTCAGACCCTTGATTCATATTAATCTGGACAGTGGCGCAGTGGTCAATTCCTCCATGCATTCGAAATATCGCATGAATGGTATCACTGTCCCCCGACTCCACGAGAATCCAGCTTCGCCCCTTTCCCGGCTCTTTGCCGTCGATGGCATGCTCCCTACTTCGCTTCCATTGCAGATCCTGGTGTTTGCCAGATACCAGCGGCATGGACCAATCGTAATCTGTGCTACCAAAACTCTTGCTTTTCATCGTTTCCCATTGAACCGTCTCTGGCGCACTCTTGACATTGCCTAGACCTATTTTGCTTGACCGAAACATGCCCGGCAGGTAGGCACATGCCACGGGTGATGCATCTGGGGCGTCAGGGTCTGAGCCAACATACAGTGTGAAATCTGGGTAATGACGCTTCCAGTGGGCAGTCTTGACGGAAAATGCAGGCTCGCCAGCTTCTGCCCTCGTGGTTTTGATGCTTTCCACTGCCAAATAACTGAACCCGGACTTGAACGCTTTCGTCGCAAGCCGGAATATTCTCTTATTAGTTGTTGGATCTTTAGCTGCCATGGCGCTCATGGTTGAGTTGATTATATGAGCGAGTGCGTGTCTCTGTAAAATCTTTATTAGGAATTGATGAGAATCTATGGAAGAGCATCTATTTGAAGAAGGAAGATATAATTCTTAAGTACTAGCCAACTCATCAGGCTACCTCATCCAGTTGACATGGTGAAAATGAGGCTTGCTAGGAGGCTGGGCGCAAGCTTATTATTCACGGTCCCGGCTGGAAGATGAGAAACCCGGGGAATACGAACGAGCAGCGTCACCCAAATGCGGGGATAGGAGCATGGCTAGCCCGTCTTTGTCAACATTCGTTTTCTTTTGGCTTAGAAATTCCTGCGATTGGCTAACTCGAGATCAACTGCCAATGTGCGTTTAGGCACCCATAATTGACATCACAGCAAGAAATGGGGAATCTCGCATCCTGTGACTAGTTCTAGAGAACTGTCGGGACAAGGCGGCCGTTCAACCTGTTTATGGTGTGTGAAGATCATAGAAAAGGATATTTTTGTCCTCAATTTGTGTAATATGTACATTTGTCTATAGGCATATATCTAATTTGTCGTCTCATAACGGAACTAATATACACAATATGCATCATCAACTGTATGATCTCGAGGTTGTGGTGACCGTTTTCACAACCATGAATGATTCCATCATCATTTCTTTCCAGCACTCTGCGCGACTGATCTGGGCGAGGACTCCGGTCCTGAGACACCAAGGTCTGAACGTCACCTTGCGATCTGTCCCCCAACTCCATCTCATACCCAAGCTCAACCTGACTTTCATTCCTTCTGTCACGGCTCTTGGTCTTAAAGTACCCTTTCTGACTTTCAACGCCCTTAGTCGCCCGTAATGCGCCCTTTGAGCCCGACGTCTTATCTTTATTGTATCCGCTCGATACGGTCGTCCCGATCCACGGGAAGAAGTGCTTCAGAAGAACCCACATCGCGGGCAAGCATGCTACGATGATGGTGACGGAGAGTTCAATTCCTGTCCAGTTTAGGACCTCTGGATACTCCCACGTCGGATTGGCGGATCGACCGAATAGTGAAATATAGCGCAGTCGTATGCAAGAAGTGATGGTGACGAAAATTCCCAGACTGAACATGACGATGATGCCCCATTTGGATTTCTTCTCCATCTTCAGCCGGAATAAGGATGGCAGTGGCAGAAGGAGCACCACCAAGTCCTGGAAGATGTTGAGACCGGCGGCGACGAAGGTGATTGTGTGTATATCCATGCAGCGATCTCTGTAGTAGGCCAATCGCCAGCCATGCCATACCCAGTGGATCGGCTTGCATTGGAATATCTGTACAAAGATGAGAACGACGGATGGTACCATGATGATGCCCATGGAAATGTATGTCGCTATTAGGAATTTGTGAGAGGGAAAGATGCGGAGGTAAAAGAACAGGACGGAAACCTTGCATAGGGCAAGAGAGAGGATGTAGAAACTCTCGCAAATGTAGAAATACTACTGGCTGTTAGTTACTAAAGTCATCCACACCTCAGATTCTCCCTTGTACTAACCTTTAGAGCGGTAGTGATCGTTTCGTACTCCAAATTCCACATGTCGATCCCGAAGGCCAGATACCCAGCTACAATCCAATGATATTAGAGGCTTCCTTCTTTCAATCGATGAAGGTAACTCACTATACTTGCCGAGGACCAAGAACACGGAGTAAAGCATCTAAAAGCCCTGTTAACCAATCTAAATAGAAAGGTGATCTTGAGATTCCAAAGGCGACTCACTCCAATCCCCAACATGACCCAGTCATCAAGCTCCCACCGTCCCAAGGTGAGCCACCTCGAGTATAATCGAATCCAGGGACAAAACCACGACGGGCCCTCGACCATCATGGGTATGAATAATACGTATTTACGTGTTCTGTATGGCCGCTCGCAAACTCTCGCTTCGACCTTGCTGACGTCTTTTGGCGTTTATTCAATCAGTTTCCATCGCGTCCAGTGCCCATTGCAACCATGTAAAAAAACGTACTCAGAGCCTCCTGGGCAGGGCAATTAGACGTGATACAGTCTTGTGCAGCATCGTGGAAGGTCGGATCGGTGCAAATGCAAGTAGCGTTGAATATATCGCACGGGGTATCGTTGATAACGGAAGTAAAGCAATTTGTCTGGGTTCAACGATGATTAGCATATTGATCATCTTTCACTCCACGCGTAAGGAATCAAAGGAGCAACTCACACCGCAAGCGGGAAGGTTCTTCAATTCGCTTAGGATACTCGTCGTTTCTATCCCCAGCACCCCGGTTGCAAGGGCTAGGACCAGCACTAACAAAAGTTGGAAACGCAGCATCTTGATATGGCGGCCAATGCCGCAACACAGAGCGCGTTATGTTACTGTGCGATGATAGAACTACCACGAGGAAGATTAAGCGAGAAGAAGCGAGGAAAGGAGTAATTAAGAGGACAAGAAATCAAATTTACCAGCAATGGGTAAGAGAGAGGGTAGCATTGCAGCAACACAAACAGGGGTGGATAACGTGTCTACAACCCGGTTGGCGATTTAGCGAACGTCTATCCTGGGCGAAACATCCGCATCTAGCCTCGATTTGGTTTGAAAGGATGCGGGACAGACCACTCTAAGCTCGGTCCTGCCAGGGGAACAATCCAAAGATATTTCTTGGCTGTGTCATGCATCTTGTCCCCCACTCTCACTCAATGAGAAGAGCGGGGAATGAGACCATGAAATATTACAGTCTGGGCTCGTCTTCATGTAAGAATGAGCCTTCTCATGGGAGCAAGGCCGTTTCACGTCGCCTTGCAATTGTTCGGGCTGAGTTGACGAGATCTTACTTTTTAAGACGAACCACACCTAAGGTCTACTAAATTGAGGCTAGAAGCAACAAGAAAAGCTGTGTCTTGGCCCACGAACGACCTGGAAATCGCTGACCCGCGGAACATTTCTGTTCTTGTTTATCTGCCGCGATTCTCCATTTGGCTTGGTTCGAATCCTTTCCGCCCTGCCTCCCTGCTCATTTTCGCGTGAGGCGCGGGGATGTTGTTCAAAATTGTCCTATTTCTCAACCTTTACGATTTGCTGACCATTGGCATCCTCGCTGCTTGGTCACACCACATCGCATTTCTCTTCATGAGGTGCTTCATGGGGCCTATCTACTTCATCCGCGCAGCTGCAGGAGACCGACGAACGTTGTTGCTTCATTATATACCACACGAGTATCTGACCCCTTTCAATTCCAAAAACAAATGGACGCCGCCAAATTATGTTTAACTCAAGTCTGTGGGAAAATTTCAAGATGCTCAGTTTTCATTAAAGTCTAGCGTTTATTCTATTTGTGCAACTGTTTGGCCAGGAACGCGACGTTGACTTGCTCCGGCCCAGAAGATCAACCATCTTCGCTACTCAACTCCCATCTTCACATCTTCTTTTCCTTCCATTTATTGGCTGAGAATGGCACTGAGTAAATACCGATTTCGCAGCCACCCAAGCCAATCATAGTAGTGTGGCGGCCCTCGACCCTTTTGAAGAGAAAGGCGCACCCATCTCGTGGTTTGGGAAAAGATCGACGGTGAGGCGGACAATGTAAGACATGCAATTCCTTGCTTTGCCTCCTGCATCGTCAGCCCCTCTCCATTCACTCGATCGGTCAGCGGGTTATTTAGTTGTGTTGGTGGACTTGATCGGTTGGTGAGGGATGTCGCCGTATCTACACACGTCGGCTTCCCACCTCAATCCGCCGAAACACACTTAAAAGCTTGTCATGTCTTTTTAACTCGTTGACTCGTGTATACTGGTGCACTGAGACCGGCAGGTTCAAGTAAAACCTGGTGGCTAGATTCGCTTACCTCGTGAGTGAGGGGCACAACCTATCATGGTGGCTTGCTGAGGTGCGTCTTAATCTTACCGTGCAGTACTGGTGTGTTATAATTGTGCAAAAAAGCCAATCAAGAGCTACACGCGTCACGCGTCCATTGGGCAGCTGGAAGTGTGAGTGGGCACATGGAAAGCCTTACCTGCCCAACATGCCAAAATCTGGAGTGCCAAAATCTGTAGGCCAAAATCTGAGGAGTCCGAATTTGGTATAAGAACTAGGCCATGTCTGGTACAATCTGAAGGCTTGAATTAATCAGAGACATCTTGAAGATACTCGCCACAAATCACTGCTTATTAACATACCCGAAGGCTCCGATCTTTGGCCATGGCTTCCTCTTCCAAAGACATCCCAGATGAAGTGTGGTCACGGCACAAAGACACCATTCTAAAACTTCGTTTCGACGAAAGCCTTCCGCTCGACGCCGCTAGGTCAAAATCTAGAAACATTGTTCAGGTCATGAAAGAGGACCATGGGTTTGAAGCGACGTATGTAAACGCAGTGCTAGGGTTGTTTCGGCCTGCCTTTTATAGCACGGTTGAGTCTCTTTAGATTTCACCTTGGCTCAAAGCCAGTGAATCCTGAGCTGCCCTTAATGTACCTTTGGTAAGATGCTAACCGATCTTCAGGGCGGCGCAGTATGAAATACAGCTCAAAAAATGGAAAGCAGCCAAGAACCTTAAGAGAAAAGACTGGGAAACGATTCTACCCATCTACAATGACCTCGAAAAGCGCGGCCTGAAGCCCCGTGTAAGGCTCGGTGACCAGGTCCTCGATGAAAGAAAAGTCAAGAAAGCACGCCGCTATCTTACTTCAGACCATGAGAGGATTCATGAGAGCGATGGTGAGTGAGAGCAAAGTAGTTCTGAACGGTACGATACTAACACTATATTTCTTAGCACTATTGACACTCTCTGAACAGACTCGTCTCTGGCGCATCGAATACTGTCGTGATGATGGCGAATATACCGATCACTCTGGTAGACATTTAGGGACGAATAATAGAGAGCCTTCACCCTCGATAGCCCTGTCTCTAGGCGAGACGAACACTTTTCCTTCCGCCATCCAAAATCAATCCGCACAAGAGAGTGCTACCAGAAATTTAGGCCAATACCGAGAGAACACGACGAGCTCCCAATTGGTTACTTACGTCCATCCGTCCTTATCTTCACCAATGCTCAGCTTTGAAGACTTTGAGTCAATGCCAAGCTTTCTTCTTGGCCAAGAAATCTTTCAAGATACATGTCTAGGGTCATCACATTCCGATATGAATGGATTGGCTTTGACGAGTGCTGCCGGGGTTGAGAATTCCGATTTAATATTAAACGAGCTCGACCCTCCATTAGCATCCTCAAGTGACCACCTACTAGTGTCAGCCCCTGGTACTGTAAATCTGGAATCCTTGGCCTTTGCCTCTAAGGTTTGGGATCCACCTAGCTCAATGATGAGCGACATCTATAACTGTATACGACTTCCAGCCCCGGCACTATATGAATCCCAGTTGGTTCTTTCAAAAGACCTCATCACTTTTACGCTTGGTGGTATTTTTAAAGACCCTGCTTTGAGGCTGAGCATTGATATGCAATCTCTCTCAGCTCAGCACATCATAGACAGCCTGCAATCCTTGCTCTATGATTATGTGTGTGGTCAGGGAATGTCGAAGGGGTCTAGCCTGATGACCCAGCGGGCTATTCCAACATCTGAAGTGTTCAAGCGTGTCATCTTTTCTATTGCCAACAACTTTGCTGGGCTCAAAAATATCCCGCGGGCTATTATCTTGGGCATGCTGAAGAGCTTCTCCAAGGCGAGGTCGGACCTCGTGACCTGTCTTCAATCGAAGAACGTCAAATTCTCAGAACCTCTAGCTGACAATCTCATTCGTGCTGCTGTTGAAGCTGGCGATGAAGAATTAGTCGGCATTATCCTTGACACTACCTCCGGCCAAGCCAACGTGGTTGATATCAATGAGATAGTCTGTGAAGTAGGCTACACTCGATTTTCGGCCCTGGCCTTGGCGGCGTATTTGCATCGCCCCGCTATGGTACGGAAATTGCTGCGGCATGGTGCCAAAGTCGGCGGACAGTGTTTCACTTGTGAATGCGGAATTGAACGTGTTCGCGGTTGCCGGAACTGTGATATCTGCGATTGCCCGCTGACTGTAATATACGAGCAGTACAAACAGCCCGGACAGTACAGACAGCGCAGGGATCAATACCAATACATGAGGACGCAACCTGATCCCGCTTGTAATGTGAGCGAGGCGGCTGAGATTGTGAAATTGATACTAGACAATCATCCGGTAATGGTTACACGATTGCTCAAGGATCCTCGTTACTTTATGACAACTAGTGATCGGCTACTGGAACTGTTGGCTCAAGCTGTGCCTCCAGACCGTCATGCCGAAATCTTTGAGCCGCCGCGCATACGGGATCAAGACTTCCATACCACAAAACTCGTGGCATTGTGCTCCATCGTGGACAAATTGGAGCCACAGAGGGCAAGGCAGATCATCAGCAAGCTGCTGTCAAATTGCGAGAGGATGGGGTGCACGGGTCATAAAACCAGCAGATCGTTGAACTATGTTACCAACCGGGCGATTTTGAGCAACAAGTTTGAATTGGCAGATTATTTTCTGAGTATAATCCAACCAGATCAAGGCAATCTTGCGGCTGCCATTCGCAGTAGGCGAACTGATCTGGTGGACTCGCTCTTGGAGCAGGGTGCCTTGAGCCACGGGGATGCTCCATGTTGTGATGGCATGTCTCATCCCTTCGATTCAGGACATTGCGGTAAACCAACGACACCCCTGGCTGAGGCAATACGATTGCAAGATGCCCGTCTCATAAAGCGCCTTGAGGAATATGGGGCGCTGAATAGAATATTTGAGGTACACCGGGGAGACTTCACTGCTGCACTCTTCGCAACAGTGGAAGTAGGTGACTGTGTTTTTCTGAAACAGCTTCTTTCGACGGCCTCTGCCAACTTTTACAGATGGAATGCCGTTATTATTGAGGCGATAGAGTTGTCCCACTTCGAAATGGCTATTGCTATCATCAGCCACGATGCCGCACGTTTATCCGCCAGAGATGAGGATGTGGTGGAAGCGGCGCTTAAAAGCGGGAATGACGAACTTGTGCAAACAATAGTTGACATTGCTGATGATTTCGACGTTCGCAAAACAGTCGTCATGGCATCTGTGCAACAGGGTGACACGAACGCTGTTGAGGCCCTACTTGAGCTGGATAGTAAATGCTTGAGTGATGCACTCGAGAAAGCAGTCGAAAATGGCAATATCGAGCTGGCAGCCATCCTCCTGGAGCGAGGCGCCAAACCGGGATGTCTTGCCGCGGCAATTGAAGTCGGTGACGCGAATCTGTTGAATCTACTGCTGCGACATGGCGCCGATCCTGCGGATGAAGACGCTTTTTCACTCGCTGTTCAGAATCGTAATATTTCACTATTGGAGATTCTTGTGGAGGCCTTTGCCGCAAGGTATCCAGAGGGAAAGCCGAATTTCGGGAGAAAATGTGTATTTGGAGTCATCGAGGCTCGCAGTTTCGCTAGCCTGGATTTATTGCTGAAATTAAAGGTGCATCCGAATCATTGGGTTGACTTTGGGGAAAGGTGCATCCTTGTTGATGTGATTGCAGAGTGCCGGGAAAATCAAGCGGAGGGCGTCGAAATCGTACGTCGTTTGGTCAATGCTGGGGCAGGCTTAGAATTCCAAGATGAAGACGGAATGACTGCGCTCCTCCAGGCTATCAAAGGCAACAACTTGCAACTGGTGGAGTTTCTCCTACAGATTGGTACACAAATTAACCGTCCGGCACTATACGGTGTAAAACGAACACCTCTACAGCAAGCTTGCGAGATGGGCAGTTTCGAGATGGTGGAGTTTGTAGTGACTAAAGGCGCACTCATCAATGCTCCTCCTGCCAAGAGAGGAGGCGCAACCGCTCTACAGCTTGCTGCAATTAGCGGCAGTGTGCGAGTTGTCGAATTTCTTCTGGACAACGGAGCTGAAATCCACGCCGCACCAGCTCTCGAGGATGGCCGAACCGCTCTTGAAGGTGCGGCAGAGCATGGTAGGGTCAGTGTGCTTGATATTCTACTTCAAAGAGGGGAACAGGGGTACAGCAGAGATGATATTTCGAAGGCCAGGTTTTATGCAGAAAAGGAAAGGCAACGTGGCTGTGAGGAGAGGCTAAAGCAAGCTCTCTTCTGGGCAGGAGGCCAGACTCATAAATCTTTGAATTGATCTCGTTCAGATTTCAGTGGAAAATGCTCGATTCGACCTGTCTGACATAGTCTAAATTGAAAGAGAAAACACTGGAAGCCTTGTTGAAGTATGTGCTAGCTAATTGGTCTTCCTACTCTTCGGAGAAATCTCCAAGCTCCTCATGCCAATAAGAGATCTTGCGTAAGCTTGAGTGTACATCTGGGTGTAGTTCAGAGCTATGCGCGACCTTTGAATACTTATTTCCCTTCTTACTTTCATAACCCGGCCCCATAACATATCTCTCCAACACTGGTTCCAGATCAAATAAAACCCCTAAATATAGATGGAGGTCTTGAAGACCGGGCATATTGGCTTTGATTCCACGTACGATTCTGATATATGTAGCATAGAGCTGCCGCAGTGGTCCCTCGTCATCAGAACACTCCATAACATATTCATAGTCCTGTTTTGCGAGTATTTTTATCGCTAGTCTCGAGGGATCACAATTCTTCCCAATGAAGGAGAGGAGAGACCGCCAACTGGGATCGTGCTCATCCCAGTCGGTCGTCTGCCCTAGGTTGAGCTCAAACTCGATGCATCTGAACATTTTGAGCGATTTGTTCGAAATAGACTCAAGCATTTGCTGTGTATAAGGGACCGCGGAACCGGAACACATTTGCCCCATAGAAGACTTCAGAAGCATCGAGGCGCATCTGGCGGCTGACGAGGAAGAGCTCGAGGGGCAACACCCGGCACTGGCACTGAGGGCTATAGGCCGCATAGTTGAGAGGGCAAGAGCAGTGAAGTTTGGTAAAAGAACAGTAATGACAGCAACGCCGCACAGGGATTATGGAGCCTTTGCCCGCCAAGGTGTATCGCTGATCAAACGTCTTATTCATAACATGGATAGCATCCAATTCGGGGAGAAAAGAACCCCAGGGCCCGATATTTGTATGCTTCAGTATATATATGAAGGCGGATCTCCCTTGGTACAGAAGAAAAGAAAGGACCTGTCCGACCAGAAGTAGCTGCCTCTTCGGTTTTGTGTGTGAGCCTGCTAGCTATGGAGCGTGCAAGAGAAGAGAGCGTGTGATTTGGTTTTCTCCCGAACCGGACTATGCACCCTTGGAGGCGTGGAAGGGATCCTAGCGGCTCTGCCAACCTTTTAGCCGTTGGTAGATCACGAACATCGGCGATGAATTCCAAGTGAAGCCGCCCGGGAGAGACCCCAGTCGACAGGCGCTGGCAAATTGTCGTCCACGTTTGAATAATAGATTTAAAATCGCTATTAGCAGTCGATATCTCCGGGTCACTCAATGGGACTGGAAATGAGCAGATCTTGCATTCATTGCAGTCTTCGTCCAGGTTGGCATCACTATGCCCTCGAATGCACGGCCAGCTGTTCAGGCGGACCATGAGGCAGCGCATGGCACTCAATGCGTCTAGGGAGAGATGATTCAAGATATCAAGATCTCCTGCTTGCTTATGATGCGACCGAATGACGAATTTATTCTCCCCGTAAAGAATCTCTTGGGCCTCCTTGTGGAGGAACTTACCCCTCACTGTGTTTTAAAATCTTAATAGTATTTCTATAATTACTATCTCTAATCCCTTCCTCTCTTTTTATTAGTACTACTAGCTACCCTACTTATTCTTATAGATAACTATAGATAACTATAGTAATCTAGCCTTAAATAATAGAAATACCTACTACTTTAACCCCTTACTCTTTAATAATAAGATAATATTAATATTAAGCTTATCCTAAGGTATATACTTAAGAATATCTTAGCTAAAGTTAAATAATACTATAACCTACTCTTTAAATAGATTATCTACCTTAGTTTAATTAAGTTAATTAATCTTAGGGATAATAATAGCCTTTATAAATCTAATAAGCTTTAAATTACTTATATTAATTTTTAGCTTTATAATATTAGATTTATATAATTCTTTTACTTTCTAAAGAAGGTATTTATTATAAACTAATATATTCTATAAAGAATTATATATTATACTTTACTTTTTCTCCTAACTTAGCTAATTAAAAGTAAATTACTTTAGATTATTAATAAGCCTCTATAATCTAGGGATAAACTTACTCTAAATTACTAGTAAGCCTATATAAGCTACTAGGTATATATATATATTTATTTCTTAAATAGAAATACTCTTTTAGATAGTTATTAATAAAGTAATTATACTATAATTATCTATATATTTATTATTACTAGCTTTATAATATTTATATATTAATAGTAACTTATATTATATAGCCTATAATAACTTAATTATACTACTTAGAATATCTCTAATTAGTTATATCCTTAACTTACCTTAAACCTAGTTTAATATAAGTTAACTAACTATTATATATTAATAACTCTTATTTAGCTAATTACCTTATCTTAATTACTATATAATAATAAAAAGATATTATAGCTATTATAGTTAACTTAGTTTAATAGAATAATACTCTTACTATTATTATTAACCCTATTATTAATAATAATATTATAGATAAAGATAGTAATAATAATAATAATAATAAAAATAATAATAATATTAAAGTATAACTTTTTTAGGAATAAGTTATATAGCTTTAGGAATACCTTATAATTATATAATAAAAGATAGTTATTATAATTAACCTTATAGGATAATAAGCTATATAGAATATTAACCTTTAGGCTTAAGCTTAAGCTATAGCTTATAAATAGAAGCTTAAATAGCTATTTAAGCTATTATTACTTAAGATATTTAATAAAACTTAAAATAAACTTTAAGGATTTATTATATAACTTTAAGTATACTTTAATTACTTCCTTATTACCTTTAATACCTATAAAAGGTAAGTTACTTATACCTACTTATAACTTAAGGGAATTATATTTAATTAGTTTAAACTTATTATAAGAGAATACTTTAGTAAATAAGGAATTAAGTAAACTATAAATATTATAATAAACTTTAATTACTTTATAAAAGTCCTTTAAAAGACTTTTAGAATTTAAGATAAAAAATATAAATTAAAATATAAGATTAATTTACTCTCTTAAATTAAATTATATTTAATTTTTAGTATTAAGTACCTTTAGCTATTAATTAAAACTAAATAAGATTATAAATATATTATATCTTATTATTTTAACTAACTTAAAAAAGAAGTTTAAGAAGAACTTTATAAGGAAAATAAGCTAATAAGTATTTATAATTATATAACTATAGCTATAAGAATTAATAATTAATAATATTAATAATAAACTTATAAATAATAATTAATATATTATATTAATATTAGAAAACCTTAATAGTAATAAACTATAATCTCTAGGATATATATAGATCTTATAAAGCTAAGAGCTATAGAAAAATAGAAATATTATAATTATAATAAAATTAAATATATTTTACTTTAATATTTAAAACTAAAGAAATAATATAATTAAAAGCTTATTAAGAAAGATAAAAAGTAATTAAAAATAATAAAAAAAACTAAAACTAAAACCTTTAGTATAATCTAAAAAGTTATTTAAAAAGAGGAATTAATAAAAATAATTACTCTTAAATTTTCTTTATAAAACTTATTAGCTTTTACTAAAATATTAAAATTAAAGGAATATTAAGACTAAAGTATATTAAAGGGAAGATAATATTAAATTTAATAAATCTTTTAAGAATTAAAGTAAAAATATAAAGAAGGAAAAAAAGTTTTAAAATATAAACCCTTTATTATATATAAATATATATTTTACTATAATAATAAAATAATTCTATTAATATTAATTAAAAAGGAATAATATATTATTATATAAGTAGAAGTTTAAATAAAATATAATAAACTTTATACTTATTATTAAAGAAAGATATAAAAGTAAAACCTTAAATAAAATAAAGAAATAATAATATATAATAATACTATAATTAATATTATAAAATATTACTATAATAACTATAAAATTCTAAGCTATTTAAAAACTAAGGGAATAAAAAACTATAATATAAAATCTTAGATAATTTATTATAATATATAGTACTAAATATATTAAGTAAAGAAAATTAAATATAACCTTTTTTTATATCTTAATAAAAAAATACTTAATAAGTATATTATTACTTAAGTATAATATTTTACTTACTTATAATATAGGATTAAGCTATATACTATCTTTAAGGAAGATTTAAAATAATATCTTATTAAATATATATTTAAAGAATTATTAACTAAATATTATTATAAACTTTTATATAAGGTCTATAAAGAAGATAAAATAAAAATATAGTATAAAGAAAAGTATTATAAAGATTAAGTAATATATATATATAATAATTAGATTAAATAATATAATAACTAAAAATATAAAAACTACTTAAAGGTAAAGTAAGAAGTATTAAAATTAAGAAGGTATAATAATAATAATATAAATATTATTAAGTTATACCTTTAGTAATATTAACTATAGGAGGAATAATTATAAAAATACTATTTAAAAAGATAATTATCTTTAATAATTAGTAAAAGAAGTAGTAAAATAAAGGAATAAAAGATAATCTTTATTAATAAAAAAGAATAAACTATAGAATATTTAGAAAAAGAAATAATATTTAACTTTAAGTTAAATAAAGTTAATAAATAAATAAAAAAGTATTATTAATATATATTAAAAGATATAAAATACTTTAATACTTTTAAAGAACTCTTCTTATATATACTTAGAAATATAAATTAGTATAAATACCTAAAAGAAAGAGTTAATTAAGTAAAAAATAATAAGAACTATTTATAATAAAGCTATAATATAATATACTAAAATCTAATTAAAGGACCTTAAGGGTTATTAAGAAATAAAGCTTATTTAATATCCTTATAAATATTAAGATTAAGAGGAACTAGCTTATAATATAAATAAACTATAAAGTATAAGAAAATTATATCTTATTAATAATAATTAATTAATATTAATTATTATAAGATTAAAAAGAGAAACCTTATATAATAATAAATACTAAGGGAATATAATTTAAGTATAATTAAGGAATTATTAATTTTAAAATTAATTATCTTATAATTAAAATTTAAAGAAAGAAGTTTAATATTACTTATAATATAATATAATTAAGTATTTATAAAGTTATATTAAGCTTATTATAACTAAGGGATATAAATTTACTAATTAATTAGTTTATTAGCTATATAAAGTAAAAGGATACTTTTATAAATTAATATTAAAATTAATAAAAATTAAAATTTTAATAAAAGTTAAAAGAATATAATACTTCTTTAATATTTAAAGGTATTATTATAAAAAACCTAGAAAATAACTTATAATAATAAGTAAATATCACTATATAATATATAATTATATAAATTACTAGGCATTAGGAATTAATAAGCTTATATTACTAATAATAAAAATTCTACTATAGTAAATACTATACTATACTCTTAAATATAATAAACTAATTAATATTTTTATATTCTTAAATATTTTAATAAATAAACTTTTCCTAATATAAACTCTCTAATACCTTAATCTAATCCTAATTAGGAATATAGAACTAAAACCTAGCTTAATATCCTTAATCTTTAAGGGCTACTTCTACCTAGATAAGTTTAATATAGTATATAATATACTAAAACTAGAGGTTATATTTTAGGTTATAATAGGTATAGATAAGGAGGTAGCTATTATTAAGATATAGTATTCTATCTAACTATATTTTATCCTCTTTAAGTACCTATAGTAGTGCCTAGCTATAAGCTATATAATAAAGAGATAGATCTAGTAGATATAGCTATTAAATTTATACTATTATAAGTAGCTTTATTACTATAAATAAGCCCTTAATTAATTAGAGGGGTATATCCTAGATTAGCTTAAAATAAAGCTATCTTATATAATATCTAATAATTATTATTATATATATAAGGACTTAGTTATATAGCTTAATTAAGCCCTAATAGGTAGAGATATTTATATCTAATATTATTATTATTATAAGGTGTTTAGTAGTTATAGTTAGTAGTTATAGTTAGTAGTTATAGTTAGTAGTTATAGTTAGTAGTTATAGTTAGTAGTAATAAGTATCTCCTTTTAGGGCTATAGCTAACTTATATATTAGCTAGCCTTTATTAGAGTTTTTAATAAGATATTAATACTTATACTTAAGCTAAATATATAAATATTTAAGTTTTTATAATATTAAAGGTTTAGGTATAAGCTATAAATTATATTTTAAAAACTATATATAATAATTATATATATAGCCTGATCTTAGAACTAAATAACCCTTATTTATAGTAAGAAAAAAAAATAATAAGTAAATATAGTAGATATAACCTAAATAATACTATAACTTAATATAAAATAAAATATATTTTAGTAAGAATTATAATAAATAATAAGAATATTAACTTAAATATAGAAAATTAAGAAATTACTAAATATTAATTTTATTAACTAAATATAAATAATACCTTAATAAAAGAATAAATATAATATTAAGTTTAATCTTTAATATAAAGAAGCTAGAAAAATAAAGAAATAGGAAGATTTAGAAAGATTTAAGAAAGATTAAATAGAATATATCTTTAAGGAATATTAAGTTTATAAGAAGTTATTTAAAGAAATATTTAAAACTAAATTACTATAATATAATTAATAAGATTATAAAATCTCTATTATTAAAGGAGGGGAATTAGCCTTCTATAAATTATATAACCTTATAAAACCTTAGTTATAAATACTCTATAAATATATTAATAATATAATAATAAAAGGCTATATATAGTTATTAACTTTATTTATAGGATACTTTATAATATTTATATTAAAGAAAAATAGAAAATTATAATTTATTATAAATTACTATTAGCTTAATAAGATTATATATAAAGATAAAATACTTTTATTATTAATTATAGAATTAAGAGATTAACTATAAGGTAAATAGTAATTTACTATATTAAATCTTAAAAGAGCTTATAATTTAATATAAATTAAAGAAGGAGATAAATAAAAAATAATATTTAAAATAAAGTTTAACTTTTATAAATACTTTATTATACTTTTTAAATTAATAAATATATTTATAATATTTTAATAAATAATTAATTAAATACTTTAAGAGTATTTAAATATCTTTATAGTTATTTACCTTAATAATATATTAATCTTCTTAAATAACTATAAGATATATAAGGAATATATATATAAAGTCTTAAGGAAATTAAAGGATATTAATCTCTTAATAAAATTAAAGAAAAGCTAATTCTTTATTAAAGAAGTTAATTTCCTAGAATATATTATTTAATTAAATAAAATATAAATAGAAAAAGGAAAGATTATTATAATTACTAAATAGGAAGAACTTATAAATATTAAGGAAGTATAAGCTTTCTTTAGGTTTATTAACTATTATTAATAATTTATTAAGAATTATAAAAAGATTATATTACCTTTATATAACTTTATAAAGAAAGATAGTACCTTTAAGTAAAATAATAAATAGTAAAATATATTTATTAATATTAAAAATAATATAATCTTTAAACTTATACTATAGATATTTAATCCTATAAGAGAAGTAAAGCTTAAGATTAATACTTTAGACTTTATAATTAATATATAAATTAGCTAAAGGGATAATAATAAAATATTATATCTTATAGCCTTCTATTTAAAGAAACTATATAATATAGAACTTAATTACTCTATCTATAATAAGGAATTTATAATTATTATATATATATTTAAAGAATTTAAATATTACTATTTAAAAATAATATATAAGGTTAAAGTATATATAGATTATAAGAATATTTAGTACTTTATTATAATTTAATAACTAAATAAGAGATAAATATATTATACTAAATATTTATCTTAATTTAATTATAAGATTATATACTAAAAAGAATTAAAAAATAAAAGAGTTAATACTCTTAACTATAAACTAAAGTATAAAGAGATAATATTAAAAACTAATAGATAATTATTCTTAATAAATAATAAAGGATACTTAATATAAAAATCTCTTAAAGTTATACTTAAAGAAATAATATATATTAAAGTCTAAATAGATATTATCTTAAGCTTAAAGAAGCTATAATAAGAAGTAAGAATAATACTTATTAAAGAAATTTATAAATACTTACTTATAGAATATTAAGGAGTTAAAAAGACCTTTAATAAGATTAAATAATATTATAATTACTTTAGCTTAAGGAAGGAAGTATAAACTATAGTTTTAGAATATAATACTTATATATAAATTAAGTTAATATAATATAAACTATATAGAGAACTTAAATTAATCTTAATACTAAAATAACTATAGTAATTAATATCCTTTAACTATATTATTAAATTATTACTATTTAGAGAATTTATAACTAAAATAAATTATAATAATATTCTAATAATTATTAATAAATTTATAAAATATAAATACTTTATACTATATAAAGAAGTAAACTTTATAAAAGACTTTATATATTAATTTCTATAATATATAATTAGCTACTATAGATTACTTAAGGAGATTATTTTAAATAAAGGAATAATATTTACCTTTAAATTCTAGTAATTACTTATAATATAAATAGATATAAAGTATAAGCTTTTAATAATTTATTACTTATAAAGTAATAAATAAATAGAATATTTAAATTAAATATTAAAATAATACCTATAAGTATATATTAACTATAAATAAAATAATTAAATATAATTATTACCTATAATATAGATTATATATAATAATTTAATATAAGAATTAATCTAATTATTATTAATATATATAAACTATAAATATAAGCTAAAGTTCTTAAGTAAATTAGAACTTAATAAACCTATAATATTAGTTATTATATTTATAAAAGAAATATTATATTTATTATATATAGAAATATAAATTAAACTAAAGTTTATATAATAAAGAATAGGGGGGGTGTGAGGATAGGTGTGTGTTTATATATATTTATATATTTAAGAGAGATAAGTAGGCTTATATTTAACTAGCCTAGCTATCTATCTCCCTTCCTTCCTTCCTTCCTCCTCTCCTCCCTAGTTATGTGTAAATGTTCTATTAACCTAGGTAACCTTAGTAGCTATCTTTATAATAATAGCTAGAGGTTATAGTAGTTATGATTACTATTTTATATTAATATATACTTTAGGATTAAAAAGGTTAGCTAGTAGAAGTATATTTTAATAATTATAATCTAATTATCTAAATCCTCCTCTTTAAAGGAGTTAGTTTTATTAAGAATATAACTACTAAAGTTAAATAGGCTAGCTAGCTACTTAAGATTAAGGTCTTAAAGTATCTTAATCTCTAATAACCCTATACCCTTAGTAGTACCTATAAGCTTATAGTTACTTATATCTATACTAGGAAACCTAGAGATTAGTAAGTTATATAGCTATCTATCCCTGATAATAGGTATTAGTACCTCTAGCGGCTTACGCTTTAGTATCTTAATATATCCTTTGAGATATTTATGTGTTATACTTATAGTTAGTTAAGTTTAGAGTAGATCAGGCGAGATTGATAGCAAGCGTAGGCTTAGTGGGATGTTTAAGACTTAAGTGTGTTAGAGTGATGAAGGTAGCGATATGTGAAGCGGCGAAGGTAGTGATGTATTGTAGTTGAATTATCTATAAGCAGCGATTGCGGATGGATTATTAATTATAGGTGGACTTAAGCTGTGCAGTTCTATTAGGACTAGGCTAAGGATAGCGGCCTTTAAATAGATAGAAAGTAGTATTTTAAGGTTTATAAAAGGAGTTATACTAATAAAAGACTTATATTTAAGGTATAAGCTATTATTAGTATTAAACCTTATATATAGCTAGATGTAAGCCTTATAGCTAGGTAAAAAGGCTAAAGGTTAATATATTATGATATTAGGTATAGTATTAAGTTATTTAATTCTTAGTATTTAGGAATTTCCCTTTTTTTTTTAGTAGCTACTATATAACTATATAGCTCTCTTACTTACTATATAATAAAGAATAAAAAAATATTATAATAAAATAAGATTAAAGGGATTAATCTTAAAGGAAGGAGATAAAGTCTACTTACTTTAAAAAAATATTATAATAATAAGGTTAAATAATAAATTAAACTATAAAAAACTTAA
This sequence comes from Clonostachys solani, assembly GCA_902141235.2. Lineage (NCBI taxonomy): Eukaryota > Fungi > Ascomycota > Sordariomycetes > Hypocreales > Bionectriaceae > Clonostachys > Clonostachys solani. The sequence continues at coordinate 470,916 of CABFOC020000018.1, read as the reverse complement.
ACTATTTAAAATTTTAAGGAAAAAATTAAATACTAACTATAAACTATTATTATTAAATATAATATATATTTACTTAGTTTTTTATATCTTATTACTTAAAAAAGTATTAGAAAATATATTAAACTAAGATTACTTAATTAAAGTTTATAAAGAAGAATTTAAATTAAAAAGAATTTTAAAGAAAGAAGTTAAGAATAAATAAATATTCTATTTAGTAAAATAAAAAAGCTATAATAAAAATAATAATATATAGGAATCTATTAAGTACTTAAAGAATTACTAATATTTAGTTTAATAATTCTATTAATAAGATTAAAAAGGAAAGGAGGACTAAAGAACTTAAGTAAAATAGAAGTTTAATTAATAATACTTATAGCCCTTAAGGACTATATTATACCTATAGCCTATTACTTCTCTAGGATTACTTCCTCTTAGGAATAAATACTATTTTACTTATTTAAATCCTATACCTTATAATAAAATAGCTATTAAGATTTCTTATAAGTAATTTAATATTAATAATAAAGGTATAAGACCTTTATAAGTACCTCTTAAAGTATAACCTCTAAAGAGGCTAGCTTATTCTCTAATTATTACTCCTTAGTAATTAAATACTTTATTACTAAAAGGAGTTAATAAATTACCTAATTAAGCTTATCTAAAGATAAAATACTTATATTAAGATATTACTTTAATATTATTATAAGAATAACTAATTTTTATATATTTACTATAGTAGGAAGAAGCTTTAATTATATAGTATACCTTCTTATACTTAAAGTAATTTAAATAAGGTATAACTTTAATACTTATTTCTTTTATTAAGAAAGTAAGGTATTTATATTATTATAACTTCTTAAATAAAGACTATAATATAATTAATAAAAATATATAAATAATTATAGGATAAAGGAATATATTAAGGTATTAAGCTATAAGAATTAATCTTAAGGATAAAACTAATAAAGAGAGGGTATTATATTATAAACTAATATATTCTATAAAGAATTATATATTATACTCTACTTTTTCTCTTAACCTAGCTAATTAAGAGTAAATTACTTTAGATTATTAATAAGCCTCTATAATCTAGGGATAAACTTACTTTAGATTATTAATAAGCCTATATAAGCTACTAAGTATATATATATATTTATTTCTTAAATAGAAATACTCTTTTAAATAGTTATTAATAAAGTAATTATATTATAATTATTTATATATTTATTATTATTAACTTTATAATACTTATATATTAATAGTAATTTATATTATATAGCCTATAATAACCTAATTATACTACTTAGAATATCTCTAATTAGTTATATCCCTAACCTACCTTAGACCTAGTTTAGTATAAGTTAACTAACTATTATAGTATTAAGATCTAGTTACTTAATATAATATATATATTTATTTTAATTATTAAGATAAATAGCAAAGGCTATAGATATATTAATATAAGTACTCTAGCTAGAGGCTAGTAATACTTATTAAGTTAGTTACTTTAAGCTTAGTATATTAAAGTACTTAAATTAAAGATAAATAAAGAAAGCTAAGTAAAAGAAAGTAACTTTAATAGCTATTTAATAAGCTACTTATCTTAATAGTAAGTAAGTTATTAATATAAAGGTTTATAGACTTTTCTTTCTATATAACTATAGCCTTAGGCTAATAAAAGGCTCTTTTTTAAGGTTTTTATATTTATTATATTAAGTTATTAAGCTCTAGTAGCTTCTATTACTATTAAACTTTATTCTCTTTCTCTTAGGTTAGGTGGAGGAACTTACAGACAAGCAACAGCTGCTTGGGAAAATCCGGACAGAAACACTCAGGATCATCTTCGTCGTATGAAACGCAGTCTGGCTGCCTCCGCTGGCGATACTTGAACGCACATGTGGAATCGGAATCCCAAGGCTCAGGATGGAAGTGCCTAGTTACAGATGAGGGTGGGATGATGGTGATGGGGCACTCCCGGACGAGGCCGGCAAAAAGATAAATACGTCTCCGAACCTTGTAGGGCAGGGAGAGTAGGGGAGAGCGTGATTGGGGTGTTGCTGCAGTCATATGTTGTGTTTGCCTGTGAATTGTTTGAGATGGGTCGGTGAAGGCAGGCGGCACTGGAAACGAGACGCTTAACTTGATATGTTACTGACCCCACAAATGACTAATGAGCTCTGCCATCAATGTGGCAGGATAGGATCTTTGTTCGGCAGGCTAGGCACGGGAGCAATCTCCTGCTCAGAATAACAGAATAATAAGAAGCCTCCTGCTAAGGGGAAGAAGCATAAACAATAGTCGGAATTTGATATTGAAATGATTTATAGGACTATGTATTATTATTTCTCGAAATAAACAATTCTACATAATTCCATCCCTCATGGACGTCCCCGTAGCTCTCTATAAAGTTGATAGAATGCTTGGCCCATCCTTTCAAAACTGAATCTCTGATTTAAACCCATTTCAGCTGACTCTTAACCATCCTATGAGTCGAGGGTTATAGCGATCGAGCGGGATATAGAGCTGAATGTCAAATTCAGTTTCAGAATTAGTTTGTACAATACGATCGGTGACTGAGTTTGATAGATCTCCTAGTTATGTGACACTCATGTGAGAGTGGAGAAGAATGTTTAACTCGATGTAGTTTTCTCTAGTATCCTTATGAAATAATCTACGCTCTCTTTGTTATATGGTCTTCACTCTCTGTGTTACATTGTCTACGCTCTTATGACAGTATCCACGCTCTCTTTATATTATATACGCTTTTTATATGAATTATCTGCAGTTTTATTGGGATACTCGCTACACTCTCTTCGTTATCTTGAGGCGAATTAAAATGAAGTCCGAGAATAGGGAGGTCTATCAACCAGCGAGCGAATACAGATGGGCACTAGGCAGGAGGCCTGACTCATAAATCTCAGAATTGATTTCGTCAATATTTCCTTTGTAAAGTACTACTACAGTAACTAGGGAACTTCCTATCGAGATTGAAATATTATTTGTCAATGCCCAATGGCATAGTTGATCTGCTAGCATTAATATGTCTAACAGTAGATATTACAGTCGTAATTCTAAGGAAATTCGTAACCTCATGACTCATGGTTTGAATTATCTCCATATCTCAGAATTCGATCGACCACATGTACAAAGCCGTATTACACCACAGCCCCCCCCAAAAAAAAACTGCTGGGGATTTAAAAGCCGACAAGACTGAACGCCGTTGTGGCAAGCAAGATAGTGCACAGTAGACGTCTCGATAGTTGACTTTTGCTCGCCCCACCCCCACCCTGTGTGCTCGTGTGTGTTTCAATTGCAATTGAGTTATATGTGAGAGGGTAGCCAGCCAGCGGTGCCAGACTAGTCCCTGTTGCTGTGAAGCCTGCTTTTCGTCGCCATGTTCCATTCGTCGATGTCTATGAATCTTCGTCAACTTCAAATACTCCTTCGGGTTCCTGGACCGGCAACTTACCCCGACATCGCCAAGGAAGGTTTCGCAATGATCGTATCCCCAAAGACCTGTCAGGTCCACCGGCTTCGTGGAGCAGATGGCCCCTCCATTGATGGAGCAGAGGGACTCGACCACTTGCACATGAGACTGGCAGTAGCAGAGCTCCCGAGAAGTTGACCCTTCGTACTGGGAATTACAGTCGCTGACATATCTTGAATATCGGATGCAGGCTGTGGAAAGGTAGGCGCATGTGTTGGTGTTGGCTTTGAACGTAATTTTTATGGTGGACGGCGTCGTTACGGATAGAGATGGGATCGCTGAACTGCAGAAGCTGGCCCATTGCTCGCGGTATCGGTTGAATTCGGGATCGAATAGATAGTCTTGAATGCATAACCGGTGTTCATTCTGGCATCTGTGAGACGAGACATGTTAGTCGGCATTGTTTCCCGCGAACGGACAGTTTGGGATGGAGTTGGCCTACTCAACAATACGAGATAGAAGGTCTTGTTGGCAGAAGCAACCTGTAAACGAGGTCTGATTGACAAGCATACTCTGCGCTGGAATATCATCGCCGTCCAGACCGCCCCGACTCTTGCAATCGGCCACCATGGATTTTAGAGACGCGCATCCTGTAGGTTCTGCTGAAAATTCGTCAACACAGTTCGACGGCTGAGCCCAATCTCGAGCCTGTAGCCCTGTAATTTGAATTATCGGTACGGGAGCTGGTGTAATATCAGGCAGGTCTGCGATGTCGCGCAGTATAGGCGACGGGTTGAGGGCCATGGCCGCCAGGAAATCTCTCTAGAACGAAATCAGTCGCTCCATGCATTGGATATTTCGCGAATAGAACAAAAATGCGCGAGGTCGCTCACCCCCACACGCGATGTGACTGAGAAAGCTTTCAAGCATCGAGTGGCGGAGCACCCCTTGTTTATCTCACATGCAATTGGAAAGCTTGGTAAAATCAAGGTAGCATCGGACAGGGAACACTGCCTTCCTAGGCTGAAGGGGACTTCGTATTCAACCTTGGCATCAAACGTAGGCACGGGTCTAGCCTACATCCAGCCTACCCCGGCTCAGATGCCCAGCCATAATTGGATGGGAATATTGGATTTGATCCTTTGACGAGATATGGGGCATAATCAGCCCTGGATCATGTTGTAGTGGAAACAGTTATTGGACAGCTTAAGAAGCATTGAGTGCACACTTGCCGTCTATGGAGAAAGCCGGGGAAATTGCCATCACCTGTTAATTTGACAATGGTTTACTGGCAAACAATTGCCTATCTAGCCCGTCACATTGATAAGCTGTTTCATGCGAATCTGGTTTCCTTCTGAGAGCGCCCCTCCACCCGGCTTAGACCATCCATCCCACAATCGTGATGCTCGCTGAGACCGAGTCCCTGGCCGCCAACAAAGAAGAGCCCTAGGTCGTGCCCGATCGATGCTCTACAATGGGTTTTGTAGAGGAGTTTGATCATGTCTCCACGGAACATGGATCTGCCAAGGGCCCTGCTCCGACCATCAGCTCAACGCGACCTCTCCAGCCCAATCCATCATTGACCCCGCCCGAACCCTCGCTCACGAAGTCGCAAAAACACATCTCGACAGTCTTTCGACGACGACAATGGCTGGTGTGGAAAGTCGGCGGGCTTCTCATTCTACATGCCCTCTACCTCATTCTCCTGGCCGTCGCGTTCGCCGTGTCGCTTCACAATCACGGCCTCGTGACGATTCGAAATTGGCAATACGTCCATACAGGAAACTCGTCATTTTACGACCAAATTTCGCTCACCTGGACCACGATACCGACGTTGATATTTTCGCTTCTTCTGCTCCATATGCGATGGTGCTATGAAGAGGTCCAACGACTGCTGCCGTATCTCCAACTTTACAAGGGCCGCGACAAGGGCCATACAAGTGTTCTGGTGAATTACCGCTCCGAGTTTCCATTGATTGCAATCTTCAGCGCGTGGATGAGGTCGCATCGTATGGTTTCATTCACAATAACGCTGTCCCTCATTTTCTCCATCGTCGCGGTTCCGCTTTCTGCGCATTTGTTCGAGACGAGACTGAGGCAGCAACCGACAGAGGCAGAGGTCTCGGCACAGACAGTCTGGAACTCGGGGAATATGAATGAACGAACCGACTATAGCAGAGCGTTGCAGGTTGCCTCTGTTCTCGACGTGTATAAAAGCAATGGGGGTATATTTTCTCAATGGGCCAGCAGCGACTATGCCTTTCCAACCTATAGCGCTGTCGGCACCCCTTGGGGAGATAATAGCACGATCCGCATAACCGACATTCAAGGTCATGGTGGCCGTATAGAGAATCTCAAGTTCCTGAACGAGTCGCAGTATCGGCTCTCGCGTGGGAACGGGACCGACAACATTGCCCTTTCAGGCACCGATGAGGGATGCCTTCTCTCCCTCAGCTTCGACCTGGCAGAAAAGGAAGTGGACCTTTACTTTCAGATTGGTGTTGCATCTTGTACTCGGAATGGCGACGACAATAAAGATTTAGGCCCCTCGGTCTCTCAGTCATACTCTAAATTGTTCTTTTTCATGGGCTGGCCTGCCCCAGGTTCCAATGCTACTGCAATGAGCACCGAGGTTATAACGGGAAACACTATACATATTGGTGTCAAGGGAGACATTGAGGTTGCTGTTCGTGAAAATGTCGTCTCAGTCAAAAGCTTCAAACCTTCAAATGGATCAGAAGCCAACGCAGGAACGACGACCCCATTTGACCGCGCCATTCTTCAGTCTGGCAACACGAAGAGCACTTTCAGCAATATCCAAACGACTTATTTTGGAGGTCTAATTCTAGATCGGTTCGACGTGGCAAGGCGAAATGCGTCGACACCCTGGGTCAGTGTTGATGCGAGCACAGCAGAGGCTCTTCGAAAAGATATGATGGATGCCATCGGCAAGATTTACACGACCGTGTATGTTTCAGCAGCTGCTCTCAATGGTTTCGAACCGGTGGAATGGCCACTCGACTACCTATCAACCGGGGTCTACATTGTCCGTGATGTGGAACGATTGTTTATCAATGAGGGTATAGCGGGCTTCTTAATCGGCGTGATAGTAATATCCTTCCTCATCGCTGGACGTGCCCTAAGCTACGCAATCGCCTTTAGGAACCACCAGGTCGACTGCCCCGAAGATTTGATATCCAGTTTCGATTTGTTGCATGGCTGTGATAGTCTCGGCCATATGGCTGACGATGTTCACTCGTCTGGGCAGTACAAGGGGGATTTTGTAGAGACAGCGCGAAAGAGATGGAACTTGGGCAAGGCCACTTTCTCGATAAACCGGGATGAATCCAGTGGAAGGCCAACGCTTCAGGTTGAGAATCTAAATCCGAATATATGAATGAAGATTGTAATGTTTTTTTTTATTGGCAGCCTAATTGAAAAAATATATATTGTCATCTTACTGGCTCTTTAATCGGACTGACAAACTTGTTGGTCCACGTATGAGTTCCTGGATTCAGTCAACCAATAGCAATGGGTAAGTCTCAATAGGCCTAGAGTCTATCAATCAGTTCAAATGGCTCTGCCATCATCAGAAACCCGAAATAGCGGAGACCCTTGTCACGATTGATGTGATCAACATGTAAACCTGTGAAGCTGGAGCAAGCGACTTCGGGGACTTCCTCAAGAGGTAGGCGGCGTAGCAGCCAGGGCCACAGATCAGCACAACCCAGGCACCACTCTGCCCCGAGATGGATGATCCAGGAGCTGGGGATCGGCGTTTAACCATCCCTGGTTGCCGCTGTGCCACAGAAACTTGGGCACCTGCCTAGAGTGATCCCTCGCGTGCATCTCGAAGCCCCATGACAGCATATTAATCAGGGAGGTAATTTAGCTTCCTGTAACGTTAATGGCGCTTGTGGACCAAAATTAATATTGATTGTCGATATATAACTCCTGCTGGAGGGCGGAAACGGGTATCTAGTGACTGCTGCAATCCACATAACTGCATCGACGTTTGGGACTTGACGATCACTCAATGACTTGGCTTGCTCCTCTTCTCATCGGGTTACTTACCCCGGCTGCTGTGACCAGTGCACCGACACTGGCCACTCCTGACTTTTCGACCGGCGATTTCGTCTACCTGGGAAATGGGCAATACGAAAACCAAACCGCTAGTATCATGGCCGTTGATCCTCCAAAGGCCTTGCCCCTAAAAGCGACAGCAAATGACCTGAGATGGCAGCCATCCATGGATTTCGACACCGATGGCTGCTATAACGTCCCCGCCATTGATGCAAACGGTCAGATTTCGGCCGGTCTGCCTTACCAGTGGACGAGCCTTGCGGGGGATTGTCGCGAGGCGTCTGATCTGGATAATAACAATGTCTATTCCCGGCAGCGCTGTAACAACGGCTGGTGCGCTTATATCTATGACTACTACTTTGAGAAAGATGTTGCTGTTGCGTATATTGGCTTCTTGAGCGGGCACCGTCACGATATAGAGCATGTGAGTGGCTTAAAAGACGCCTATTAGAGAAAAACTACACATTGCTGACTACCTTGCTATAGATCGCGGTTTGGGTGAAGGACGGAGTTGCCCAGTACGTCGGGGCCAGCCAGCACGGCAACTATGAGATCCGGGCTGCATCTGACGTGCGATGGGATGGTGAACACCCTAAGATGGTCTACCACAAAGACGGCTCTAGCACGCACTGCTTCCGTTTCGCTACCGAGAAGGACGACGCTATAGAAAACCACAAAGGGGTGTGGTTCCGCGGTGACCTCGTCAGCTGGAATGGCTTCCCATCTGGAATCCGTGATACCCTGATGAACTATGACTTTGGCACTGCCAACTTTGCTATCAGAGACGCCAAGTTCTCCGATGCCCTGACCAAGGCGCTTCCAAGCGGCATCACCTTTGATGTGAATCTGGATGATGGATCTCCTGGAGATCCGTGATTTGCAGATGTAGATAACGGAAAATGCCGAAACATTTGTCAATATCAAAACTCTTCCCTGAACAAGTGAGACTGGGCAGGAAAACGGGCTGTTGCGGTAATCTAATTGAAAACCTGGCAAGTTGGTTCAGCTACAGCTAACTCGTGCGTTCTTTTCGCTCATTTCCCAACTGCCTAACATAATTCGTTTACCTTCGGCAACCTCAGCACGTAGGCTGACAATTATCGACTTGCCCGATTATCGCATATCATTGACTGTAGCCTGCAGACGCGTCATTTAGAGGCTATATTGTGGCTGCCTACGTGTGGGGGCAAGCATAAGATATGAGCAGACAACTTGATGAACGCCTGTACCTTGCACTATAAGTTTATTTGTGTCTCCAGATTTTTTTAAACATAAAGGACGCTGAAAGATGTCTACAAATAATACCAAGCTAAAATTAAAGGTGTGTGGAAGGTAAATTAAATCTCAATGATCTCTTGGTAGCTTACTATTCTACGGAGCTAGATTATCCTTCTGGGCGATCTCGGTGTTGGAAAAACGAGTGTCCTCAACCAATATGTACGTTGATCCGCGCTATCCTCCTCGATGATGTTCTCGAAGGGTATTCTGATTTAAAGCCGTCACCCCCTTCTTACAGGTGTCTCAACTGTTTCCTTCCACTCAGTTCCTGTCACGAATCCCGCCTGACTTTTTGGTCAAGCATGCAACAGTCAATGATCGCCAGGTAACACTACAGGTATAAGGGCTTCACATGATCTATAGAGGGCTGAATGGAAAGAACTGATCATAATAGTTCTGGGATCCAGCTGGGCTTGAACGCTTTGGGCCAATACACAAGGCATGGTATCGAAATACCCATTGCTGTGTGCTAATGTATGACATAAATAACGAGAAAAGCTTTCAAAGCTTAAAGAATTGGCTGAAAGGGTGTTACGACGCTTGCTTCAATCTGGAAATCGACAATTTTCCCGTCGTAAGTTGGAATTACTACTCAGGTATTTCTATCTTATGAATTGCTGATTGTTGGTAGATCCTGCTTGGAAATAAGACTGATGATGGAGAAAACCGACAAGTTAGTTATACAAAGATCTAAAGGTCTCCCAAATGCAGTGCGGTATTAATGATGTGGTCAGGTAACTCCTGAGCAAGCCTTGCAGTTCTGTGCTGAAAACGGAGATATCCCATACTTCGAGACTAGTGCTAAAGACGCTACGAACTTACACGAGGCTTTTGGGACCGCTGCAAGATTCGCCCTTGGGTATAAGGATATGTTGGATAAGTTGGCTGAACACGACAAAAGTCTGGTGAGCGTGGAACAATCCAACAGGAAGAAAATGTGCTGGTAGGAATATTCTTCATGGAGCACGAACGTGTAATATTGATTGTATTTGGAGTTACCCAAATGAATTCAATGCCTTGTCTCGAAGTTATTCATATTGGGAACCAGGTGATAGTGAGTGCAGGTGGAACTTGCCACCGGCCCATGCCTAAGGTGCTTAATATGTAATCTCACGAGAGAATCTATTGTTTGCTGGCTTATCAATGGAAAATCTGATATTTGATCACAAGGAAAAGTCGGACTTTTTCAAGACTAATAGAGATACGGAGGATGGCCCTTTTCTACTTACTTAAAGCCAAACTTTTACAACCCTTCTAATCTTTAATTCGCAGCTAATTCATCCAAGACAAAAAAATTGTTAGGTTCACAGCTGACGAGATCACACAGAGATGAGGAGATATCAGGTCTCCAGCTAGTGACTGTCAATAAGCGATCACCACTAGCCCCACCTTTATCAAAGAAGTACATGTATTTTGCGACAGAGAAACGATCCTCTTTTCCTTCACACACTTTACTTTACCAACGCAACACAATGGCCGCCGCCTCACCCGACTCGTCGCTCCCCGCCCTCGTTTTCGTGCCCGGAGAGTGGCATGGACCAGAGATATTCGATGAGGTCCGGGCGAACCTCAATGAGCGTGGCTATCCCACGGAGGCAGCAACATTGGCCACCCACGGCGCCACGGATCCCAAAATAGGCCTGGCAGAAGACGTGGCCAATGTACGCTCAATAATCGAGAGGCTCGTCGAAGAGGGCAAGGACGTGGTAGTGGTAGCCCATTCGTACGGCGGCGTGCCCTCTTCGTGCGCTGTCGAGGGCCTATCCGTGAGTGATCTGGCGGCTCAGGGCAAGAAAGGAGGCGTGATCATGGTCGTATACGTAACGTCTTTTGCCATTGAGTCGGGGGCAAGCCTTTTAGAGAGCGTGGGAGGAACTTTTCCACCTTGGTGGAACGTGCAGGTGAGCATGAAATCTCGGCTTTTGTTGCTGACAATAACTGACAAACGTGAACTCCAAGGGAGAATTTGTCACCCCGAGTGACCCAGCCACTATTTTCTATGGAGATGTCGAGCCTCCGAAGGCAGAGAAGCATATCCAAGCCATTCGCTCAATGCCACTCAAGGCCTTCAAGGACATTTCGACTTTTACTCCATGGGAGAACGGCATCGAGGTTGGCTACATCTATGCAGAGGAGAATCAAGCAGTTAGTCTTGACATTCAAATTGAATTGTCCTCACAACTCCCCGCTAGTTCATTCACGGAGAGCCTGAGTTCAAGCCACATGCCGTTCTTGAGCATGCCAGAGACACTGTCGGACACCATCGACCAAGCCGCCAAGCGCGCAGTTGCCCGGAAACCTCTATAGTCCACATCGGGATGGAAAGTAAGGCGACTACAAATTAGAAAGCAGATGAATTAATAAATGAATGAATCCTACTTTGCTTTCTGCTTTGGATCTCCGCGCAACATACTGGGCTAGTCTCAGTTTTCACACCTTTGGCCGGCAAACTCCGATCCGTGAACTGCAGAACCGTAAAATGTGATAGAGGTAAAACCCCCGTCTTAGAACCTTATTGTTAAAAGCTTTCGCTAGCACTCCGACGACCTTCGTGATAGAGTATGGACCGAATGCAACGGTGACTTAGTATATCGGGCCTTAGAGAATGACCGGCAGCCCGATACGACTTCCAAATGGTTTGCATCATCACTCTCATGAATCCATTTGATACATCTGAGAATAAAGTTTGGCCAGTCCGTGAGACCCATAAATTTGAGATGAGCATATTGAAAAATGATTGAAAAGTCTCGGAGTGACTCGCCTTTGCTGCAAGGTGACATGGCCACTGGGTCGTTGACTCGCTCTTCACAGTAATCACCTAACCTGATGGCTTTTAGGTCGCCATTGTACTCCGACTAACACCCGGTGTGCACTTGTAGGAAAGTCACGAGTCCAGATCCATCCCATTGTAGAAGAGTGCGTTGATGATAATCGAGATGACGTTACAGCCCCCAATAACCCCGCAGATCCCGGGAAAAGGGTGCCTCGGTAGGTAGCATAGAGAGAGGAAGACACAATAATGCGGGGATCAAGAAGCAGATTGTCTGCCTATAATAATTCGAGGTGCTTTATTGATACCGTCTACCATTACAAGCCTCGGCATTCTGATCGTCAAGGTCACCAGGTAACGAAGTGGTTACCAATCCTGTGTCTGCCCTCACCAATAAGGTAGCATGTTGACACCAACTCTACTCGCACTATGTAATGGAACCACAAGCGTCGGCGCGTGATCAGTATTAATAGAATGCATCGTCTTCAGCTTCGTGAGGTTGGAACCAGCATGCATTCGCTGATACTAGAACAATACGAGAGCAGATTCATTTAGTCTAACTTTCGTGATATTATTCTCTCCTAAAAGCTAACCGCTCCTGGATTCCCGGCACTGCCATGTCTCAACCCCCGACGCAGGGCGAGTACCTTGATTGGTACGGCTTCAATTTCAGGTGGACTCCATATCATCAAACCCCTGACCAACTCAACCGCTATCTTTACTCTTATGACACACTGTCGACGGATGCGTTGGAAGCTCTCGATAACCTGAGCCCACCTGCCCCGATCGCTCCTCGAAAAGACATACAAACAGCCTATGAGCCAAAAGAAAAGTCCCAAACGAGGGACTCTTTTAAGCTCCTGAAGAAGCATGAAAATGACGATCAGGCGATCCGAGCGCTGTGGAACGAGGTCAACACCGTTCCAAAATGGGTCGATTGGGATGAGATCGAAAGGGGGCAAAAGGTCTTCTGGAGATACGCTGGTCCTGCCATTACTGCTGTAAGATCATCAGGATTCTTGATTCCATCTGCCTATAAGACTTCTTACTAACGAGTTAACGAAGCTTACCCATCTATCTCTACTGGGTGGCATGGCGAGTGGAAGGACGGTAGAGACCCTCGATCGTACTGGAGGTTTTGGTGCCCGCGCCGTCAAGCGGCGTTTGATGGAGACGGTACAGCACACGTTCGATGTACACAGGGATATAGAGTCCATTCAACCCGGCGGTGAGGGCTGGGAGGCCTCCATCCGTGTGCGACTCCTTCATAGCTCCGTCCGTCGCCGTATCATGAAGCTCGCTCAGGAGAAGCCTGAGTACTATAGCATCAAGGACAATGGAGTTCCCATCAACGATCTCGACTGCATCGGCACCATCAACACGTTCAGCTCTACGGTTATTTGGCTGGGATATCCCCGCCAGGGCATTTATCTTAGCAAGCGGGACATTGTTGATTACCTTGCGCTCTGGCGATATGTAGCTTTTCTGATGGGCACACCGCACGATTGGATGGCAACACCAGAGATGGCCAAAGCCATGATGGAGTCGCTCCTCGTTTCAGAGTATAAACCGACAAAGAAGTCTGCCATTTTGGCGAATAACATCATCACCGGCTTCGAGGGAGAACCGCCGATCTACGCCTCCCGAGGTTACATCAACGCCCTGACTTGGTGGTTGAACGGGCCGCAGCTCGCGCGAGCTCTCGAGATTGAGAAACCAAGTCTGTACCATTATGCTCTCGTGGCCTCGCAATGCTGGCACTTTATGCTCATCAGCTACATCACGTCATCGATTCCGATCCTTGATCGCCTCAAAATTGATGCAAGTCACGCCACCTTCCGCTAGTGGCCATACTACTAATTCCAAATAATAGTTCATGAAACGTTCCTACTACGACGCTTTCGTCTTTAATAAGACGAAAGGAGCTTTGGGATACAAGACCATGTTCCTATTCAAATGGATCCCAGACCTTGTTCATACAACAACACCTTTGGGAGTAACAGATGAGGGGCGACGGAAGATATCGGGCGCTTTTGGGAAGGGAACGATCGAGAAAACCGCTCTATTCCAACTCCTTTTAAGCACGTTGACCCTTTTTTCTCTGGGATACTATGTATGGACTCTCCTTCAAAGAACACAAGGCGAGTAAACTTTGCCTAGTCCGGAAGGAACCAACAGTACATCACGAATTTGGAGTTGAACAAATTCATAGACTCATGGTCTAGCTCTTTTAAATACATTCTATTTTGTATCTACTATCCAGCAGCAGCGCTATACCGTTGATCTCCCGAGTCCTGGTAGGAGGCATAGCCAATAGCATGTTGACTAGTTTGAGTTAAGTCCAGCCGCTGGGCTTTTTTGTCCATGTAAACCCTTCTCATCACCTGTTGAATCACCGTTATGGCATAATCTGAGAGGTTGGACTCTGCTGTTGAAAGAAGTGTGCTAACCTGTTCGGGTGTCCATACAAGATTGTAGGAACTCGAGAAGGCTGCTTTCTTCAAAAGTGTCAGAGATTCATACGTGTCTTTGTGAGCAGTTCTAGGGACTCACAGAAGGGTTATAGTGAGGATTAGCCGGGTTTGGTAGTAACGGGCAATACACTATATAAAGCACTTGGCCATTTTGCCTTCTTCCTCTGAAAACCTGTGCGTATTGTTGAAGATGATGTGATTCGATGTGAGCAGCTGCTGGTCCAAGGACACCCTTCTCTCTTCTTGATCTCGGCGGCTCAAAGAGATCGCTGCGATCCTCCAAATGGATACCGCTGTCCTCAGCGAAATTATGTATTCTTTGAAGAGCAGAATGTGTCTGGACATCCGATGATGCATCAAAAGAGATAATAACGTCAGCAGAGCGCTCTGCTCGTGCCAGTACGTGATTTGGCAGGTTGTTTGACATCCCACTGTCCATGAGTCTAACTCTTCCTTGTGCTTCCCATTTCTGGGTCTTCGCTGGCTCGCCCTGAGAAGTCGTACTTTTCTTGCTGGAAGTGCTCTCGTCTTCCACTGAACCCCAAGCGCCATCTACCTCAAGTGCATCTCTGTTGTGGTTTAACGGGAAATTCAGGCCATAAAAAGGGTTCGGGTCGTGTCCAGCACGAATCGGATTCACCCAGAGCCTTTCCCATTTCTTCTGGCGGATAAATCTATTTATTGCGAAGAGCGCCCTTGACATTATCGTACCCTTCGGTAGGGAAGCGAGAAGGGCGGATATGTAGCCTGTCAGTGGCCCGGCCGGAGCACTTGTGCACTGGCCGAGTAAGAGTGCGAAGGACTGCTCAGGCCTTCGATCAGAAGAATGACCAGACACAAATGTTCGTCCCCACGACCAAGTAGGAATGTACTTCTGGATATCAACACATCCAATTTCCAGAGGAGAGATCTCGAACCATTGATAGAGGCCATCATGTCGGATGATATTCCCTCGCCCGTCCCTGGAGCGTTCCTGCTCCCGGACTAGACGTGCATTCAAACAATCAGCGTCATGCTGTGTCAGTGATCGATCTGGAGGTTGTCCCTTGCTAATGGAAGAATCTCTGTGTGGTTTTACCCCCTCGGCATCTTTAGGGGCCCTCCTCACAGCTGTAAGGATTGGCATGGGCTCTGCTGCTCTCTTGGCACAAGACCGACCCCAAACCTTTGAGAACTGGAAAGTAGCTCTGCTCAGTCTCATTCCTGGCTGCCGTGACAGAAATTGATACGTCGTGATCAGGGTCGCGTAGAGATCCATGATACCCAGTCCAATAATTCTACATTCCACCTTTCGAAGTAAGGGCCCGATGAGAAAATAGACCCCTTTGCTGCTCCGCGCCACCACATTAAGAGCGTACAAACTGATGGGGTGGGCAAGTTCGTGAGCAACGGTCACATAATGCCGCATGAGTTTGCCAATATCGTGGCCGGCAATCGTGTAGTAGGCACCCAGTGTCCAACAGCTTCCACTAACTCCAGCAACCCAGGTTATACAGTCCCAGAGATGCAACTTCTTCGATGCCAAAATGAAGGCCCCAAAACCGTACATTGCTCTATAGCCTCCACCAGAACCCCCGAGAGACACCAAGGGCACATCTCGGGGATCGACCAACTCATCCGGTGGCAAGCCGAGGAATTTGTGTAACGAATCCTCGCCCTGAGAAGAGATGCGCCTTTTACGCAAGTCTATGAATTCTTTTTCCTCGCGATGCAAGTCGGGCGAGCATCTAACAGACGCATCCCATTTCAACTCGGGGTACGCCTTGTAATCGGAATCATCCCGGCGAAGAAGATGCTTGACCTGGGCTAGATCAGCAGTCCTGTGGTACCACCTCTCTACCGTCGTCCTCACGGGCGCGATGGAATTCAAAGTCACGGATCGTCTTGTTCCTGGCTCAAGCGTCGGTGTCGATTTCCCGGTTCGCTCCAGCCTCCTTTTCTTCGCTGCCAGCGCTTCTCTGACAAATGCTATCCGGGCATTGCGGCTTGCAAATTCTTGGAACTTATCCAAATGCAACTGGCTCCTCGCGTGCGAAATGCCGGATGACACAGGCGTGGCTTTGAAGAGGGAGACCAGGGCACAGAGACAGTACGCCTTGAGGTACAGGTACGTGGACGACTGGCGCAGCGACCTGAATACCACCATGGCTCCGGCCCTGGAGCTCAAAAGAACGTACGAGGGAAGCCGAGGGAGCGGGCATATACAAGGAAAAGCAACGAATGAATCAGGACTCGAGCCTGGTCATATCACAACGAGAGAATTATGGTTTTGCACCGCCCCAACTGTCCAAGTCTCTTCCCATCCTGCCGATAAGCTAGACACAGTAATCTCTCAGTGGGGTCTGACGCCTTGTTGTTGTGGTGTTTTGGCGGATGACGATCTGCGCCATTCCAAGGCCTTGTTCAACCCACGTGGCTCATCTTGTCCAACACGTTGAGGCGAGATTCGCCAATGGAGAGGCAGTACTGGGATAAGCGATATTCTAACCGTTTGGATTGGCTAGAGATGAGACCTGGGTTATATTTAAGATGAGGGATTGGACCCCTGATCGCTTTTCTAGACCTTCAGATTTCTCACGACCACCGGACATTTTGATTCCACGCTGAGATAATATTTTGACTCTACATGCTGTGCGGTGACATGAAAATCGGACAAATAGTCTGGCGTTCAATTTTAACTAGCCAAATACCTCGATCATGAAATGATATTCAATCTTACTCCCATCATGTCGGCCTCTCGTGGTCAACTCTCTGCACTTATCGGCGAGAATCTCTCCAACAACCGGCGCTCCGCAATAGAAAACGCCCACCTTGAGCTCCTTGTCGAGGTTATCTCCAAGGCCAGGGGAGCTTTCCGATTCCTTCTTTCGCATCTTCAATTGATCTTCCCGCAGCTCGTCGTAATGCTCGTCCAGAATCTTATCGAAATCAGGCCGTCCAAAGTGCGTAGGGTTCAACAGGCCAGTGAGCGGCGAGGCTGGATGCTCCTTGGTGCGGTGCATTTCCAAGAGCCAGCGGTAGACGTGTGTCACCACGCTCTTACTCTTGGCCGTAACGTGTGTATTCAGGCGAATTTCCAAGTGTCGGTGTCGTTCGTTCTCGCGGTGCCAGGTTTGACTAACAGAGACTTCATTCAGGAGGTCAGAAATCCAGAGCAAATAGTTTCTGTCCCGGACCATCCAATGGAAATCCACCCGGCGATAGTCATCTGCAAAATCCCTCGCATCATCGTCCGAGAGCAGCTCTTCATTTCTTACTTGGCCCTCCGGCCTTGTTTCATCACTCGAGCTCTCAGTCAGGCCTGGTGTGGTCTGCGATGTTTCGTTCGATGAATCGGAATGCACAGTCAGTCCTAATGGGCCACCATGGTCCAGGTCATCCTTGTGCTGCAAATCGGCGAGAATCCCCGAGAACGGAGTAACGCCTATGCCAGCACCAATGATAACTGAATGACTAAAATCATAGAAACGCTGAGCAGGAGCCCCAAAAGGTCCGTTTACCCCAACACGGATCTCTGAATCACCTGTTGTACCACCCAGCTCGCGTAGCCTCCTCGTCCAGTTGCCATCTGTCTTGATATGGACGGTCATCTCGTTGCCGCGGCAAGATGATACAGTAAACGGATGCCACTGAAAGAAGCTTATTTTAGGAACCTGCAGGAAGATATACTGTCCCGCGCGATACTTCCACAATCGTTCGCTTGGAATCACGGCGGTGACTTCCACCGCTTCGTCATCTAGAACCTTGAGCCGCGCAGAGATGGAGTGAAATCCCAGCAGGATACGGGTCGCCCGTTCAACGAGCACCAGCAACGTTGGGAAAGCGAGGAAGTAACCGAACATGGGCCATTGAAGAAGGTGGGCTGTACCGTGAGCCATCATCAAGCCGATTATAGGGAACATTAGAAGATGTCCCAGTTGAAAAATCTCATAGCTCCAACGGCGCACCTGCGGGATACTGAGAAGAGACAAAGTGTACATAAGCCCTAGCGCTGTAAGACCGGTAAACCCAGGCAGGGAGCGAATGTAGGCGATGTAAGGACGCGGGACCGAGTCAGGTCCTAGTAAATTGGCCACCTCTTGCTCATTGTTAGGGTTGCTCCCGTGGACAAACGATCCAGTCAGGTGGCCGAGGGCATGTAGAGTGGCAAGGAGAATAGCCACACAAGAAATTCGAATGTGGAAATCTTGGGACAAGTCCCAGTTGATGAACCTTGAAATGTAGTATGACCTGCGGAGCGCTGTTGATAGATACCGGGACATGCTCAAGATGAGGAAGAAGAAGGTCGGGTAGAGGGCGCCCGCGCAGGTTTTAGCCATAACAACTCCCCAACCAAACGCAGCCCGGTATTCAGGCGTCGTGTAATATTTCACAAGCTGCCAGACGCCGAAAGTAACCTGCATCGAGATCACAAGAGCGAGAAAGGCGACTTCAGGGCCGTGGACAGCCCAGTAAGCCCTGATCTTGCGCCAGCCCGGCCGCCGTCTGAAGTACGTCTTCTCATCTTCCTCGTCTTTCTTGGCCTGCTTCAAGGAAGGGATGTTCCATTGGCGAACGATGTCTGCGAAGTCTTGACGAGAAATGCGATCGGCGTCCGAGCCCATCAGACTCCTGAGGAAGACGTGTCGGGCGTCTTTGTCATGGGAATCGTGCCCGCGTTTGATGATGTGATGCGCGTCAGGTTTGGGCACAAGCTCTTGATGAGCTTGATCGAGCTTTTGCTCAATCTCCTTGTAGTCGATGAAGCCATCGTCATTGTGATCGAGATCATCAATGAACTGCTGGATCTCGCCGTCGCTCAAATATTTTACATTGTCGGAGTACTGGGCAGGGTGTTGATGTGCCTGGAACGACTGCCCAATGCTCTCGTTTGCCATGGGATCAGCTCGTCAGTTTACTTGTGGAGGCCGCAGTGAAGGAGAACAGAAATTGGAAAAAAGAGTAGTAACCCTATATAGAGCTATGTCTGACGACAAAGATAATTAAGGCTTCAGGGGCCAAGGTACGAAATGAACTTACCACCCATTTGATCCTGGCCCTTATCTGCCAAGAACCACATACGTCAACGACTACGCGTGGTTTGAAAAACAAGTCTGCTAAGAGGCCAATCCAAGACTACGCCAAGCTTGCCGAGCCTGATAGCGCTGACGCAAGCCTTGATTTCTTCTCCTTGGCACAAGTTTAGAAGATTGACGGATCATCCAACCTTAAATTCAACCTTAAATCACGAGGCAAAAGCTTTTCCTCTTTAAAATACCCAGGAGGTCTTCTCTGCGTTCTTGGAATTTATGATATTAAGTTAAAAGGACTCTGCTGGCGGAAGCAACTGGGCAATGTTGATGCTGTTTTGCCTCTCCTCATTCTTAGACTGACGGCCAAGCCTCTTGGCTGAAATCATTGATTCGCCACAAAACTCAGAAATGATGCACAGTAACTCACTCTGGATCTAGGAGTACTCCTCTCAATCTCATACAATTATCTCAACTCTTTCTACAAGCGCGCACTGCCTAATGAGCGTCGGCGATGGAGTTTGAGTCGAAACTTTTCACTACCCTATACCCACATCAAGAGTTTCTATAATTACGTATTGTCAGTGAAGCACGATTACTTCTTTGTATCTGTCATTAATTTGCTCTCCTAAAATTGAGAAATAATCCAATACAGCTGATAATAATAGAAAAATGTTTTGAGAAGGCCAACTCGACATCTAGCGCGGCAACTTTGACTCGGAGGGGTAGATTGCCTCCGTCGTCTCATTTCCACTACAGAAAACTTTTTTACCTGAATATCTCTCGCAATGTAGCTCCAGAAACCTCTTTTCGTTCTTCAATAAAGCCCTTGAACTCCTGAGGATTGGGAGGGTTTCCAGCATTTTGGGTGTACTCATTCTGCACCCCTTGATTACGAATGATGAAATTACGAGGGGCTGGACGGGTGCCGATTTGCCGTCTCACTGCTCGTACTAGGCCACGGTCTAAAGCCGGATAAGTCGCGGTCAACTAATCGGAATTTTCCTCTGTCAATTGTACTTGCTCTACTCATATTGAAGGCTCTCTTCACGCCATCTATCGCGATGAAGAGAGGTCGAGATGGAGGTCCGGCGATGATTGTCCATCGGTGGAACCGGCTGCCGTTGTCATGTCGCGCTTGTCGAGAGAAAAAGCGTCGTTGCGACCGAAAGCAGCCCTGCGCCAATTGCTCCCTCAGGAATCTACGGTGTGATTACACAGACAACACGGGCGACGGCCATCCGATTATTGAAAGGGAAGAGCGTATCCCCGCTCCTCCCGCGGGAATTGAGCAAGCCAACTCGCGCTCGCCAGTAGCCTTGGCGTCGCCTGACCTACCCGCGCCGTACGCGACCCTTGCTACCCGTAGCTGTTTTCGATGCTGATCTACTGCTTTTCAGGTCTTCGGGAGAACTGCTCGCGAGAATCCGCAGACTAGAGGAGGCTGTCTTTAACCAGACAAGTGAGACGAACCCCTATCAATCGCCGCGGAAGAGAAACCCAGGTACGAATGAAGGTATGAATGGCTTTCAGGCGAGTTGCTGACGTTAGCATATGGTAGATTTCTGTTCGTTCAAGGACATATCCCAGAAAGTCTATACACCGAAAGACCTGCCAGTGGAAGATGCTTCTCGGCTTCTTCCTCCAGTCGAGGAAGCCAACATCTTGTTCGATCAGTTTACCAAGAATCTCCATCCTATGTCCTGCCTCCTGCACATTCCATCGACATATGAAATTCTGCAAGAATCATACAAGACTCTCCAGAGTGGAACAGTAAGTGACCCAGAGACTCTCCTCCTGCTGTTCAGTATATTTTCAGGGGCAGCACTGGTATGGACGCGGCCTATGTTGAGGAAGCTTTGCACCACGAAAGCTGAATGCAAAATTGCTTTCGCTAATTATAGCCAAGTTGCGCTATCCATACTGGAGGACACGGAAAGCCCCCTGCCACCGACAACGATTAGTCTGGCGGGAACCGCTAACTTGGCAGTTGTTCTCGTCAATGGTCATGGTTTCTCACATAAACTGTCTGCGTTACGGAGCCGGTGTTTGCTTATGGCACGTCTCTTGCAGCTTCACCGTCTTGATACCGTCAAGGCCCGAGAGGAGAGACAGCGCAATGGATGCAATATGATCGAGCTTGAGGTTCAGCGAAGGATTTGGTGGCACATGGTCGCGGATGACTGGTGAGTTGCATGGAAAATTTCTTTCTTTGACAGCCGAGTAACAATCAACTACAGGCTAATGAGTTTTGCGGGAGGCCCGTTTGATGGTGTCTACTCTTTCCATCCGCAGCACATGAAGGTGGATTATCCGAAGAATGTCGACGATCACCATATCACGGCCTCCATGCCAGGACCTGACCTGCCACTCTCTACACCCACAGCGATGTCTACTTTCCTAGCACGCGTCAGATTTGCCACCCTCTGTCGTGAGATTGTAGATATCATGGGGCCAACTTTACTAGAGGGCAACGAACCCGAGTACAGTGTCGTCTTGGAAATAGGACAAAAACTGCAGGATCACCTTGATGAACTGCCTCCTTTTCTCAGACTAGATTCCGACAGTATAAGAATGAGCCAGGATGATTGCACGCAGCGACCCGATCTTGTGTTGCAACGACTCACCACCAACTTTAGTATTCACGCACGCATTTGCCGACTTCATCGCCTGTATCACCTAGAGGGCTCGCTGAATCCAGAGTACGCATACTCACGTACCATGTGCATCCGGTCTGCTCACCGGGTCCTGGAGCTGCGTCGTGCTATGGACCAGGTTGGGACAGAAGCAGGCTGCCACCCAGCCCGTTTTTGGAAGATTACGCAACATGTGTTCCTCGCGGCCTTGACCCTGGCAACAGATGTTTCCATCAATCCCGAGGGACCGGATGCGGAGGACAGGAAGGCCAAAGTGATGGCGGCATACAAAACCTTGGAGAGCTCTAAAGAGGACTCAATCACGCTTGTGGAGACGATCCAGAAGAATTTACAGGCTCTGATGACAACTCTCGAGTCAAGGCGAACGGCTAATCCGTCGTCCTTGCGCAGAGCTCAAATAGCACGGAGACCTGAAACCGTGACAGCGCAACGTTCTCTTTCCCAGCACCCGCCACAACTGTATCCTATCGGATCAGAGGTGAGAGGTGAGCCTGGGTTGGATTCAATGATCCAGGATGTCCCAATTTCAGTTGATGGTAGTGTTTCCGCAATGGATAGCAGCAGCTCTGGGGTGGATCAGCTATGGGACGACTTCTGGGCTGTGGCCCCGGAGTTGGAGGCTACAGACTGGAATATGTTGCTAGAAGACATGTACACGGATTGGGAGCCCAGCGTACAATAGCGAAGTATCTGGCGATAGACAGCATTTTAACCTTGCTATAAAGAATAGAGTAACGAAGTACCGTTATTCACATGCTACAACTACAGGAACACCCCCAGAAGGTGTCCAGCTTGAATGACGCGGCATGCTTCGGATAATATAATCACGATCCAAAGGAGGTTCTCTAGTTTTCCCCGAGCCACTCAAGCTTATGCTACTCGCGTACTTGAAGCCCGGCCTTCGCTTACTTGTTGCCCGTCCTCGGGAGATAACATGGCCGTTGTGTGGATCACCGCGGCCCCGCGGAAACACTAACTCGATTTGGCAGTTCACGCCGCGGCGACGTCAACAGAAGCGAGTCTTGATGATGGTGAGTGAGAGGGTATAAAGGGGAGAAAGATCGAGGTTCATTGTCAACAGAGAAGTAGAAAAACAACAGATTTTACCACGACTCAAAGAAGCTACAGATATCCTTGCCTCTATTCCCCCATTCTTCTACTCGAACATAGAATTGCAGTCAATCATGTCGAAAGCTAGCAAAGTCAGCCACTCTTGATCCTTAATTCCATCACTTCTTAAGAATGTTCATAGAAACTGACAAAGTTTAGGCGATAATTATTGGAAGTGGCCCAGCCGGGTTGGCGGCTGCTCTCCGCCTCAAGGAGCAATACCCTCGTCTCCAATGCACCATTTACGAGCTTCGTAATCAACCCACCACAATTGGTGGCGCCATTGGAATCATGCCCAATGGAATGAGACTCCTTGCCCGGCTAGGCTTACATGGAAAACTCACGGCTCGTGGCAGCAGTGCGCAAGTTGTAACCATCCATTCCGTTCGTGGACAGGTCTTGGCTGAGCGACCCTTGGTTGGTGATGCCCTCCAGAAAACCGGATTTGGGTACCTACGAATCAAGCGAACAGCACTCGTGGAAGTCCTGCTTGAGGCAGTCAAACGAGAAAACATCCCCGTCCATTACGATAGGCGTATAGTTTCCATCAAAGAGGAAACTGATCAAGTACACGCCACATTCTCTGATGGAACGGTGGATTCGGCAGACTTCCTGCTCGGATGTGACGGAATTCATTCTGCAGTTCGAACACTTTATGTCGACCCAGATCGTGTCCCGGAATACACTGGAATGGCCGGCCTCGGAGGCATTGTCTCGCTCTCGGAGTCTGCGCGAGCAACCATGAAGAACCTCGGTGTCACATTGACCGAGGATGGAATGTTCATTACTGCCCCGTGCACTGCTCGACATGACGAGGTATTTTGGGGACTATCTAGAGAAGTTCCTCTTCCCGTGTCAGGGGATGCCAAGGACGGATGGGAAGTTCGCCGGACTGAAGAGGTTGAACATTTCAAAGAGACAGCCAGCAATCTATTGAAGAATGCGGAGGGAGAATGGGGCAATCTGTTGAAGAAGATTGTCGAGAGTACCGGAGTCGTCAACTTTTACCCCGTTCACAAACTACCCCCGGGCAGATGGGCAAGAGGCCGAGTCCTGCTGCTGGGCGACGCAGCGCATGCCATGCCTCCTCACGCGGGCCAGGGTGTCTCCATGGCCCTGGAGGACATTTTCATACTTGCGCGAGTTCTCCAGAGTCAAGACGAGACCACGTCATTCGAAGCTGCCTTTGAAAGAGTGGAGGAGATTCGCAAGCCTCGTATTGCCGATGTCGTCGCACGCTCCGTGGAGAATGGCAAGGCGCGAAGGAAGACCACGCCACTGGGGCTGTGGGCAAAGGAGATGTTTATATGGACCTCTGCACAGTTGTCTTGGGTCTCTGGGGTATTCAATTTCGGCATAGACGAGAAGCATCTACAATACGATGTGGATCAAGAATCGATTTGAGCTTTTCTATCTTCTCCAAGGTCTGGACACTGAAGAGTGAGCTGGGAGTATGGAGACTACGTCCTCATTCTTTATGAGTCTCTCCTTGGTCATCATGGGTTTGAGGTTGGGGTGAATAATAGGCTGATTAGTTTAAGACGGAAATGTGACTCTTGAAGGAAATTAGACGCTGTGGTATTCGTAATATTAGAACTTGTACTCAATGATTTACATTCTGAAGATTTGCTATTGTGCAGACTCCCAATCAGAACAAGTTGATGATAAATGCAACAGACTAATTTTCACATGAAGAGCTCTAATGAACCTGCACCTGAGGCGATCCCCAAGATCATGCTGTATTAATGGGTGGCCCTGCCCCCTCTTAAGGTCCAAGATTGGAACGTTTGAGATGGATATCGGTCGGCGGACACTCGGGCAATCTGTGCAAGCGACTGCGTTTCAGATACACTTTTGTCAATCGCCATAAAATCATACACATTTGCTCGTGTATCAGGAATCAACCGATCTCTCAGTGCAAGCAATAGCTCCATTATGGCCGGCGCCATTCGGGATAGGGTTGTAAAAATACCCCAGAGAGGCTGCCCAAACGGAGCATACTGCGCAATTTTAGCATAGACGTCGCCATCACCAGTCTTAGGTCTGCCTGACGTCTGGCCTCGTTTGATTCTCCCCTCGGCCTCATCCAGCTTTGCTTTTGAGATGATTGTGTTGGTGGGATCTTGGCTGTGAATAGCCCTCAGCATCTTCGATAGCGCGAAGTCTGCAAGTACTTCATTCGGCTCAATCACTTTAGAAGCAAAGCTCCAGTTCCCGAGCCATCTCTCAACTATTCTGGCTCCGATTCTGAAGAACCGAAATCGTTGTCTGCCGAGGTCATAATGCACCCCCGGAATCCACTCCTCTTCAATGCCCGATTTCGACCCATCCTTTCGGATAGCAAGACAAGGCTGGAAGATGTAGAATCTGTCATGCAGAGACACCAAGTGATGCACTTGATCCACGACGGAGGAGACAACGTTGTCGTAAAATTCGGGCCAGTCGAGACCAACCCCTCCAGTAAAGGTCGGGATGCCTAGACCGCCGACAGTGTCGAAGACACCCATAAAACGAACAGGGGCTTTAGAACGGTCCTCTGGAGAGTCTTCGTCACCCACAAGAGGCCAGGACTTCGCTTTGCGGAATTCCTTGGACGCTTCTGAATGCGGATTGTTGATGGCATATCGCGAGCGGTAAATGCGATATACCTCCCTGCACAGAAGGTCCGTCTCTTCGGCAGTTCTGCACTTTCGGATTATTCCACAATTATTAATCATACCAGCCACACATCGTACTGTGTACGATCCACGACTGAGCCCGAACAGCCATATCTCGTGGTCTGGAGTGTAGTTCTCGACGATGAACTTGTAAGTGGAGATGCACTCGGCAGCAAGATCCTGCGCGGTGATGCCGTTGAAGAGGTAGTCCAGAAACGTGCTATTAACGCCGACGCCATGATGGTACCGGGCTATGACTGTTGGGGTACGCAGGATATGTTGGTCCTCTGTGTTTGGATTGCCGATTTGAATTCCCATGAGCTCGGCGAGTTCATAGATGTTGGACTGTGTGCCAGTCTCGCGGCCGCACCAGGTACCGTCACTCAGGACTATGATACGATGCATATTTAATTGCTTGCAACGTGTAGTGAATTCTAATGAGGGGGGAAGAAAATTAGTTTGACGGTCAGTGCGGGGAGACGTGCCGCCCTATTTATGATCAGCTGGATGTTTAGTCTGATGACGGCAACACCGAGCAATACGGCAATTAACTTTGCGGCTGAACGTGGAACAAAGCAAGAAGTGGTGGCTTGTCTCATTTTGGTCCGCCTCCATACGGTCCATACGGGCAATTGAGATGGCTTGCATTCGGCTAAGTCCATCTCGCCCCTAAGTGATGTTTGAAGGAGTCCTTACTGCGTGAACCGGACAGAGAATCTAACATAAGCTACACACTCGCAAAGTTATGTAGAATATCTCGCCGAGCAGAATCTCGAATTGACGTCACTACTCCATGGGGACCTTTGCATATAGATCTGTAATGGCATTGTTTCTACCATTGGCCTTTGCCCACTATCTATAAAAAACAAAGTCTAGGAAAGTTTGAGAATGATAACCCATTGAAGGATATAAGGGAGAGCTCGCGAGTTTAAGGAAGCTCCCAGTTAAGACATGTTGTAGCAATAGCATTCGAAGTTAGGGCTGTACTAGGCCATGATGGTGACAGCTTCGGACTTCTTTAACTTCAAGGCTGATAAATTATTCCGATAAGTACTCCCTCTTCCTATGGTAAATATACCTTCTTATTCGATGTGGTGGTCTTGGCCGACCACGAATGCTAAAGAAGGTTATTTAAGTGCAAATCCTAGCGCCATATTTCCAATGGCTCCCCGCGGGCGCTTGTACTAAGCTTCTTCAAAGATAGAACATAGCTAGTTCTAAACCTTTCTGGCAGCCGCTTCTTTGCATTCCTTTGGTCATCAGGCACAGTCGATTCGACTGATCGACAATATTCGCCAAACGGGAGGCGACCAAACTCCTCAATGAGAAATTGTAAGAATTCAAAGGGAGAAAGAGTTACAAGGATCGTGGAGTTTTGGCTTTGGTTCTTATCAACTCTTTTTGTTTTGAGGTAAGAGGCAAAATATTGCCCCTTTCAAAGGAGTTAACGACTAAGGGTTCCTCAGATACGGTTTTTGGCGCCATTCAAAAAGAGCATGAACAGACACGTAACGCCTATAGGAGATTATACCGCTAGATATTCCATGGGAGTAGAATTAGGGTGCTTTTGCGTGTATCGTTATCTTGCCCATAGGCTACAAGTGGCCGGTGTCCTCGGACGACGGTAGTCTCTTTAAACTTAAATCCCAGAAAAGCCGAATTACGATATCCATCTCCGCTTCTTCGTTCTTGGTTCATCACCACTTCTCCAACCTTCATCGACATTATCCTCTTCTACCGGAGCCACAGCGCCAAGCAAGAGCTTCGCATATGCCGCTGCTGTCGCTGCCGCATATTCTTGCCAGGTGTCATTTTTTGCCCCGTCGCAGTAGTCGCAGATGCCGCGAATGACGAGACAGTCTATTGTATTGATAATACCGGCAGCCTCCATCTCGAAGCATAGTGCACCATGCTCTTGTGTCAACTGGTCACGGAACGCTGCATTCTTTACCACGCGATTTCCGGAAGCGATAAGGCCATAGTGAATGACAGGCGTATTCGTGGCGCGTGGAGCGCGTTGATGAATATGAGGGCAGGAATCACGAGGTATTTTTCGTGATTCACACAAATTGTAGAAGGACGGGACAAGCACATCCAGTTCCGACCCCGGATATCTGTACTCTGGTAGATCGTTAATGATTCTCTCCAGGTGAGGTCCCAGGGGGTCTGTTCGTAGCTCCGGGTCAGATTGCAAGGCATTGATAGCGTTGGTCAACACGCGAGGCGGGCGTTGCAACACTCCAGTAGGATAGAACGAGTTGTCCTCGTTACTTTTCCCGAGATCATACTGGAAAACCCCAGGATTGGTACCGGTAGGGAGGCCAACGACTACGTCGCCAAGACGAATATCATTATTTTCTGACGGCGCTCCACCGGCAATACCAACCAAGAGGCAGAACCGGATGAATGGAAAGCTGCGTTTCATGTTGGATGCTACACTTGCCGCTGAGTTGGTTCCATACTCTCCGGCCGGGAGACATGCGGCGACCACCAAATGTCCCGCTATCTCTCCCAGGGCATATTGATTACTATCCGCAACTCCTGTCTTGAAGCCAGTATGTCTGCTATCAAAGAGTACTCGGACGGCCATAAGTTCCTTGGATAGGGCACATATGATCCCCACTGTATATCGATCTCGGCTGTACGCTCTTTTGTCTATCGCAGCCATCGACTCTTCCCTCGTAGAGCGCATGAGGAGGTCACTCATAGATTCAGATAGGCTCCTAGTGTTTGTCGTAGACGAAGGGGTAGCAGTACGCTTCGTGCTTGGACCAGGGCTAAACCCAATACCGCTGTCTTTGAAAGAATCTGTATCTTTACCGACTGAATTGGATGCAATGTCTGTTCCCCCCAGTTCTCCCTCCTCGGGAGGTCCAATGTCGCCCCATACCCAAGGGAAGGTCGAGTTGTGTCCAAAGATGATTGCCCCAGGGCCTCTCAACTCCAACTGGTGAACGTTAGGGCGCAAGGCCTCACACATCGTCGAGGGGAAAAGCGTCTGCACTGGCTCGCCATGATCGTGTCCTAGCCCGCCTTTGCACTGGCAGAACATGAAGGCCGTTGAAGGTGTGTGACATATCAAATTGCTCGTCACCCATTCATGCTCGTCCTGACCTCCAGACGCCTTACTTAGACGCTCCAAGTCTGAGAGACAACCAGCAATGTAAAATTGGTTCTTTGGTAAGTCCGCCCAGTACTCGCATAAGCCTGTACCTGACGGTCGTATAATGTCACCAAAGCCGCGACCAAGCAGCACAACAGCATGAATGTCCCTTACAAAATCGACCCATCCCTTGCCGATCGGTTGTATGGTGGCCACCCGCGGGCGCAAAGGGTCGCAATCGGTTACCAAATCCTCAAAGTCCCATCCTTCAAGATATCTCCGGGGCCTATCAGTCAGTTGGAGATTATTGCCTGATGATACGTCGGCCTGGTGATCTATGAGCTTCTCCAGGAGGCTATAAAAGTGGTCAATTTGAGTTTTGAGGAGAATATAACCTCCATCCTCGTCATCATCCTCATAGAGCCTGAGATTTCGGTTGTGTTTATTAATCAATACCTCCACGGCAGAGTTGGCGGTAAACGGTGTTTCTGCTTCTTCCATATCCGTATTTTTGAAAAGGAAAGCCGACCGGAAGGGATCTTTGCTTGCGTGAGATAAAGATGCTCTCATCACATGTAGGAGAGCACTTGTGCCATTGACCAGCCAACCTCTTTCATCATGTGTATCCCATAGAAGAACAAACTTGGTGGATATCCATTTCAACCGCCGGATCGTGCCTTTTTGGGATATTTGTACCGGCCTATCCTTCGATCCAATGGAGAATTCAGGGCCATCCTTGATCATCCGCCCAGATGAGACCTTTGTGCCTGCTAGCACACATCCAGGATGGACTCTGGGGAGCCCAGAGTGAGCAACTGGATGGTGTGCTTCAGACGATCCTGCAAATAAATGATCAGCGAGCTATTAGAGACAGAAAAACAGCAAGAAGTAGTTACCAGCATAAAACTTCGCTTCAGAGCACCATCCCAACACATGGCGAAGGCTTTCTAACTCTGACTGCGCGATATCCCGGGCTTGGTTGACTTTATATTCATGCGCATCCAGGTAGGATATGCGAGTTCCGTCCTTGTTATAGATCAAGTGCCAGTAGAGGCTACCCTCACTCCGCCTGGTTAAAAGGAGCATAGTTGAAAAGCCCTTGATATAGATCCTGTCTTTAAACCGATCAATTTGCTGAGTTTGAACTAGACCTGCCATAATATTCAGTGGCATTTCTAGACCTGTGCCGTATTCGACTCTTTGCCGAATGGGATACCCCCGCACAATGACAGGATTTCTAAAAGCATCATGCCAGCACCGCCCATTCACAGGCTCAGGAGACCCTGGAATATCCTCTTGGGTGAAGCCAATCTGACAGAAGAGGAGGTCTGCAGATGGTGGCCGTGATTTGAACTGACGGAGAGGTGCGCTGTCCTGGGGCAGATCACAAATTTGAGGCGTACAGTAAACAATACCCTCTTGTCTCTGTGACGTCCTCAACGCCGCTCCGAGCCAACCTAACTGTTCTCCGACTTCGATCACAGAAGCTATATCGCCGCAAATTTCCACCATCAGTCTGGGTCTGGCAATCACGGCTCGCAAGGTTGCTCCGCCAGATGAATCAACTATAATGAATGTTAGTATGATAGACAGTCCTTGCGTCGTCCAATACTTACTTCGATATGCCCCATCTTCACTGCCGAGGGCCCCTTTGATGAGTTCAACTATATTCTGTCCAGTTGAAGGCCAAGTCTGGTGGATATACTGCGCACAAGTTGCCGCTTGCGCATCTAGGAAAGATCCAGTGAGAGTAATCACAGTCGTGAGCGCCTCTTCGGGTCGGTTGGGATACGCTTGATTCTCGAAGAATTCATGAATATCCCAATCAAGGTCAAATACAACCGTGGAGCTCCTTGGGGTCTCCTTTCTGCTAACCCTTTGGGTCCGTGGAAACAAGCTCACAATTTTCTCACGAATAGTATGAATGCTATTCGGCTCTGTTTGAACGAGATGGAATTCTCCGAGAAGTCGATTGAGTAGCCATGTGTACGCCTCGCTGCCGGAGAGTAGCTCTTGGTAAGCTGCAACCCACTCGAATGGCCCTTCTTCCTCCTCGTCAATCTCATCAAATGCGAAATCCTCGGTCATTTCATCAACATCCAAGTCCCCCATCTCATTCTCTAGTGGGGTTTCGTCTTCATTTCTCATCTCGTACCATAGGCGCATACGGTCTTCCAGATCCATTGCATCTGATGAATCCATATTCTCATCAGTAATTTCTGGATCTTCTGCGAAGGCAATATCAATAAAGACTGAAGCAATATCGCTAACAATAGACTCTCGTTAGTTCGCAAATTACGCAGCTTATCGTCCATAGATACCAAGGGGCCAAGAAAAATAAGGAGACTGACCGTCTGTTTCTATGGACAAAAGACATAATGTCTCGATGCATTTGAGATGATGCTCCGCAGCCAATCTTCAATGCGAAAGCTTTTAGCAGCTCGGGCAAAATTGCCGAGACTCTTTCCTTCATGGCTTCATTTGTGATGGATAAGTTGAGTTTGTTAAATAAATCACTTGCGAGCTCCCATATTAAATTATGGCTCCTCGAAAACGAGAAACTGGAAAAATTAGAATACTGGGTAGCTGTGTCGTTGGCGTCATTGCTTGCCAGTTCCTCCCACGATGGTGCAGGAGCCTGGATATCTTGTTTTTTCAGTGATTCGAATCCTCTGCCAACTGCATTCGTAGATGCGTATCCCGAGTCTGTAGGAGGTGGTGCCTCGGCCAAACTTGGCACCTGCAGAATATCTGGCACATTTGCAGGTGGCGATAGAATTGCAGTTAGCGAGGGCGAGTTGGTACCCTTAGGGGGCTCTGCGAGGCTGAGATCTCGGTCATCACCCGAAAGAGCATCATTGTTGCTAGATCTAACGCCGAGAGGGTTCTTTGCGAAACTAATCTTTATGCCCCCGTTAATACTCTTAAGCTTAAGAGTATTAAGTATAAGAGATTGGCCATAAAGTTCATGAAGTGCCTTTGTAGCAAGCGAGACGTCTTCAAATTCAACAAAACACATTATTATATCTTGTTTCGTACGAAAGCAAAGTCGCTTGTATCCTCTTTGTTTGGAAAACACTGCCTTAAGTTGTTCCTCATTGGTATCGAATGACAGGTTCGCGAGATAGAGCGTATTGCAGGGAGGGTTTTGATCTTCGGGGTGAATGGAGGGGAATTCATCTCCTTGATTCAGGTCAGAACGTTCATCAAGATTCTCTGCCTCTTGTGCCAGACTCTTGGCACTAATACGCTTATCAGGATCCGCGTCCAGCATCTTTAAGATCAGTTGCTCAAGCGAGTCATTAGCATTGAGCCTAGCCTTGAGATCATCGATCTCTGACAACCATTGATTCATTTGACTGATGGCCGATTCCCCGTTACCATATGCCGTGTGGGGGATGCGCCCGTTGTTCACACTCGCGATCAGCCAATATAGTGATTGAGCGCGGCCACGTTTCGCGCGCGCATCAGGAAGACCAGTTTTGCGGAGCAGGTAGAGCATGGTGATGCCCAGCGCCCAAACATCAGCAGGCGGGCCGCGAATCTTCTTTCCAATGAATTCCGGAGGGATGTAGTATGGCGTGCCGCCAGTGAACGACGAGTTCTTTGTTGTGGTTGAACAACCAAAATCGACGAGCACTCCCCCCCGTGAGTGTGAGTATAGGATGTTTGCAGGCTTAATATCATTATGAAGCACACCATGCTCATGAATGTAACTTAGCGCGCTGGATATATCCTTGGCAATCCTCGATGCGTCAGTTTTCTCTCCTGTGAACTCGTGTCCACTGGCAACGGCGCGCCACTGGCGACTTGCCAAGTCTTCAGCATCCACGTACTCCATGTATATGGACAGAAACCGGCCGTCATGGCCATAATGTTGAGCAATGGACTTGTGCTTCAGGCCTTCATAGTTTTTCAATTGCTTTTCCCACCTTCCAGCCATGCGGACGATGTCTCTATTGGACACGACAGGATCCGCCCTTCGTGGGTGAAGAACTTTCACAGCGATGAGACCCGGACGCCTTGAATCTTCCGCAAGATAAATGGTGGACAGGGCAGATCTCGAAATACCGCAGTGCTTGTGAATCCGGTATTGATCAGTAGCTGGTCCCGAAACCGCCACGGTCTCAGTCTCGTTGATACTGAGCAATGGGTTGGTTTCGCTGAAACCGATCGTTGCGGGCTCCGGCTCATCGGGGATGCCCGACCTTGGATCTAGCGCCATGGCTTTTACTGATTGTCGTTTTGGTATAATCCTAAACTCTGCAATGGCAATATCCCCCACATTCACGCGCCAGGTGGCAGGGCTCAAGCTGCCTGGCATCATGGGGTTGATGACCGACGTAGTGCCAGAAACCAGCCTATGGCAACTCAGCGGAACGTCTGATCGATTCACCAAGATGATGTTGTCATTAGCGGGATTGAAGTACATCTCCCACCATAAGGCAGGTTGTGAATAGTCATTTTCAGTCTCTGCGTGGAATCGCATCGAGAACTTAATGTCGCCTGGCCCTTGGCTTATGGCAACCACTTCATCCTTAGGTTGTTTCTGCTCCAAAGGAACTTGAGCGTATAGAGTAAGGAAATGCAAATTTCGTTTCGAGGTGGCCAGATGTGGGCGCTGAATATTCTTAGCATTTCGCAGAAGGACGCGTATTCCATCTTCATAATGAGAGTCTTCTATTTGAAGCGTGTCAAGAGAAATGGGCCCGAAATCCTCAAGTGCAGGGTCAGCTTTTTCAGCATTTGTCTCTGTGACGCCATGCTCGGCATTGCCCCTGGACAATGGTTTGGACGAAGTATCGGGAGCTGTTTCTGAAGGGAGATCATTGCTTTTGTCCATCGCGGCAATCATCCGTTAGACTTGCTACGCGGCGGCTTGGAGTTAGTGATGTCCTGGTTGAGAAAAATGATGATCTTGTGAACAAGGATGTCAAAATAGCGGAAGGGCAGAGCGTAGAAATCAGGTGACCGATATGCAAGTAAGCATCCCCAGTGGTTGTCTCATCAGCTAAGGCGACCGTTCTCGTTTCTAGGAAGGCGAACCATGACCTACTGCGCCTCTGGAATATGGGCCGCCTTTCCTCGCCTTAATAAGGCATGTCAAATTGCGAATTTGGGAAAAGAGGTGACAGTGTGTCTAGGGTAGGTAATTTTAGTTGGTAATGATGGGTGCATGCACACAAAAGGCGGCTTCCATGTCCTTGACGTCTTAGATGGCAGAAATAACTCCCGGCACATCAAACACCTTGTTCTGGGGCCCTAGAAAAACCGAAGCCTGCCTCAATGGAAGCAGCATGGTGAAGAGGGAGGAGCATGTTAGATTCTCCATAACTCTTGTTAGTATTACGAAACCAATGATCAGTCATAGTTCGTACTCCAAAATGTCGGTTACGTGTGCTTGAAGCTTGTGCAGTGTATCCGAATCTGGCTGTGCTATGTGGGAGTTGGTACTCCGCATGTGATGTGACGAGAGTATCTGTGGGGGAATAAGGTGGCGTATGGCGGAATAATCTCTCGCCTGAATAACCAATTCGGACGCATCATCTTCATCAGACGAGTTTGACATCTAGAAGGATACTATTCCCGGTGAAGCTCGCATCCTACATACGAGACCAGCTGGAGGAATGAGAAGGTAAACCTGCAGCGCGGGATAGCCGATTTAGCCTAAAGACCACAGACAAAGAATGATCAGAGCCAGTGGTACGTACTTGACTTTACCCCGCAACCGCCTGATCCCTGTCTCTGTATCCGGAACCCTCCCCAGATTGTTCGTTCGGGAGATTCCCCAGAAATCTACATCCGAGGCTCTCCTTGCCCAGCTCTCCCGGTCCGCAGACTGCGTTCAGATGGATGACGCCGATGACAGTACACGCCCTCCCAAGCGTCGCAAGATCCGGATCGCATGCCAACAATGTCGCGACAAAAAGACGCGCTGCGACGGGGCGCGGCCCGTATGCCAGGCCTGTGTGCGCAAGAAGCTAGGCCCCGAGAATTGCGTCTACCTCGACCCCTCGTCTGAGCTCTCGGACACGCGATACGTCCAGGGCTTGGAAACTCGCATCAGAGAGCTGGAACAGGTCGCGCGGGGTGGGTTCGCGGTCACAGCAGCAGACACAGCTGGTCCGACGAGCCGGCTGAGCAACACCCTCTCGCCAGATCATGGAACTTCACAGCCCGAACCGAATCGATCGAGTCGCGAGATAGCTTTGCCTCATAACGAAGATAGAAACATGCCGAGATATTCGAAGCCGGTATCCCCATCTGCGCATACGATCGAGTCGACCCCTAATACAAACGATGCTCATATCGTTGCGGCTCACCTTCTGGGTCTCAATGGCTATCGCGAGCAGGCTTCGCGCGTTCCGGACAATTTCCAACACCTTCGTTCCCGAGATGACGCCTCTGATGCCACAGGAATGTTTCCGGCGGGTGATCCACAATCACAACCCCCGCGAAGTCATCCTCAACCTCCTCATCGGCAGCATCATCGGGTCACCGAGACGCCAACGAGATCCAATAACACCAGCCACTTCTTGTCTCAGCATAGGGCCGGCTCTTATGTACCGCCTATCCAAGGAGACCCTGAAAACATCGAGGTCGATGAAGATGAGCAGCCGAGTGACGCGATGGGCGCTTCCGAAGGAACACCAATAAACTCGAACAACAGCCTCTTCTTTGGCCCATCAAGCGCGGCAGCCTACATGAAATCAGTTCAAGAGTCTCTGGGTACGGGAGGCCATGGCCTCCATGGCGCTGAAGACGGCATGAGTTCAACCGCTTCGCGCGCGTCCCACAGGCGGCAAATGAAGTTGAAAAAGGACATGGCAAATCTGCTTGATGGATTGACTCTGCCGACACGAAGATTGGCTGACGCACTCCTCGAAGTGTACTGGGATAAGATACATCCTTTCTATCCCATACTACACAAACCATCATTCATGCGCAGGTCAGTCATTCAGTCTTTGAATCTCCGCTTGGGCTGTGCTCGTCAACGTTGAGCTGGAACGCTGTTGAGCTGACGATCCCTGTGCGAACCTAGGTATCATGAAATATGGTCACAGGCTGACAGCAGTCATGACGAGTTGCACTACTTCGACGGAAACGTGCAAAGGCTGAGGGCGTTCCATGCAACTCTCAACATTGCACTTGCCCTTGGATCCATCCGCGCCCGTTCCGACGCCGCCTCTTTGAAAAGCGCCAAAACGTACTATGATAGATCCAGCCTGCTACTACAAGACGCGGATATGGAACAAGGGTCAATCCAGCTGGTCCAGGCCCTGGTTCTCACCGCACAATACCTGCAGAGCACCGATATGGCTAACAGATGCTGGATAACCATCGGTAATGCCATCCGAATAGCCCAGGGAATTGGAGTGCAGCTGGATCGCCCCTCCGAGAGTCAGGCCGAGCGTGAAGAGAGGAGGCGGACGTGGTGGTGCTGTATACTCATGGATAGGTAAGCCGCACCATCACTGACTCGACAGCCTTGATATAGCTAACAAGTCGCTGGAGGGTGTTGAGCATGACTTTTGGTCGGCCGGTCATGGTTGTTTGGCGAACATTGGTCCCAAAACCGGAGCCTATAGACGACGAATACCTGTCTGAAAAGCCCGGGAGTTCCAGTGAGCCTATGGAACTGCAGGAACTCTCGACGAATGCCTTCTTTTCCCAGACCCTTAAGCTTACCGATGTTCTGATGTTGGTGCTTACGTTAGTGACCCCGTTATCAACCTCTCTGAGTCTCACTGGCTGACCCCAAGCAAGAAATTTCTACCGGCCTATTGAGGAGAGGAGAATCAGTACGCTGAGTAATGACCCAATCTCTAAATTGACTGTTGTCGTTGAAGTAGACAACGAGTTAGCACGGTGGCGACAGCAATTGCCTCAGCACTTAATATATCAGCCATCTGAGTTATCAGGCGAAACCAATCCTATATATACACGACAGGCGGCCTTGCTCCACTTCCGGTAGGTTAATGGAAAAGGAGAGCGCCGACTTGATGAATGATGCCACGAGCTGACCTTTGAGTCTTTAGGTATCTGCACTTAAGAATACTCCTATTTAGGCCCATCACCATAGACCTCTCTAGTGGCGTTCTTTTGGCGTCCAAGGAACCGCAAAGGTCGACCGACTTCCAATACATGGTGATTACAGGATGTGTTCGCTCATGTATCTCGGCTGCTCAGGAGCTCGTTGATTTGCTTCACATTCAGCTCCACAGCGACTGCGCCCCTCCGCGTTGGTTTGCCGTGTTTTGTAAGTATCTATTCCGAATAGGCGCTCCTATATGCCACTAACATCAAGCCTCCAGATCTCTTCAGTGCCGGGACCGTTCTGCTTTCGGTCTTAGTCTCGCCGAATCTTCAGCGCGCCTATACGGAAAATCTAGAAGGACTTCTGAACACATGGTCCTGCTGTATGGAAGCTTTGACGTACTATGGGCAAGCGGGCGACATGTTTGCCAAGCGATGCCATAAGATTCTACAAGCAGCTTTGAGTCCCCGTTCCCGGCTGGTCTACGATCAAGGTAAAGGCTATCTGTCTGCATGAAATTCATCAGAGACCCCGCTAACTTGTTGAGATGAAGACCCTATTCCGGCCGAAAACAACGAACACACCCAAAGGGGGTCAAACGAGGATAATGTGGACCAGCCGTCCACAATGGATGAATTCCAGGCGTTGCTACAAGACCCTGACCTCGCCGATGCTATGGCATGGCCGGCAGGGAGTCAGGACTGGCTCAATAGCCTACCAGAGGAGAGAAGCGGTGTTTTCGCTCCAAATGACTATGTGGAGTCCATCTAAGGGCTTCAAGCTCTGTCTCGTCCAGGTTATGAGGCGTATTAATCACCGAGCCTGTATCTACATGTAACGCCCCAGCCTGAATAACTGAACTCTGATAATCGCTGCCGTGAAACTTCTGCTTCTCGTCCAAATATTCTCCAGCAACAGCTTGTTATTCGCTACAAAGAGCTAGTTCGTGTGTGATTGCCTCTCGTTTCCGTTTTCTGACCAATAAACTACCAAACTCGCTTGATCTGTGGCAGAGTATGATGAGGAGCTGATGGGGAGAGCGGAAAGGAGACGTGACTCTCAAAGAGTTCGGGGGATGATCCAAACTAGAAAAGCCAACGTCATGAGACTGATACTTGTTCGCCACAACGGCAGAAAGAAGTCTATTATTGAACCTATTTCTAATCCTGGTAGTCTAGTATATGCCTTCGGATTGTTCGAGGCATTTTGTCCTCTCACTCTGCAATGTTCCACCGAACGCAATAGGCCAGTAACCTCTAGTCTCGGCTTAGACAACGCAATTTGCCTTTCTCCAATCAGGATATTATAGAAGGAAATCACAGATGAAATCTGTCAACCAAAATAATATTTTGGTAGAAACTGGACCTTGTCGGTGTAGCTAACGACTGATACGAACTGTAGAGTTTGAAGTGGCTCATCCAGGCCTATTTTTCCAATGAGAGACAGCCAGCCGGATAAATCAGAGAGGTCCGGCTAATCAAGCGAGATTTCGGGTTTTACCCAGTTGGAATTATGAAATGCATGGCTTGCGTGGTGGACAGTGAGGATAAGCCTGCAGGGATGTGCTACTGCCCGGAACCAGTCCGCGAGAGCATTCGGAGCATTCCCCGGGCTCAACGACTTGTCTGCAACATTTTGTAGGCCGCTTAGTCCAAAACATTGGGACCTGTCTAGTAGTGTCTTTGCTAGCCCGTATCAATGGCAGTATGGAAGCGCCACTTGGCTATCAGAGAGTCCAGTGAGAACCTACACAATGACTCAATGAGCTTGATGGAGGCACCTAGTCGCGCTAGCAGCCGAGTCTCATCGCTGCTTTGATCCAAAGTGCGACGGATCAGTGATGGAATGATCCACTAAACCAAGATATGCAAAATTAAGCAGCGCGTGGTGTCCATCTCACCCCGGCCAACTCAGTCAGTCGACCCCAGACCCCATGTTCCCCAGATTTCTCCTTGAAGAGTCTTCCTCCTTGTTGATCACACCTACATAAGGAGTTGGCGATCCTTCATGGGGTTGATTATACCCATCTCACTCCCACGGGTCACACTTCCTACCTTCAACCACACAACAGTAACAGAACAGCAGTTTGTTTTGACTTTATCGAGCTTTGCCTTGCAAGCATAGCCCCCTTACCGCAAACATGTGGACCTTCTTGCGGGACCATAATTACAAGGTCACCCAGCATCTGACCACAAACCTCATGTTGGCTTCCATGGTGATGATGTCTAGTGTCTTCTCCTATGGCTTTGAGAATTCGGTTTTGTCCACTATCCAGGCCATGGCTGGTGAGTAGTTCGGATTCTGCTTCGGGGACGACTCTAACACCAAATCACCGACCAGCATACGAACGCCAATTCGGAGAGAAAAACCCCAAGACAGGCGAATGGGAGTTCAGCGCGACTCGGCTCGCCATGTTGAATTCTCTGCCCTTGATCACATACGCCATCGGCGTCGTTGGTG
Organism: Clonostachys solani; assembly: GCA_902141235.2. NCBI lineage: Eukaryota > Fungi > Ascomycota > Sordariomycetes > Hypocreales > Bionectriaceae > Clonostachys > Clonostachys solani. The sequence goes on along the minus strand of CABFOC020000018.1, from coordinate 431,850 downwards.
CTTCCTTCATCGGTGAGCGCTACGGCCGCCGAATCGTCTTCGTCATCATCAACTCCTTCTGTCTTGCGGGTATCGCACTCAGCTATGCGGGCAAAAGTTTCGACTACGCCATGGCCGGCAGAATGATCATCCAGCTTCACGTTGGTGGAGAGGCGTGGCTGGTGCCCATGTGGATGGCTGAGGTTGTCCCTGCCGCTGTGCGTGGCTCTAGTAAGTTGACCGACATATCCCCTTTCCAGGATCTCCCAGCTGACAGCAATTGATCATTCCAGTGGTCGGTCTCTACGCCTTTAGCCATGTCCTCGCAGGCTTCATAGCCTCCGTCATCACCGATCAGACGAGCAAGATGGACGACAACAATAGCTGGAGGATTCCTGTTGGCTGCATGTTCATCTTTCCATCCTTCGCCATACTCACTTCATTCCTCCTCCCAGAGTCACCCCGATGGCTCTTGCGTCAGGGCAAACAGGACAAGGCTGTCGAGATGATCTATTATCTGCGCAGCGCAGACCGTGACTTTCCAGCCGAAGCCGAGATTCAGCGCATCCAGGACACCATCAACGAAACCCCAACCAAGGGCAAGTGGTCTGAGCTTTTCAAGGGAACTAACGCGGTATGTTATATTCTCCCCATACAGGAAACAGATAAAAAAAGATTAACAAGATTGTGATTCAGCGCCGTACTTGGGGTGGCCTCATCGCGGCTGGCGCAGTGCAGCTCACCGGCCAGTCGTTTGCATCCAACTACGGTACCATCTTCCTCAAATCGGTTGGTGTCATTGATCCCTTCACGGGCACCATGATCAAGAGAGCCGGTCTTCTTATCGGATGCATCTTTGTGATTGCGTTTGTCGAGAAGATTGGTCGCCGTCGAGTTGCGCTTGTCGTGGGCTCTATTTCTGCTGTCTGCCTCATGGTCATGGGCGGCTTGGGCACAGTCACCCCTCCCAACCCAAGCGCGCAGAAAGGCGTGTTGGCAATGTCGATCATCTTCCCTTGCGCCTACATGATTGCATTTGGCTCGACGTAAGTTGCAACATCTACCAAGATTCTCGCATATAAACTTGAGACTGATCGTGGCGTTCTTCAACGTATAGCATGACTGTCGTCAAGTCCGAGATCCCGCATACAGCACTCCGAGACAAGTCAAATCTCCTCTTTTGGTCGTTTTCCAACGTTGCCAACTTCTTGGCCACTTTTACCCTCCCGTATCTACTAAAGTCTCCTTATGCCAACCTCGGCTCAAAGGTTGGCTTCGTCTATGGTTGCACCACCACGCTGTTTGTCGTCCTGCTTTTCTTCTTCGTGCCGGAGATGACTGGAAAGTATGTGCTTTATCCATGCATACGAGAAATACTTGAAAAGGCTCTATATCGCTGACTGTTTCTGTACAGGTCACTCGAGGAAATTGATGAAATGTTCGAGTCCCGGATCCCAGCGTGGAGAAGCAGAGGTAAGATAAATTTCCAACCTCTACTAGCTTGACCGGCATACTAATCGGGATGGGTGAGTAGGTTTCAAGGCTACTGGCGCAGCTGCATCTGTCACGGAAATTGAGGCGCATCGGAAGACCTCCATAGAGTCGGCCAAGGTTCGAGGCATTGAGCATGTCGAGTCAAAATAGGATTTAGAGCCATGGGTTGGACTGGGCTTGCGGATCACAGACGGATGAATGGTTGTGTATGTAGCCTGAGACCCGGGGGATATTGATCGCAGGTGAAGAGTCCGGAAGTCCCAAGGCCTGAAGGCGTTCATCCATAGCCTTATCTACTTTTATCACGTTCAGAATAATATCCTCGCACATTGAGGCGTTTGAGGGTGAGCATAGAGCCACAGTCGCCTTGGTCTGCGATACGACTTGTTTCTGACGTTCAACTGGGGATATGGAGCAGCTGATGGATAACGACTGGAAAGGTATCTGTGTCTTTCGAACAGCAGATGTGTTTCTGACATATCTTTGATCAGGTAGCAGACTACTGGATTCAAGTCGCCTTACCTTTTCAAGTGTATTCGCTCAGTCTCAACCCCATAGCCCAAGTGTTTAATCGTATTTTATGACTAATAAAACCTGACGACTCGGTCGTGAAGGTGTCAACATGCACCTCCCATCAGCCAAGTGATTTCCAAGTTGTCAATCCCCGACTAGAAATTTATTAGAATGTGAAACACAGTTATCGAGCATAATGTTCAACTCCGTAAGATAAGGCATCACAAAAAGCGGAATATATGCTCTAAACTTAAGCGAACTCGAGTGTATGTCTGTTTCCTTCTCAAGATTACCGGTGAGAGGTAGCTCTTCTGGATAACTAGGTTTTACAATTTAACAGGCCTCTCCTTAATCTTAATACGGGCAAATACTTGCTCTATTAATTCATGTGTTGATGTAATAAAGAAGAGTTGTGTGGGAGGTTGGCCAAAAAGCCCACCAAGTATTCTGTCCAAAGAAGAGGAACTTAGCTTTGGCAAACTAAACAAACTAAACTGAACTCGGCAACGACGGCCATGTGCCAAGATGCGGAGGCGGGGATTGCGGGGGTGAAGCTACACTCGGGGAGTGTTCCGAGCTGTGTCGGAATCCTCCGCGCCGGTCACTTTTTGCTTAACAGCATATCGAAGAAGCTATATTTATCGTCATTCTGAACATCAAGGTTTATTGTATTATCATAAATTCGATCCATCGTCTTTCCAGTGCATCTAGTAATTGCAGCTTGTTACGGAATTACTTCTCGACTACCCTAGTTAAACTCAAAGAAACTAGTACGAGCTTCGTAAGTGAAGATAGCAGTAACATCACAATTTCTTCTCTCTTTACCATGCCAAAAGACGGTAGACCCAATTTCCTCGTCATCGTCGCCGATGACCTCGGCTTCAGCGACCTCCAACCTTATGGAGGAGAGATCGAGACTCCTAATATCGCCAAGCTTGCCGAGGAAGGCCTGCGTATGACGGGCTTCCACACGGCTGCATCGTGCTCACCGACCCGCGCCATGCTCCTGTCCGGGACAGATGCCCATATCGCAGGATTGGGTGCTATGGCCGAATGGATAAGAAAGGTTCCAGAGCTGTTCCAAGACCATCCCGGATACGAAGGCTATTTGAATCATAGGGTGGCCGCCCTTCCGGAGATCCTCCAAGATAATGGGTACTGGACAATGATGTCCGGAAAATGGTATGCAATTCCCCGTCTAGAAATAGTTATTTAAAAAGGTGGTCAAACGCTGACTTGTGCTTCATAATAAATCACTAGGCATCTAGGTCTCAAGAAGGAGTTGTCACCCTCCGCTCGAGGTTTCACAAAAGTTCTCACGACACTCCCAGGAGCCGGAAACCACTTCAACAACGAGCCCCAACTATATGGTCACGAAGACGAGAAGCCCAAGGCGCTGCTCAAGGGTAATGAGGGTTTTTGGATGCGTGATGACAAGTTCATCAGTGGGCGCGACGATTTGCCCAAAGATTTCTACTCGTCCAACACCTTTACCGACTATTTTCTCGACTTTATGCGTGGGAGAAACGAGGAGGAAAAAGAGAAGCCATTTTTTGGGTACCTTGCCTTTACTGCCCCTCATTGGCCACTACAAGCGCCTCACGAAACGGTCGAAAAGTACAAGGGATTTTACAATGATGGACCAGAAGCACTTCGGGAGAGGAGGCTTCGAAGCATGATTGAGAAGGGGTTGGTGCCAGCTGATGTCGAGCCCGCGCCTTTACACACCGCAGGCACGAAGCCATGGAGCGAGATGAACGAGGAAGAGCGCAAAAAGTCCTCTCGCGCTATGGAGGTGCGTTTGAATATTTCGTCTTCTCCTAAATAGGCCAATACTTCGGATTTGCTGACATTATCCAGGTTTTCGCTGCCATGGTTGATCTCATTGACGTCAATGTGGGCAGAGTGGTTGAGTATCTACGTGAGACCGGTGAGATCGATAATACGTTCATTGTCATTATGTCCGACAATGGCGCCGAGGGCCAACTATTGGAAGCCGTGCCTATCCTTGCTGGACACACACTCAAAGACGTAATCACCAGGTGGTATGATAACTCGCTAGAGAACCTGGGCAACCACAATAGCTTCGTTTGGTACGGTCCCCAGTGGGCGGGTGCAGCAACTGCACCGAGCCGAGGACTCAAGACATTCACAACGGAAGGCGGAATTCACTGTCCCTGTATCGTGAGATATCCCCCTCTCTTACAGAAGAAGGGTGTGATCGCTCCAAACTTCACCACCGTCATGGACGTACTCCCCACCTTCCTCGAGCTCGCTGGCATCCAGCACCCAACACCAACGTTCCGTGGGAGGCAGGTAGCGCCCGTCCGCGGTAGGTCTTGGGTCCCGTTTCTCAAGAACCCGGATGATGAGAAGCTCCAGATCTACAGCTCTGAGAATGATATCGTGGGCTGGGAGCAAATTGGGGTTGCAGCGGTGCGACTGGGAGACTGGAAGGCTGTCTTCATGCCTCCCCCACGTGGAAGCGGTAAGTGGGAGTTGTACGACTTATCAAAGGACCTTGGTGAGGTCCACGATCTCGGTGAGTCTCAGCCTGAGAAACTGGAGGAGATGATTGCCCACTATGAAACGTATTTCCAAGAGACGGGCATGTTCGACTCACACGCGGTATACCAGTCGTCTCTAAAGAAGACTGGGTTCCCAGTAGATGCTCATATGAAATCATATGAGCAGTCCTCGGCATAGAAAGAGTTTTAACTTATTATCATTGATGTCTGTATGTACCTTGTTCTTAAATAAATCAAGTTCAAGAGGTACTGATATCTTTCAACTAGAATGGTTGTATTGACGGTCCTCTATGTGATCTAATTGATCATTCAACTCCGCTGACCTATATTATGCAAATGGGCATACATAACTTCCGGTTTCATATGTTCGTGAATAAGTATCAAAACATTAAACTAGACTCAAGACACCGGTACATTCAGTGATGGAAACGAAATATTTCGTAAGACAGATTGCTTTCTCCCATGTACGTGAGTTTCATACAGACGAAACTATGTAAGCCCAAGCCTCAAGATGATACACGAACAATGCCTAGGTTGAGAATTTTAAAAATACAATTTATCATTTCAGGGTCCCTCCCCGTTGTCATGAAATAGACTTGTAGAAGTCCCAGAGCTTAGCCGCCCCATCCTCCCACTGGATATCGTTCTGTAAATGATGTCCAGCCCCTTCCACAAGTTCCATCCGTACAGAATCCGCACCATTAGCGTCTGCTGAAGCCTCTCGATAATACGCTGCAGTTTCCGTCGTGATTTGAGGTGTCATGATTTTGTCTTGTGAGCCGGCCATTACCAATATCCTGCCATGGTGGACGTGTTGCAAAACTGAACTGGCAGGGGCAAACGGCTTCATCATACTGAATGGCCACAAGTAGCTCTCATAACGATTCATGCGGCGCTGGAATGGGATGACAGCAGACAAGGGAAACTTGTCTCCAAAGAAGACTCGTTGCGTCAGAATAGGATGTGAGAGAGGCGAGTTGGAATGATAGCCGTGAAGGATGAGGCGCAGACCGAACCAAAGATCCAGCTTCATCCAATTGATATACACACCCATACTAAAAAGATTTCCAATATCAGCATCGTAACACAATCAGTCTTGTATCCCGACGCGAGGGAGAACTCACGATCCATAGCCTGGGACGGCGCCAAGAAGGGCGAGACCTTCGGCGTCTACTCTCCCTTCAGACAGAACTCCCTGGCTTAGGCCACCACCGCTCGAGTGGCCGACAAGCACAACACGCCGCTTCTCGCGCTGCTCGACCCATCTGAGACCAGCAACGAGGTCATCACTAAGCATACGGCGAGTGGTGCCAAAGAGCATACGGAAATATGAAGGGTACCAAGAGTCGCCGTGACCGCGAAGGGAAATGGCATAGCTCCGCACGCCGCGGGCAGCTAGATACTGCATATACTCGGTCCAGACCCAGGCGCTGCCCATGCCGCCGTGGCAGAAGTAGATGGGAGGCCCATCGGAGGCTGTGACGGTTTTGGGCGGTGTCGCTGAGAGGACTTCCAGCTTACCGTGTGCCGTGTCAATCCAATGGCGCTCCAGGCCGTCAGGGACGGGAGATGACGGGCCTGGAGGCGGTTTGGTGTAAAAGAGCCATTGATAGCTGAGATGGAAGTTCATCATTTAGAGGAGACGCCGACGAGAAGGTTCAATGTCAGATGATAATGATGACGATTGATGGGAGCGCGAGTCCGTGGCTTTTGTACGGTTCAGCTCTGAGTCAAATGATGCATCAGGGCGGCATTATCCCACATCTAAAGCATAACTCCAGCCATTCACAGCCGCAAACTAAAGCTCAGCCAGCAGCCACATTGGGCCCGTGCCATTCATTTGGCGGGTGAAATAGGGACCAAGCCCAGCTAACGAAAAGCGCCCATAAGCTCTGCTCGTCACGAGCCACGGTAAGATGTGCTAGATAATAGATCGGATTGAGCAAGTGCAGACTCCGGTCATATCTGACACCTGTGAGCACCCTGACATCACAATGCGTGAGATCACTCTGGAATTGTTTCGTTGGTGCCTGTGTGGTGGCCTGGTGGGTTTCTCCCGAATTACGAGCCCACATGTTTAGCCGCAGTCTGGGCTCCCAGCCAATCGAATACTCCTTGAAGGACTGCCTCTTCATCCAACAATTATCCTGCAGACGTGCCTGTATTGGGCTAGGTTCGAGTTTCGTCTCTCCATTCACCCTTACGTACAGAAGGCTAGCTCTTCCAACAGAATTCACCCCAAGTCGTGAGCTAATCATGGAGCTATGCCCAGATGACACCAAAGAAACAGATCCTGGTACCCGTAGAACCTAAAGCTAAGACAAGTCGCGTAAGCGCAGCACAACAAAACAGTGGATGAGCTCCATCATTCACCTACCCTATAGCGAATACACACCATGGCCAGTCCATGCTGGTTAACTTGTTCATCCAGGAGTTGGATGAAAGAGATGTATTGTTTTATTTAAATTATCAATGTGTCTTTTGTGATGCGTAGGATGGTGTTAAGGGCATACCGTATCTTTTATTGTTGTTATTGTTCCGCCTCCCATCGAAGGAAGATACAATTAGATGCTCAAGAGGAGACATTTTCTAGTATAACTAGGTAGCACTAAGATTTTACTGCTTCAACTTTTCAATCACAAGAAAATTCTCTGCTATTGCATGGATGATAAAATCCAGCATCAAAGGACAAAATTTCAACAATCTCGCTGTAAGTATTTACCAAAAATCTCCTTTTATCACGACCTATATTTGCCCTCTCACCCGCTATGCCAATGCTGATGGAAATAAAAACCCGTTCTCTCGCGTGAACCCCCTGCCATTGAACCGGTTAATCGTGGAGTATATGGCAATATTAACACTCTCTAAGCAGATGCCAATCCTCCAATCTAGTAGCCGTCAAGATCTACCGTAGATTCCATGTATATCTGCAAGCTTCGCTCGGCGAACTTGCTTCTTTTCCGAATCCTGGCCCCCATGCGTATGAAAAGCGGGGGTATTATACAAAAAACTGTTGAGACGACTGCTAAAACAGATGTTGCAACGTTGGCGTTCAAACCAGCGTACATTTTCTGTGTGAACAGGGGGAAAACAGCCGATAGAATCGCGCGGAGGAATGACATGGCAGCGAATCCGCTGGAAGCGTAGCTCAGATAGCTGTCTGCCAAGTAACCAGCGAGCACGGTATCAATCTCATTGAGAGAGTACCCAATCGGCACGAGAGCAGTGGCCGAGATGATCCAGTGCACATTCGGCACGAGGGGCGGGATTGTCCAAGCGAACCACCACAAGCCAAGGGCGAGCACGGGCGCCCCAATGCAGAAGCCTATCAACTTTGATTCTGGGGTGATTGGCTTGCCTTCCCGATACAGCTTGTCCAAAATAGCATGATCGAGGACTCGTGTGAGAGAGCTGAGTAGAAATCCAAACCCGAGGGCTAAAAAGGGCAGGGAGGATGTTTGGGTTGTAAAACCCATATCACCATACACAGTAGGCAGTGCTTCGGTGAAAAGATACACCATCGCAAAAGCAATACTCGCTATAATCGATACGAGAAATACGATAGGCTCGGTGAAGAGGAAACGAGCCGGTCGAAAAACAGCCGACTGGAGGAATGTTCGGAGGTCGGGAACGTGGTCTGGGTTGAGGGCACGGAGCTCCTGCATTCCTGTTACCTTACGAAGCTTGGTGACTTCGTTTTCGAGAAGAACGGTGTGTCTAGACTCTTGAAGATTGAAGAGGAAGCCCGTAGTGATGCCAAGTACGATTGCTCCAATGTAGAATATCCACCTCCTGTGTGAAGAATACGTGAGCTTCAGGGCCTTGAGGAATCACTGTGTGGATACGCATGTACTTACCACCCAAGAGTGCTCACGATGTAAGTTCCCATGATTGGTCCAATGATGAGGCCTGTGTTTGCCAGCATGGCCCAGAGGAAGATGAAAAAAATTCGATCTTTGGCATTGTAGAGATCCTCAATACTGCCAGGTACCACAGCCGTGGGGATGGCTGACATGAAACCGCTGAAGAAACGACCAATTACCACGCCTGAGATTGAGGGCACTAGGCCAATGATTAAACAAGAAATGCAATAAATCGCCATGCTAATGATGTACAGCCATCGCCTCCCGAAACATTCCGAGAACGGAGGACATACAATGCCGCCAATACTCTGTCCAAAGAGATATCTAAGATCAGGGTAAGTTAAAACAAGCGAACTGATTCGATGCGAAGGGCGAGCGATACGAACATAGAAATGAAAAGGAATATAGACAGTGTGTGAGAAATGCCAAATTCGTGCTGGGCGTCTGCTGCTGCCGAGGCCTAGTTGTGTGAGCTGACTCTAATTATCACTGCCTTGTTGGATTCACGCACTCCACTTGCACTGATGGCAGTCCTGAACGACAGTGAATCATTAGTAAAAAGTACTTCATAAGATCTAAAAATCCATATTCAACACATACGTAAAGAATTCAAGCCATATGATGATGGCGGTATCATAGACTTTGCGGTTCGTCGTCCAATTCCGGGGGTGTCGAGGGTTTGCATTCGCCCATCTGATGAACTTGCGGTCTGTGGTGAATTCCAGCGAGAGGTCCTCAAGGGATGACTGGAGAGAAAGAGCCGAACTGTCATCGTCGCTGGAGGAAAATGACATATTGGCCAAGTGAGATGGTAAGCAGTTGTCGGACTAGAAATTACAACATTACTGCCTCCAAGGAAATCACAACAGATGAACAATGTTTGGAACTTAAGTGCTCGCGGTTAAACTCGTATTATTATCCATAGCAAAATGCGACTGTAGGAAATAACAAATTATGATATACCCAGGCATCGCCGCTCGAGGGATGCTTTGGAACGAACGGCACGTGAGGTAAAACCAGTCGCGGATCGGCCATTACCTTCTTGTAAGACACTCTCAGCCCGCAATTCGGCCATATCTGTTTCCGCCGCTATTCTCCCCGCTAAAGGGGAAGCCTTTTTGCTTGGGAAAATAGCTAGCATTGCTGGAGGTTGGTGAAACGTGATGTCATGTAAGACTGATGGAAGGGAGTGCGAAGCATTCCAGACGGCTACCGGCAAGTGTGCATTCGTTCTTGCTCTGTGCCTGGCTTCAGCCAACAAATCACGACCCCGGTCGTGTATCAATTCTTCAGTTCAAGCTTTGATCTGAGATGAGTGGAGATTTTCATTGCAACACTATTGTTGTAAGTATGAGTTGGAGGCGACTGCAAACTAGTTGTCAATTCTTCTTATATCATCGCGATCACGTGTATCCTCTCCCCGATCCACTCCGTAAGAGATGTGTTCGTCTCACATCAAGTTTCACATTACTCAATATCCGGTCGGGGATCGGCGTAGAGAACCTGCATGTTCAGTCAGCCGATGGAAAGCATGGAACTGAGCTATGGGGCATGCGCGTACGAGTTTCGAGTGGCAGGAGGATCCTTGACTATGTGTGAAGCTTTCAATTTGATGGCTTGAATATGTGGGCTTCCGGACGGGCGCTTGGTGACGAAATTACCGACAATGATCGGCTGTTGACGGGAATCAGGACCATTTCACATGGCCCAATCAAAACACGAAACCGAGGTTAGTAGCATCTTCAAGTGACATGAGATGCGCCAGCCTTCTCAACTCAATATCTTATCCCAAAACCATTTAATGATGAAGCAAATTATCGTATCTTTATAAAAGGGGGTGGTGAAACAGGAACAAATGCAGATAGGATTTGGCTAAAGTTTTCTTGGTATTCGCGACTTGCTCCACTCATCCATTCACCTTTATGATAAGGCTTTTTGACATGAAGTCGAAGTGAGAGTTTCCTTTACTTAGGTAATCTGAGGGTTTATACAGAACTTTAGTCTCTCCAGTTGCCGAGCCATGGCGAATACTATTGACTTGCACCACTGATAAAGAGTCCCAAAGTCTCAACTATTCATAGTATGGTCTAACTATCCAAGCCAAATGGCAGAATGAGCTATTGAACATACATCTTCAGAAATGAATCACTACGATGAGAGGATTTCTTGTATCGGACAAACACGAGTGCGACAAGCGGATCAGCATACCGCTCGACCAGAGTGAGATTGGCAATCCCTCTTTGATTTTATCATTAACTTTTTTTCATTCATTTTATGTTACGAAGAAATTAATTCTTAATCAAATTTAAATAAATTAACCTTCAATAGTTTTCGTTGCTGTCGTGCATGCATATCAACTCATCCATAACGCGGAAACCTGTCGACATCGAGGCCGTCAAAGAAACATGGCTGCGCTGCTCTCTCATTACACCATTTCCTCGGGACCTCTGGCTCCTCCAACAGCCTTCCTAGGGATGGTTGGCTGCTCTGAGTGGTGAAAGGCGCCATTGTGATGTCGCTTCTCCCGAATTCCGCCATGTGCACCCCATCCTCCTTTCCTGGTAAAGACAGCATCGAATAATTCACCACCCTCGGCCTGATACATGAATGCGCCACTCCGGTTTAGGGGAATGTGGTTGTACCTCCAATCCCAAACAGCAGCATAAGTCATGCGATATGCTGAAAAGGCCATGACGGTACCAATTACTGCTCCAGCCACGACATCATACCAATTGTGAAACTCATCAATGGTGAGTGCACCTCCGATCAAGGTCGCGCCAAGGACAGGAGCATATACCGCGATGAGCTTCCACATGGCGGGGTGGTAGTTGGAGAAGACCTTGAGCTTTGCGTTCAGATAGAGGTACAGGTAGATGAAGCCAGCGAAAGCAGCGGTGGTGTGGCCACTGGGGAAAGACTCCAGGCTGTCGTTGATCTGACTTTCATCACCAGTGCAGATTTCCTTGGTGTAGTAAATGTTCGTGAAGCCTTTGCGGTTGTAGCCTTGATCGCTTGCGAGACTGATGTCTGGCTTGCAAACATCCAGAAAATGGGGTCGCAGTCCACCAATGAGCCACTTGAGAAAGACCTGGAACACAGCCGCGACAATGAGAGAGTACAGCAGACCGATCACACTGTTATTCACGTCCCAGAAAGAACGGATGCGAATCTGCATGAGCAGAATGATGACAATGGGGACCACACTGGCCAGGAACGCGGCAAGCCAGATGGGAATGATTTCATGCCGCAGAGGATAGCCAAATTCGGGCCACACGATTTCACCGTCCGAAAACGTGACGGGGAATGATCTGGAGGGTGCCGGCTTAGCCATGTAGACCTACAAATAAGCTTAGTTAGTGACTTGCTACGAGGTTTCATGTAAGCAGCTAGAGTGACTTACACCAAGGCCAATCGCGCCCATTGCAATCATGGTGACAATGTCCAGCCATGTGCACTTGAGCCACTGGCCAAAAGTAGGGCGTCTTTCCATGGTGTAGGGATCATGATGGTGGTGGCGGCCGCGTGTCGTGGTTGTCGCGGGAGTGTGGTCAGTCGCGTGGGTGTTGGTGTGGCCGTTGGCGACGTGGTTGGTGCGATTGAAGAAACGCATGATGCCGAAGGTCTTGGTGGCAGATACTCCCAGGTCTCTTCAATAAACTCAATTCTCTAGTGGCAGGAGAGTAAAGTTTCTCTGTTTCGAAAGGCAGAGTTAGATTATTATAGGCCAGGAGCTGTGTATCATCATCAGTCCTGTTTGGCGATGACGCGACAATTATCGTTTACGTCACATTTCGAGCAGAAAGCTGCTTCCTTGGCCATCGAGATGGAGAGGACAAAGCGCCTGGACAAGCGACAGGCCTGCTCCACGGCGATTGACACACAAGTCGTCATAGTTGTGGTTGTTTAGTCCTGATCCATGATGCGGCACGGCAATAACGTGCCGAGCCGGCGAATGAGCTGAGCCCCTGACCAGCTCCACGTTGGACGATGTGCTGACGGACTGCCCTAACCCATTGACGGTCTGTGATGAATTCTTTTTGTTCCCTGGTTTGGAAAAAACTAAGCAGATTAGGCTGGTCTCTCTGTTCCTGAGGACCATGACTCTCCGTCGCCTGTCCGCTTCTTTGAGTCCTCTGAGGCTAATGGAGACTCTGTGCGATACAGGTAGCACCTCTTTCATATAAAGATATTACATAAACACATTTTTGAATAAGACGACGATCTGGAGATGTCAAAACATGCCTGAAGGGTGACTTCATCTGGCTCCGGACTGGAATCCCCTGGTTAATGGGCTGTTTTTTGAACATTAATTGACATTTGACTCTTACTACTCTTACTACTGTAGTTTGTAGTTTACTTTCTAATTCTCTCGTAATCGCTTGCACTTCCTGATGCTATCTCAATCCCCTCTTCTCACACGCAAACAGCGCAAGGTACATCGTGTCGAATCCCAACCGCAACAGCCATCACGCCAGACGATTGACAAATTCTCCTCCGGCGAAAGTATAACTCGAGTCATGTTCGTGAAAGTCAAATGACCCGTATCAGCTGCCAAATACTAGACGTCGGATCGCTCAATAGCCGCTTTGTAATTCAAAATGTGCGCAATGAGCTTTTGCTTCTCTCGGATCTTGTAGAGGTCTCTATGGCTGGCTCTCTCCTCATTGAGTACTTCCGCCAGCTCCTTGTCCAGGCTGAGCTTGCGCTGCTGCGAAGCGTCCTCTAGAAACTTCACATGCTCCTTCATATCTGGTGTCGAAGTGTCGGGGCGCCGAAATCCATTGTCAAGGAGTGACTTAACACCTAGTTGAACGTCCGACAATGCTGCAATCTTCCCACGGATGTTGTCGGGAAGTTCTTTGGTACGCATGATGCGGGTTGTAGCATGCCCAGCCTCGATCTTCAATTCCCGACCCTGTTCTTCAAGTTCCTCGATGGATGAGCCGTCTATGGAACCCCAGATGCAAATCGATGCCTCGTCTGCGGAAACGTGAGCGCTTGTTTCTTGGAAACCCTCAGTGTCTCCATCCGCCATTGGCTCGTCCTCTGTGCCAAATTCATGTCTCGGTTTATCTTGATCGCTCACTGTGACGATATCGGCCAAATCGGATTGATGTGTACGCTCTGTGAATTGGTTGCCTTCAGGCCGCGGTGCTCCGAGACTCCAGCTCTCATCCCTCGCAGCCTGATGGAGGTTCTTGCGCCACATAGGGGCGGAGTCGCTGTACGACTCGCGTAAGACTCCATCGGGCTGCCACAAGGAAAGGAGACTTATGTTCATGGATACGGCCTTTTGTGTAACTCTCCAGATGAGTCTGAGAATGGTCAAGTCTGTGGTTCCCGAACCAGGCGAGCGACGGCAGTTGCGAATGTCATCGGGGATCCATCCCTGCCCGTTCCAGGCCATTGAAAGCGACGTTGTGACATCTCGCTTAGCTTTTTCGCGTGCTGCGACTTTCATTTGGCGTTCTTGGTGTGGATCGGAAGATGAGGACGCCCTGCGCCTTGCTGGACTCATGTTGGCAAAGCGCAAGTCAAGTAGTTATTTCTGCCAATGATGTTGTCAGCGAGATGATTCAGCATCGCCATTCACGCAAATGGAACGGCTTACTTTGAGGGACTGCCTTGGAATTATTTTGAGAAATGGGAATGGGGAAGTCTTGTGGGCAAGAAACAGATACCTGAGGCGGAAAGAGTGAAGTGATACGCGTGACGCGAACCTGAGGAGAGCAACTCGCGAGGCGCACGCGGCGTGATCAACACAAAGGCAAATAAACAACAGAATTTGACACAGTAAAAGAGCCAAGTCTTGTCATTTAGATGCCTTCTTACTTGGGAGCATACCTTTTCCGTCTCTAGATTGTAAACATCTGCCAGATCCCACCACTATTCAATGTTACTTGCCGAACAGAACACAAAGGCGCCCATTCAGCTCACATGCTTTCTCAAACAGAAGCGAACTACAATGCGCATGTCAAGAATATCATTCAATTTAAACCACCCTATACCTCGATCATCTTGAACTCAATGCCACCAAGGGTTAAGGGGAGCCGGATGGCGAGCTAGCAGGCGCGCAACTCCCTCGATTCATTCATCAGCTCACAAACAGTTCTATGTACAATTTTCACCGTCTCCTTCACTCTATCAACTACAGAATTATTTGATTAACACAAGAGTATTTCTGGATACTTGTCATTAAATTCAGGATGCCTTGTCTTCGACTTAGGTACAGCCCAGCTTACTTCTCTGCCTTATTCTGTCCTCTAAAATAGAACGCATGAAAGCCATGAATTAAGCGATTCGGATGAATAGTTGGTGAGAGTATCACCACGGGTCCCTTCACATCCTTCACGGTTACGACCATTAGCTTGTGATTCACCAAAACACCAGAAGCATCATGATATTAGATGAATATAACTAAAGAGATAGCCTAAAAAAGTAACCAAGCAAGATCAAGCCTCCTCAGTAAACTGAGCTCCTCTCAAACAGACAGCAACAAACGAGATCCGCGATGCATCTTGCTACCTAGATTTTACTCGCCAAGAAATCAGCGGCAACCCCCTCCGCCTCATCGTCATATGAGAAGTGAGGGGGCAAGATGGTTAGAGTGCCTTCGCACACAAGGTCTCCGTCGGCGCAGTAGATCTGAGTTCTCTCTGCAGGGTAATTCGGGATTTGGCCATTATTCTGCTGGTTTTTGGTGTAGCCAAACAGAACGGCGCCCTTTACTTGTTCTCGCACCGTGGCGCTTAGATCGCTCACGGCCGCAGCAATAAGAGCGGCCCCTTGGCTATGAATGAAGTCACAATTAGCAGACGGATATACATCAAGCGAAGTCATTCCTCACCTGTAGCCACCAGTCACAATGGCAGAGCCGGGACATTTGCTGTTTGCCAAGTTAAAGAGTCGGACTCCTTCATCAATTGCATCCTCACTTGTGCCCCTCGTCAATAAATTCTCAAACAGCCCGGCAGTATAAGGTCCTCCAACGCCCTGAACCCACAGGCTGGGGACTTGGTTTGCAACGTTGGTGGCAAGTAGCGGGCCAACTCCGTCTCCCTTGGGTTTGTTCACAGTTAGTAAACAGACACACGTCAGCCAGAACCGAGATTATTTACCATGTTGCCGGCCTCTGTTGATCCCCGCGCGTAAATAAGGATTCCTTCCGGGCAGCTTGAGCTACTACCGGTCTCAAGTTCATTTCTGGTGGTGCTGCTTTGTCGCGTCTTAAGGGCTGGATTGTCTTCCTGACGAACGACGCTTGTTGGGGCTGCCGCAACAAGGGCGATGAAAATGCTGATTGTCAAGAACTTCATTCTGGAAGCAAAGATCGTCCCAAGTTTTACTTGATAATCTATTGAGTCACCAGACACACAGCATTTGATCGTCTTAAGGCAAGGATATCATGCCATTTTATGCTCGGACGGGGATCGACATAGTTCTGGCTAAGAGATTTAAGTTAGGAAGGTCAAGGCAGGATTGTGGCCGCGAATGATAAACATCTCCGAATGGCACCCCTCAGTTCACGGTTAGATTCGCATCCAAGATATCTTCTCCACCGGCTAGAAGAGTCGCGTCCCACATCTGATTAATGTAGATAAACCCCCGCGGGCCTCGAATCATTCTCGCAAGTACTAGTTAACGCTGGAAGCCGTTTCAGCGTTGAAGACCGCAATATATTTACATACTATTCGATAAGAAACAGAACCAGATACGTTTTCGCAAGCGTTTTTACCGACCTAGTAAGCGCCCTCGCGCTTATTAATCGATCGAAATATAGACCAGAAGATGTAATTCAACAAAAAGGATAGCTTCGGGGTATTCCAGATAGCTAGCTCATTGTCACAACACCTGATTCTTCGGCCGTTCATTCCTGTTTAGGCATCTTCCTATCCTCTCTCGAATAGTTGCGGATAATGTACCATATTGAGGGTATCCCCCCAAACTCCAGCCAAGGTGCGATGAGCAACTAAGGGAAGCCGCTTGCATGCAGAATGTCGCTACTTGTCGTGTGATACCGCGTCCCATGACCAAAATACACTCGGACCATCACATTCCGTCAAAAATCTTGCTTATGCCCGCATTTTGGTTTACTATATCATACTGGAAAAGTGCCGATCCCAGGTAGAATGCGGGGTCGACACAGATGTGAGCGCTGGGGCTCCAATCAGACGGCAAAGCCAAGTGGTGATCTCCGGGAGATACAGTAACATCAGCAGGTTACCTTCCTTTCCCGATACCGATTCCTTGATTCTGGCTGAACTCAAGTTTCTCTCGCAGCAAAAGGTTTGGTTATTCATGTTTTATTGCTCAGATAAAAAATTATGTAAAGCAAATAACAATCAGAGCTTCTACTTGTCAATTTACGGGTCTTAGCTCGCAATAGCCTCATACCCTCCTCGTAAAACGAAGCGGAAGAAACCGGAGATCTGCATGGCTTGATTCAGAACTCTACTTCACGAAAATCTGCCTTTCAAGAATATATATTAATCCTCGTTTACAACCAGTAACGGAGTATTGCGCGACGCGCTTATCAAGGTCATAACGTGAGATTCATCCCCCCTCCTCACTGTGTTCTCTCTCATTATGGTTTTGAAGCTTAAAAAGCATTTCTATTAAAGCTATACTCTCTGATCCCCTCCACCTCTAAGATACGTGTGAAGCCAGGTGAAAGAGGGCATACTTTATTGTTATTCGACGAGCAGCTCGTCCCAACAGCAAGTGAGCCATCAGTATGAAGGTTTATAGACTTATCTGTCCGCATGACTGTAGCCTTAGGCTAGCAAAGGCTTTTTTTTTTAAACTTTCGTATTTATTGTGTTGAGATGTCGGGTCTGGCATCTTTCATTGTTGTTTAACTTTATACTCGAACTCTCTTCCGCGAGATTCATCCCGCTCACATCACTCATGTTGCATGTTAGGAGTCAATGGGTTAAATATGGACTTTAGTTCTAAAATACACAATCTAGTTTAAGCCAACAGGATTAATTAATATGAATAACTACAGTTTTTCTGCGCGTGAAGTTGTATAAGGTACCGTTAGCTCCTGAAGTTGATTCATCTATCAAGTTCTCGAGAGTCAATCAATACTCTTGCTGGGTTAGAAATTGTATAGAGTCGCAGTTTCCTATGTACTTGATTTAGAGAAAGAAAAAAAAACGTTGGGCTCTAAAGAATTAGTCAAATTTGATGATTCTAAAATTATCTTCAATGCTTGCACTAGGAGCCAGAAACTGTGAATAAACGAAGAAGATTATTATTTTGATTATGACTATCGAAGCTCTGACATGATGAGTCTAAACAGCAGCTATGGCTCCTCATGATTAAGGGAGATTGTGAGGGGACATAAGCTGTCATGCAAGTCGGGGAATATGTAGCATCCAATGCATAAGAACTCACATTGAAGCATGCTGTACCATCCCCCAGCAAATAATGTATGTCTCGTGTTCCAATTGCCAAATTATAGAGTAAATCATCATGATATAGAATCCAGGGCCGCCTGGCCTCTCACCCAGTTTCGCTGCCACTATACAGGATCATGAGTCCTTTCTGAGGCTTATGTCTGGACGGTCTCAAGAGATTAGACCCTAAACAAATAATTTAGTTTCAAAAGAAGAAATCCTTTGCAATTTACCTCCACTTCTTCCTTTGTTGTTCTTCGTTTTCGAAAATCCTTGTCAGAATATCTCAAGTGGTTCAGGATTTCCGTTGTTGAATGGATGTTGGAAAGTATTTCAATCAAACAATATGGCCCACAAGCACCGATTATACAATGCTTGTCTGGCATGGTGTTCGAAAAAAATATTTAAGTATCGTAAATTTGGACAGCAATCCAGATCTAGCCTATTCAATTAGTAGGACCTCGGGATAGCAAGAGCAAGGTCGGGGCATCGGTGCCGCGTGACCAGTTTATCAGCCAGCCTTAATTGATCCGACTTGGTGTGAAGAGTAGCAAAGTGTCTGGGATGGACAAATTTTGGTCTCAACCCCACCATTCAGCCATGTTGTTCGTAAAGTAGGTATCTCAAGATGGCATGGGGTGTTTACCAGGCCTCGGTTAATTTCTGACTCCCCGCGATGCTCTCGATTTTCTGAATCGCATCAACTCTCAAAATCAGAAGTGCGTGAGGGCTGCAAGATTTCTTGGCATTGGCTGACCGTTGAATACAGCCAAGGTATGATTATTTTACAAGGGGACAACAACGAGCTCTCTTCTGGGTTAGGTAGGATAGCAACCCCAGCCTGCCAAGCGCAAGGATTATCGGGTCAAGTCACTCAGGGAACGTGAGCAGGTAGTTTTGTTGTACCTTAATCCCCCGCAGTTTGGCGAGGTGCTTTCCCGCTTAGTATTAGCTTGTCCGGCTTCACTGTGGCATCCTTCTCCAACGTTGCAGTCCGGGGTGATCGCCAGCGGGGGAATATGGGGAGATGCAGCCTGGCCATAAGCTGCGCGGGAGATGGAGTCTCGAAATAGCGAAAGATCAGATAGTAACCCGTGGCAAGAGACACCAATATTTTGTTTAGTTATGTGGGTTGTGTCTGCAACGTCTCGGCTGCGAGCAGCCGAGCTAAAGCATTGCTCTGAGGCAGCCTTAGATTATCTATATTCCCACGGAGCCTTGATTTGCTCGATGGCTTGTCCGCTTTGCCTTCTCTCCAATCCAATATCAGAAGCTTTCCAACGTCTCTTACGTCGAATACTAGCGTCTTGCTACAATGAGGTTCGCAAGTCTGCTTGCCGGCGCTCTGGCGTCCGGAAACCTTTGGGCCTCCGTCGTGGCCCAACCCCCAACCGCCTCTCACGCTGAGGTACAGCTCGTTGAGCTGCTCGAAAAACATGGCTTGGCGCTAGTTCCACGGTCTGAATTGACCGATGTAATGAAGGAACTTACACAACTGCTCAAGGAGACGAGGTTAGAGCGTCAGCAAACTGCAGCTCTGTTCAGGAGGCAAAACGGCACAGACACTATCTCGACACCCGCCGTAAGCATTACTGATCTTGGCGACATCCTTGCGGAACTCAAAGAATTCATCAAAGCCCTTGGCAGCTTGTTAACTGCTGACTTCTTGAACGACACTCACGACACAATCACGTATTTGAGCGAGACTCTTCAGCCACCAACCGCATCTCAGGTCAGAAATATTCTTACCAAAGGGGGGCCTCTAATTGATACACTCGGCGAGCTCGATCTTGCGGGATTGATCGATATAATTAAGGATGTTGATCTTCCCACTTTGGTCAAATCGATACTTCCGCTCCTGAGCCAGGACAACATCAACAAGATTCAGAATCTGCTCAACATCGCTGATGAAGACACGATTAATAGCCTCAAAGAGCTGCTCAAGAGTGCCAAGCCACTGCTTGATAGGCTTACGAACATTGATCTGGAAGGTATTATCACCGCTCTAGAGCCGCTTCTCACAAAGGAGTCAGTGGAGGGAATTGTCAACTTGGTCAAGAACGCCGGGGTACTTCTTGACGAGGACACCGTCAAGAGTCTGAAGGAGTTGCTCACAAGTGCCAAGCCATTGATTGACAAGTTGGTCGATCTTGATCTTGAGGGAATTATCAATGCTTTGGAGCCGCTCTTAAGCAAGGAGTCAATTGAGGGGATAGTGGCATTAGTCAAGAATGCCGGAACGCTGCTTGACGAAGAAACCGTGAAGAGCCTGAAGGAGTTATTCACGAGCGCTAAACCTCTCCTTGATAAGCTCATCGATCTTGATCTCGAGGGTATCATTAATGCTTTGGAACCACTCCTCACTAAGGAGTCAATTGAGGGCATCGTAGCACTAGTCAAGAATGCCGGAACACTGCTCGATGAAGAAACTGTCAAGAGCTTAAAGGAATTATTCACGAGTGCCAAGCCTCTCCTCGATAAGCTGATTGACCTGGACCTTGAGGGCATCATCAACGCACTCGAGCCCCTTTTAACTAAGGAGTCTGTGGAAGGCATCGTCGCACTAGTCAAGAATGCCGGAACGCTTCTCGACGAGGAGACAGTCAAGAGCCTAAAGGAGTTATTCACGAGCGCTAAACCCCTCCTCGACAAGCTGACTGACCTTGATCTTGAGGGTATCATTAACGCGCTCGAGCCACTTCTGACCAAGGAGTCGATTGAGGGAATTGTGTCCCTGGTGAAGTACGCCGGTCTACTTTTGGATGAAACCACAGTTCAGAGCCTAAAGGATCTTCTTACGGTAGCCAAGCCTCTCATCGATAAGATCATGGAAATTGATATTGGAGGAATAATTGACGCGCTGAGTCCCCTGCTCACAAAAGAATCAATCAACGGCCTCGTTGGTCTGCTATCCAATGCGCAGAAGCTGCTTACCAGTGAATCTGTAGACCAGCTTTTGTCAATTCTGAACGGCGCAGGCCCATTGCTGGATTCACTGAGCAAGATCGACCTTCCAAAGCTACTCGACCAACTCGAGCCACTACTTAATTCACTGAGCAATATCGATCTCTCAAAGTTGGTGAACCTGATTACTCCACTTTTAGAGTCGCTCAGTAAACTCGATATCGAGGGAATTCTTGCTGCTGTGGCCCCTCTGCTCACCCCCGACAGCGTGAAGGGTCTTGTTGGGTTGTTACAAAATGCAGAGGCCTTGCTTACAAGCGAGTCTGTGGACCAGCTCAAATCGCTTCTCAGCGGTGCTGGGCCATTGTTGGAGTCATTAAGTAAGATAGACCTACCCAAGCTTGTCGATCAACTTAAGCCTCTGCTCGACGAGTTGGCGACAATTGATATTGGCAAGCTTATTGGCCAATTGTCACCTCTGCTTGATTTGCTTGGAGAACTTGATCTCAAAGGCATACTCGACGCCGTCAAGCCTCTCCTTACACCCGAGAGTGTCAACGGACTCATTGGATTGGTAGCTAATGTTGAGGGTTTGTTGACGGCTGAGTTTGTCGACCAGGCGAAGAGCTTGATTGGTGGAGCATTACCATTAATTGAAGCCCTTACTCAAATCGACCTAAAAAAGATTATCGGGCAGCTGACACCACTCTTGGATATTCTCGGAGAGATCGATGTCAAGGATCTTGTTGAGAAGCTGAAACCCGTCCTTGATGCCGTTGCCCAGATCGATGTCAAGAATGTCGTTGAGAAGCTCATGCCTCTGATTGACACCTTGACACAGATCGACCTTTCTACGCTTGTTCAGAAGATCATCCCGGTCATCAATGCTCTTATAGAGATTGATATTACCCAATTAGCCAAGAAGCTTGTTCCTATCATCAATGCCCTTGGCGATATTGATATACAAGGGTTGTTTGATGCTCTGAAACCCTATTTGACACCAGAGACCCTGAAGAGCGTTTTTGGTCTCATTGATGTCTTGACGAAGGTTGATATTGTCGGTCTTTTCAATACTGCTAAGCCTCTACTTGATGATTTGGCAGGTGTTGACTTGACTGGCATTGTCGATGCTCTAAAGCCAGTCTTGGACGCTCTGAAGAAAATTGACATCCAGGGTATTGTCGATAAATTACTGCCATTGATTACGCCGGAGAACATTGAAAGTCTTCTAAAGGTAGTTGATAATGTACAGACGCTTGTGACCGGAGAATTTGTTTCTAATGCATCCGAGCTACTTGGTGACGCTACCCCTGTGAGTCCCCCCGTTTCCTACAACCCTCGACATTGACTAACTTTAATCTTATAGCTCGTCGCGACTGTTTCTGACATTGTTCGTGCATTGTTGAAAGAGTTGTTAGGGAAAGAATAAATAACATTTCCAGTCCGAGTTCCCTCATTGTAGCGTCGCTCTTACGGGGTGTGATCTAACTAAATTGAAACATAGCATCACGGCAGAAGGCAGTCTCGTGGAGTTGAAATTTATTGTATTACTTTAAGCTTAGTCTTATTTAGTTTCAATCATACACAGGCAGCTCATACCCGTGCCTGGAATTTACCAAGATTTCTCGGTTGTACAATTGACTACCAACGCACATCCAAGTTAATTCTACAAAGAGCATAAAACTGCTTCTGGAGGATCACTACCGCCATAAACTATCCACAATTCAGCATTGCTCTGTCCCGCACTCGGCTCAAACTTACCTGCCCTCAAAATCTATCACGTTTTCTTGCAAAACTTAGACCTCGGTATAATTGTTGAGATGGTGTTGAGTAGCACACTAGATTTTATGATGACCCGTTCATAATGAGATCGTAAACAGCTGAGATCAACCCCGCCATTCACCCCTCTGACTACCTATACTCCACGAAATATTTCGTTCCGAATATAGCCACTCTCGCATAAGTTCTAGCCGTGCAGCACTCAGTAAAGGTTAGGAGGGCATTGAATCGGGATATTGAACCGCTTGACGTCACCCAGTTCTTATTCTTTGATACCACTCTAGACAAGGATTATTCCTGAGCGAAGTTATCACGCCTACATGATGCTTTTTTGCAGGGGGGGGAGCCAGGATGGGTGGCATCTACCATGTTCCCTGCCCACAATTGTCCGCACCCCGCATATGGTAGCAACTGTGATAGAACAGAGATGTGATTGAGCTCAATGTATATGCGGGCCACGCTCAAGTCACTTCTCTGGTATCTCATCACGCGGATAGGGATATTGAACCGACCCATATGGTGTGCCCTCCATCGCGTATGCACCCCACGACAAGGTAGCATTGCATAGGGCCGGCTTAAGAAATGTGTTGACCTAGTGACGCAAATTGGGATGATATTGAAAGCTATTCTCTTTCCCCTCACTGCCAATCCTATTTTCCGTTTCTGTTTGGCTGAACCGAGCAGTAAAGCCCCCAAGAGGAGTAAATTAACGCACTACCCACCATGTGATGTGAAAGTCAACAATTTTGTACCTCGGCCTTTTCTGATGGTTGCCCATCTCTTTCCGCGAGTATTGTGAGATTCAGTTCAGAAGTATCAGCAGCAGAGCCGACCATCAAGTACGGCCGCCATCGTGCTTCCTCGTCCATCCCCGCGCGCAGATCTTGAAAGGGTAGACTCGTTTTTGCGTCAAATCTTCCTCAAGAAATTTCCAAGATGGCGACGGTAGAAACTGCACAAGCAGTTTCGATGGAAAGGCCCTCAAGTCAAGGGAGCCCTCGACTCTTCATGCTGCCTTTCCACGGTACTAGTGAGGATGCCCAGCCCAGCAGGGCATCAGCTGCTGTCGCGACGGCATCCAATCATTCCAACGATGACAGCGCCTCTTCAATCGACCATGTAATGGATAAGAAACCAACGAAGACCATCACAAAGCGACAGAAGGCTAAGCGCCATTGTGCCAAGTTCAAGTGGTGGTACTTAGGCGGGTTGCTTATATTTCTCGTAATTTTGCTCCCAATCCTGTAAGCGAAACTCCATCCGCCTGGAGATGAGAAGTTCCACATACGCTAACTACTCAAAGCTTCAAAGTCATAATTCCTGCCATCGTCCAAAAAATTGTCAACAATCAAGGTCTACCGGTGGAGAGTGGTGTCATTCGAGCCGTTTCACCAGACGAGCTTTCCGTCACTCTCAAGACCTCACTCGACACGCCGCTACCGGCCATGATTAACCCCTTCGAGATGAATCTCTACAACAAAGATAGCGATGATCCTTCTCCTTTCGTCAAAATCCAGCTACCTAAGGTGAAGGTTAATCATAACACCACTGTTACGGTTGAGGAACAGACAGTGAAAGTTTTGAACGAAAAGCAGCTAGTTTGGTGGTTTAGCAATATATTCGACCAAGCAGAGACAGAACTCTCCCTATCTGGTAGACCCAAAGTCAGTCTTGGGGCCCTGAACTATGAACCCAAGATGGATCTCACGGTGAAGGTGCCAGGGTTAAATCGCCTTCAGGGTTTTACGGTTGAAAAGCTAGAGTTCACAGGGGGCCAGGATGGCAGTAGCAAGAACATCAGAGGGAAGCTCATCCTTCCAAATGCGGGGGTCCTCACACTTGGTCTAGGGAATCTCACCTTGAACATCATCTCCGGAGACGTTCACCTCGGTGTCGTTAATGTTTACAACGTGGAACTCAAGCCCGGGAATAATACAAACGACTTTGACGGTGAGATCTACCTCGACCAGCTTATTCCCAATTTAGGCGCCCTCCTAGACAGCCAGAAAGATGCCTTGACTGTTGGGGCTATCGATCTCATCGTCACTGGGAACTCAACAATTGTCAATGGCCAACACATCAAATATGTGGAATCAGTTCTAAACAACAGAATTATTAGCACAAGGATTCCCATTATGACACTAGCAGGGGATATCCTTAGCGGTATCCTCAGCAGTGACTCTCAGTCTTCACTTGTTAATGTCATCGGCAATGTGTTCGGTAACTCCTCGTTACTTGAGAGCACGTGGAGTCACTGGAGTAAAGATCAGACTGGAGATAGCTCGGAGTCTCAGCCAACTGAAAAGAAGAGGGATGCTCCCCAATTTTCTCTAGTACAAAATCTAGTCAGGATGAGTGTCAGAGCAAGCTTGAAGGCAAGCATCAGGTAACTACGTGCGTGGAGATAATTTGGAATCGAATGTAATATAGTTTGTAACCAGGTGGTTATCGAGTTAATTAATTGGCAAGCCATTTTCTGTACAGGTATCATGATATGTATCTCGTCCCAAATTCTTCCCTTAATATAAGCATATGTCGCTTCCAACAGGCAAAGAATCTTTCCCACCTCATCTTGGAAGATGGCAGAAAATTATGCTTGATCCCTTTCAGTCAAAGTCCAGCCGCTCATCAGTGATAATTAAATGATCGGAGTTCGCGAGTTGGTAGCCAAATGTTTGCGATCACCCAATAATCACCCCTCTTTCTTTCCTGAAGATGGCGAAGCGTAGTGGATCCAAAGACATTACCTTGCACGTGACCCCCCTCTCCGTCACCAATTGAATAAATAGATCCGGACGAGACTCCTTATCCATGGGGGGCCAAGTCTCTAGTCGATTCCCACTTTCATTAGGTGACCTCAAGCTCCGACAATTCGTCACGCTTTTGGCAAATAACAACGAGTCAAAGTCTATATTTCTAGAAATTGATTCCTCGCCGTGCAATCACGGCCGGCCTACAACTGAATAACCGTCCAAGAAGCTGTGCTTGGTGCGAGGGATAGCAATCTGTCATGCCAAATGAATCTGCTTCCTCTATTGAGCCGGCGCGAACTTCCACGGCGTTTGTCCCAGCCCTCAGCCTCGGCTATCTGACTACCGGCTGACATCACCACAGTTGCAAATCATGCCGTTCCCGCAAGATCAAGTGCTCTGGCCATCATCCATGCCGCTACTGCGCCAAGCGCCAACAAGAATGTATTTTTCCAGACATTGAGAGGAATAAGAAGAAGCTCTTTTCGGTAGCGTAAGTCTGCTATGATCCTCCCACAGGGTATTGATTCATGGCTGATTGGTCAGTTACGTTGAAGACCTTGAACGGCGGGCTGCCTCTCGTGAACCAATCGCAGAGTTAAGATCAGGTAATAGATCCGTTTAATAGTAAATACGGCCTTTGCTTACGCACTCTTCACCCACCCAGATGGGGGCACAACACTAGAAGTTGAAGGTGAGACTTCAAGCCCACAAACACAGCGTTCTGTCCTGTCACAGAGCCAAGCTTCATCCTCTTGTATGTCTTCTATTGTTGGTTCCATCTTCGTTTGGGATTGTTTTGACAAATAACTGCACAGTTCTTATACCTGAGCCTGTGATGTCCTCCAGTCTACGGTTTGGATCCCGGATCAAGGGTTTGTCTAAGGAAACCCTACC
Source organism: Clonostachys solani (assembly GCA_902141235.2). Taxonomy (NCBI): domain Eukaryota; kingdom Fungi; phylum Ascomycota; class Sordariomycetes; order Hypocreales; family Bionectriaceae; genus Clonostachys; species Clonostachys solani. Next base: position 405,742 of record CABFOC020000018.1, on the reverse strand, counting down.
CCTAAGCCATTCACAGCTTTACCCTCACGACAAAATAGCCGAGTCACCAGAGGATGCATACAACCTTGCTCAGCAGTCAGAATGGAACCAAGGAGGGCCTTCAAATTTCCTCTGGCCGTCCGAGGAGACAGCAAGGAGCTCTTTAGAGATCGTCCTTACCTCATTGGGCACAGTTCAACATCTAGTTGACCCGAGGGCTGTGTCTGACCATATATCTATAGTCTACGAACAGACCCCGAAGCAAGAATCGGTCCAGTCGCTATGGGACATTGAGGTTCTTTTGATCATTGCCATCGGGGAGCTTCTCCAAGGCAAAGTATCTCAACACTCTGTATTTCCCGCGATCGATTGTTTTCACGAGGCAGTGAGGCATATCCCTGGACTACCGCGGCTTCGCCGTGCAGGAAGCATCGGCGTGGAGATCATGGGGCTTGCCGTGTTCTATCTACAATGTGCCGACTGTAAAGATGACGCATATGTATACGTGAGTGATATCCGGCTGCGAAACTAACATAAAATGTCCAGCTAACAACACAAAGGCAGGTTTGGGCCTGCGACTAGCTATCTCCAACGGCATGGCCAGACAAGATGGGTCAAAGCGAAACTCGGAGGCTGTTCACAAAAACAGGTTATGGTGGACTATCTACATGCAAGAGAGGTATGCTTGACAGATGCTTATGTCATTCAGCTATGGCGCAGGCCTAACATATCTGTAGACGGCTCGCCGCTGCAACAGGAAATCCAGTCGGGGTCAGTGATGATGCCATCACCACAATAACACCATGGAGTTCCCCAGGCTTTCAGCCAGTGTCCGCACTGGATGTCAATATAAAACTAGCAAAAATCACAGGCCGCATTAATCAAGGTAGGTGGTCCACGGCGGTAGTATCAATGCCTACTGTTTGCTAATCCGGCTTTCGTTGTGCAGAGATATATGGCCGCAAGTCTCAGTCTGATCGAGAGTTCATTATCCAGACGCAAAACATACTGATCGCCCTCTTCCAAATACAACAAGAAATGCCATCACAATATGTGATCGACCTAACCTCAGATTCTTCCTCGTTCTCAAGAACTAGTGCCACTCTCTATCTTATGCTCTTCCAGGTGATGAGCACCTCCATCGATTCGGGTACCGAAATACTAACATGTCACGTCACATAGGCCGTCATGCTTGTTACGAGACCAACTTTGTTGCATATTGCTCGATCAAGGCTGGGCGCTAGATCAACTACCTCGCAGAACGAGAACTCGCCTCTAGACAAATTCTGTCGCACTTGCATCGAAGCTGCAAAAAAGGTTCTAGTCATTATTGATGCTGCGAAGCAGCAAAATATCTTAGGTCGGTCACTTCCTCTCCGTTCCCTCGCTCCATGTATCAAGGATGGAAAAAAGCTGAACTGGGGATTCTAGCAAAGTTCGGTTTCTTTGATCTTGACGCCATCTTCTCGGCCGCTTTTGTTTTCGTCATGGCAGAGGTCACAGAACACAAAGCACCCATGGGGCCTTCTGAGCTTCAAACTGCCGTCTCATTGCTTGACCATCTGGGGAAATGCGGCAACAAGGCATCAATGAACCGACTCCTAGACATAAGACAAATGTGCTCAAGATTGGGCATCGCTATTGAAATCTCCGACACGGTCATGCAAATTTCAGAGGAAAGTCCGGCACCAATTCAAAATGACTCAAACCAAGCAAATCAATCTGCTGCTCAGCACGACTCTGGAACCTCTTTTACAATGATGGCACCTTGGAGCGGCCTTGAAGGCCTTGTTGATGGGAACTTTGATGTCTTTTCTCTTAATAGCACAGACATTGATTCTACGACTCTGGGGCCATGGGATGATCTTATCTTGGACGGAACGGTTGAGACGGACTGGGAACAATTCGAAAGGGCAACAAATTCCTTTTCTTAAATCATAATAGTAAATGAGTTCGTATAAATCTAGTTTGCTTGTAGGCTTCTAAGAAGGTCTGAATTCGCGCGGCCACCTGAGGAAAGAAGTCCGACATCATGAGCACCGACAATCCATCTTGCTCCTAGCTCATTGATAACCTTGTCTAGAATATCCTTTCTGTGATAAAGGCCAGCAATGCCCATGTACTTTCCATGCTTCTTGGCTGCGTTCCCAACAGCCATCAGGGCCTCCCAAAACTTAGGATGGTCCCAGTCAGGAAAAGTTCCAATCTCGGAGGTCAGATCTTGAGATCCCACAAGCAGCACATCACACCCAGGAATTGCTGCAATATCTTCAACAGCGGCGAGGGAGTCTGCGGTCTCAATCATAATGAAGCATAGAGAACCAAAGTCGTTCATTTCCTTCATTAAGAGGTTGGGTTCGGGAGATGCGTATTCGAAATGAGGGAAACCTGCGCTCAAAGAACGCTTACCCATGGGAGGGTACTTGGTGGTCTGAATGGCACGTTTGGCGTCATCTGAACGGCAAAAAAATCAGGTTAACAATCAAGAGGCTGCAGAGTGCTCACGCGTGCTCACATACCGACTCCATGAATGTGGGGGATAATCACACCCATAGCACCAACATCAAGCGCTCTTTGAATAAATCCACTTCCGCATTGGTGGGGGACACGGACAAATGGCGTTATTCCAGCCGAGATTGCTGCGATGCATATTTGTGACGCTTCTTGGAGAGTCATACAGGTGTGCTCCAAATCAATGAAAAGAGAGTCATAACCAGAGGCTTTTGCAATATGTACAATTTCAACCCCTCGGCAAATTTTCACTCCAAAGGCAGTGCAGATCTTATTCTGAGATGCCAATGAGATCAAATTATTTGTGCTGATGGCTGTGGGGGTAGTCATGTTGGAGAGTGTTGGGCTTGGGGTGGTCCGTTTGTGTAAAAGGAGCCGAGAAGGTCCCCAAGATTTATGCGTTCGTCGGTAGACGTCTGTCAATTCATTTTCGTTACAATGGTTCTCAGTAGTTTGCTCTTATCCTCCGAGTTGCCAGGGATCACTTTACCGTAACAAATCCAGTACATTATCATCAACCTCGGTCTGTTTTGACGGCGGATGTTTGAGACCGATCCAGCTTGAGGGCCGTGCAAGCGGTAGATATAGTCCACGGATGTGGTTGCCGAGACATTTGAGTCCACCGTCCAAACCTCAGCTCCGGTTATCCCTCCAGGGGCAGATACTATGAACAATTCCCGAAGCCTTTTAGCCGACCTTTGATTCGATCTATTGGTTCATGTGTCTGACCACTATGCATATACTCTCTATCATTTAATTATATGTACTGTCTAATCGACGCCAGCGAGCCAATGTCTGTCCCTTATTGGCTTCCACGGCTTGAGGAGTAGCAACTGGACATCTGCAACTAGACAGTTTTCTTAATTTTGTTTGATATTTATTAGATATCAAAAGCCACCGTTCTAGGCCAAAAGGTAAATCCCTTGACCTAGTCAAGAGGAATCCTATTTATGTACTCTGTGACATTGGATAGAAAGCATTGTATTGATGTCTACTTGCCAGGAACTAAATGCGGTGAGTGTTGAGATACTCGTAGATTCTATCCATGGCCGCTGTGGCAGTCCTCACCTGCGTCTCAACTGTCGTCGCCCCAATATGCGGAGTGCTGATGACCCTTCCCGTTGCCCATAGCCGTGAATATTTTCCAAGAACTGGCGGCTCGACTTCGTGACAGTCGAGTCCAGCTCCCGCAATAAGCCCTGTCTCTAGTGCTTCAACCAGGTCGTCTTCCTGGATAATACCGCCACGTGCCACATTGATAATAACTGCCTGACTTCGCATCATCTGGAAATGGCGCTTAGATATGAGACCTCTTGTCTGCGGAGTCAATGGAATATGCAAAGTGAGCATACCGACCTCGGGAAGCATCTCCTCGAATTTCTGTACCCGGGTGTGGCGAATGTCCTTCCAAGCATTCTCGGGGGCAAAGGGGTCATAGGCAAAGATATGGCAGCCAAAAGCGCCTTGGAACATACGGGCAACATCGGTACCGATGGCACCCATACCAATGATACCAACAGACTTTCCGGACATCATAGTGCCCTGACAGTGCTCTTTCCTCACCTCAACACCAGCCGATTGCTTGATAGATATAGTGTGAAGCTGACGCTTGAGTCCCATGGTCAAGGCCATCACGAGCTCGGCCACCGAGACGGAATTTACTCCAGGGGTATTGAGAATTGGAATCCCACGCTCGTCACAGGCCTCCTTATCAATGATATCAATTCCAGTGCCCTGTTTTCCAATCGCCCGTAGCCTTTTGGCTCCGGCAATATCTCCCGCGGAGATAATCTTTTCCCGGACCAGTATAGACTCGGCGTTCTCCTTCCAATTTCTCACCTCAGGATCTGAGGGCAGGATGGTGTGGAATCTAGCTTGACATTGTTCCACTGCAGCTGGGGGGAATTCTTCAAGCAAGTAGATATTTGGGCGGTAAGTGTTCTTGGAAACGATAGGTTCGTCGCTGCTCACTGCTGAAGGGCTCATTGTGGGCAAATGTGTGGGTGAAGAATAGAAAATACGCTTCTCAGGGGTGGGTGGTCTGGCTAAATTTTGGCGATAGGACTATTGCAAAAGTCGAAAGGACGTCCTATTGTGATTTATTCAAGAATAACCAATCTAACAACAACCAAACCTACAACATGAAATATATCTTGAACATCTGGCGATGGCTGCGGCAACAACAGCCGCTGCCTGTCAAGAGTGAGCCCCACTGCGGCTTCTCACATCCGTGGGTTATCCAGGCCGAATACCCCGGATTCCCCATCCTCCTTACTCCAGATTCCCTTCCCCCACAGTTTCAAAGGTTCTGGGCTCTTATCACGTCGGGGGAATGAAGGTGAGCCGGCCTAGATTGCAGGATATGGTTATAACTACTTAATGTTCACAAAGCTCCCTTTTCTTCAGCATACCACCATCCCCATTACTCTCAACTCCCTCCTCAATACCTAACCAGTGTCTTTCCATCTCGAAAACCCTCTCTCACGAAGATGAGCAACGACAAACATAGCATTGCGGCTGACGACCCAAAAGTCGACTGCATAGACGATACGCAAGCTGTTCACTATGTCATTGATCCAGACGAAGAAAAGGCCGTTATCAAAAAGCTTGACCGGGTTATTCTGCCCTTGATGGCCTTGGTCTCCTTTTTCCAATATCTAGATAAGCAGAGTATCAACTATGCATCTGTCTTCGGGCTCTCCGATAACCTGAACCTCACGAACGGCGAGTACTCTTGGGCAGTCTCATTATTCTACTTTGGACAGTTCGTATCGGAGTACCCCGCTGCTTATCTTATGAGTCGTTTCAACGTGGTGCGATTTATTGGTATTTGCATGTAAGTTCGGAGGCTGGTTCCTCACTCGTTCTGGAGACTGACTGTGCGGTTCCCATCTCTAGCATTCTATGGGGAGCAGTGGCAGGCTGTTTGGGAGCATCCCAGAACTTTTCTAGCCTGGGAGCAATCCGATTCCTCCTCGGCCTTACCGAAGGCGCAGTTGCTCCGTCTTTTATGATTATAACCAGCACGTGGTATAAGCGACGCGAGAATCCAATCAGAGTAGCGTAGGTGGCATCCAGGTCAAAGTGTATATTTTATTCCTTGATTAGCTGACCAGAATATCACCAGTGTCTGGGTATCAATGTTCGGGGTCTCCCAGATAGCTGGTGCGCTGATGATGTATGGCATCGGCCTAGCGAAGATGTCTATCCAGACCTGGAGGGTCATGTTCATCGTCTGTGGTGGCCTTACGATTCTTGCCGGTGTGCTGTTCATCCTGTTCATGCCCCGAGACCCATCTTCTGCCTGGTTCTTGAAGGAGCATGAGCGCAAGATTGCTGTAGAGCGTCTTGCACTCGACCGAGCGACCAGAGATCGTTCCGAATTCAATGTTTCTCAGATGAAGGAGGCTTTCCTCGACCCTCGAACATGGCTGTATTGTTCAATGGCTCTCTTCATCTGCATTCCAACCCCGATCGTCAAGGTGTGTGCTACATTACTCCAGGGGACCTTCAAATATTTATTTTCTGACGTACTCTCAAGTTCTCCTCGAAAGTCATCCACGGATTCGGCTACACACCATTAGTAACGATGCTTGTCGGCCTTCCCGGAGGTGCCATAGCCTTCACACTGATTTGGATCGGTGCCATCGGCCCGCTCTACTTCCCCAACAGTCGATGTTTCTTTGGCATTTTCTTGGCTCTGATGCCGATGATGGGTAGTTTGCTAGTCTTATTTCTCCCACAAGCCCAGCCTTGGGGCATCGTTGCTGGCACTTGGTTTGCCGCAAGCACTGCACCACCATTGGGACAGGCCATGGCGCTCATGGCCGCAAACGTGAAAGGAAACACCAAAAAGTCAGTCGTGGGGGCCCTTTTCTTCATATTTTATTGCGTCGGCTGCATTGTCGGGCCGCAGCTTTGGCAAGAGCCCGATGCCCCTCGCTACACCAAAGGCTGCATCGCCAGCGTTGTCAGCTGGTGCCTGCTTGTTTGTGCCTTCACTCTATTCTACGTCACAGGGCGAAGCAGCAATGCAAAACGCGACGCCGCCTCCCACCAGGCTCTTGGTGAAGTTGCCACTGAAGGTTTGGGGGTTGCGATCGATGATGACAGCACGGAGCGCCAGGACAAACTCTTCAGATACTCGCTTTAATGATTCTCAATTCAAAAGCAGTCTCGTAGCTGAAATTTGCGTACGGGAAGAGAATATAGGCTCCGACTTCGTCTTCCCCGCTTAAACGGGGCAAATCGATTGCCCCAAATTCCTCGTGTGACCTGTCTGTCGAGGGTACTTTGTAATGGCTGCAGCGAGAAGACATACTGGCCATTGAGATAGAATTGGCCCCGATAAATAGCAGATGCATCAGATTCCTCATAAATGTACCAAACTGTCTTGTGTTCATAATATTTTCTCCAACATATACCTCAGTGCTATCAACCAAAGCAATAGCATAGACTCTGCTACAGTACAGTACGCTTACCCCGTGATAACAGTTTGGTAGCATTGATACGTATTCAGAGACAATGGAAAAGTGGGGAGATCAAATATTAGGCTAGAACTGAGCGATTTATCTCACTCTCTCTTACTTCATTCACCTACGGGAGTGGCAGGCCCTCTTGGATACTCTTCCACATGGCCCTCAGACTTGTTAGTCTCCCAGTGGAGACTCTCCTAAATATCTGCGAACACTTGTGCCCTCATTGTACCAAGAGCTCGAGTGAAGCGCGAAGATGCACCGAAGAAAACAAGACTCTTGTTCGGTCCCTAGTGCGCCTCTCCCAGACTTGTTCCATGCTGCGTGAGATCGCCCAACCTATTGGATATCACTGCCCTATATCCGAAAATGGTTTCATCTCGCTTGTCCGGACTCTCTGTGAGCGTCCAGATCTCGCCAGCAAGGTCCAGGTCTTCAGGGCTGGGGGAGGGTGTATACCGGCCCTCGGTGCAGAGTTATCTGATGCGGCATCCAACCTTTTCCAGAGCCAAATGGCCCAGTTTACCGAGAACCGCCCGCAGTTGTTTAATGAGCATCCTCAACTAGCAGTCTCTGCTCTTTCACTGGCTAAAGTTCCAAACGCAAAGTCTCTCACCATGGTACTATCAGAGGAGGGGGCGGACGACTTCCCCTTCATCGCCAACAATGGCTTGCCCAACGTTGAGGAAATATACATTGAAAATGGTCAAGATGCGCTAGAACATCCATGTCAAGATGCTACGGAACCGATTTTGTCGGCAGCCTCATCGGCATTGAAGCATTTCGAAATGAATGGTTTCTTCATCGAATTCCTCCCGATGAGCACGGTGGAAAGCCAAATCACGTCGTTGCACTTGATAGACTGTCGCATAGAGTATGACACGATGGCGAATTTATTGTATGGCTGGGATCGTCTTTCCAACCTTTCCGAGTTCATCTATCGGCCTGGAGGAGCTGAAATAGTTGATATAGTAGATGCCAGTTCGTCAGATGCATCCGGGGCTGCTTTGAGAGCCCGACGCCTGAGACGTCTCATTCTTGATTGGAGAAATGCCGAGGACATCTATCCAAAGCATGATTTCCTCGAAACTGACTGCTGCATTGAAAGTGTTCGAACGCTCGAATTCCTGGAGTACTTGGAGATTTCTTCCCGTTCTATCTGTCTTCACCCCCATGAAGTTGACGAAATGCACTCCGATCGCGACATGCTTATTGCAAGACTCTTACCGCCGTCAATCAAAGCGCTTAAGATTCTGGAACTAGACCCCAGGCTAGTCCCTGCTCTGAAGTATCTAGCCCGCTGCGCTGCTCTTCATTTTACACATTTAACGGATGTATATTTTGAAAGCCGAGGAGCGGAGTGCAACGAGGCAGTACAGGCGGCTTTTGCAGGAACATCTATATCTACACATTTTGATGTTTAGGAATAAACCTGGAAGGGTCTCTTAGAAATTTTATCATGTGGAAAAGGGGCGGAGGAAGACAGGCTGAAATTGGAATTGTTCTTGCGTGCCTCTATTGAGAATCATTAAAAGACAAACAAGTGCAGGCCAGCTCATGATACGCAGATTCATGGATTATCCGAACAAGTTAATCAATCAGAAGAATAGAAGGGGCGCAATTCACATGTTAATCTTACAGGAGTTGAGCACCACAAATCTTAAGTCCAAGGGTTGCTTCTTCTCCGTTAACATCAGAGTGAGAGGGAGACCTACCAACAGCCAAAGGCCAGGATTCAGCCCTGATCCATGTGGCTGGTGACAGAAGTCAAAACCTCGCTAGGCCATAAAAGGAACTGCGTAAATCCGTAGCTCTGATTGGCGGACTGTTTTTTCCAACCAAGGGTCCCTCTTGATTCGTCATCCGCCAGACGTTTGACACACCACAACGGTCGCCCTCTCTTGACCAGCAGATTGCCTGCTGCTCTTTGGAGGGACGTCAATCCCAAATCATGTCATGTGCGTAGCCTGTGCCAATATACTGAGACATGGCCGCCTTCCAGATCCAGGGTACCATCATCGCGCCGAATCAGGATCAGCTTCTTCCGATCCGAAGTGGACACTCCTCATCTCCCGAATGTGAAGATGGGGGGTCACAGTCGTAAGTAACTACTGCGCTTTGCTCCAAATAGGTGCATGAGGCTGCATGCATTGCGAGTGTCTCGGGTAATATTCGTCCGTGTCTGTCCCAGCCAGTTACTGATCTACACGCAATGAGCAGGAAACTCCTTGTGTTCTCATTGAAGAATCGTCCACGGATGACAAGGACCAGTACTCCGAGAACACGCAATGGCTGTAGACAATGCAAGTAAGTACCGATCAGCTTCTCTCCACAGAAGCCATTGCCGATTCGCAGGGCGCTACCCATGCGGCTATTCCACCTCCACTTGGGATGTAGACAAGCCACAGAGCTCAGCTGACCCTTGCCAGACGCCGACATACGAAATGCGACGAAACAAGACCATCTTGTAAGAAGTGTGTGGCAAAGGGCCTGGTTTGCGACGGCTTGTGGGTGGTATCTGCCGCCAAGTCACAGCCAACTGCCGATACTCAGCCTATCGTGCTGGTTCCGGCTACTTCCTCTTCTAGAGTGCCCGCGATGCCGGGATACGAATCGGCTGCGTTCCGGAGCACGGCAGACTGGGACTATTTTAACGCGTTCATCTCCATGTCCACTCAACGCGGGACACTCCCTGTGGTTGAGTTGATCGAGCTCACTCCCCAGGTCTCTCGACATCATTCTGCCTTGCGCGACATGTGCTGTGGTATCGGTGCAATATCCAGCTCCTACCAGGTTCTTGATGGAGCCGAGTTCTTCGAAGCGACTCAGTACCGGAAATCATTAATGTATTACCATTCGGCCATCAAAACCCTCCAATCGATCAAGACTACAGGAAGAGAAAATATGAAATGGATCATTCTTGCCTCCTTGCTCTTCCTCACATACGAGTTGATGCATGGTGACTTGGAGGCCGCGTTCACCCATTTCAATCATGCCCATCACATGCTAGAGCAGTACCTCGCGCGGAAATGCAAGGAAACTGGACTGCCATTCTCTGAGCTCCCGCTTGACAAAGTTGAGTCGGCATTGTTCGATATACTGCAACGTCTCATCACTTACCCATGGTCTTTCGACATGTCCTCCACTTCCAAACCCAGGCTTGATCCAGCCCTGACATTTTGCTGTCGTGGCCGCGAACACAGGTATCTAGTGGATGACATGCCCAAAGAGTTTGATACAGTTCCTCTGGCATCAAGGTGGTGGGATATTACGCAACACTTCATCCGGCATCATATCCATGGACGGGAAAATGGAAAGGGTGGCAGAGACGGCACGCTTCATACTTCTTCCTCGGACGATTGGACCAAGTGCCTTGACACTGTGCTGAAATGGCGCTCAAGTTTTCTCCCTTTGCTCAGACGAGGGCGGGAAGGGAAAGACACAGACTCTGCCCTGTATCTACAGGTCACTACATTGGAAATCCTCTACATGGAAAATGTAGCGTTTGTGCACAGTTGCCGAGAGAACGACACGGCCGTGCAGCCTTCCCTTAGTCCTCTTTACCTTGACCTCGTCAAACAGACACAGGCTCTGTGCAAAGGCATTAAGCTTGATGGGATCGAGACCAGGGCGCTAGAATATTCCTTGATGCGACCTCTCGCATTTGTCGTGTACAAATGCCGAAACAGCGAGGTTCTGGCGGAAGTGGAGGAGACAATCAAATACGTCAACAACGACTCAGGGGCTGTCGTGGCTCTGAGAGCTTTGCTGAGTACAACGCAAAATAGAGAATTCCGGCTGAGGGCTGTTGAGCGATCATGGGCATGGTATTTTACCTGTGTAGGGTGTGGTTCAGGCAACCTTGACATGCTTCGTTAGGTTCATGGACACAGTTATCCCACTCGAATGTCAATTTATGTTATCCAATTGTGGAAGAAATATGCGGAGGTTTTGAGCAATGGATCCAACTTTGACAGCTACCTAATTATAGATACGAATATTCAGACACCTCCCCCTGTCTACCCCAGGGTCGGGTTGGATGCTGATATGCCATGGCCTATGACAGTTCAAAACTTCCACATCCCGGTTTTAATAACGGTCTGAGGCCCGGTTATTACAGCCGTGCAGGGGACGGAGCAAAAAAAAAAAACTGACATCTTGCTCCGTGGGAGATGTGCTTAATCTTACGAAATCAAGGGAGCCCTAAACAGTAGTACCAGGACCATTCTCATTAGTGCTGACGGCAATTCTATTAGCGCACATTTAGCTTTCCCCATGGCTTGTGCACGCGGCATTCTCGGGGCGGCCCTTCAGTCAGGAGGAGGCAATTCTGGAGAGCACAGTCACTGCTCTGTGTGGGTATTACTTTGGTATTGGGGCTCTATTGATTAAGTTTATTGGTTAAATTGGATATTCTTTAATAGTCTTCTGCTCATCCAGCCATTTCGGGCACCTTGTGGCCTGGCGGAAGCTCATACACGGGCGGCCGTGGAATCTCTGGCTGGTACGTTGGAATAGATGATGATGGTTCTGTGTCTGAGCATTCGAAGCTCAAGTTAGTGTCTCGAATGAAGAATCGGGAGGCTTCTTTTTCATGATCCCACTTACCTTTCCTCCGCCGTAGCAACAAGAAAACAAGAGCGCCCAAGGAGGCAAGCAGCGCCGCGCCCAAAACACCCCCAACAGCACCGCCCACGACGGCTGATTTATCCTGGGGGCATTCACTGCTCGTGTTGCTGCTCATCCCATTCTCGGCGCATACTATCGCGGTTGCTGTCGAGGTCGCAGAGCTAGTTGCCGTCGCAGGGACGGAGCTGGTGCTCGCAGTCGTAGTCGCCGTCGTGATGATCGAACCAATGCTGAAGCTCACAGTGCTGCTGCAGCAGTTCTTGCTGTCCCCGAATTTCCGGCAGCAGTACTGGCTACTTGGAGCACATTGAAGCACGTTGTAGGCTGTCACGGAAGCGCTGCCCCAATTGTCTAATAACGTAGCCAGTCAGTTATTATTGCCACGAGTATGAAGAAGCATCAGGTGATCGACGTACTGTTGGGACACGGGTTAGGGCAAGCAGAATCCTTCCCCGTTTGATCGGTGCATCCGTTGGCATAGATGAAGCCTTGATAGCCCTCGTCTTGGGACATGCACAGGCCCGAACCGAGGCAGAGATCGGGGTTGGACTTGTTGATTGCGCAGCATCCACTCACCTTGGCGTTGGGATTGCATGGCGCATACACCGAGTCTGCTTCGGTGCCATCGATACGATAGCACTTGAGCTGGGCAGCCACCAGGGTCGTCAGTAGTGACAACCACAGGAGAGAAGGTTGTATCATGGCAGTTGTGTATTGATGTTGCCCTGTAAGGAAGGTGAGAAGGAGAAGAAGTGTTTAAGCATCCGAGGGACGCCGAGACCACGTTTGCTACTTTATAATCCCTGTCTGATCGTCTGATCCCCCCAGCGTGGACGACTGGCTCAAACTGCTCCAAGTGGAGGCATCATCAAACGGCGTTAACGCTATGAGTAGTCCGTCTCGAACCAGGTCAGCAATGATGACCGCAGCACGGCAAATGTGCCTCCCTAGTGTTTGACACTTTGTAGTTTCGGAACCACACTGCCGGTTGAGCTAAACAATGTTTCATCTAACAAGGCCGTGAGACTGGAGCGGCTAGATAAGCACCCATGAGAATGCTAAGGAGAGGGCGGTGCACAACAGCCATCGATAGTGAAATAATATCCATATTGCTGTTTAGCTGAATTTCTAATTAATTCTAGATTGGTCTATCTAATTATATCCTTTGTGAAGTACTAGTTCTATTCTTATTTTGTGTTTGCCCAAATTATACCCCTGTCTATGATAATGATTCATGAAAAGTCGTTAAGGAGAGAATACAGCAGAAAAGTGAATTCGCGATGAGCATCGTTTAACCAGATTTACCCACTGTCTGGGACGCATACTTGCACTTCTGGCGGATCTTCTGCCCGTATATATAAAGCACCACAGGCACAGGGATGCAGGCAACTCCCAGAAATCCCGGCACCGAGCTCGCCCATTGCGTACCGAGGTTTTCGTACATTTTCTTAGTGAACATAGGGAATCCTGCGCCGAATAGAGATCGGAGCACTGTGTTGGCAGCCAGGGCCGAGGCGGAATATATACCGTAGGCATCGGCGAGATAGGCGAAAACAGACTGGAAAATAAGGGTCATTCCGAATCCGAATGGGATACCGGCAGCGACAGGGCAAATCCAATGGATGGACTCGTAGGTTGTCCTAGAAATACAGTCAGTTTAATCCGCTTTCAAGCTCAGTATCATTATCAAGCACTTACCAAGCAAACCAGAACATGCCGATGGGAACAGTGATGCCTCCAATAATACCTCCAATGAGACGAGCTTCGGGCTCGAGCAAGCCATTTGATGTCTTTGCAGCCTCCTTCACATACCATTTGTTGATGACCAACACGGATGGCACGGCAGCAAACATACCGACAGCAATTCCGAGGAACGGGAGGCCACCCTTTCCGGGAGACCAGCCTCTTTCAAGCTGAAATACGACGGGGTACGCTCCGAAAAGCATGTACAAGACTCCATAGACTACCGCGGTGTAGATGGCGAGGAACAGTACAATGGGTTCCACGACCAGAAGCTCGCAGGGGCGGAGCAGGGATGTGATAAGTACCTTGGTAGACGAGGAGCCACCGTTCTGTATGTCGATGGCGGTTTTGTAGATTTTGCCTGTGTCTTTGGAAAGCTTCTCGCTGCGTCTTTTGAGAAGCACTGGTGCGTATGTCTCAGGAACGACGATGACATTGATGATCCAAGAAACTCCAGCCAGAATCGCCACAAGCCCCATTACCTATTCAAAGCATACCAAAGAGTGTCAGAGACCGTGCAACGAAATGATATTTACATCAAGACATGGAAAAAGGGACATGACTTACCCATCTCCAGCCCGCCTTGGTTCCAAGATAACCGCCAATAAAAGGGCCAAAGGTCGGGCCCATGGCGGGAGCAAGCGAGAAGACTCCGATGGCAATACTTCTATCGTCAGCATAGAAGAGATCGGAGATGACACCACCCGCGTTCGTCAACGGTCCTGATCCAAAGGCTCCAGCAAAGAATCTGAAGACCAAGAGAGAAGCGACGTTGTAGTCCGCCGTGGTGGCCGCGCAGAACACAACAAATGCCAGATAACTTCCGATAAAAACATATTGCCGGCCATATATTTCGGAAAGGGGTGCCCAGAGGAGAGGGCCGAGGGCGAAACCGAGGACATAGAGTGAAACGCCTCCTGTTATCAAGAGGTTGTCGGCTTTGAAGTTGATCATGAGTTCCGTCATTACACCTGTGATCTGGTCAATATTCTCTCCACAAACCATAATGTCGGATATGCCTTACCCGTGTATGCGCTTGAACCAAAAGCCACAACAAAGCAAGTCAATGCCGAAGACATGGTCATGGCCCATTTGCGGGACTTTGACCAGTTGAGGGGGTTTCCACCATCATTGATGACCCAATCAACAATGAAGGGATCTTCTGTCGTGCCAGCACCAGGATAGCCACTCGATCGTACTGAATCATCAACTCGAGCTTGGTCGATAAGTAAAGTGGATATCGGCCATTGTTTCGAGGATGGACCCAATGTGTCGTCGTCGCTCATGTTGGGCAAAAGGTTCTTATCGGTTGATTTCTTAGGATGAAGGCGGCTGCTCGAATAATCACGTGGTATAATCCATATAGAAACGAAAATCGTTGTCGACGTAGTTGTTGATGTATGCAAATTTTCATCGCCCATCTAGATCTCCAGCCATGGGCCCGTCACTGGCTACTTATACCATCCCACAATCTGTTGGGCGACCCGAGATTCCGACATATTGGCTGATGCTCTGCCCCAGTCATCACCTGAAGACATGTGATGGCAATTTGGCCCATCATATCGTCACCGTCCGTTCCACGCCACGTGTGCCAGGCCATCGCCTGGATACCGGATAGACCCGCTTAAATGGAATTACTTCGTGTAGACACACGAATCTCTATGGCGTAGTCAATAAAAATATCGATAGCAATGGCATTCTAGCATGATCGGCCACACATGAATTCCGAATCCCTACCCGCTACCTAACGCCAGGGCCACTTCTTATTGACAACCCCTGTCCTTCCTCGGCACTTTTCTCTAGCGGACCGGCAAGACAGACCGAGTTCTACGTACCTTGTCTATTCTTATTCTTGCCATTTATCAAAAATGGAACCATTCCACGTACTATGGATAAGGCTGTGTAAGTTATGTACGAATTAAGCTTGGTGATAAGCGTTGCCTTAGTTAGTTCCAATCATGTTGACAGCTATGGATCCCGAAACATTCCGAGAGAAGCCAGAAGCAAGTCCAGAGCCGGTGAAAAAAACATGTTGATATGCTCTCCGTAGAAGTGGTAGTCAAGCCACCATCTGTCCTGATCGGGGTGAAGTGTGGGAGCTTCCGGCCGGAGTATGACATGTTGCAGGTGCTTCACATGTTGGTGATATGAAAGCTTACTGTACTACCTTGCTTCGGGGATTCCGCGTTTCCTCTCGTACACCGTTGACGAAGGAAACTCGAGGTTCTACGTTGATCGATCAGCATGATGCGCGGCCAGGACACTCGGGGGCTCGTGGGATTGTGTGTCAATTGTAGGAATCCAACGAGTTGAGATTTGCGTCTCCATGAATGACAATGTGGAAGGCTTCATGACTTTCAGCTGGTGATGGGATGGTCCCTGGTGTTAGCTTATGCCAAGACCAACCGAGCCGCCTGGGCAAAGTCTCATATCGACCAGGGGGCAGGGGTCACTTTTTATGCAAAAAAAAGAAGGGAAAAGGGGACAAGAAGGCAAAATTCAAAGGTCACGGTGGGGATCGAACCCACAATCTTCTGATTCGTAGTCAACTGCCTTGCCATTGGGCCACGCGACCGTTAATAACCAATTTTCATCGTAAGTTGGGAGAAGTCCTAGACCGACTCACGCAAGCTACCCTACACTGACTTAACGATCGATCTTCCGCCCAACATATGAACCAATTCCAGGGCATTTTCTCAGCCGTCGTGTGGAATTATTGTAATAAAGGGTTTCATAAAGAATGTCCTTTCCTTGGTGAATCTATTTATGTGATTTCAAGTGGCGTGACTGCACTTTGTCTGGGCAGCGACCAAGCAGATGACGATTACCACACAGCATTGTGAGACCAGATAGTTCAATCTACCTGCTAGAAAGCCTCGATCGGAAGAGTCGGCATTGTGTCACAGCCCCTACTTCAGTAGCATGACGTGTTGGATTTCATCACCGAGGCGTTACAGATGCTTTCAACAAAAACAAACAAACCCTGACATTCACATGCTTTTGCTGGGTGGGTACATTTTCCGTGCTGGCAGATTTGGACATGGGTTTTTCAATCCCGCGGCGTTACTCATCTTCATCTCAATCCCGGGCAGATTTCCGTCGCAGCAGATGGCAGTAACTAAAGCGCTTGGCAATGTACATGCCTCCTTGCTGGGTGACGCCTCTCGGATCACGTTGCATCAGTGACACGCTGCAGGCGGGATCGACAGATCCGAGAATCCAGGGCACGCGAAGCACATCTTGGGGCTGTCACACTGGAAGATATCGGAACTCGGGTCGTTCAGTGCCCGATCTGCTATTTCCCGCAAGCCGATCACGCGACTGTCTCCTTTGGAAGAGGATGGATGATAATAGTATCTGAGCAGGGCGATGTGTACAGGAGCAGGCCAAGCTCGAAAATTTTATTTCAAATTTCAAACTGAGACACGCTGCTATGTACGTGGTAGCACTCTACAGGGAGCAAGTAGCTCCCTTGTCAGACAGTGACAGTGAGCCGGCAAGTCTGTGGAGTCTGTCGGCTCTTGGTGGAGGCAGTAAGTGATTTGAATTTGAGTTCAAGATCCGCCCATCATTTTCCCAGCTTTATTCCTAGGGCTGGCTCTCCCAATCCAGATTCAATCAGACTGAGATTGCAGAAAGAAATGCCAGAGGTGTTTGTTCTGCCTCGTCAGAAAGCAGGAAGTGGCGGCATGACAAATTGTAAGGAACATGACCAGCCCGTGACAAAGCACTGGGCGCCCAAAGCATGAACAATTTCAGCCGCAGAATGCAGTAATGATGCTCAGGAACTGGTCCAAGACGGAATAGACCCAGCCAGAAGCTCGCTCTTGATCCAGTGGCAATCTCTAGTGATCCACGGCATGCACCAATGCAGCTAAATCAATCCTTTACTGCACTAAGGATCCGTGTTCCGTCCGTGATGCAGCGAAATTCCTGCTCCTCCAATCGAATTGATGGATGCCTCGGGAGCCATAAGCAATGCCCGACGCGCCGTCTCTGTCCTTTCCAGCTTCAACATCACCAGCCGCCTCAATTGACCAGCCGTCGCCATGTCTGGAGGCAGCCCTGATGGGCAAAACACGCCCAAGAAGGAGTCGACTGCTGTACGTCGACGACCGAGCCTGCCGTCGTGGCTGGACCACTTCAATGTCGCCGATTTCAAGATCTTCACCCGTTGCTGTATTGCCGTCTGGGTGGCCATGATACTCACCTTCATCACCCCGGTACTGGGCACGATTGGCCAGGCCACCTTCTTCGCCGCGCTGGTCCTCTTCATCGTCCCGCCGGCCAGCATCCTCTTCATCTACCTGCTCGGCTCCCTCTCCCTGCTCGTGGGCATGTGCCTGGCCTGGGCGTGGGGCCTCCTCACCATGAAGGCCGCGCTGGCCGTGCGCTCCGACGAGGAGACGGCGGCCAAGCTGCAGGCGCTGCAGCAGGCGGCGACCGCCCAGGCCCAAGCCTCGGGGCAGAGCGTGACGTGGGAGCAGCTGATTCTTGTCCGTGATGGGTTCATGCTCGATGCGCGCGTCACTACCGTGTTCTACGTCATGGCATGTGCGTTCATCTATGTGATGGCGCGGCTGCGATGCAGCAACCCCAAGCTCACGCTCACGCAAGTCTTCGGCACCATCGCCACGGATATCTTCTTGCTGTTCGGGCCCACGCTGCCCAGATTCGCCGCCAACATCGGGGAGCTGCTCGTCGAGCCGGCAGCCGTTGGGGTTGGCATCGGCGCAGTCTGCTGCCTCTTCTTCTTCCCCACGTCGACGTCGTATGTTGTCCTCGACACGATGAGCAAGCTCGTCGCGACCGTCGAGACGCCATTGGAGGCATTGCGGAGGCGGCTTGGCAGTGATCAAGTGCCGCTGGAGCAGCTTGTCGCCGCCAGGGGGAGGATGATAGGGCTGTACAAGATGATGCTGCCGACAATCGGCTTTCTCCCACTTGACTTTTCTCGTTGCCGCTGGGGCGCGGAGGATATCAAGGAGCTCCAGGGATCTGTCCGGGAAGCCATGGTTGCCAGTCTGTCGCTGCTTGATGTCCATATCGCATGGGTCACTTCAAACGAGAAGTTTGAGAAGTTTGCTGGACGTGACGAGACCTCCGAGTCCGGAGAGGACGCAGAGGCGGCGAAGAAGGAGGGAGAGAAGAACGGAGAGGAGCAGACTGCCGGGCACCGCGAGATGATGGAGAATGCGCACATCATGGAAGCGTTCCAAAGCCCCGAGCGACATGAAATGGATGCCAACGCCCTCGAGGTACTTGGGAATACGACGGCCGATCTACTGGGGGCTTGCTCAGAATCTGTTCTATTGAGCGGTCGTTGTATCCAGGCCGTCAATAGCTGTCGATGGATTAGGAAACCTTCGCAGCAGCAGTTTGACGATTTGACCAAGGAGATCGAAACAACGCTGACGACACTGTCGGCTGCTCGCGCAACCTGCGTCAACGACACGACTGAAGGGGTCCTCGAGGTATACTCGGATATTTTTGACGAAAATGGTGATCTCAAGCCATCCTGGAGCCTCGGCCCTCCGGCTCTCAAAGGCATTATCCTCGCCATGGTTGTTGAAGAACGGGTTCTGGTTGCGGCGACTGCGATGGAGAAGTTGCTTCGCCATATCCTCCGCCTGATGAATGAACGAAAGACGACTCGAATGTGGCTCCCAACTGGCCTCCGATATGCGCTTTCCTGGCTGTTGAATGGAAAAGCAACGGTCCCCGTTTCTGGCGACTTCAACGATCCCGAGGCAGACCCTGACTCTGTCAAGGAATCTACGTCGCTCGAGGATGACGCCAAGGAGGCGTACCGGCGCCTTAAGCTGAGCAGTGGCTATGCCAGTGCATCGGCACGCTCGCGAAACCCTCTCGCCCGTGTAGTTGTAGCGGCATACAAGTGGCTGTTCAACCCTTCCGGCATGTATGCACTTCGGATGGTGATTGTCACTGTCGCCACGTCGATTCCTGCGGCCCTCCCTCAAACTGCCGGCTTCTTCTACCGAGAGAGAGGGATATGGGCTGTCATCACCGCGCAGACGGCCATCCTGGTGTACATGGCAGACTTCACCTTCTCCCTCGTCACTCGCGGCTCGGCTACTATAATCGGAGGAGTGATGGGCATGATCGCATGGTACATGGGTTCCGGAACTGGATCAGGCAACCCGTATGGTTTGGGCGCAAGTACAGGGCTGATGATTTTCATAATCATGTGGCTGCGCCTTTACCTGCCACCTGTCTGGATGAAAGCCACCGTCCTGCTCGGCGCAACTTTCGTTCTCGTCGTCGGCTACAGCTTCGATCACCACCACCTCGGCCAGCAGTATGGACTGCCCGGGGTCGGTTACGCCGCGTTCTGGAAACGTGTCGTGACCGTCTTGATTGGGTTCGCGGCGGCGACCGTTGTGCAGGTTTTCCCACGCCCCCCGTCGGCCACCAAGCATGTGTGCAAGAGCCTCTCTGCCTGCCTTAGGACGCTCTCGGACCACTACGCGTTGCTTCTGTCGCACTGGGGTCGAAATGGGGAGCATAGCCCGCTGGGCGCTGTCGCCGAGGAGATCTCCCTGGATGTGGCGGAGTCATTGCTGACCTTGAATGAGATGATTGGATTGCTTCAGTTTGAACTGACCACTGGCCCGTTCAACCAAGATATTCTGAAACTCGTCCAAGCTCACTGCCATTCCATGAATCAAGCCCTGAGGAGACTACTCAGCCTCTCCTCATCGCTCCCAGAGAACCTCCAAGACAGACTATCCCGGACATTTGGAGTCTTGGATGACCGAGTTGTGGGCGATGTCATGGCCGTTCTCAGCATCGTGGAGCAGAGCCTGCTGACCGGAGCTCCCCTCCCCGAAAGATTGCCAACGCCGCTCATCCGCCACTTTTATGATACGTGGCGCGCCAGGCATGGCAGTCAGATGCTGACCAAGTCGTTGGTCCGTGATGAGAATTACCGTCGTTACTGTGTGGCCATGTCTGCGTACCTGAAGTTCCTCTCAACTATCGATGATCTCGTCATACACTTGAAGCAGGCATTGGGAGAATGTCATCATGTTCGCCAGTGGGAGGATGCTTGAGCTGATTGAGTTGGCACTGATCGACTCTATGTCACCTATGGCTTTCGGTGGTTGAACTTCTGTTCTGTTCAGCGCCGCAGCACTCACCTACCCGGCTCTGAATGCCAGATTGACCTATTTTTGTTACGTGGGTTGCATTCCTTACTAAGGAGTTCCAGATCTTCACGATATCGGACACATATTCCTTCTTTCTGATATGTTTGTATGTTGATATAATGGGAAAAAAATACGGACTGATGAATGGGCCGAAGCGGACGATGGACAACACCGACGGTGGAGAGTATAGTCCGATGCTTGGTAATCACGAATGAAGGCGTTATCTGCCCCAAGTAGCTCTATGGCTAAAAAAAAAGAGAGATAATGAAAATCAAACAACAATGTAATTCTTCGTTGATCTAGCGATCATTGATATACGAAGCAGTCCGTGATCTTTGCCCAAAGACTCTGAATAATCCCACTGTAATGTCGTTCGAATAAGGTTGCATTTATCCAGGGCTTTTATTTCTGAACTAGAAGACTGCCACTGACAATCATAAGCTTATTCTTGGCCTCTTGCCTGGTGTTCGCACCTTGAGAGTCATACTATTGACCATCAGATCTCAAGGAGAAGAATCAAGACGTGCAACTCGCCTCAGACATCAAAGGACACAATGAAAAGGTATCATTGAAAACATATAGACGCAGGGATTAAACCGGATCAAGAGAAAAATGAGGCTCTGTCTCGCGTTTGTATCCAGCGTAGCATTATTGGGTGATAAACGTGTAGGTAAATATTGCTAGATTCGGAAAGCGTTCCGTGATTCCTGTATAAACGGCAGACGGAACTCATAGGAGATATTGCATGCGAGGCAACACTCACTGGAGTCATATCATCCTTCTCGCATCAATGAAAAATGGATGGGGATATGAAATATGCACTCTTATGATGCATGATGCATCAATTGGCCGACATCTACATGTAAGTTTGGCTCCGAATTGCATCACGTGCGCAGTCAAAATTGCTCATACAACTATTAAAGACTATCGAAGTTTACCAACTTAAGTATTTGTGTCTTCCGCCGTGCAGTATTGTGCCACTATTGACAGTTCGGAAGAAAAATACTCTAGTTGTTGGCCACGAATGCTGGTTATTCATCATGATACGTGCAAATTTGCTGGCAATCAGCCCAGAAGCCACATCAGTACGAGTCGAAGCACTAAAAAACACACCCAGACCCCATTTGTCGCCCACTTCAATTGACCAGCATGTTCCTTGGCTGCAGTGATCTGTAACAGTCTCTGATGGAGTCGTGATCTTGGCATTAGGCACTCGTCGCAAACGATCTTCTCAAGCTACATGTAGTAAGGTGTCATGGCAGCGGGGGGCGTTGAAGCTTGGAACATGCTTAAATGATATGGGGCCGTTGCCCTACTCAAGAGGAAGGAAAATTTAGGCTTGAATCTTTGGGTTTGGCCCGCAGCGGTGAAGAATGTGGTAGGGGGAGGAGAAGGCAGGGGGCACACGCGGCCACTGTCAACCCAAGATCCTCAACTCTCTGATGTTCGTATGATGACTTATGCTGCCGAGTCTTGGGTAAAACAACAGCCCACGTGCGTTCATTCCAGATGGTGATTGGACGAGGCACGACAGCCAGTAGTGCCACGATCCCCCGGCCATATCGCCTCTTAGGTGCATGTCGCGATGAGAATGGCTGCCGATCGCTGTCAGTGCCATCACGACAGCCGCAGCGAAGGCCTTACGGGAATCCGGCACATCTTCACGGATTTGCTCATTAGCTCGCGTGTCAGGAATGCTGACTGGGCGGGGGACTATCCAATGAGGGATATTCATTATGACGCTGTCTCAAGGTACGCGCTCAGGTCCTGGCTTGCCTTGTCCTGTCAGATTTTGAATGTAATCCTGTGGGGGCCGTTCTACTGATGGCCTCCCTCTTTTGCAAATTTTCAGGGGCCCCGAGAGTGGCGGGCTATCTTGGTGCTTACGCTCCCGGGGCTCTTGGAATGGACATGCTTACGGCCCGGGTGTTCGGCTTTGAGGAGAAGGATGGGATCGGGCCACTAGCCAAATGTGAGAGATCTCATGCTTCTTCGTGAGTAATCTTGATACCAGCATGGAGTAGTAGATCAATATTCAGTGATCGGATCATCCGAGCCGCTGCTATATTTGGGGTCCAGTGCTTGTGGAGGGGGCTGGGTGAAATGGGCTGTGAGCCTGTGGTAAATGAGTGACACTGAGACACAGGGGAGGGGAGGGGAAAATAGGCATTAGAGGAGAATGCATTGCCGGTAGACCCCAGGAAAAACCACTAGGTTTTGTTATCTGAAGTGGAGGAAATGCTACGTGCTCAAGCCCTGTGGTAATAATAGAAACCAACCACATAGCCCAGTAACCCCGACAGCTTTTCCCTCTTTGAGCTGCCTGGGGCTGAACGCTAAGAGCCCAGAACGCCAATACTGGGAGCTTAGGGCCAATATGGAGGCATGAAGTATTCGTACGCCGGTGGGGACCGTTGCTGACATTGACATGCTTCACTGGCAGGGACACAGCTCCCTCCTCCGCTGATTAATGATTCACCGCAGTACGTGTCTCCCCAAAACGTGGAACAAGGAGCCTCGTAAGTTAAGGCCAGGACATGGTAGGGCTGACTTGGGATGGGCGAGGGCAAGGGACCTTGGTGGTCTTTAGGTTGAAGCTACGAATCCGCTGGTCTCTCGGCTGACCCTAAAAATGCCTTGGCCAGTGCTCTGACTATTGCTTCTCGGGGATAATGGCGCTCGCCACTCTGTGATACAGACGGGACACGGCACAGGCCTGACTCTAGCCCCTCCAGCTAGGTTGTACAGCCGCGTGCCACAGCAACTTCGGTCAGAAAACAAACAGGCACCATTGTCTCCAACAATTGATGTGAGGCTTGGCAGGTCCCACCTGCTGCTGGCTGCGTGGCAGAGCAGATTTCAATCCGTCTGCTTGTATTGGGCCTAACTTTCAGGCTCCACGCACAGCTCTCCCCCCAGCCCAGCCCAGCCCAGAGAGCTAGACCGGTCCCTTTGCTTGTCCCCTGCTGCTGTGGCTTCTTCTTATGCGGGTGTGTCTAGGCACTTGGACACTTGGACGGCAGATGTTGCCGGGATGTTGCAGTAGCCCAGCAAACGAGATTGGTGCTGAGGTGAGAACATATTTACACTACCGGCGCGCCTCATACATTTCTTGGCCATTGCCGTCTTTTTCCTTCCCTCCCGGGTCTCTCCAATTCCTCAGAGCGCTGTCTCGCATCGCCTGATCCTGGGTAATACCGAGAGCCATCTGGGTTGGACGACTAAACACCCTCTCCCTCCATCTTGAAGCAGCGACAATGGCGGGCAGCGACCACGAGGATGGCCCCGAAGGCCACAAGCTCAAGAAGACAGGCACCTTTCGCATGGCCGCATCGCGATTGAGTCTCTTCAACAACCCGTTAAAGACGCACGATGAGGAGGACGACGAGCATTTGATCGGATCCGAGCACCAGCACCAGCACCACCACAGCTCCTCTGTCGAGTCGGCCAACCTGAAGCCTGTGGACGATGAGGAGGAGTCACCCCTGCAGTTCTCAAAGGTATGTCTAGAATCTTCCCTCTGCTGCACGATTGGTGTCGTTCATGAGCCAGTTGATATCGCCAAACTTAAAGAGAATGACAGACGGCTAACTAAGAGGTAATTTAGCGAGAAGCTGCATCGACCTCTGAGGTAATTAACTAGAAACCAAGATGCTGCCTGCCGCGGCCCCGTTCACTCACTGACACCTTCGTCCAGCTGTTCTACGACTTGTGGTTCGTCGCCAATCTCACAGTCTTTGCCACAGTGCACCCCATCACCACGTTAAGCACATTGGTCTCCTTCGTGGGATTCTTCTTGTAAGTGGTGACTTGATCGCTAATCATTCTTTTCTCCCAACACATTCGTTTTTCGCCACTCACTTCGGTACGGTCGCCTGAACCTAGCTAATTGTGTCCAGGCTGCTTTGGAACACCTGGTTCATCACCACAGTTTTCGATGCTCGCTTTGGTCAGGATGGTATTTTGCCACGACTCTGCCGTGCCTGCCACCTGGCCGTCATGGTTGGGTTCGCTGTTGTTGGTGTTGCCTTTGACTCAAAGTCCCTGATTCGACCCATCATCAAGGCCACTTGTAAGAACCATCTTCTACGCACCCCGAGTGCTGGATGTAAAAGGGGACCAGCCCGTTGCTGACAGTATGGTTGCAGCACTCTTCTTGGCTCTATCAAGACTGGTACTCGCTCTCCAGTACGCCTTGATTCTTTTCCATGCTCGCCACCACTGCAGGAGCCGAAAGCCGCTCATTGTCGCTGTGCTTCTCCACATCCTGCCATTTATTGGATACCTCATTGCCGGTATCGTCTCGAACAAGAAGGAGGACCAGCAGCTGTTGTATGTGTGGTACGGTATTGGTTTGATGGAGCTCCTCTCCATCATTATTCACGCGACCGTTTCCAAGACTCTCAGTTTCGAAGGAACTCACTTCAACGAGCGACTCAACCTCTTGACGCTTATCATCATCGGTGAAGGTGTCATTATCCTCTTGAAGAATGTGACCAAGATTGTCGAATATACCTATCTGAAGGGCATTTCTACCTCCTGGTGTAAGTGATGGCACAGTCAAGACGCGTATTTTGCTTCCACCGTCGGGAGGCATTAGCTGACTTCTTACCTAGCCCCTGCTTTGATCGGTATTCTGATCTGTTCTGCCGCCATTCTGTACATCACCTTCCAGCTCTACTTCGACTGGATGCACCACCACAACCATATCGCCCCCATCCGCCAGGCTTTCTGGACACTCATCCACTTACCGTTCCATGCAGCATTGGTTCTACTGGCCGAGGGCGGTGGCCAGTGGGGGATTTGGTGGCGCGCCACTGAGTCGTACAATGAAGCTGGCAACAAGCTCTTGAAGGTGGTGAAATCCATCATGGAGGAGTCACCTGTCAAATCATCCGACGTCGCCGAAGCTCTCCAGGAGGAAGCCTATGGTATCATGAAGAAGTATGGCGCCGATGTGGAGGAGGACAGCAAGGATATCAAGGGCATGGAGGAAGTGTTCAAGAACATCTCCTCACTGTCTGACTCACTGTGGGTGAAGGGCGACGAGAGCGAAGACTACCAGACTTGGATTGATAGCGTGCTTTCCATCACGACTTCGGTTTTCAACTCGATCAGCAAGGCTTTCGGCCTCGTCATCAAGGAGAAGAAGGAAAAGCAGACGGCAACCTCTGTCAATTGGCAGGATGCTGAGATGGCCGCAATCCAGCAGACCCAGGAGCGACAGGAGCTGGTCGTGAGTACCCAACCCATTCTAGTATTTTGCTTCGCAGGGGACCCAACTAACTTGGTTGCAAATAGTTCACGTACTTGTTCGTGAGCGCTGGTATTGTGCTCATTTTCCTTATGACCATGCATCTACTCTCCAAGCAAAAGGGATGGTCGATCTTCAACATGTTCCGAGTGATCCTCGTCTTCCTCATTGGTATTGGTCTCGGTCTCGTGCCAGTCCTTTCCACCAACGAAGCCCACCTCGTTACCTTCCTTCTCACGCCTTGGCAGCTGCCTGCGATCACGATTTCGTACTTTGTTGTCCTCATCATCACCCATCTGCCTCACCCTCCCCGAATCTACATTAAGCGGTCCGAGATCCAGGACATCGAGATGAGCCAGAAGCCCGGCATGGAACCCTCCCGGGCACCAAACCACCAAGCCCAGGGCATGGCACCGACCGCGGCTTACGATCCCAACGCCGCCTACGCAGCAGGCGGTTACTCAGACAACGTTGGCCCGCAGGCTGCTCCCTACGATCCCACGGCCACTTCCCAGGCCGCCACCGCCGGCTACCCCGGTTACTTCCCTGGTCAGCATGACGACACCACCTACTACGGAGGTTCTGCCGTGCAGATGCCTCCCATGCCACCTCCGATTCCAGACTCAGGCCCAGTCCCGAAACGCGGCATGACCTTGAGGAGAGGCTTGACCATCATGCAGCAGGCGGCGAGGAGTATCCATATCGAGCGGGCGCCTTACAGCCCTATTAATGATGACGGGTACAACAACGCTGACCGCAGGATCGGGGGCCTCTACCATCACGGTTAGCCGAGGGAGCTGACTCGAGACGGGAAGGGGCAAAAATCTACTTTGAATCGGCGTTTTGATGGTCATGGACACGCATTTTTACGAGCGGTGATGCAGTTGTATTTATAATCTGGCATGGTGCTTTCTTCTATTTTCACCCTGATATAGCGTTTCGGGTGTCCTGAGCGAACATAATTAGCTTGCAGGTTTACGTTTACACATATATCTATATACTAGACTACTCATGAGCATATGGAAATTATATTGAACGATCCAATGACAGCTGGAACCACGATCAGAAGTCTATGTTAGTGCTAAATTATACCAAGGTTAGCTTCTGTAGAAATTTCCTAGGCAAGTTCAAAATACAGCCAAAATTAGCTACAAGCATGTGCCAGTCTCTGGATCGTCATTGCTCATCCCCTGATGCCGTCGGGATTATTAAGCTCGGCCGGTATTTTACAACTGCCGACCACCGTTCGCGATCCTGAATGGCTGGTTATAACGGACTTAAGAAACGCGAAAACTGACCCGCATGCCATCGAACAACGCTTGCATGTCCCGTGTGCGATTTCGAGGACCGTTTAGAGTAATTCATAATTCCAAGCCTTAACAGCGGTTTCTTAGACCATTTCGGGTAATGTACAACTCCTGATCCGAACAGCGGAGTTCCGATGACCATCTTGGTCAACGAGGTTGGCTCTGTTGTGGTGATGATGATAGAGGTTATATATGGCTTATAATTCACTTCTTGCAATTTGAAATGAATCTACATCACCTTCATCTGAACTACATCTGACACCGTGACAATTTCATCTTACACAAACACTTTGGCCGGTTCATTGACTAATTAAACATGTCTGCTTCCACTTACATGGACGAGGCCGGTAATCTGGTTGTTCCCTCCCTTATTGACGGAAAGCCAGTCATCCAGCCCTCGACAAGAAACTTCCCCGTTTACGTTGCCGCAGAAGAACGCGTCCTGCACCATGGACAGACTGCCACTCCCGAGTTGGCTGCCCGCGCCATCGCCTCGGCCGGTCAAGTCTTCAAGACGTACAAGAGGACCCCGGTCGACGAGCGATACCACATGTTGCTGAGGGCGGCTGATATCCTGGAAAGAAAGGTGGAGGAAGGTGCTAATCGTCAGTCTGCCGAGACGAGTGCTGCCAAGACGTTTTCGCTCTTCAACGCAAAGCAGTTGCCCAAAATCTGCCGCGAGATCGCTGGTGCCATGAAAACCACTCTCGCGGGTGAGATCACTCCCACCCTAACGGGCAACCACCAAATGGTTTTCAAAGAACCTGTTGGAGCTGTTCTTCTAATCATGCCGTAAGTCGCTTTTGTCGAGATTGAAAGAGATCGGACACAAAATGCTAACGACGTTGGCAGATGGAACGGCGCGCTGGCCCTGCCGTGCCGAGGCCTCTCCGCCGCGCTCGCTGCGGGCTGTACGGTTGTCTTGAAGGCGTCTGAGCTCTGTCCCTGGACTCACTATTTTCTCGTCGAGACGTTCCTGGAGGCCGGGTTTCCTCCAGGTTCGGTGAACATGATCATGTCGGAGCGTACGGAAGCCCCTGCCGTGACGGAAGCGATTATTTCTCACCCGTCCCTCGCCAAGATCGAGTTCATCGGAAGCGCACCCGTCGGAAAGCAGATTGGTGCCGTGGCAGCAAAGTACTTGAAGCCGGTCATCATGGAGTTGGGCGACCAGAGTCCCCTTATTGTCCTTGATGACGCGGACCTGGAAAAGGCTGCCCGGGACGCCATCGCCGGGTGTATCGCGTGCCACGGCCAGCTCTGCTTCGGAACGGAACGCATCATTGTGCAGAGAGGTATCAAGGAAAAGTTTTACGAGTTGCTCCGGGCTGCTCTTGCAAACGCCCCGCCCACGGGAGCGGCTGTCACGAAGTTTTTTGCTGAGCGAGCCAAGGGCTGGGTCGACGAAGCTGTCCAGAAGGGCGCCGAGTTCCTTGCTGGGAAGAGCGAGTGGACTGGGCCGGCGTCGTTCACTCCTTCGGTCTTGATCAACTTGCCCAAGGACTGCTACCTGTACGACAACGAGGGATTCTGCCCGACCATGTTCGTCGTCGAGGTCGACACGGATGAAGAGGCCATTCTCGAGGCCAACTCTCGTGACGGTGGCCTGTCTGCTTCCGTCTATACTACCAACTGGGAGCGTGGCCTCAACATGTCCAAGAGTCTTGATTTCGGTAACGTGCAGATCAACCTCCAAACTAATCAGGTTGAAGGTAAGTGGTCTCGACCAACAAGTCGCTTCCAAACGCCATTGTATCTAACTTGCTTTCACAGCGACGGGCCCTGTTACTGGATGGAAATCGAGCGGATATGGAAGCGGGTTTGGGCGATACAGCATTGAAGAGTTTATACATCTCAAGACTGTGGCCTTTGGACCAACTAGCATTAATCAGTTGAGCAATAGTCAACAGGGTTATGAAAGGATGAACTAATCAGCAGGACAAGGAATGTATTCTACTTGAGAACCGAATTCTGTAACAAGATATCTATCTTCTCGTACATTTAAGGGACAGAAAAAGAGCAATTTAGCCTTGAGCTCAACTTAATTGCATGTATCATACAGAGTGAGTTGAAATAATCCTCGCGAAGCTTGTGGGCTATGGTGTCTGCTTCCAGAGGTTCTCGGGACAACTCAAACTAACAAAATATGAGAACGGAAGTTTGACCCAAGAATTTGAAGAGGATACGTTGTGGGAATTGATGTGGTTTGGTAAGGGCTATGATAAATGAGACGGGTCGAGTTTGCTGTGTTGTGTGCTTCTGATGGGATACCTAGTTGGACATAGGGTATACTGAATTTCTGTCATTTTATATTCCGGTCTCAAGGGCCTCTATTCTCTGTAGATTGTAAAAGATCATGACTTGACGACACATTCGTAGCAAGAGTTGTGGCGAAGTCTTGCAAACGAATCTTATCTCGTCATGTGCATATTCTCGGTGACATGGGGAGATTTTGGCTCCTTTAATCGCCATTCGAAGAGTTTAGCAAACGAATATAAAAAAATTCTTTCAAAATGTAGTGGTCTTAGGTCAGGGCATTTACGGTTTGGCCATGGACTTGGAGTAAGCCATTGCTGAGCCAAGCGTAGTACGACAGAATCACTCCAATTGAGTGTCAATCAGGCATATTGCTCAATGCCTAATGGAATTTTTAACAGGGCCACCTGTGTAGATATACTGTAGATATATATTTTGTGAAGCCAGATGGTAGGTCGTTAAACGATAGCGTGTCCTTGTACTTCATTTCCAACCCCTGTTTTCCCTCTGGTGCATCGATGCTTGATGGCGACACTGCGGGGATTTCAGCCGCTGGAAGATGGAATGATCATGTCTCAGTGCGAGATATCGTGGTCGCAAAAAATGCACACCGAGTTTCTGGCGCGAGGAGAACCCCCAGGCATCGAATGAGACCGAAGACAGCGATGAGCAAGCCAAGAGAAGGACATTGAATTAGCTGCTGCTTTCGGCTGGTCAGTCTAGTCTGGGCTTTGATGGTTGGCTCGCTTCCTCGTGATTATTGGCACCTTGCAGACACTCCCCACTCCAACCTCCAGTTGCTGCTACAGCACATCTGCAGAGCAGCGGTCGAGTCCATCACTTATCAGGGCACCTTCCGGTTCCAGCTACTCTCGACTGGTGATATCACCCCTCAGGCCCCGGGAAATACCACTGTGCTGCCCGTGATCGGCAGGTCGACGCTGGACACTGGAGCAGGCACATTCAAGGTGAGGGGGAGGGCCAACATGGCTCGTGGTGGTGGCCAGCTGTTGCGTAACGCGGTGATCCGCGCCAGCAAAACCAGCCTGGGCTCAACCATCTGGTCCGACATTCAATCGACATACCAAGCCGTAATGAAGCCACTTACCGTCGCGTCGCAGGCGCTGCTGGTCGCGCAAGGCCTAGCAGCTGAGCCGTGCAAACAGCGGTTGACGCCTGAGAAGCTCGAGGCAGCCCTCACCTCGGAAGGGTAATGACACACACGAGCACCTTATTATCCCGCCCTAGCTGACCTTTGATATCGCTTGCAGACTTGAGAACAACCTGTGGCATCTTGATCGCATCGGCACTGAGAACAAAGGGAACAGGGCATTTGGCACGCCCGGCTACAAAGCCTCGTCCGACTACCTGCTTGAGCAGATCGGTGTCGAGGGGCCCGATGGAGATTTCGACATCTGGAAGCAGTACTTTAACCACACCTACGAGGAGACTCGCGAAATCGCCCTCACCGGGCCCGATGGCGAGGACGTGGATGTGTATACTCTCATCTACAATCATGCTACGCCAGTACCCGATGGCATAACGGCCGAGCTTGCTGCCATCCCCGTAGATGACACACGAGGTCAGTAGCGTACAGGACATGAGTCGAGTGCCTGCATCTAACGCGCCCATAGGTTCTGGCTGCTATGAGGATCAATGGTCGGGCATCGATGTCACCGGAAAGCTCGCGCTTGTGAAGCGAGGCGTTTGCAGCATCTCCGACAAGATCAAACTGGCCAAGAGCCACGGCGCCCTTGGTGTCGTCCTTGTCCACAACACCGAAAACACGCCCAACACCGGCACCTTGAGCGCGGACAACATCGGTCTTCTTGTCCCCGTTGGCATGATCAAGCTGGCGGTCGGGGAGGCCTGGTTCGGGAGGATTGCAGGCGGCGAGGTCCTCACCGTGACCTTGCTCGTGGATTCATTCTTCGAGGAGCGCGAGTCGTGGAACATCTTCGCCGACACCAAGGACGGCGACCCAGAGAGCATCATTGTCCTCGGCGCCCATCTCGACTCCGTTCCCGCCGGCCCAGGCATCAACGACGACGGCTCGGGCGTGACGGCACAGATTGAAATCGCCAAGGCACTCCGTCAGTTCCGCGGCTTGAAGAACAAGATTCGCCTCGCATGGTGGGGAGCTGAAGAGCCTGGACTCGTCGGCTCGCTGTATTATACATCCCACCTGAGCGAGGAGGAGGCCGACAAGATCCGGTTCTACTTCAACTATGACATGATTGGCTCCCCCGTGCCCGTGTATGGCATCTATGTCGGGGACAATCCGGACGACAAGGTCGGCGCGCAGCTGCTTCTCGATTACCTGGTGGCCAAGGACAAGCCGGCGTATTTCGGTAGCTTTGGGACCGGCTCCGACTATGTTGGCTTCCTCAATCTGGGCATCGCATCTTCAGGAGTCCAGACGGGTGGAGGAATCCCCGCGGATCCTTGCTACCATCTGGCGTGCGATGTCTTTGGAAATGTCAATTTGGATCCTTTGACCGTCAACACCAAGGCGGCTGCAGTGGCCGCAGCTACTCTCGCCCTCCAAGACGAGCTGCCACGCAGAGTGAAGACTACGCTCAACCCGCGCAGCAAGAACAGAATTAGAGCTCAATTTGACTCGTGGCGGACTGCACGGGCTGAGGCGGTAGACTCTCACAAATGTGCCGGTGACTCGAAGCACACGGTGTAAACGAAGGACGGAGCGACATCGTCGGTGTATCGTGTGTCGAACTCACGGCCGGTTCTTTCTTTCTTCGGGACACTCATGAAATTTGGGAGGACTGGTCAATGCCGGTTTGTTTTGGTTGTTTATTATCGGCGGGCGGATCCGGAAGACAGGTACAACATCGAGGATGCTTGATCCCAGAAGCTGCATATGGTTGGGTCCGGGGAGGTAACTCTTTGCTTTTTCCCTCCAGACCAGCCCCTCTGCAGAGGAGTTTGCTTTTTTTAATTCTTTTTCTTTTGCGGTTTGGCGCTATCGAAAGTCCCAAGTCCAGCTTCCCTCCACCCTTTCCTTGTCTCCTCCAGATCCCTCCCATCAAACCAATAACTCGAATGGATTGGGTAGAAAGCAATCGAGATCAATCTAGCACTCGGAGATGTCCTATAGCTGAGATATAATATAGCCACTTCCATGCCCAAGACCCCACACAACCAGCTGATGGAAGCTGCAAATCATCCAATTTTTCTCCTTATGGCGGCATAGACTCACTTGCATAAACAATCTACCCCACTGAACAGCAGACACGTTGATTGCCGCGAAGCTCGTCGCATGAATGAGGAGTGGCTCTTCCCGGTGAGCACAATACGGGCCAATTGGGGATCCTCGTCTCACGCAAGGTCTGGGCTCTGCCGTCGCTAGTGAATCTGTTCCCGCAGCAAGGTGCAATGTATCATGTACGATCTCGTCTGCTCGCCCAGAGGCTTCCAGTTCTCCTGTTCCCGGTGGGACTGCAGCAGGAACTGCGCATGCAATCAGCTACCTGTTTGTCTCATGTACATCCTAATAAAAGATATTCCCACACATGCCGAGCCGCGAACCCTTTTCGTCCACTCTTGTTCCCCTGTAGTAACCGCTTGTTGTGAGCTGGCGATGCGTCTGTCCCCTCCAACCTCTTACCAATACCACTCTCCTGCCCTCGTCGCCACCAGGGGATATTTGATCCGCATTGCGAGTGAATGAGAACTGGACGCCCAGCGTTGCAATCATCACCCTCTTCTCTCTTCTTTCCAGCCGTATCGCTCCGAAGGCTCTGCGCTGTCGTCTGCCGACTCGTCAGTCCCATCGAATCCACCTCGGCAATCGTCCTCGCAAATCGCCGCGCCATCCACTCACATCAGCCCATCTCATCTCATCCCCGGATACTTGCTCGACGCCGACTCTCATTCAAGGGGAACAGGCCCCTCTTCCCAACCTCTCCGGGCCTGATCTGGGCCGGTCCCTTCTCGATTCTTTTTCGCCCCTTCATGCAGGAGACGTGGCAATGCCAACAGAAGCGTTACAGCAGACGAAAATTTGAAATCATGGTCAATGCCTCCCTCCGTCAAAGATCTAGTACTTAAGCTTGAGAGGAGCCCGTCAACGGAGCCCCCTTCTCCTCATCAATTCATTCCACCGCCTTACTACTCGCCAACAATCAACTCTTTCATCCAACAACAACTCTCTCGCCAATCCTCCACCAACTCACTCAAAATGTCTGCTCCTGCGTGAGTCTTCACCCACCACGTCCTTCCCACAATTTGGACACTGAGCACATCAGTCCCTCAGAAACAGTCTTTCTGTAGCTAACCACGCTCATTCCTAGTGCTCTCGCCCGCACCTCCGGCTCCAGCGCCCATGAAGGTCTTGTCGTCCCCCTTCCCACCGCCACCGGCCTCTCCCAGCCTGCTGGTAAGTCCACTATCACTATCACTCAGCTCATCCATCCAGTCACTGATCATCTTGCATGACAGGCCAGCTCCTGAAGGGTGCCACCCACGACGACGGCAGCCTCAAGGATGCCTCCCTCCTCCTCGGCATCAAGCTTGATCTTGAGGCCGAGGTTCACCTGACTGCCCGTGTCAAGGGTGACATTGTTGTTGGTCTTTACTAAGCGGTTGATTTTGTAAAATATATGATATGATTTGGCCAGGAACGCATATTGGCTAGTCGGTTAAAAAATAATACCATTCAAACCTCTCCAGAAACTGGTTCCCCTTCAAGTGAATTGATTCCTCACGGTTTCAGGTGTTGATCCTGTGAAAACACAAGATACAATACCAGCATGAAACTCTCACGTGCATGTTCTATGTCTTGTCCCCCCTACAATTCATACGATCTAAGAAACGACCTCGAGCCCGACCCGACTTCGCGCCCCGGACATTCTTGGAACGGCTTACAGTCTGCCTTGCAAAACACATCCTTCTTATCCGGTAGCTCGCCCGTCTCCATGTACGCCCTTATAAACTCGTCCCTGCACTTTCCCGGCGTGTCGATAGTCCCATGCCCGACATTATCTTGGATCAGCACCACCGATCCAGGATGCCCCTTGGCGACTTCATACGCGTTCGCCAGCGGCGTAACGGGGTCAATGAGGCTCGAAACTATCAACAGAGGTGCCGCGGGCTTGCCGTCCACCCCGCTTGGGTCGTGCTCTGGCGTAACCCACGGTCCTGAGAAGGTGTAGTTGGCCCGGATGCGCCATCCGGAGCAGGCGAGGCGGATTGCAGACCAGAAGCCGCCGAAGTCTGGTGAGTCCTTCTTGAGCCCGCCGAGGTATTCCTGGAACTTCTCGACGGTCATGTCTACCTGGGACTCGCCGTCACCGCAGGCAATGGCGTGCTGCGCCTCCTTGACCCAGGGATATGCGTATGCGCTGGGCTGGCGCGAGGGGCAGCTGTCGGTCGGTTTTGGGATCTTGAGGTGTTGGACAAGCCGGGTGAAGTTCCCAGCCAGGGCATCGGCCAGGGTCGACGCAAGATCCGGGAAATCCTCCATGGGGTTGTAAAGCGGGACGAATATTCTGTAAATGATGTCCTGCTTGGTGATGGTGGTAACGGTGTCGGGGGAGATGTAAACCTCTGGGGTTTCGTCCAATCGATCGATGAGGTTTCGGACCTTTCTTTCAATGTCTGCTGGGGTTTTGTCTGTTGAGTCGTAAAGCGCACAGCGAGTACCGGCTTCGAAGCATGTATCCCAGAGATAGTCGAGGGCCTTTTGGGTGTCTTTCAGGTTCAGGATCCAGGTCTTGATGTGTCAATTAGTTTATTGTGTTGTTATTTCGCACAGAATAAGACACACTTACGGCATTGTAATAATCAATAGGGTCCTCGACCGCTTCAAGGATCATGCGTCCAACACGACCGGGAAACATGGAAGCAAATGTGTTTCCAAGCACGGTCCCATATGAGAATCCCCAGTACTGGATTCTAGGTGTCGCTGTCTGCTCTGCGTTCTTGCGAGAGCCCAACGGTATCTGGACGTCTTCGAAAGTCTCGTCTCGTGTGGCTGTCTCATTGCGCATCTCGGCCAGTACATCGACCATCTGAACCATATCTCTCGCAACGCTGCTTGTAGACACGAATGCACGGATATTCTCCGTGGCATCTGTTGCCTCACAAAGCTTGCCAACCATCGCTGCCTGTGCAAACTTCCTCTTGAGTATTTCCGGCACTGCATCGGGCTTGCCCATTGAGCGATCCTCGAGGAGATACCCATTCCGTGTATACTCGTCCCGAAAGCAATCCGCATTCGGGGTGCTCAAACCGACGCCCCGTGGGTCAAACGACAGGATCTCATATTTCTTGTTACCGTCCAGGATCTTCTGCGTCCGCTCGCCCAGATTCAGCACCAAGTTGATCCCCGAGGCGCTCGGCCCGCCTGGATTCGTGAAGACGGTCCCGCCAAACGAGGGATCAGTCTCGTCCACCACGGCAGGGCGCGCAATGACTGCCAATGTGACGCGGGCAGGGTTCGACGGGTTGAGCCAGTCCAGAGGAACCAGCAGTTTAGCGCACTTGTGTCCATCGTAGCAGGGCTTATATTTTAAAGTCGCGGATGGCTCAAGCACCGACCAGTCAAAGTCAGATACGTCGTGTTTTTTGGGCTCAACAGCGTGGACGAGCCCCGTGGAGAGCGACCATGTCGCAATAGTCTGGAATAACTTCATTATGCGGTCAAAGGGGGTCTGAACGCGTGGTGTTTCTCTTTATCGTATCCAGACACGGTAATAGAACGTATCTAAGGCAGCCACGCACGCAGGATTATCACATGAACGATATAGAATGAGCGAGGGGGGATGAGAGACGTTCAAGGGCATGATGACGGAATGGTGCCTGAGTGAAACACAAAAACGGGTAACACACCCGAGCGATTGACTACCCTATACCCGCCATGTTGCAGATCTGAGTCGTTCAGATGGGTTCTAAACCGCGTTTCTCTCTCACAAAGTTGTTCAATTTTAATGGCATGTGAAGTGCTAGTTATAGGTCGGTATGTAAAGGAGCCATGTAGACTTGAGCACGACTTTGCATAATCATCGACAAAATACTTTCGTTTTGTGTGTCGTGAAGTCTTTCATGGAGCTGTCACCGTCGGTCAAGCCGTCGAACATTTACTATTCAACTCAATTTCCAAAACCCCTCCTCAGTCCTAAATCTTTATATCCTGAGAGACTTATCAATGAACTTTCAGATTAATCCTACGACACAAGTAGCCTATTTAGGTGAGCTTCTCCATCAGTGCGCACATGTTAATGATGGCACTCAAAATACGAAGGAAAACGAAAGTAACACTTCACTTTGAGCTGCACTGTCTCGTGATACATACAATAATCGGTTAGTCATGTATTGACCCTCTACCAACTCGTATACACCGGAAACAGCGAGGGGGCAGAATACCCAGGATGTGCACTAGATCCCTCTACGCCCATGAACTCTGCAATAGGTATCAAGATTCTCTTTATTTGCCTTTGCTACTTTCCCAATCCGATCCTCATTGCATAGCTTGAAACAAATAGGCGCTGATTGACGGTATGCGCTTAATCTGGAGCATAATGTATGCGTTATAACTGTACATAAGCGCTGGATTTCGGCAATAGGCTATTTTGGATGGAACTTTGGGAATATTTTGAAGTAATGAGTACCAGATAATGAGCTCATTGGGATGTATGTGTTGTGTATAGTATAGAAACCTCGTATCCTTCAAGTCGCGGCGCGAATATGTCTGTTCTTGGCTACGCCGGGTTTCATCCATCGAGGCGATGCAGCCAGCGCTGGCAATAATTGACCTCATCAGTATCAGTATTAGCAAATGGCCTTCCAGCGAGACGCCAAGGGCCTTCCGGTTCTGACAGCATAGCCACCGAATGGGGTTTCAATTTCATTGTGCCAAGGGTGTGTCACTGCTTACAATCTCCGCTATTTGCTCACGATCCGTCTTGATTGGCCGTTGCGGAGTCGAGCCAATGGAGATCTCCTTGGCTGAATCCTTCGGCACGGGGTTTCAGTGGCCTTTGCGCTGTTGATTGATTTCCCTGTGCTGGGCTTCAAGTCACTTGATTTTTTTCTCGTCATTCACGCAATAATCTTTAATACCTCGTATTCCTTTCTCGCTCCGTAGAGCTGCTTGTAGAGACACACTCGTTTGAAAGTCTGGCATTCTTGTATCTTCTTTCTCCACTCTCGTTCGAATTCAAATTTTACTTCTCATCGCAATCATGGGTAGAGGACTCGCTTTGGCAGTGTTGGCGTCGCTGGTGTGCAGCCCCCTGATGGTGGCTGCAGCCGATGACAGCCTCAAAGTGGACAGCCGTGACAACATCCTCAAGTCGGCCGGCACCGTTGCCAAGAGCCTGATGGACGAGTACAACAAGGGCGAGATTCCCGGTCTGCTGTCCGACGAGTACTACTTCTATGAGAGCGGCACTTTCATGAGCACTTTGGTTGACTACTGGCACCTCACTGGCGACTCCACCTACAACGATGCGGTCAAGAAGGGCCTCCTGTTCCAGGTCGGCTCCGAGGACAACTTCATGCCCGCCAACCAATCCAAGAACCTAGGCAATGACGACCAGTGCTTCTGGGCCCTGGCTGCCATGCAGGCTGTGGAGAGCAACTTCACCAGCCCTTCCTCGGATGAGCCTCAGTGGCTCACATTGGCCCAGACCGTGTTCAATAACCAAGCGCAGCGCCTCGAGGCTGCTTCTGACACGTGTGGCGGCGGTCTCCGATGGCAAATCTTCAGCTACAACGCCGGTTGGGACTACAAGAACAGTATGTATACTCTCCCACCCCATTGATGGTCAGTTTGAATGCTTACTCTTCTGCTTCAAAAGGCATCTCCAACGGCTGTTTCTTCGACCTTGGAGCTCGCCTTGCAAGACACACCGGCAACACCACCTATTCCAAGACTGTTGTTGCTGCGTATGACTGGCTCGAGAAGTCCGCCCTCGTCAATGGAACATCCGGAGTGGTCTACGACGGGTCGACCATTGCCCAGGGCAACTGCTCCAAGATCGACAAGACGGAATGGTCCTATGCTGCCACTATTTTGAACAACGGCGCTGCCTACATGTACAACCAGGTACGGGCCTCTTCCTTCTGATCGTATGATGTTGAAATATTAGCTGACATATCTTGCGTGATAGACTACCGGCGATGAGCAAAAGAAATGGCAAGACCGCGTTGATAAGTTCACCGACTCCATCCTCAGCAAGTTCTTCACCAGCGGCATCGCCTACGAGCCTGCTTGTGAGACTGCCGACACATGTGCCGTCGACCACGTCACCTTCAAGGGTATCACTATCCGCTGGCTCGCTGCCGTCAGCCAGCTCGCTCCCTTCACCGCGGACAAGATCCTGCCCGTCCTGAAGACGTCGGCCGAGGCCGCTGCAAAGTCATGCACCAGCTCCAGCTGCAGCTTCTCCTGGAACGACACAAACATCAAGGGGCCTAAGTCATCCGGTATCGGGGAGCGGCTGAATGCCTTGGCTGCCATCTCGAACCTCCTCATTGCAGATGCGGCTGGGCCGAGCAAGGGATCGGAGAATGCAACCGAGTCCACTGGATCTTCGCCATCGCAGACCGCCGGGTCATCGCAGGCCTCGTCGTCAACCGACAAAGGAGCCGCCGGCAAGGGAATGGGACTGTCTGTCGCTCTGTTGACCACCGGGCTTCTTGCCTCCGCTTGGATCAGTCTTGGCCTCTAAGGATGCTGTTACTGTGGGATGCTCAAAATACCTGGTATAAAGGTTATTCAATATCACTGTACCAACATTTGCATGCCGTTAGTATTACAAACTATTATAAATGACATGGGACCTTTCTGGATACGGTTCTAGAAATTCTTCATGTTTAGCTATCTCGGCAAATATGTACTGGACAAACTGGCTAAGGCCAGTTTGCGAGCCAGTGTATCCCAGGATGCGCACTATTAGCAATCACAAGCCGTTTATTCATTTTTTCACCAATCAGTAGCTAAGCCGAAAGAGAAAGTGTAAAGAAGTATAAAATGTTTTTGGTATTTCGTTTAAAAGATAGGCTAGTGGCTAGCGATGGTTGATGGGTTGTTCCTCTCAAACAGAGCCAGACTCAATCCATGATCCCTCTACCAGCTGCTTTCAGGAGCAACCTAGTAGAGACCAACAACGACATCACCCTTGACACGGGCAGTCAGGTGGACCTCGGCCTCGAGGTCGAGCTTGATGCCGAGCAGGA
This sequence comes from Clonostachys solani, assembly GCA_902141235.2. NCBI lineage: Eukaryota > Fungi > Ascomycota > Sordariomycetes > Hypocreales > Bionectriaceae > Clonostachys > Clonostachys solani. Next base: position 366,219 of record CABFOC020000018.1, on the reverse strand, counting down.
GAGCGGCATCCTTCAGGTTGCCGCTGTCGTCAGCAGCACCCTTGACGATCTGGCCTGTGATTGCGAGAGCGGTTAGCGATGGTTCTGCTTGCTAATTGCGGGGGAAGATGGGTTTTGTAGAGGGCTTGACATACCAGCAGGGGCAGAGAGGCCGGTGGCGGTGGGCAGGGGAACCTGGAACTGGGCACTGTGGAAGGTTGGTTAGCGTCTACATTCATTCTCTTGAAGCATCCAATCAATGGCAAGCTTCTGAGGAGCAAGATGTGTTCGCTTACGGGGCAGACATGTTGATGGTTGGTTTAAAAACGGGGGGTTTTTAAGTGGTGGATGAGAGTGGATTGTTGAAGTTGTAAGTGATGATGAGAAAACGAAACAGTTTGGTCGGGGAGAGGAGCTCCTTTTATCTTCTTTCGTGAAGAATTGAGGCAACATCTCCCTGCTCATTGTTGCAAATACCACATTATGCAAAATGCTACGTTTTCCTTTTTTCCCTCGGTTTTTGCCTCGCTCATTGAGATGGCTGGTATGCCAGCTCAGTGTAGCAATGCAGATCAGGCAGAATCTCCATCGCATTACCGTGCCCCTGCAGATGATGAAGCGCGTCCAGCTCAGCTCACTTCCTGCAGCGAGTAATCTGATCCAATGGGATAAGTCCGGCTCGGTTGTCAGGCCCACCGAATCTCAACAAATAGGAGAAAGTCGGGCATAAGTTGCCTCGGGGTATGTATGCAGGAGCAACACCTCATCCAAGCAGGCGATTGCGAGGCCCCGGAATGTTTTCTTCTCATGTAGGAGGAGCCCACCACCCTGCCTTTCAAATTATGCCTTTGGCTTCGGTCGTGTATTTCTCATGGACACACAGGGAAATGAGTGCAAGGAAAAGGGGTTTCATCAAGGCAGCGGCCAATCACAGAGTAAAGTCATGTTGCTTCACCATTTGACTTCTCGATGTGAAGTGAGCTGGCTGGCCGTGAATATGGGCAATGTTACGCTGAACCTGGGGACCGTCTCACAACAGCAATGCACCATGGGGATTTGGCAAGCATCACAAGATGAGCGTGACGTGTCAGTCACTTTCTGGCCTGAGATCTCGTCGTGATAATCACTCTGGGGAAACGAAGGTGGGCCAGGCCGGCCGTCCTATTCGATACAGGTTATGTTCTTTTTTCCTGGCGTGTCTTCAATCACCGTGCTATATAGCCCGAGTGGCGAATTGATAATGAGAGATGAGAAATCTGCCCTATGAAAGAGGCATCATGTCCTCCGCGGGCAGTTTGCGCATGATCACTAGGGGCTATTTCTAAGGCCAAGAATGTCCGATGATGAAGGCTGAATACAACCTGGACATATAGAGACTTCGAAGGAACGATTTGAAATGGAGTATACTGGGAAATTCTGTTTATAATTGAAGCTGAATGCAAAGAGGACCCCTAGATGACCCTTAGCATCAACTTAAATCAAAGAGAACCCGATATTTGTCAATGCCACCGAGAAAGCTAGATGCTATCGTCTCGTTCACTGACTTTGACTGGGTTTGTGTGGATTTAGCAGATGGCAGGATTGTATAGCATCCTCAATTTAGGACAATCATGACGAGCGAGAATTAATGGCCAATCGCACTTAACTCGATATTATCCTTAGAAAAGCTCGTTGTTTTCGTCCCTGCAGTGAACCAAATTTTGGCAAAAAAAAAGATTCTAGTTTCTAGTTTGTTTACCCCACTTGTTTGAGTCTAGATAGATATGCTGACAGTTTACAGATCCCATTTGCCCGGTCGAGAAATGGGAGCATATGGCCGTTCGTCGAAGGTGGAGTTGGCCTAGTTTGGGTCACTTTGTAGACACCGTCGTTTACCTCATAGTGGTATACACACAATTTTGAGGCTGTTCATATGAAGCAAGAACATCTCCTCTTAATACTTGTGTTAATCGGCTTCCTGGTGACCCGATAAGCTGTTGCCAAGCCCCGGTGGTTTCTGAATTTGGTCAAAACCGAAACCCTCGTCCGTGTATCCGTATTTTCTAGGACAATTAGATTTATCTGACTCTTGGCCCCTGGCCGTTTCATTGAGTATGGGGCAAATATAAAGTTATTTTAAGCTAGACTAGGATACTTCCGGACCTTGACATGGACTGTATTTTGCTTGGGTAGGGGTGTTGTAGATATCAGAGATTCCTTTTCAACGAAGTGAAGATGGGCTCAATAGGTTCTCGAGGGAGGTTGTGAATCGTTTTATGCTGTGCAAAGCTGAACCTACCAAGCCAATGGCGAGACAAATGATTGATGCGCTTTAGATGCCATTGCTACCCAAAACTTGGGTCTTGTTTGAAGCTGAACCTCCTTTCTGGCTCGGAATTGGTGAGCGCATTCGTTTTCATTGTATTTCGTTCTAGAATTACAGAATATTAGGAACACTTTGCTATATACCGCGCCCTATCTGCAAGGCAACTTGTGACACGGGACATGACCTCTCATGAACCCTGACCTTCTGGTTTGATGGCAGCCAAGGTATATAAATAGCCTCCACCTTGAAGGATTTCCAACAGCTGACGGGCCACCAGAACCTTACGGGCCCCCAGGGACTGATATTGCGCCCGATGTGACTAGGGCGGCAGATTAATTGCACTCCGTTCTGGGTCAATCCGACGTTCGCGGAGATATTTAGACAGGGTAATTTGAGATCAAGTACAAATGAATGTCAGACCCTGCGATTCTTCCATGCAGACGCTGGACAATCCTGTGATCTTCTCTACCTCGTCGAGGCTGGTCCTTTGAATTTTTCTGTTTCTTCTCTTCTTCGCTAAGGCAGGCCCTTGATTTCATTTGCCAATTCTTAATTCTTTTATTGCATCTCTAGTATTTATTTTGGAGCGAATCGGGACTGATTAATTGTTACGAGACGCCGCAAGTCGTTACGATAACCCACTTCTGGATAATGTTTCCGAAGACCTTCGCCATCTTCGGCCTGGCTGCCGCCGCAAGCGCGCACATGTTCATGGAAAACCCAGTGGCATTCACGAACCCCAGCAATTCACCCCTAGAAGCCGATGGTTCCGATTTCCCTTGCAGGGGAGTAACATCCGGGGATGGCAGCGAGTCGAATGTCTACGAGCAGGGCAGCACCCATAGACTCAAGTTGCAAGGGACCTCCGTGCATGGCGGCGGCTCCTGTCAGATTTCCGTCACGACCGACGTGCCTCCGACACGTGAATCGAGATGGAAGACTATCAAGTCCATTGAAGGTGGATGTCCGGCTCGAGGCCAGAAGGGAAATATGGGCAACGACCCTTTCGCCGAGGACCCTTATACATACAACTTCACGATCCCCGAAGAGTTGGCGACCGGAGATTATGTTATTGCTTGGACCTGGTTCAACAAGATTGGAAATCGAGAAATGTACATGGACTGCGGTCCTCTCACCGTGACGGGTTCAGGAGGCGACGAGGACTTCTTCGACACTCTCCCTGATATGTTCATTGCCAACATTGACAACGGATGCTCTACCCCGCAATACCACGATGTCCAGTTTCCAAACCCAGGGAATGACTTGGAGCAGCTGAATGGGAAGACAACCGCTTGGGCGCAGCCCACCGGGACCGCATGCTTCAGTGCGGGAAGCCCTTCATCAGCCACGGCTACCCCTACGCCAATCGTCAAACAATCACACTCGGCTGAGTCGGACGATGACGATAGTTTTGGAAGCGACCATTCATCGAATAGCACATCTTCTGATGATAGTGAGTCTGGTGATGAGGAGCACGTTGTTGCTCGTGAGATCACATTATTAGAATACGAGGAGATGACTGCATAATCCCTCTAAACCGCTTCTCGGGCTACATCCCGCTTCTGTTCGCTTCATTGTATATATTAGATTGAGCAACAATAGTGCTAAATTTTAAATGAGAATTCTTTCTGGTTAAGAAGTAAGGGGAAAGTGCATGCGCAAGCTATGCTATACTGACGGTTTCCCATTGCCATTTAAAATATTTTCTTGTCATCATCGGGCCCCTTGTTAAGGAGACCCAATAATTGAATATTGCCTATCATAATCTACATGGTAGACAAACCGGCACCCGGCACATGGAATCTAGTTGAGCGGGCTCCTAAAGTCTCACCGACTGATTGATATTCCCACTGCTGACTTGTTTGACAACCATGCACACGTCGACCCGCACACCGCTCCGTTTGAATATGCCGGATAGTGCGGAACATCGGCGCCGTTGGCGGGAGATTGACACCTTTCTTGGGTTGGCTCTGCCTAGTGCGACTCTGGGATATTGGTGTCGTTCGACTTACTCGTTAATGACAAGCTTTCTTTAGGTGCCAATTGACATCTTTACATTAATGGCACAGGCTTTTGACATCTTACGAACACCCTGTTTAAAACTTCTAAGTTGTGGGCCGACGATCAACAAATCCTCAGAATCAAGCTTCCGATTCCGGACCTGGACTGACGAGCCACCAATGATAGCGGATGCAACCTGGAAGACCGTCAGCACTGTTTGAACCTAAAATCTGAGATGTGAGGTAATACTTTGAAACTCAGAATACACATAATTACACGCATGCTGCTCTCCCACTAACCCAGTTCTTCTTTCACCTTCAAACTTTCCGTCTTTTCGACTCCACACCAAGCAAAATGGCGACCCCGCAAGATACTGAGAGGCAGCAGAACGCTACCAGCCTGTTTACCGAGATCGAGAAGGCATTCCAGAGCACATCGCTGGGCCCAAACAGATGGTACGTCCTCGCGGCCGCCGCCCTCGTCGGCAGCCCCGACCCGGAGCTCTGCAAAGAGCTGTACCTCTATCTCGTCTCCCTCCCGGCCTTCTCCACCCCGGCCCAGCGGCAGGCCCTCATCCGCCGCCTGAGGGAGGTGCTCGTCAAGAGCGTCAGCATCGTCGGCGTGTGCAAGCCGCTGGAGGCAATCATGGTCATCAACGCGTGCGAGCGGGAGGAGGACAAGGACCGCAGCTCCACCAGGGAGGGCTGGAAGTGCGACGAGGCCAACCTGGAGCGGGGGAAGGACTGGCTGGGCAAGATTTACACCCGCAACGCGGGTAGCACGCTGGCGCTGTTCGACGACCACAAGGACTTTGCGTGGATCAGCGAGAACATCACCTACGGGCTGTATCTCAGCGACCGTCAGGTTCTGGATGATGTCGAGACGGAGCTTGTGGTCCTACCTGGCATCATGATCCAGAACCTGCCCAAGGAGACACACTGGCATATCCGGGGCACGAGGAGGATTGGGGTGTCCAAGCATGATGTTCAGGTCATCTGGGACTGTGTGCAACTTATTGCCAAGTTTGTCGGGGTGAAATTAAACCGGGTCCCGACTGTTGAAGATGTCGAATCGGATGTGTAGAGGGTAAATGCTGGAGTTGGGAAGTCGAACCACATGACGGCTGGCGATCGCGGGATAGCTTAGGTCTAATGATTGTGCCTATCTCTTGACTTGATGGCCTTTTTGGGAAGGTTTATGGAATTGGCTTACAAATTGATCAAGAAGTAGGAGTATACTTTCTCTGGATCGTTACATTCATGTCTGTAGCTCAAGGTGGGCTTACAAATCGAGAGAGGAGAAGAGGAGATGCAAGATAGACCAAAGCACGCCATTTGTCAAACGGGTGTTAATTGCCGGCTTCATCCCGCGGGTTTGTAATACAGTACTCGTGAGATCATAGATACATCATTATTTAAACTTCCAAGCCCCTTCGATATCTCTGCTCCCGTAACTTGATACTTTTCCAAGTTGACGGTCCCAAGATTTGGTGGTGGCCGCAAGGATACTGACGCAAAAGCTCGAATATATCTCATCCCCGCTCATAAGCACCCGGCACTATGAAGGAAGCAATCGTCTGGAACAGAGACAATGAGACGACTGAGGTCGAGATACGCGAAGTCCCGATCCCAGAGCCTGGACTAGGCCAGGTGTTGATCAAAGTCGCCGTCACGGGCACAAACCCCAAGGACTGGAAGGTCCCCGTCTGGTACGAGAAGCAAAACGGGTCCAACTCCGGGGACGACATAGCTGGCGTCGTCCACGCTGTAGGAAAAGATGTTTTTGAGTTCAAGCCCGGTGATCGGGTCGCATCGTTCCACGAAATGCTGACGACCAGTGGGAGCTTTGCCGAGTACGCAATCGGCCAGGCCAACACGACATTCCACCTCCCAGCTTCAGTCAGCTTTGAGGAGGGAGCTACCATCCCTCTGGCGGCCATGACTGCTGTGGTAGGGCTGTTCGTGCGACTCGGCCTCCCAGAGCCATGGCACCAGCATAGAGATGCCGATGTTAGTAATGGCGTCATTGTCTACGGAGGCGCCACGGCAGTCGGCGCATTTGCCATCAAACTGCTGCAAAAGTCGAACATCCACCCCATCTACACCGTGGCGGGCAAAGGAGCCGACTTTGTTCAGGGTCTGCTTGATCCAAGCAAAGGGGACAAGGTGTTTGACTACCGCCAAGGGGACGAGGCGCTCGTCAAGGAACTGGGGGCTGCGCTGGCAGGCAAGCAGCCCAAGTATGCATTTGATGGTGTGAGCGAGCACGGCAGCTACTTGAATATCGGCAAGGTTCTGGAACCGGCGGGCAGAATCACGACAGTCCTCCCGGCTCAAACCCCCGAGGACTTCCCCAAATCAATTGAAGTGTCGCGTACGTCAGTTGGAGATGCGCATAAGGATGCCGGCAAGGACCTGGGGACGGCCTGGTTCCGCCTCTTCGCCCAAGGCCTCCAGGAAGGGTGGTTTACGCCTCACCCTCATGAAATTGTCCCTAATGGGTTGGAGGGTCTAGGCCAGGGTCTTCAGAACCTTCGAAAAGGCAAGGCTAGTGCTGTCAAATATGTCGCTAGGATATCCGAGACACCCGGCATTTAGATCGGGTTGTTCAACATCTTCTGGTAGCAGCTCGACCTCTATATTCTGAGCTCCCAATGTCACAGCGAGCGTAGTTCGCCTGGATCTCAAGAGGCCAGACTCCTATGTTTTATTTAGCGCAGGTAGGACATGTATTGTCCACACATCATGTAACATATTCCCTGATGCGTATATGAATTGTCCCCACGCTACAGAATGAATCGTCGTGTTGTGAGCCAGGCATTCGCTGATCGGCTGAGCTGCTTGGTGAAAACCAGTAATGTTTTCATGATTAACTGGCAAGAAAATTTCTTCTAGAGAGCCGTATAGTGTGGAATTATTGGCACCAGGTCGTGTAGAAGATGTAGAAGTACTCTCGGCGTATTGAATGCTCGCCTCAGCGGGGAAATCGGCATCTTGGCAAGTAGCCGATATGAAGCCGACCCCGAAAGCGACACACAACCGGTAGATTCTATCCTTGTGTCGATCCTATCCTTGCGCTTTCTTATATTGTGACGAAGACTCACTGAAATCATTTCACCGACAGAGTGAAGAACGGTCGAGCAAAATGCTCACGAGAGTCATCCTAGTAGATCGGGCCTGGAAAACGGCACTCAGGCCGGCCAAGATACAATGCAGGAAGCTGAGCATCACGCCATCACGCCCTGCGCCGATCACGACGACTGCAAAGGACGCAGCAAACCGTCTCCTGGAGACCTTTTCCGGCTCTACCACTGTTAGTCGCCAGGTCATCGACGCGAACCAGCTGCAGAAGCTTGCTCTCACCCTCGGGCGCCCGACGCTCAACGGCCTGGACGTGTCTCAGAACGCGCCGCCAATAGGCACGCCTGTGCCGCCGGGTTACCATCTCGTCTATTTCACGCCCAACGGCGTCGAGTCAGAGCTGGGCGCCGACGGGACGGATAGGACATTCAATGCGCCTGTCCCGTTCACCCGGAGAATGTGGGCTGGCGGTAGAATGCAATGGCAGTCGTCTGGTGACGAGGGCGACGCGAGTCCGATCCTGCGTGTTGGCGACGAGGCAGAGGAGCACACAAAACTGGTGAGCGCCACCCCCAAGACAAGCAGGACGGGCAGCGAGATGGTGCTGGTCGAGGTTGATAAGGAGATCTGGACGCCTCGTGGTTTGGCAATGGTGGACAGGCGGTCGTGGATCTTCCGTCCGGAGGTTGATCCTCAGACAGCCAAGGAGCCACCGGCACTATCAGATGCCAATACAAGAGGGGTTTCAGAGGCCAAGGATGTTGAGGGAACTGGAGGTGAGTGAAATACCTTCCATTAACAGACTTCTGTTGAAACAGCACCCGCGCCGCATTCGATGTTCTAACATGGTTTCGACAGGTTATCAAGCACGCCAATACCGCTGGTCACCAACTGGGCTGTTCCGTTTCTCCGCATTGACTTTCAACGGCCACAAGATTCACTATAACGAAGACTGGACACGCCTGGTGGAATCTCACCCCGGTCTGGTCGTCCATGGACCTTTGAACCTGATCTGCTCACTTGATTACTGGCGTGATGTCCATGGGAATGGCAGATCCCCAAGCGAGATCACGTATAGGGCTTTGTCACCACTATATGCAGGACAAACTTATCAGATACAAACAGGAGAAGTCGAGACTACAGAAGATGTTCCAAAGTGGGAAGTTCTGGTGAAGAGGGGAGATGTTGTATGTATGAGAGCAGATATTAAAAAGTGATTTACAGCCATACTTAACAAAATTTGAATCCCTGTTTTCGATTAGCAAAGATTGTGAAGTATAAAGAACGAGCAGAGTAACAAAAATAAATCTTTAAACCGGATGAACCAATGAGTGACACATATCTACCTACCCACATGGTATGGCCGGTCGACCCTTATGCTTGCGAAACCGGAGCGCTTACAAGATTGATGCAAAAACAACACTACAATGTGACACAATAGATAACATGTAGGCTCCTGCTTTCATTTCTTTCATTCTGTGTCAATCTGAGTAATATAGAACCAGGCACCTTCCACTTCTTTAGTGTTACCACTGTACGCTGCGCTTGAGACTGGTGCTGCAGGTCGACTCGCACCCGGAGCAAGAGGATCCAGGCTCTTTCGTGGTACCCCCTGAAAATACAGCTGGCCCAGGCACCACGTAATTTGTCATCGGGGCGTGTATGTTGACCAAGATACCGGGGTCTGAAGCGGAATAGGCGCCTGGGAAGTTGACCGTTGCTGGAACTGAGCCGCTTCCGCCAGTGACGGTGAGTTGAAAGCAGGTAACGTAGGGTTGTGCGCCGCCCGACCCAGCAGCAGTATGCAAGGCTATGACCTCAGCCCGCAAAAGGTAGTCTCCCGAAGGAATGTTGGAGGGGATCTTGACATTGATCTTGCCACAGCACAGGTTCAGATCTTTGACACCCCAGTAATCGTCATCTCCGTTATATCCAGATGGATTCTTCTTCCAACCGTCTTGGAAGATCTTGAACCACCCTGACGAGCCGTCGGCTGTGGCTGAGTTGCTGACCTGCGATAGATAGGCCATGACTGGTCCCCAGTGGTTGCCACCGATGCCCTCGTTGGCACAGTTGCGATCATTCGGTTGCTGAAGGCCACAAGCGATTAGACAATACAATATGGGGGTTAGAATCTTCCGGAAGCTTACCTGGTGCATCTCTAACGTAACAGTTTGGCCCGCGGCGACGCTGCATTTTCCAGAAACGGGACTCGTACCGGCATTGCAACGAATGTCATTGCTAGTGACACTGCCTATTGGATTGTTGTTCAGTGGGAGACGTGCACAGGTGGCTCCGTGGATGAGTGTTAGTCGAGAGTAAAACTAGATGGTTGTTCTTGAACTTATCTTGTCAACTCCGTTGACCCAGAGCTGTTGGAAGGTGGCATGGCCGTGAACTGGCTGCATCAGCAGCGCAGCGAACGCAGCCGTGAAACTTAGCTTCATTTCGACACAATATTGCTTTAATGTCAGTTGATTACCGTTTTGGAAATCTCTGTACTATTTTATGATTGAGGCTGGGGCCATTTATACCCCCCGTGTATCTGCAGGACCGTTTAACCACTTATACTGTCCTGTTACATCGGTGTCAATATCGCCGAACCAAAAATGGCACTTTAGCCTCAAGCGGAAAAAAAACAAGAGATCACGCTCCACGTTTTACTAGCCAAGATTTAAGTCCTTGCTTCCTGCGACCTACCGTAGTAAGGAAGTCCCTCCATCTCGCGTCGTTGGGATTAGGCTTTCGCCGTATCTGCTCCTTGGTGTGTGTAAGCTCAGATCATTTCCGGAACGTGAACAGAAACGGTACACGGGGATCTTCCTCCGTGGCTAGAAAAATGCCCCCGGAGGATGCATGACATGGAATGACCATGCAGCCACTCCTTCTGGCGAGTGTCATGTGGCATGCAAGTGTACGGCTAAACAAATCTCCACGAGTCTAGGAGTTCATGAGTGTCTCTTGAGAACGATGATTATCCTTGCTCGCTAGTTGAAGTCTAGGCATATCAATATTTCCCTTGCCCTAGCTTACTTTTAAGAGATCCTCCGGATAAACGTGCTATTTCACTGATAAAAGCCTTTTCGGTTTGAGTTATCTCTACTTTCTTGTGTTTTAGTCGCATGCCACCAGGCAGGAAATACGACATGTAAAGGCGAAACAGAATGCTCTGTATAGGAACTGAAGTTGATTTTAGTTGAAAACATTAAGCTATTTCTGTTTAACGAAGAAAACACCCCTTTGATGTGCAATGGATATCGTTTGATCATGTATCTCTCTTCCTCGGCCATAGAATATCCTTGCGATTCCCGTACCTACTATTTATACAGCGGCGACACATATAGGCAAAAAACGGGCTATATTGTTGCGGAATTCCCCTCACTTGCGAGGAAGCGATTTCATCAGCATACGCACTGCATCTTGATATTCTGATAGGCAGGCTGATACTCTCTGGGCCGTTGTATAAAATGTTGTAAAAATAGGTAGGCGCTACTGTAATGTACCTACTTTAGCCATCTTGGTGAATCTAGAACCACGTATGGCCAACATTGGAATGGCACGTGTGATTCATGTGAAAATGCCATGGATGCCAAGCGAGAGACAAACAGCAGTTTTCGTGCATGACACAAAAGGTTGAACGCCGCGGCTGTCGTGCGTGGATAACCGCAGCACCCTGCAGGAAATGCTAACCAGAAGATACCTGGCTTAAAATGTTAGACTGGGGTAGGATGTCGCTATTGATCTACGAGGTTTTGGTTCTTAGATACGAGAAAGTAACGAAGCAAGGAGCTTCAACAACACCAATCTTACAAGGCTCGGTGATACGCCCTCTCACAAATTTTGTTGCAAATTAAAGATCGCGATTAGGAGATAGTCTAATGTTACATCATTTCGTGTCAAGAATTACAACAGAAATTAACGTCATGGCACAGCGTGCGGCGCTCAGACTCCAAAGGTAAACTCCCGATACTTCTTTTGGTAGTAGAACGTGGCCAGGCTACCGACGAGACCCAGGCCGAGTGGCACCGGCGCCTTGCCACGGGTCTTGACGATTCTCATAACAGCTGCGCCCAGCAAGGCGATGCTGTTGCCCAGGGCCAACTCGGAACCCCAGTCCTTGTTCTCCTTGAGGAGATAGCCTGGCAGGGTTAGCAATTGATCCTGCCTGGAAGCTGGCAGGCCTAATTGAACTCAGGATAGTGAATCTGCTTACCGGAAAAAGCATATGAGGCACCAAGGCCAAGGCCAGCAATCAGAGAGGGCTTTGATCGTGTCTTAACGTATCCGGCGGTGCCACCGACGGCCACTAGAATTGATTTGCGGTTAGCAGCGGTGACAAGGGGCCAAGCGGTGAGCGATTGCTTACAGAGAGCGGCGAGGGAGAAGGAGGGGTGGTGAGCCATTGTGATCCGCGGTGCGCCACAGTTCGTACGTAATTTACGAAGAAGAGGGAGAGCAGACAGCTGAGAGCAGAGACGTCAAGTGCTTGCAAAGTCGCGGATGTCGTGATTGCTGCCACTGACGCAGAAAACACGCCACGGCTGAACCCCGGATGCTTAATGACAAATCATTTGCCCGAGGCCGAAGCCCGAGACACTTCGGATCTTGTTACAGGGTAGGCTCGGACAAGGGGCAATTGGAGTTGCCTAGCCCTACCCTACGTCTTGCAATACCATCGTGGTAAGATAAATACATCTTTTTCTGGTTGATTAGGTAGCTCATTTCTAATCTGAAGACAAATGAGGTGCGGAACCTTTGAAACCATGTGCATCATTCATAAATGCCATTGCAGTCTTCCCTACATTGCCCGTGAAAGCCTGCATCAAAGCCGTCTGCTCTTCGGACAGGGTGCCTTTGTCAATTCTGAGCTGGTATTGAAGTGCAATGCCCACTGGATACAGGATCAAGTAGTTGGTGCTCGTGTCGGGATTCAAGAAACAAGGCAGTAAAGCAGCCATTTTGCGACAGTAAACTAATGGTTCGGTAAAATGAGGCCATATTTTCCGAGCTTTGGAGGAAAAGGAGTAGAGGTCTGCCTCATTTTGGAGAACATCGTATAACATGATACAGACAGCCCAGTATATTAAAATAAGGATCCCCTTTGAAAGATTCTCGGGCGATAAGGGATCGCTGCGGGTTTGATTTCCCGACTCCAATACGCATTCTGCGAATTCAAGCATCGGTCGGCCGGATACGGCTTCCCAGCCTTGGAGATCATTCGAAAGTGACCAGCATCTCGCTATTAGCTGTCTTCGGCGAGCTTTCTGGACATTTTGGTTTTTGCAAGCGTCGATGGAGTCTACCTCCGCATAAATTCCTGGGAGTTCAATCATAATGTCGAGCAGGCTATCCCTGGACGTCTTCTGGATGGTCTTCCATGGAATGGTTTTCCACTCTTGTTGCGCCAAAGGTGAGGGCTTCCTAAGCTTAATTCCAACGATAGCCTTTGTGGAAATATTAATTGACTGGCCGTATCAATCAGGATAACGAAAGTATCACGTACCTGACCATAGCGGCTGTCGGCAAAGAGTCTATGGGCATGCCCTTCGATAAAGGCACTCGGGTCTCTCAGTAGTATAAATGCAGCATTGCCAGTGACGTGCGAGCTCCACGCTTTGAACGGGTTCGGATGATTACTTTCATCTGATGTAGACCAGAGCTAATACAGTTCATTAACCATGTCCTTGTGACATTTGTAGTAAGCACACTGACTGACCAACTCACCTCGTAAAACCCCAGTAGCTTCAGAGCCGAGAGAATTAGGTAACATGGATGCTTGGAAGGCTCTCGAAGAATCCTCCCCAAAGAAAGCAGTGTCCATCCATAAAGCTCATGGCTTTTTCGGCGGATGGTTGGGCTATTTTCTACCTCGGCCATCCTTCCCAACACGCTTGCTAAGACTGCTGCCCGGACCATGCTGCTTTTGTCGTACAGGTCTTGAATCAGAGTAGTCCAGCCGTATAGCGAAAACTGTGCCGTATCACTTGAAGCCGATCGGCCGTTTGGAAGATAGGTGGACCAAAACCAACCCACCATGCGTTCCTCTGAAGCCCTTGAAACGAATGCATATTGATGAATGGTTTGCGGCGACAGAGGCGGTCTAGTCGGGGTTCTTTCATTTCCACGGTCCGCAATCGAATAGGCCTTGTTCCCAAGGCTGAACGAGGCACTTGGGACTTCTTGTGAAGTGTTATTGACGAATATGAGCTGCCGCTCGTATCCACCGCATGTGACTTGCCGTCTCAGGCATTGGCCACAGCCAGGTCGTTGTAGATCGCACTTTGAAATTCACGCACGCGGGTTAGCATGCTGGTGTTCTTGGCTTCGAGTTGTCAGGTCGATGCAATTTAGACTCACTTTGACTCTTCGGCTTCGGCAGGTCTTGCAGGCCTTTAATCTGCCAGGCACACCAACCATTTTCCTCTGTGTTGTCGTTGCGCGGATCCTGCATTGGTTGTCACAGAACAAGGTTAAAAATTCAAATCGAAGGATCATTTTTACAGGGAGCGGTAAGTGGATGGTTAACTAGTGCAAGGGGCACCTGGCGGACATCTTACATAACTACCAAGTGCCTGTAGACTGGAGCAGTGACATATTGTTTATGTCCAAGAACTCATGACATATTCTTGTTTTTGGACGGCGTTTGATCCTAAAGTAAACCTGGTCTTCTGCTCATCAAATTGTCTTTAAATCTTCATTCAGAGCACTCCTTGATCTCTTCCGCAGATTTGTCGGACAGCCCCCCCATCGCTGAGTTCATCATCGGATCACCCTCACGATCTTTGGCTTGCTGGGCTTCTCGAACAGTTTAACGGCGGCGAATGCCTATATTTGGGTCTGTGTGCTACTTATATGCTTAGAAGCAATGGTTAAACATGTAGCAGTGAATCTGGGGCAGTGAATAGGGGGCTAGTGCAAGATACACGAGGAAGCTTGTTTCGAGACCAGACTGCCCCGTTCTTTGGATAGCTCCGGAACTTGATTTGCTGACACTTTGAGAGGGAAAATCATGGGGCAGTGGTTCGCCGCACCGGGGTTTGCCGCGTTGCTTGTGTTGGGTGCTCTTTTCTTGCTTGACAGCCCCGGGCCAAGAAACGAGTGTGCTGTCCTTCATTAATTGGTTATCCTTCGGGCTAAATCCACCCTTTTGGCCAGGTAGAGACACCGACTCATTGGCTGGGCTGTCGCTGATTGCCGCTACTTATGCAAAGGAATCACTAGTTCCATCGATTATGCCTTGGGATGGTCAGCCGCATGCAGCCACACGGGAAACGGCACAAGCTTGTAGACACCAAAGCCGTCAGCCGAACCCCTAATTCTGAAATCGCCGTCATTCGATCACTCCTTCAACTAATGGCTGACCTGTCCTTGATGAGCTCTTGATATTGTTTGAGAACTAAGGTAAGGAGATGCTCGAAGCGAATCACTCGCACACATCGTAACATGAACCGGGGACTGGCGTGGTCGAGACGTCTCAGGCACTGCAGATAACCCGATGGCAGATCCGCCCAGGCTGTCTCGACAAGTCTCTGACTTGCGTCTGGAGACGGAATTTCTCCAGTCCTCTACAGAGCACTTAATCCGGGGAGCGGGTCGGCGTTCAGTGAGACAACGATGGCGTTCACACGATCACAAACCAATACTTGGGCAGGGAAGTTATGGTGTCGTGCGTTTGGAGCAATCCGAAAGCGACCCCATTGCGCTGCGGGCCGTAAAGCAGATCAAGAAGAGTGATCCAAATGGAAGCAAAATAGAGTATGCACGGGAACTAGAAGCGATTGTGAGATTTTCCCACTCCGAGGTATGCAACCCCTAGGACTCAAAGTAAGCTGCGTGTGCCAGGCGACTCACCTTTTCTCCAGCTGAGGCATCGATTTGTGTGTTCTAGCGGGTGGTTTGAAGACGAAGCGTCCATTTTTATCGTCATGGAGTATCTGATGGATGGTGATTTGAGTCATCATATCAAGAGTCCGCTCGCGGAAAGTGATGTAACGGAGATCATCGGCCAGATCTTGGAGG
Organism: Clonostachys solani; assembly: GCA_902141235.2. Taxonomy (NCBI): domain Eukaryota; kingdom Fungi; phylum Ascomycota; class Sordariomycetes; order Hypocreales; family Bionectriaceae; genus Clonostachys; species Clonostachys solani. Next base: position 350,835 of record CABFOC020000018.1, on the reverse strand, counting down.
GGCTTGGCCACATGCATGATCACGGTTTTATCCATCGTGACTTGAAACCCGGGGTGAGTAACCATCGAGAAGTTCCTGGGGGCCTGGTGGGTTAACCTAAATTTGTAGAATATTATGGTGGCTGCCAAACATCCGGCGTGGAAGGTCAAGATCGCAGACTTTGGCGTGAGCAAAGAGCGGCACCTGGCATCCATCTCCCCCAATACGTTCTATGTAGGCACCCTCGGATATGCTGCCCCTGAACAGCTCGCAGTGGGAAAACTACCCGACTCTTCAGTCCACGGAAATGAGGCAGATCTATGGTCAGTCGGTATTATCACGTTCCGAATCCTCACGGGGAAGCTCCCGTTTCTTGATACACAAGCGCTCTCTCGATACACGTTTGGCAAAATCCAGTTCCCAGTCGATCAACTAGACTCCGTCAATGCATCGAGGAATGCTGAGCGTTTCATCCGGGGTCTTCTCGTCTTTCAACCACATGAGCGGATGTCAGCTCGAGCATCGCTTGCTCATCCGTGGATGGGCTCTCGAGCCGCATCAGAGGAATCGCAATTATCGTAAGTCTTTTTCGTAAGGAGGATAGATGCATGAGCGTAACTAACCGAATCTTTTGCTCGCCAGCCTGCGCTCTATAGAGAGCATACACAGCCAAAGCTCATATCCCATGTCTCAGGTCTCCGAGCTGCCATCTGCTCGCTGGAGCGATGTATGGGACTCTACACCAATGCCTCCAGATACCGTTCAGCCGGAAAAACAACGAGAGCAGCCAAGGAAGCCCCAAGGGCCACCTCCGCAATCTTCGTCTGCCATTAAACTATCTCAATCGTCACAACTCCCTTCAATTCCATCACCCACTTCAAACGAAACTGCTCAAGCATCTCAAATGTCCGAAAAGAGCTTGGAACCTTCGCTCCCCTCACCCCAATATTCTTCGACAGACTTAATGCCTGAGCGAACTGAAAAGGGAGGTGTATTGAAAAAGCACTTACGAGCTGCCCAGATCGGAGTAGCCAAAAGGCTTGTCGAATGCCAGAACTACCAAGAGGCTGTTCCCTCACTGAAACAGCTTCTCAGTAAATCTGGCGAGCTTGACGAGACGCAGAAAGCGACTGTTGCCAATTTGGGTGCCCTGGCGTTCATCGAAACCCTTGTGCCGATAGCAGAGATTGAGGTATATTTCAATCAGAACGAATCGTTCAAATCTGCATATTTGGAGTCACTGATTCAGAAGAATAAAGAACGGTGTAGTGCTGAAGCCTACCAAGAGGCTGCCACTTCGCTGAAACAGCTTTTGGATAATTACAACCATTTAACCTCGGACCAGCAAGAGACCGTTACTATTTTGGCTGCCGTGGCATTCATCGAAAGTAGCGTGCCGATAGAAGGTACACTTGGGCATAACAAGGAGTTTGAGGTTATGTACGACAAGATTCGGGTGCGGAAGGTGGAGGAGTGGTTCGTACAAAACCGCCATTATGATATTATCAACCTTTTGAAGGAGTACCAGTCTCTTGAGCTTCCTCCCTGGTCACCGGATCAATCGTCCGCGTATCCGAACATTGATGAGGAGATACGGCTACGAATGCGTCTGGCCGCATGCCTGAATCTTACGGGCGATGCACAGCAAGCCAGATCTATCTTGGAGAATCTGCTAGTGTTCATGGCTGACTCACACGACCAACGAGCTCCTGTCCACATCATGGTGTCTGAGACACTCATATCGTCCTCGGCATACGAAAGTGAGGACCCAAAGTGGAAAGTTCTTGCCAAGAATCACGCCGAGGAAGCAGCAAATTTGTATATGGATTCCGTAGGCTTGGAGAGCCCGGGAACATTGAAAGCGGCGACTCTCGTGGCTGACCTCTCTGAAGAGCTTGGCGACGAGGATCAGGACGCCTGGAAACAAATCCTAGCCGACGTCAAGCACAATAACCGTCTCGGAGAAATGAGGAAATTCGCATCCGAAGCGAACAAGTTCAAGAGAAAGAAACACGCCCAAGCTTTGGTGCTTTGCCAGACCAGGATGATAGAGGCGTCGCATACGGACCCCGACAGAGCCGTGGAGATCGCCCTGGATTACTTGAAATCCAATTTTTACATGCGTGACGGGCAGAATTTCTGCGAGAAATGTGCCGAAGAGTACTTCAGGAGAAGCGACTTTTCATGGAACGCTGCTACCCCTCTAGAATGGACCGCGTGTCAACATGATCCCAATATCAAGATGATTTTCTCGCCACTGCACTTCTTTGCTTGTGTAGTTCGCAAAAAGGCATCAGGGTCGCCTCCTCACTGTGCCCAGGAGGTGGCCTGCATTCTCGACATGGCTGCCATAGGACCCATTTTCAACAATACCATCGCATACAGTAGTCAAGGATCGGATAAGATTTACCCTATCACTCCTCTCTGGGTGGCTGCCCTCTGGGGCGAAATGGAAGTTGTGAACTTTTTTCTGTCAAGGAAGGGAATTGATATCAATGTTGGATCCCAGTCGATAAAAATACTCGGGTTTTCCAGATCCGCCGGGGGCGAGAAAACCATCATTGCGGTTCTCCGCCAGATGTCGCGCGCCCAGCTTGATATTTGTCTCAGGGAATCTGCCGGAGAAAAAGCCAGGTATCCCTATTGGCCATGGTGTTTCGCTTCCAAAGATATTCTGCACGCAACGCTTGAGAAGCTGGGACCGAGCAGTGGTGGTGTCAGAGTCCCATGGAGGTTCCAACCCCAATGGGAGGACCTCGTAGAGGAGGTTGATTGCAGCCTGCTCATAATTCTCCTAGCTTTCCCGGTCGCCATTGCGAAATTTCCTATGTCAAGGCGAGAAGCCTTGGAAGTACTCTTGAAGTATGGTGCAGATATCAAGAGTACTGGGCCAAAATTGAAAGATGAGGGGCAACCAGCAATTCTGAATGCTATCAACGCTTTGGGACTGGGCCTAAATAATGCTATCACGAAGCTCGAAAGCTGTTCCACAGCAACAGGAGAGCAAGAAGGCCCTGGCAATATACAGGCTATTGAGCGGAGTAGACTGTACGACGAGATCAAGACGTCGGCTGCCATGACGCACCATGTCATCAAAAAGCTGCCATCGTTCACTCCTGATGGCGGAGGGAATCACCTTCATATGTCGTGGAATCCACAATGGAATAATTACTGGTCACATGTTACCAAACAATTTGTCCATTTGGAAAGTCAGACTAGAGTCGTGCGGCAAAGGGACAAAATGCTGCACTTGATGGGGAAGCCAAGGCGACCCCGGCTTGACAGTGCTCGTCTCCGAATCTATCTTCCTGAGAGACTCCCCCCTTATACGATGCTGGGGCTGCCACAGAGCCCCAAGGAAGATTGGATTGATAAAGCCAGGTTACGAGACCTGCTTGAAAGCGACATTGCTGAAGTTCTTAGAACAGTCGGTTGGATTGATCAGACTATCTTGTTTGACCGAGCAGGCCCTTTCTATTGAGGATCCAGGTGACGAACCTTGTACTGCAATGCACTTAATTTTATGCACTTTATCAAACTTTGACCCTGTTAATATCCGGATGAGAAATCTTGGCTGACATTTTGCATTGATAAGCAACCAAAGTTCAGCGAAGGCGGATATCAAGGCTTTCTCAATACCCCAGGTTGGGTTCATCGGTTGAGGTGGAGGAATTACAGCGGCTTTCAGTCTGACTTCCAGGCTGGAGCATCAATATATATACTGATGCGAAATACTTTCAAGGGGGCTTGTATGATAGCCGCCCAAGTATCCAGGGGTTCGTCAATGGATCATTTAGGCTGACGTCTCGAGTTTTATACAAAATAGGGCAATCTTCTCTTGTTTTGCTGCACGTATCTAGGCGGATTCTTTTCACTGTGTTGAGATGTCGAGTCTGGCATTCCCATTGCTGTTTGTTACTTTGTGCTTGAACTCTCTCACCCGTAGCCAGGGAGATACTTGCGCGTGAGATATCTGCAACGGCTCTTATGTTCCGAACCCTCGTTTTGGGATAGACCCACTGGCTCTGGACTCTCCATGAGCATGACTGGAAGAACATAGTTGCTTTGATGGCGCATAAGTCAATTTGTGTTTGCAAGTCTCTGATTTCATTTAACACCGATGTAGGCTCCCCAATGTTCGACATTTTTAGCTGATCGGGGGGAGTTGATGAAACAATCGAGCCCTGAGGGTTGTGATGCTTGACCGCCATATTTGCAGGAGCAAATCCTTGCTGATATCGTCAGCTCGTTTATCCCGCTGCCTTCCCTGCAGCTAAAAGAGGGACGCGTTTAATAGAAAAGAGGAGAGACAGAAAATACCCATTTTGAGTGACAAAGGGGAGGCACTAGGCTTTCAGCGAGTCAAACATGCGAACCATCTTGCCGCCTGACAAGGCTTCAAGCGCCGAACCCCTGGCTGGCAGGTTGATGAATGATCAAATAGATGGGGCTGACGGGAAGGTGTCAGCGGCAATTCAAACGTACGGTTGCATCAGCCCCGGTCAGCCAGCATTAGGGGAGGCTGGCAATCAAGCCAGTCAAGTGGAAATTAATAAACAACTCATAACCCTCGGGTTAATGTAATCCCTCCTGAGCCCCTTGCACAGCCTCGAAGAAAACATCCTCTCACTTTGGAGCAAAGAACTGTGCCGATAACACTCCCAAAGTCCATCCTACACCGGCATTGCCTTGACTCTCCTCTATTTCTTGGCACCCTCACGCTCCCGTAAATCCCACATTCCGGCCGGCTGCTGCTTGTGAGGCGCGACCTTCTAGCTAGCTTGCTTCGATCAGTAGGTAGGCGGAGACTTATGGATCTGTCGCGGGAGAAAGATTTACCCTTGGAGCCGCAAATACTGCCCGTTTCACCACTTTACTCGATGGTGGAACAGCACCCAGTGTTTGAGAAGCTCGTTCTGCCAGATCTACCGCTGCATCCAGGACTGCAAAATCAGGCGCCCGATGTCCTGAACAACGCCGCCAATTTTGTCAGCGATTCTCAGCTGGATCTGTTAACAGTTTCCGGATCAAACAGCCATATTAGTAAGAGCCCTTGAGGTTTATTATTTGCAAGCTTGGCTAACGATTAAAGGCTACGCCTGCGATCAGAATGATATCCAAGTCGAGGCTGCAATTGATGTAAGGATCCAAGACTATCTAACTTGATCTTCGCCTCTGTTATTGGAGAATGATTGTCCGCAAATCCTAATACATTACAGTCTTTGTCGATTAACGAAAATGAACCCTCGATCATCATTATGTAAGGCACTGGAACTCCAACACCGGAGACGACAGCACTGACAGCTTGAGAAGATGCGCAAAGCTCGAGGCCAACGATAGTGCCACATATGGTCAGCAGACTTTGATGTCCAGAAGTCTTGCTATGAAGATCTTTGAACGTTTCGATATCAACGCTGCCTTTGTTCTCGATCTTGTAGGGCGGCCTAATTACTGGTCTGCTTTCTCGCAGGTCAAGTCTGATCGGGAAGAAAAGAAGGATGCCTATGGTGCGACATTTTATTCTCATCCCGTTGGAAAGTTGTTGCCGCTGACCCAGGAAACGATACAGAACTCTTCTGCCAGCATCCTCGGTGGCATCAGAAGGGACGATATGATAAGATGAAAGCCGGCGCCACTCAGGGTAATAAAGCGCCATGTTCAATTTATATGAATTATTCGGTCGCGAAAAATCAGACAATTTACTTGGTAGCGGCGCCTGACGATGGGATCTGGTTCTCATTTCTAGAGGGCATCAACGTCAGCAATAGTGCCGTCGATGGCTCTTTATTATCACCAAATGAACTTGCCTCGAGCCCCTTTTTGGTCCACGCTCTGATTTCCAACATCGCATTCGAGCAAGCCACTGAATATGCCGCTTCAGTGCGCAATCGGTTGATGACTCAGGTCGGTACAGATCTATCACGGATTTCCTCGACGCGATTTTACCACGTAGCTGACTCAAATTCATGAAGCTTAAACAAGTCAACGATTATGCTGATAATCAAGCTGAAGGTAGCCCAGTAAAACCAGGAGATCAAGATGCACGATCACAGCTACAGCGAATTACCATTGAGCTGCATCAAGTATCACAGATGCTAAATACAGGACTGGCAAGCGCCCAGTCGTCAATGAGATTGAGCGAGAGGTTACTGCAGGCGCATACGCTGTTCTGTGAACGAACGGGACAAGGCAGCCCAGGTACGAGCGTCAGCAGGACGCAAAGCGCCTTCCAGTACGTCAAGGATGCTTTCGAGTATCACAACAACTGGCTCAAGTCATACAAAACGAGAAAGGAGACTGCAATGAACTTTGTGAGCCCGCCCCGGAGAGAGCTGTCTGGCGGCCAGGATAGCTAACAATGCCCGTCTAGGTGTTCAACATGGTTACGCAGCAAGATAGCTCCACCAACTTGACCATGTCATACCGAATGTCCGAGGACAGCTCATCGATGCACTCAATCACGATATTAACAATGATTTTCCTCCCGGGAACTTTCACAGCCACGATTTTTTCAACCGTTGCCTTTCGAGCAAGCGATGCCGGCGACGCGGAGGTAACTGCATGGCTTCTCCCATTTTGCCTTGTGACAGGTGTGCTTACTCTCGTCGTTCTCGGTATTTGGTATTTTCGAAGCAGCTTTGGATCTTGGAGCCATTCCGTGTTTGAATGGTACGGCAGACGACAAAGGGGTGTAGGGACTCGCAACCAGAGCGGCATGATGGTCTGATCAAACGGTGCAATAAGTAAGATATCCCATATATAGCGTTACTAGAACTGGATGGCGTTATGTCTTTAATCAATCAAGTTCTCGTGCGATGTGTCTATGAGTCCATCAAAGAAGACAGGGGCCTGTTTGTGTACAAGACGGGTTTGATAAATCTAGTTATCTGACATGAACTGGTGTCCATTTCATTCTCTTTACTGAGCCAGGATTTTTTCGAAGCAAGCCCGACTAACATTGCGCACGACTTCGAGAGATGCCAGATGGGTAAACCAGAAGTAGTTTGGTTGGTCGCGGAAATAAGTCTTGTGCCCCGGCAGCCATGAATCCTTCCATCCTACCCCTCCTTTGTGGCACAGTAGCACTGCTTTTATGCCCTGTATCAAATCGATCTGATCAGACGGGGTCAAATTTATCTCTGCATCATCGCACCGCTCAGACGATGGAGAGCTGCACCCAATTTTGCGCACGCCTCCATAAGCTGGCCGCTCGAACCGGATCTACGCCATCCCGCGATGAGCTCGACTCCCTCCTCAGCCACTGGAAGTCCGATCTGCCGCATGGTCTGGCTCTGGGCACCTTCCAAGAGCTTCAATCTAGATCATGCCCCTTTTGTCAACTCGCCCTGGCCGCAATCACACATACAGTGGCCGATGTCAAGCGAATCGCCACCGACCAACCTATCGATGTGGTCCTATTTCCGGAAGAGACAGGATTCCGCTTGTCATTTCCATCTCGGCTTGGGACGCAGCTCCTGTTTGTCGCATCTAATGAAAGTCAAGTAGCGAGCCCCGATTGTGCCAGGGTCATCGACTCTTCTCACATATCGCCAGGAACGATATCCAGATGGCTGCATAAATGTCATAGTAATCACGCCAATTGTGTCCGGCCAGCAATGCTAAGCACAGAAGTAAGCAAACCCATTTGAATGACACATATTATTGGCTAGACACTAATGAAACTGCTTAGGATGACTCTCCCTCGGGAGGGTATTTTCGTGAGGAAGATACATCTAACTTTCGAGTCCTGGATCTCGAGGCGCGTTGTATCAAAAGAGTTGCACTGCATGCTAGATACGTTACCCTCAGTTACGTTTGGGGCCAGATTCCCATGTTTCAACTGCAGAGAGGAAATGTAAAGGCACTGGAAACACCAGGCGGTCTAGATTTGGTTCTTTCGGGCCTGCCGAGAACAGTGCAAAATGCAATCGACCTCGTCAAATCGATTGGCGAAAGATACCTCTGGATAGATGCACTGTGTCTGGTCCAGGATGACATACGGGATGTCAACATTGGCATAGAACTCATGAACTCAATCTACCAAGGCTCATATTTCACACTTGTGGCCGCGACTGGTGCGGACAGCAATGCCGGACTGCCCGGATTCCAAGATGCTCGGGCCTCAGGTTTTCAGATTGTCAAGGAGCTGGTGCCGGGGGGCATGCGCCTGGCTGTTGTTCACAGTATCGACTGGCACATCGAAAAGTCAATCTACAGCTCACGAGGATGGACGATGCAAGAACTGGTTCTTCCTCGACGCACTGTCATATTCATCAACAATCAAGTGTACTTCCGCTGCCACGAGGCAAATTGGAGCGAAGAGATTTGGTCGGACAAATTTACGAGCTGGCTTGACCCTGATGACAGCAATATTAGCCGTATCCCGCAGATTGATGAAGGAAGAGTTTTCTCTTTATGGGTATATCAGAAGCTTTGCGAAGATTACTCTCGGAGGATCTTACGCAATGATGGGGACGCTCTTCGAGCAGTTGCTGGCATTAGTCGCCCATTGTTTGCAGGAATGAGAACAATTGGAATCGAGGGACTGCCCGCATATTTTCTTGATATGTTTCTCCTATTCGTATCCCCCGAGAGTCGCCTCAGGCGTCGCCCTGAGTTTGCGAGCTTCTCATGGGCTGGATGGGAAGGCAAGATCCTCTGGCCACGTGAGAATTACGTGGCGTACGACGAGAGTGGTAACAGTTTCTGGAACCCTGAGAACATCGCCAAGTATTTTGCAACCAGCAGGTTGATAGAATGGGCTGTGTGGCCGAGAAGCCAGCGTCTAAGAAAGTTTTCACGTGTTGAGCCTGGGAAACAGACTCCGTTGGGGATGCTTCTTCAACAGTTTCCATTACTCTTCCCTCATGAACAAATCTCAGAAGAATCTAGTTTGATCAGCTCTGTAGAGTTGGATTACTCCTATGACCCCGACCTCCTTGGCTATGACGAAACGAACATTGACTTTCCTTGGTTAGATTTGGACAGGGCAAAGACAATTTTCCCTGGTAGAGGGGAAGTGAAAGAACAAGAGACAACGATCGAAGGCGGTAACAAGACTAGACTCATTAGAAAGGCACTCCAGTCCGTCAATAGTCAAGCCGAGTACAACCAGCTGGTGGCAAAGTTCTCAACGACCCAACACAGTACAGAAATAAAGTACTTACGAAACTGGTTAGCATCTCGTCAATGGAGTGAGATATTTTGTCAATAACCTTTTGGAGAACGACCTGCTAACTCTCACAGAAATACGTAAATTCCACCAACAAGTTGAGTCAAGTTCTCAGCAAAGCATCCCATTTTCAACCGCCTCTACCTGGCAGAAAGAGCACTACTTTTTCCGAGAGCCCAGGCATTCGATCCACTCTGATGAAAATGCCAAGATGCAGCGAGATGATACGAGGGTAGCATCAATTAAGACCTATTCTGCTCAATCCAAACTCTCATTACCCGGATATACCCAAACAAGCGACATACCAATACAGTTCGTCAGATACACAAAGTCATATTAGTATTCGAGCGACTGACGCTAATGATTTGATAGTAACCTTCCACCTTATTGTATCCTTTACTTTCAGTCCGTCGTTTTCAACTTAGCGTTCGGTGAGAGGCCAACTAGTTGGGCAACAGATCATCCATCAAAGGCAGACGCAATGCCAGCTGATTCGCATGCAATCGATGATATTCCACTTCACTCAGCCAGTGGCACACTAGTTGGCTCTCTTCATCCAGATCATCTGGACTTTGTGGGTTCGGTGGGGGAAAAGGTGCAGTTAGTGGTTGTAGCACGGTGTCAGACTCTAACCAGTAAATCTGCACTTTGGCAGTCCAGCCTCATATGTGACCCATCCGGGAAAGCACTTGGAGGACCTTGGGATTTGCTTTGGGTTATGTCAATAACTTGGGTCGACGGGATCGCCGAGCGCAGAGGGATTGGGCAAGTACTGACTCAGTCCCTGGCTGATTCAATAGAGCCTGGGCCTGAAGTGAAGGAGATTCTATTAGGTTAAGAATGATAACATGGTACATTCTGGCTGAGCCCAATTGCAAGTATATACATGTAAATAGGTGGAACCTAATTATGAAGGAGGCATTATATAAACTCAAGAATTGAATAGAACAATCAACGGAACCCCTGACTTAATGAGACTCGACGGCGTAAGTTACCTTGATCGATATCCTGCCTTATTTGGCCCAGCAGCGATTCTGCCAGAGGTTGAGTCTTCCGCTGTTTGGGTCAACTGACACATAGTCCGCACGTTCATCACCGGTCATCTGTAGGATCTGTTAGAAGGAATCAACAATATCAGGACAGCCACCAAGGACCTACTTCAGTAATCTTGACCGAAGGTCCAACGGACCCAGGCCCATCCGCAAAGCTAATTGGCGAGTTCCACGAAATGGAGTTGTCACTTCGGAAACCACCATGAAACCAGGATCGTGCAGCACCGCTAACCCTGTCTACTACGACGTAGTCCAACTTGCCGTCCCCATTTGTATCGGCAAAATGAATGTCTCGTGGCAGGGCACCCACTCCTTCCGCCACTTTTCTAGGCGTGCCCCAAGCAATGGGAGTTTTCCCAAGGTTGGGCCACATGACAACAGCGCCTTGTTCGTTGACATAGACATAATCGTCCAGCCCGTCGTAGTTTAAACTTGGATGTCTTGTGAGTAGATGAAGATTGGGACACAAGAGGGTGAACTCACTCAGCAAATCGAACATTCTTGCCTTTGAATTTCCACCCATAGGTATCCTCGATAGTCTTCTTGGGACCTGCAGCGGCCTCTCCTTGAGACGACCAGCCGTAATTATTCGATGCACCCAAGTTTTTCCACCAGTTAGCTTGCCCCGTCTTGTCATCGACCACGATATAATCAGCCCGGCCGCTGGAGGTGAGGACTCCCATGCGGATTTGGTTCCGGTCGCGTTTCTCACCGTTGGCAGTATTGCCCAGATTCTGCCATTGGTTCTTGCCTTTGCCTGTGTTGAGGTAGCCCCATCCTTTGCCTTCATGGTCCAACCAGAAGTAGTCGCTCGTACCATCTCCGTCCACTATGTTACAGATTAGCGTCAGATGACAAGGAAACGTGCCAATGACAGAACTCACAGTCACAGAGGACAACGCCTTCTCCTTCCTGGTACTTGCCCCCTGTTCCGGCGTTCTCCCACAAGGTGATTTTCCCGGACTTCTCATCGATAGCCAAGTAGTCCACCTTACCATCACCTGTCATGTCGGCGAAACGAACCTGGTCCTGCGTCACGCCATCAGGACCAGCAGCCAGATCGAAAACAGACAGCCAGGCTGGGATCATGCTATTCTCTTGGAGCCGGTTCACCAGTCCCTTTGTCTGGCCACCACTTGCCACAATTATATAATCTGCTCTTCCGTTTCCGGTAAAGTCACCGAGGAACACCTTGTTTCCCTTGGCGGCCGAAGCCCCCGTGGCGACAACACCGAGTTTATGGTATTTGGGGGTATCGCTGGCACCAGTGTTCAGCCAGCCAGTCACTTCTCCGCTGGATGAAACGATGCAGAAATCAGCACGCCCGTCCCCTGAAGTTCTTGGTAATTAGCAACACTATCTAGCACGGAAGGGGGATTCGAATCTCACCATCAAAATCAACCATCTGAAGAGTGGTGTTTTTGGCACCGACTCCGCTTGCGATAACTCCCAGTGACTTCCACTGCCACGACCCGTTGTTTTTCCCGCTGTTGATCCAAGCAGAAACGTCTCCATTGTCAGAGTCTACATAGATATAATCGTCTGCCCCATCTCCATTGAGGCTGCTAAGTGTTAGCTCGGGAAAGAAGACGGAATCGCAAAAGAGAAAACCTACTCGGCAAACATCACGCCGTACCCATCCCGTCCTGATTTACCGGACGCAACTTCTTCTGCCGCCTCCCATTTGTTCTGGCTCTTTCCAGATGAGTCAGGAATATTGCGACGAACCGTGGTGGCGCCCGTTTTAGGATCAACGCAAGCATAGTCCTTCAGACCGTCACCGTCGAGGTCCATGAGATGAAGCTGAGCGCGAGGACAGGCTCCGCTCGCGATGACGCCTGTCTTTTTCCATACCGGTTTGAAATCTCCATCTGTGGTAGCTCTGAGGAAGATTGAAGAAATGTCAGCCCCTGTTGATCATGTGTTGGGGAATATAGTGGAAGAGAGACGTACACTGAAGCACCACTGGCGACTTCGCCTACCTTGAGCCAAGATGGCGTCTCCCGACAATTGCCTGGGTTATTCGAATCCGGAGGAACCTGTGCTGTGCCTGGCTTCACAATCCAGCCCTTCGAATTTGCGGCGATAATGGCATCGTACCAAGTATTGGTCATCTTCGCGTATCCCGCATCCGTTGGGTGTAGAGAGTCGGTCAAATCAGCCGTGGTCAGGGCCGAGTTCATATCAACAACGGCAATGTGTTTGTTCGTGAAGCTGGCTACGACACCAGGGATCGCCTTGTTATATGCCGCGAGATCTGCCTGGGCCGTCTGGTTCTTCGAGGGGATGATCGTGGCAACAAGCACAACAGCATTCTCCGAGTGCGAGTATATGTCCTCGATCAGCGTCTTGAGACGAGCCGGCGCGTTTCCAACATCGAGGGCCCGGTTGATATCGTTGGTCCCGGCATGGAGCAGAACAATATTCGGTGCTGCGTATATACCGTCCTGGGACATGCTCTGAATTGTGCTGATCACTTCGCCTCGGTGCCCTTCATGGTCAGTATCCGCGAAATCACCACCGTGCATGGATCCAACAAAGTCGACAGCGTTCCCGTGATCCTTGAGCTTCTGGTACAATGCCTTGCGGTATCCGTTGTAGTTGGTACTGCCGGCGCCATAGGTGATCGAGCTGATGAGAGTCAGTGACTTCTTCAAATAGAAAATTGAAAATGAGTAAACAACTGGGGAGTAGTACATACTCTCCAATGGGGAGCACCCTCAGCTCAACACCATCTGCTAGTTCATCACGAATCTGCACCCGTGTTGAGACATCTCTAATGGCCCCATGTCTGCCGTGGTTATGGGCGTGAAGAGTCAAGGCTTCGGTCCCTGGGATCCATGATACGCAGACCATGTACAGTAGTGCGATCGCCAAGACTGCACAGAACTTCTGTCCTCTGCCGGCGGCTGGCCGGCCCGTTGATAGACTGAAAGCTGCCATGCCTACAACCTATGTACAGTTTTGTGCGAATAAGCCAACAGCTGCGAGCATCATACACGTCAATCTGAAGCCGCAAGTTGAGGGCATGGGCCTTTATGATGGACTGGAAGCTACGGATTTGTACCTGTCTTGGATATATTAATTGGTGCTGACGCATTTCGCCCCCTGCTCGGAGATACCCCTTTCTGTACAGCACCGACAGAGAGCCGCTGGTATATTTAGCATCATGCGCATACTTTTGGAGGCAAAAAATCCATTTAGGGAACTCGGATATTTAAGCAATCAAATAAGGACTTTGGTTTAATCAAGGACTCTCACAGATGGGCACTTGATCTCAAATAGGAACCTGGTGTCCATCCATTATGCCGCCATCCGATCGCTTGGCTATCACTTGCCAAGTCCTCTTACAGCAGATCAGCAGAAGGCCTGCCACTCTTTGCCTAAATGGCTACTGAACTGATATACTTGTAGAGTCTCCCCTTTAGAGGCCGGTTTGTTAGGTTCCGCTTCATCTTTTGCTTTTCTTTGCGGCAGGTGGGAATGGGCCTATTTAGAAAATGCATAATGCCAGCGAATGCCAAAATAGAGTGTCATGCAGCCAAGAATAGAAGGTCTGTCGTGGCAAATGTGCGGGATCGAGTCTTGAACCTTGCGAAGTCACCACATTCTATATCCAATACAAAACAATTTGTAGGATATTGCTTCCTTCATTCATGATAAATAGATCATCCGATTGGACCTTAAGTTTGGCTCGGACAGCACTAATACAATCCTGCCAGGTTAAACGTAGCTCGGACACTACCACTTCGGGCGTGAGGCGTGGGAACTGAGCAATATCATCATTCTCAGCATGCAGCCTTCATCTATGTGCCATCAGATATTATTCCTCTCTTTAGCCCAAAGCTTGTTGATGCTCGGCCCTTTCTCCATCCCTGGTGCCTTGAAAATGGAATAACAAACCTGCAGAAAAAAAGAAGAAAAACAAACCCAAAATTAAGATGAATTCAATAAAAGAAGATGATGGCATATTAGGACGCTTTCTTCATATGAACAATCAGTTGTCCGCTTGGCTCAACTGTATCAACTGCTCCCATAGTTCATCGAGGTAGAAGAGCGAAGAGATGTGTCCACCAGGCACGACCCTGAGCACGCTATTCTTGTAGTTTTCTGCCAACCAACTGTTGGAGCTCCCGCCCATGTCGTCCTTCTCCGAACCCACGATCAGCACTGGCTTGGAAGCATGTTCGTCATCGAGGTTTGAAGGTGAAAACCCCCAGTCCGAGTGAATGACATCAGACACCTCGAAAAAGCCCTGCCAAGTTTGGACACCTGCCATCCTTGCGCCCTCGGCCATCTTGCTGATGAATCCATCCTCTGTTCTGTTCACCTTGGCAAGATAGTTGGCGAAATTTCCCCGTTCATCGTCGTCCATCTTTGAGAACAGAAGCTCCCGGAGAAGTTGCTCGGCGCCTTCTTGCGTCTTGAGCTTCTTTGCAAGCACTATAGATACAAATCGCTGAAGCAGCCAGAATGGGATATATCTTGCTGGCGGCCCGATGGAAAAGTAATTTTGCCAGGTGAGAGTCCGCGTGTAGTTGGCCTGATATTTGAAGGGTGATAAGCCAGCCAGCAACATGCACCCTGCCAGTTTGCGCCCAGCAGGGAAGTCGTCGTACGAAGCGCCGTACAGCATTTGAGCCTGAACCGTGCCATATGACCCTCCAGCGACGTATAGTTTGTCAAACTCGCCCGTGGGATACAGCTCGGTCAAGAGGGCACTGATATCCCTGACGAGGGAGGTGTGGTATGCATCGCCTGGCTTCCTCGGGCTTGAGTTGCCCATACCGGGCAGCGTAGGTGATATCCAAAGAGCGCCAAGCTCGCGGAGAGGTGCCGGTACATCAGCAGCTTTGCCGACACTGAACAGGCCTGTGAAGAAGATGACGACGACGCGCGAGGTGGGTGGACCATTTTTTGCATATGCTAATTGGCGCCCGTCTTCCAGTACCAGCACATGCTCCTCATCCCCCTGGATCTGATCATAATGCTTTTGAGTTGCTGCCATTGTTGCAATAACCAGACACGATTATACTGATGCGTTAGTATGGCGGATGATGGCGAAGGCAGTCGAGTGAAATTGTGATGGAGCTGAACAGGAGTGCCTGGGCTTTAGTAAAATGATCAAAATCGGGAAGAGTACCCGTGAATCACAAGAAACAGCGCCAAAGGCCGCTGTCAGGCTGAAGTTTTACCGATACGATTAATACGTGATACACTAATCAATCACGACACTCCTCTTTTGCTTCATCTTTTGCGGGTGAAATTGTGGCGCTGTTCCGCCGTGCTCAGAATAGCATCTGGTAGCCTGATAAATAATTATACTGCCTGATATTGGTGAGACATTAATCAGATGCCCTTTTCCCTCAATCATGATCAGGTCATGACTCGTGGGCTTATATAGCCAGACGACTACATCAGGTGATTTATTTGCGCTATTGAACAGCACTGCAGGGACAAACATCGGGCAAGATTGAGCCGTTTTATTTGGTAATTGGATGCGGCTTTCGATATGAAGACTACCTGTGTTATAAAGCCCACCGAACCTGTGAACTGGCTTAATCAAGGTCAGCAAGTAAATAGTTTTGACTCACTATTATGCAACGATTTGGAAAGAATCAACTCTTGACTCTCGGCCACTAAGAATAACGCAATTCTTAGTTGAGCATTGGGAATTTAAACTACCGGAAACATATATGCGTGGATGAAACCTGATGCCAGAAAAATAGATTGAATCTAGTGTGTGCCATCATTCGGGTTCAATAAGTCAATACGAAGTAAGCCCACGGTTTTGGGCTGCGTAAGCAGGATTAAAAGCTGTGCAGTGATATCCAATATGCTGGAGCAGACATTGATGACGAGACGCTTGCTTTATTAGCTTTATTTTTTTAGTCGGCGGAATACTTCATCTTTTGAAAGTTCAGACACGAATAAGAATAATTCTTCCATCTATTGTAGGTACTGCTTGAATTTCCCCTTGATACACGAATGAAGCTGGCAAGTGTAAGGAACTACCAAGGCGAAGGTAGGAGGGTGTCGATGGTAATGAGACCTCAGAATTTCCATATTTCATGCTCTAGCAATGGTTTTATGATAATAATAGCATGATTGGATTTTGAAGCATTCCCGTGTTTCAAAGCAAGGTCTCAATGACGAGTGGCGAGTCTGACAACCTTTCAAGATTAGAAAGAGAGGATTAGCGTGGCTCCGTAAATTCCGGCAGTCGAAATTAATCCATACCCACATGGTCGAGTCCCTGCCGGCACCGGCATTGTGGTTGGTTGGCTCGGTCTGTTGAGCTCGCATTTCCCTACAAACAACCATGTAGTAACGGGGATCGACATCCAAGCCACCGAGGCTTTGCGAGGAAAAATGTGTAGATTATAAACCAGCCTCGAGCTAGACGTGTTCCAGCGACATGGATTTGCAATGGGAAGAAGCGGCAGTATAATCTCGGACTTGGTCTCGGACTTGTCAGTATCGCACGCCCTGATTGCGTATGGACCAGCATAAGCAGTATGCCAACAAATTTCTGCACGTATAAATCCTTAGCTCACCGTCCTCTTACGTCTTCAACAGATCTTCTTATCAAGGTTATTCTACCACGTTGATATCATGAAGACATCAGCTTTCTTATTCCCATTGTTCGTCTCGTATGCTGCGGGCAAAACGCAACTTACACCAGAGAAACTGGTTTCAGATGTTCAAGAGAACCAGTAAGTGCTAAATATATATCCTAGCGGTCACTATTCACTGACTTATGGACACCTTAGCCTACGAGACATCCTCACCACCTTCGACACTATTGCTAACCAAAATGGAGGTACGCGAGCTTTCGGGCTGCCGGGTTTCAATGCATCCCTAAAATATGTACTTGAATACATGAACAAAAATTCTAGTTCGTGCTTCAAGTACGATACGACTATTCAGCCTTTTACACATCTCTTCTCTCAAACCAAGCACATATCATTACTTGGCCCGCAGGAGGAAGCCGTTGACGTGATCTCTTTGCAATACAATCACCCTACCCCACTTCCAGATGGACTGCATGCTCCCCTAGTGAGTCTCCCCATCGACGATGAGCGAGGAACCGGTTGCTTCGAGGATCAATGGAGCGGCGTCGATGTCAGTGGGAAAATCGCGTTGGTCAAGAGAGGGAAATGCCATTTCGTGCAAGTTCTGAAGCTCGCCAAGGCACATGGAGCCTCCGCCGCCATTATTTTCAACAACGTACCGAATGTGAAGGGTGGTTCAGCATCTCTAGGCGCTGAAAATTACGGCACGCTCGTCCCGCTGGGTGTTATTACGTATGAGCAAGGCATGGCTTGGTATGAGCAATTGCAGACAGGAGAGGCTCTCAATGTCCAACTGACCATCGAGACTCTGACCGAAAATCGCGACACGTGGCAAATACTACTCGAAACGAAGGAAGGCGACCCCGATAATGTCATAATGCTGGGCGCTCACCTTGACTCTGTGCAAGAGGGCGCTGGGATCAACGACAATGCAAGTGGTGTTGCTGCCTTGCTCACCATAGCCAAATCACTTGAGAAGTATCAAATCAGGAATAAGATCCGGTTTGCGTTCTGGGGAGCAGAAGAGAGTGGGATGATTGGCTCAAGCCACTATGTTTCGACCCTAACAGCCGGCGAGCTGGACAAGATTCGATTCTACTTCAACTATGACATGATTGCATCTCCAAGTCCAGCCAGTATTGTCTATGCGACCTCAGAAGGCGATAAGAAGGGCGCTCAGTTTCTCTACGACTTCCTCAAAGAGACTAGTCGCTCTCCCGAGTTTGCGTAAGTACATTACTGGGATGAAATCTACGATTCTCAACTAACCAGTGTCTCTAGAACCTTTGGAAGCTCATCTGACTACGTTGCCTTTGTCGATGCTGGAATTTCCTCTTCCGGCATATTTACAGGTGCTGGTAAGCCATACGACGAGTGTTATCATACATCATGCGATGATTTGGCGAATATCAACTGGGATGCTCTGGTCATAAATACGAAGGCCGCAGCCTATGGCACTGCACAACTTGCTCTCTTGGATCCAGACAGTCTCTCAAAACGCGGGGAGACTAATTTAAATCCAAGGAGCGTATACGGTGCATCCCGGAATCTGGTTCGTTGGGCTGATCCCGCTAGAGATGCGGAAAAGAGACATGATTGTGGTGGAAGCGCTTACTGAATAGATTATACATAGTGAGAAAGTAACCGCCCAAAGGACCACCGCAGAGGGTCCCTGGATCCAAAATATGGACATCGGTTTCTGCCGATCATAGGACTTGCATTGGAATTGATTCATAATCAAGCTTAGTCAGTTGAGGGGTAGCCGAGGCTCGTCTCCTGCTTCACAAGCACGGCAAGCATCGTCATCCACCCTAGATTCTAATATGTTTACCAATCAATTAAGTGTAACAACTTCTCTGAGTTCCGCACCATTTCACGCTGGTGATATACAAACTGATAGATAATCGCCATGCCTTTGTACGAGGTCGCCCATACGGTTTCCTTGACTGATGACCAGAAAGACTCGCTCGCAGCAGCAATCACAGAGGTACACAGCTCGAAGTTTACGGTACCTCGAATGTTCATCAATGTGATATTCACCAATATTTCCGGCGTGCCTACATATGTTGGAGGAAAGCGGGTATGACCACCATTCTCGGATCTGAAGCAACGAAGCCGCATGTATGTGAACTAATCATCCTATGCTCCTAAAGACCACCGCATCAAACCGAATTGTTGCTAGGGTGCGACGTGGATCCCGCTCTCGAGAGGACTTCAACTCGCTCTGCAGTGAAATACGAACGGCATGGGCCCGCGTTGTTCACCCTGCCTACAGTGCTGACCAGCCACCGCCTTCTGAACTGGAGCTGCGGGCTGTATTCATCACCGGCGAGCTGCTTGCCGGAATGAAGTGTGAGTTTCATGTCCCAGCAGCTGGGGCTGAGCTTGAGTGGGCAAAGGAGCACTACACCGAGTTTCAGAGAAGAGCTGCGAATGGAGATGAGGATTTCGTTGGTCTGGTCAAGGAAATAGACCAGTGGCTTCAAATATCGGGGTAGCCTAGCGAGTTGACCACACCGAGAGATAGTGTTTGGATATCAGACTGAAAGATCCTCGAGAAATAAGAGAGAATGAAGGATAGTATGCCAGCTCAACACGTGTTCTTCCCGCCGTGTCAGCCTGAATAAATACTGAAATTAAGCGGTCATGGAGACCGATGACTTTTGAGCGATCAAGTAGCAACAATACCTAGGCCACCAATATCCCGCTCAATGAGCCGCAACGCCTCTCGCGCAAACGGTGCAGCATTGGCCCGAACTCGGAGAGCCCATCTCAAGTCCTCAACCCTTGCTACGCACCAAGCCATCTCCTCAGAGCCATGAGCCGTAGCCCACATCAATGCGGCGAGGGAGCCAGCCTGGGCCACTTGGTAGGAAGCTGCACTGCCCCAGAAGGCTGCCGTTTGCTCAGGCTGTAACGACTTAAGCAAAGATATGGCGTCTTGGACCTTAGCACGGGATGTTGAGCGGAGAGCAGAGTTGAGTTGCTCAGGCGTGTCTGGGGTTATTGCGCGTATGAGGGCACGGTAGAGAGCGATTTCGACTGATAGATGGGCCAGGCGGAGGGCTCCGTTCGCGCAAAGCTCTCTGTCCTTTGTGTATTCCATCTGGAGATGCTGCGGCAAACCGCTGTACCACTCCCGTAGGCGTAATACGAGTGGCTTGGCCAACTCGACGATGGTTATGGTTCCAAGCCGATCAGGGTTGTGACCAGAGCGCGTTACGGCCGCGTTATAAAACGTCCCCATGACTTCGCTAAGGAATTTGGTCAACTCAATGTGTTTCAGGAATTGCGCCCATCCAATTGCCGCGGGAGAAGGATCGGATAGCCCAGTATTGGTCTCATCTTCCAGCTCCGGATAATCAGCATCCGTGCAGGTCTTCACGTCCCAGTCGAGTTCATGTATGAGGAACGGCCGTCCGTGAGCACATGCGCCCCATCGGTCCTGCATGTATAATGCCCAGGCCAGCCGGCGACGCAGTCCTACCTCCCAACTGGGGATATCCCACGAAGTGCAGTCCACGTGAATGCCGAGATCCTGTGCCATGGCAACAAGCTGTGCAGTGAACATGCGACTAGATGAAGGGTGGGTGTGCGAACTGGCCTCGGCACTGGCAGAATTGCGTTGCAACAAAAGCAACCCAGCCTCGAGTGTGCTGAGCTTGGGACGTCGCATATCCTGCGCCATGGTGCGTTCGGCTAATTCCTCCAATGCACTGGGATTTGGTATAGACTCCAATTCACGTCCAGCAAGGGAGCTGTCGTATAACTGCCAGTCTAGTGCCACAAGATAGACTGCTGCGAGTAGAGACGGTGCAAAGTGGCGGTGAGATACGCGGTGCTTGCTGATGAACACATCTTTATGCAGGATTGGGAAGCTTGGATGCACGACACGAAAATAGAGGTCAACAAGGGTTCGGCCGAGAGGATGAATTGCAGCTTCGATTGCATCCAGATCTTGGATACGCTGAGACTCTGATGCTGTCGATCCATCAGTGTGGACGAGGAAAGCAGTTCCATTATCCAGACGGCGCGTGGAGATTGCTGGTTGACGAGCCGTGGGATGTTCATCTGATCCCTGATGAGCACGATGGAGATCAAGGAGGATGGGATCGCGACAGTCTGTAGGACCGATATATTCGGCATGAGTTTCGAGATCCAACCCAAGAGTATTACTTAGAATTCTTGGCCTGGGAGCTGATATGCCAGCACGGGCCTGCCTTGGCTCGGAGGACAGCTGCTGTCTGGTCTCAGTTGGCATGCCATTGTTCTCGAGACTGCCTGCGGGGGACCTTGCATTCGTCTGATGGCTCGAGGCTGGAGATGTCTGGGCGGATCCAATGGTTTCATAGTCCGGTACCGGAGGCGAGCTGTTTGTATCATCCGGGCTTGGCTGGGCGCGCGAGGGGTTTCTCGGCACCGGTTCCTGACCTTGAACTTCGAAAGACGGGTTTCCTCTTCGTTGTCGTCGGGTGGGGCCTCGTAAGTAGGTGCAAGGCTGGTCATGGAACGTGCAGAGGACACACCGGAGCTCGGTCGCCTCCTTGACGCACCGCGTCTTCCGCAGCCGGCATGTGTCACATGGCCGTGACCTCGCAGACGGGACTCTCCTCGTGCCCCCCAGACGGTCACCGTCCTCGCCGCCGGCGATCTGGGGCATCCAATTCTCCTGGCCAGCCCCTGTATAAGGAAGCTCCGCAACTGTGGGCATAGCCGATAACTTTCTGTGGAAAAGAACGAACGAATTCTTGGGGCAAGATAAGCGAACGATATGTGAAAGACAAGTAGCACGCGGCGGTACCGGGGCTGGATGTTTGGATCCAGTCATCTGTATGACCAATGAACGGCCTGGATCAGCCTGATAAGCCTGGGAAAGAATTAGGGAACATTGGGTTTATGCATATATAAGGTATAAGAAAAACTAGTCTCTCATTAACTGAATAACCATCAGAATCATGCAGATACAGGATATAACGAAGAGCTGGATCTCTCTCCACCCAACTGTCTTTCAAATGATGGCTCGTAGATGAGCATTTCCCAAAGTCCGGCTCACTGCCAGCTCTTGGGCATAATAATGTACCTGATGCACGACAATACCCAAAATTGATCACGATTGTCAGTGTCATGAACTGAGAGCTGTCTGACGCTGTCGCGGCACTTGCCGTGTACTTCACACCTAACTGACTTCAGGCCATAAGAACTCGGCCTCAGTTATCACAAATCATAAGTCATTCAGTCGTTCTATTGCTCCATTAATAATCTAATATGTGACGGAAACCTCGGTTGTCCGAACTATGTTCTTCCCATTGGCATCTGGATGCACAATGCTATCAGAACTATTCTCCCTTCGCGTGCCGGTTCCTCCTGGCCCCGATGAGTCCGAGTCGTTCCTCCCCTCGGCAGTAGCAATGTAGAAGGTTTGGTTGTCGTTGACCGATTTCAGTTCGAATGCTTCAGGGCCTCCGGTTTTGCTGGTTTGTCGAATGTATCCCTTCGCCTTGTTGGACAGCCCTGTTCTCTTCCCGCTTCGCAAGTGGCGGCTAGCCGAGTTGGTATAGCCATATCCGGGGGTCAAGCTCTTTAGGTTGAGTATATTTCGAACCAGTGGTTTGAGCGCCGGGGCGCACGCGGCAATGATACCGAGGTTGAGTTGGAGTCTGGATCCAGAGGTTAGACGTCACTGATTTACACCGCCCAACACGAGAATACTTACAAGCCCCAAAATTGAATCTCATAGGTGCTGTGGCGATTTTGTTAGTGATGATAACTGAATAGACTGAAGGTTATAAGTCATACAAGGTAGAATCTTTGTTGGACGTAAAGTTGATCTGCGCAACGGCCTTGAGGATGCCTATCACAACAGCGCTAGAGATGGTCAGCATCACTATTCCGTCCACACAGAGAAAGCGAAGCCTACACATAGCCGAGACTGAGAACCCCGATGAGGTACAAACGAGTCTTTAATGGCATTTTCAAGGTCCAGATGATGGGGACTGGTAAAGTTGCAAAAGCGACATCGGTAAAGATGTTGAATGCTGGTCAATGAAAGGGTCAGTAAAGCCAAGAGGAAGAACGGCATGTTCTCGTGGAGACATACCTGTGTTAGCCAAACCAAACTTAGCGAATAAGCCCAAGGAGTAGCATGTGCCTTCGATTTTGCTATCCCAGTATTTTGGCAGGGGCTTGCAAAACAGAAAGATGGTCAACCAAGCCTCGATCGAGTACAGCGTCACAAACACTACTAACAGTCAGCCACCTCACGTAGACTTTTCGGTTGCAAAGCCAGTGCATTGTACTACCTATCATAGCCCAAAGGAGGTACTCATACCAGGCCCAGGCGTTGCTCCGTAGTTTTCTTAGTTCGAGGGCAATAGCGATTTTGAGGAAGGCGATGCCACCAATGAGAGGCACTATCGTCTGGACGAAGGACAACCTCATGAACTTGACAAGATCCGGCCCTTCGATGGTATCGTAGTGCTTGCCAAGACCTAATGGTGCTTGCAGATACAGGGTCACGGTTCCGCCAAGGAGGGAGGTGAGCTATTCAAGACATCATACCATTAGCGTACATATTCCCCTCGCGCAGGGGAAGTGCACTTACCACGGATGCCACCATGAATCCATCTTGAGGACCGTATGACCTCACGATAAAGAAGCGGGTGTAGGACCGGAGGCAAACAAAGATAAAGGCGACGACGCTAATAACAGTACTGACGATGAGGATTTGCGGCGCTCGGGTCTCTGCGGCCCGCACAGGATCATCATTACCGGAGGAATCCAAGCTCATGTTGGTTGCGTACGACTCGTCACCTAGATGCTCGACATACGAACTGCCTCAAGCATTCCACTGACCAACCAGAGGCGACGAAAGCGGAGTTAATGGTAAAAAATGGCAAAAGAGTGTATTGAAGAGAAAAAAAGAAAGGAACGAGTGGGATAAAGCAATTCACAAACGCCCAGGTGCCGTGCACATGCGGGGAGTCTCACGAGATAAAGCATATAGCCAGCAAAAACGAACGAGAGAAGACCCGTTTCACTTACGGCACTCCCACACCGGAGGAGCTCAGACTCGCTTACGACGACATATCCCACTTGAGAGATTCTTAATAGCAAAGTGAAACTATAGTATCAATGCAGCTGGGAAGGGAAGAAACCCGGTTTCACCTCCGGATCGCCCTACGCGCTATGAATGGGTCGCTGGCTAGACCTCAAATAGAAGGACGCCACGCCGTCAGCATGGAACCCAGGGCTACGGCTGAGGTGACAATCCCTGTAAAGACCCAGCGGCACCCCTGGATAATCGCTAGAAGTCTGCAGAACGACCCAAGAGTGGGTTGGGTATCTAGGGAGGTACAAGAGGTGTTTGAGGTTTGTCGGAGCATGTTGGGCCACGGCCGGTGCCCTGAATTTTCTGCTCTGCGATAATGAATCTCTAAAAACCAAGGAAAACGGCCTGGGAAAAGCATGGAAGATGCAAATCGCGCATCCACGCAGCGCAAGTGGGAGCTCGGTGATTTATCCCGCATTGAGGATGGGGTTTGCCGCCTTATTGATAACCTTCACGGTAGCCATTATTGATTGCACTGCAATAGCACACGGATGCGGATCTTAAGCCTAGAGCTATATCCCTATTACACGATAAGATGTAAAATGATCTGTCGGACGAGCCATTCTGGGGGAGGCGACCTGCGGAGATTAGGACTGGTTCGTGAGCCCGTGATGGAAAGAGATTCGTACGCCTGGCAGGGCTGGAGGAGAAAAATCAGTTCATATCTACCACATTGTCTTTGTCACTACAACATCAGCAGTTAGGGGTGGCTCTCAATTCAAGACTGGGTGTTACGACATGGCCAGCGCAGCCAACCACGAGGCCTGGCTCCCAAAGAATGGCGGCATGCTCGCTTGCATATACTTAGCTTGGAGCCACCCGGTCCCTGTCCAGCCCAGAAGAATCAAGATGGACTCGTGAGACGCTTTGGGCAGGTCAGCAGGTGGCCCACGGGCGGTGCCACCAGGCTTATGCCCGTTGGCATCGCCATGCCACGATAGCCCCTGGACCGTGTATTAGCCCAACCGTTGCGGTGGAGTCCATCAGCGAATCCAAGCAGAGAAGTTCTAGCGGGCGTTTCATCCGATTAGTTCATGGGTCACGCCCAGAAGAGGCATTCCCACCGTTCGCTTCGGACACGAAAGCCCCGAGATCAAGGATGGAAACGAACCATTGTGTTGGTTCTACACAGAACATTCTCATTGCATACATGATTTGGCACCTACCGAGGGAAATGAGAAGCATCGGCAACATCCTATTCAGAGCTCCGGCTACTACAGGGCCGGACAGACTCCGACGACGGTGAGTGAACGAGCAGGTCTTCTCTAGCAAGGCAACGTGCCTCTGTGTACGCAAACAGCGCATCGCCCTGAAGTCCCGCAAGCACATGGGAAGTAATCAATTCGATTTGATTAACAATTGTGCCGAAAAATTGGCCTCCAATATCTTGCATACGCGGAAGATCCAGCGGGGACCGCTTTCATACCCCCTAATATTGAGCACTCGTAACTACACTATCCGCTCTTATCCGCGCCGTGTCTCAAAGATGGGATCTTCTAGCCTATAAGGCGAGTTGGGATGAACAAGAATGACAGTGCATGATCACAAGCGCCAGCACGAGCCATGGCGGGATCTGTTGGGCGGAACAATGCGACGATGCTGTGCAGGGACGCGGGCTCAATCTTTAGGGGAGTTTTTCCTCCGCAATGGATCAACGGCGGTCTCCTAGATATCCGAGCAAAATCACAGGCAATCTTCTTGCATGGATCGCATTAGCCAGGAGGGGCCAAACCGGGGCCAGCGAGCAGGGACCAGGGAAGGCAAATGAACTTCCGTCTTACTGGCCGTGCCACCACCGTCAACGGCAAGTCAGTTGGTTGTTGGTTGAAGGAAAGACGCGTCAATATCGGCTGTTCCCGTTGCAACTCTAGAAGAATATTGCTTGATGGGTCCAGTATGAGCCGCATGAGCTGATGTCACGGTCTTTATGCCAGCCACGCGCAGCAGCGCTGTCGACTGCATTAACGCCGAATCGTATAAGACAGGTGCAGAATCATGTTCGTTCTCTCTAGCTTCGTTCACGAATCACGACAGCTTTTAAGTTCCCACTAAGCATATCCATCATGCAGATCTCACGCACCGCTCTTCTTGGCCTACTAGGTGCCGCCACGTCGGCCCTGGCTTTGGAGACCCCTGACAGCACAGGCACTGAGATCCTGGCCGACTTGCAGACAGAAGCCATCAAGAACCTCAAGAAGCAGGAGACTTGTGGCTCCCGCAAGCACAACTCCACTTGCACGTTGGAGAATGCCACAGTTCGACGCGACTGGTATGGCTCGCTTCTGTCCCTGTACATGAGTTCATCTTACGGAATACTTACACATTGAATCAACAGGCGAGCACTGTCCGCCAGTGAGAAGACGGATTACATCGATGCAGTCCTCTGTCTCATGGACAAGCCTTCCAAGGCTGATCCTTCATTTGCTCCTGGTTCCCGGAGTCGATATGACGACTTCGTTGCAGTTCATATCAACCAAACCCTAACCATCCACGGAACAGTAAGTGAATTTTATCTGATCCATGAAGCTGCCCCCGCCGCTAATCACAGTCTACTATATACAGGGAAATTTCTTGACTTGGCATCGTTATTACGTCTGGGCGTATGAATATGCTCTTCAGAACGAGTGCGGATACAATGGCACCCAGCCTGTAAGTACCAACTTCACATAATGACTCCAGCGGAGCATCTCTAACACCAGGGGCAGTACTGGAACTGGTTTGACGGGTCCGACTTCTCTAACCATCCCATCTTTGATGGAAGTGATACCAGCATGAGCGGTGATGGCGAGTACGTCGCTCACAATGGCAGTCTCGGAGGAAGTAATAACATCTATCTGCCTTCGGGAGAAGGTGGCGGTTGCGTTAAAGACGGGCCATTTAAAGAGTAAGACCTGGACAATTACGACAGATTAGTTCCACAGTACAAATTCACTGACATTTTCTAGCATGATCGTCACCCTAGGTCCCGTTTCTCCCGGAATGGATGGCATGAAAGCCCAAAACGGCAGTGGACTTGATTACAACCCTCGCTGTTTAAGCCGAGATCTCACCAAGCACGCGGTTGATACCTGGATGACAGCCGAAAACCTCTGGAACCTCACACAAGGCGACGCTTCTGGCAGCATCTCTCTCTTCCAGGACGAGTTCCAAGGTCGTTTTGGTGACGAGTTCCTTGGCATTCATGCTGCCGGCCACTTCACCATGGGCGGCGATTCTGCTGACCTTTTCGCGTCCCCAACTGACCCCATTTTCTGGCTGCACCACTCCATGACAGACCGTTTGTACTGGCTCTGGCAGGCTCTTCATCTGAAACAGGCCAAGACCATCGCCGGGACAATCACCATTCTCAACCTCCCTCCCAGCAGAGACGCACTGGTCAGTGACCCGCTGAACCTAGGTGTCAATGCTCCTGAGATTACAATCGACGATGCCTTGGACACCGTTGGGAACTCACCATTCTGCTATATTTATGAGTAAAGGACCTGTTTTACAATGTATGAATAAACGAAGAAGACTAAGTTGTCTCGCGCGGAGACATGTGTACCATTCATCCGGCAAGTGTACGTGTAGGCAGGCTGTCTGTCAGGGGATATAATAATGCTTATTATGATGCACCAATACAGGGCATCCAATATAGTAAACTTAATAAACCCATCAAAGAATCGACTAAAGGTCGTGCCCCACCAGCTCTGACTTGAGGTGATTTTCGACGGGGGGGTGACAAGCTAACAAACACATCAGCATAGTAGGTATCAAGACCATACTCATCTTTACCAAGGTTTGATATATCTTTCATGGCAAAATAATTGGGAGAGGAGATTTGTCTCATGGAGGAAAGGAACTTGTAAAATAAGCCATCAAAGGACCACCCTAGGTCATGCCATAACGATAGTCCAATTCTAGAAAGGAAACATAAGCTGGGTTTACAAAGATAACCCCAGCACGGTTCTAAGAGAGAGTCGACTTCCTGGCACCTGTGCCAAAACAGTAAAAGGAAAAACAGAACTGCTCGCCGAAATAATCCGGCCCAACAAAATATCCAAAACGAGAGATTGAGAAAACGTTGCTTTGCCGAAAGCTCTACTACTTCTGTCTTTTAATTGTGCGAAGAAACACTTCCAGAACATAATCACACTGACACCTTCGCTTATTCAATCAACTGACTTTGGGGATCCGCATTCGATATTCCCTCAAGCTATTGGAAACGTCTTACTTTGAGTTACCCGGTGAATGTTCCTGCGGAACTTTCCCAGGAGCGATCCAGAAGAGGTCTCCTATCATCTACTGGAGATGCCTCTGCAGCTGCATCACTAAAATATGTTGCCAGAAGTTGGAGAAGTATGACTAGGCCGATGACGGTGGTCCAGCTCGATAAGAATACCGAGACGACATACCACACGAGCACAATTCTAGTTGGGTATGGGAACGCGAAGATATCATAGCCAACAAGAAGGGTAATGTCGTGGACTACGGTGTTTAAATGTCGAAGGAACGACAGAGCTCCGACGACGAGGAGAGGGAGGTAGTATGTCTAAAGGTATCATAGTAAGTCGGACTGTAAAATCTTTTTCAAGGGAGGGACCAGAACATACCCAATTCTTCATTAGGATCAGGGAGATAATGGCTGTTATAAGGAAAATCAAGCCTATTGCAAGTTGTACACCGGCCAAAGAGTTGTACAACCCAGACCCAGGCACATGTGGTGGCGATGAGAAGCTGAATTCGATCAGAATGGATTGGGCGATTGCCAACGGGATGACGAGGGCAAGGAAGCATGTCAAGAGACGAGAGCTTCTTCTAACACTACTCTCCCGGTCATAATGACTTGTTGGAGTATCACCAAAGATGCTGACCATGCCGATTTGCAAGTTAAGATTCAGGAACATCGCAGCAGCGGACACGAATGCCTGAACCGTCGCTCCATGCACGAGTACAGAAGTGAGGACCTCATTGCTAGAGCCCAGCTCAGAGACGTAGAGGGATACGATGGAAAGAATAGACCATAAGGCCACCCATCTATTTCAAATGAGGTCAGTCATGCAAGGCTTTGACCATCACGAGTAGACGCGAGTACTCACAGCGCAGTCACGCAGACAGTCAATCTCGGTTGAAGCCTACTGTTTTCATGGACGCCTGCATCGGAAGGCAGCTTGAAGAATGCGAATTTCACAGCGAATACGGCACCTCCGAAAGCCGCGGCAAGGAAAATCAGTCCTACCAGCACAAAAACGCCACCAAATCCAAGCATGATCAACTGAGAGGTGGGCGTCTTTTAAGGGGCAAACGAGCGTGGTGACGAAATGGGTCAGGAGTTGAGAAATGCGTGATCGGCCCAGCGATACTAGAAATGTGTCTGCCCGTCCGTAAATCGACACGGAATGAAGGAGAGCAATGGACTTCCCAGAGATGGGACTTCACGATAGCTTCGCCTCACTGTGGTGTTGAGGGGGAGAATGGCCTGGTCATGCGATTGCTGCATGATCAACTGAAACATGCACCTTGTAATCAGCTCCCAGCCAGTCCCAGTGCGAGAAAGCGCTGACAAAGCCCACGTTTCTGCCAGGGTGACACTCTGATGTCCACTTAGATCACGCCTCTCCTTGCAGGGATTCGCGTCCTCCATCTCGGTTACAGCTCAGTTGTCCTACCCTGGATGTCACATCCGCCACCGAGGGATCATGAGATACGGCGTGGTTTACGAATCCTAAACTTTGTGAAACAGTCTCTTTCCTTCAGGATGAATCAGTTTGGCAACAGGTTTTCCTGTCCTCTCTTTTTTCACCTTTGGGAAGATGAAATATGATGGGGAAAAAATGGTTGGTGATAAAACCGAATTCAGGCCTACAGCTTTGGTTATGGAGAAAGCCATACAAAAAAGTAGATGTAGATCTTCATGTATTTCTGGAGAAACGTTCCTATGGCAAAGGAAGCGCAGTTGCTGTGCCCTTGATAGCCTCCTTTTCGCTTTCTGTGAGCTCCATCCCAAAGTATCGTTCAAGCACTGCAATTCGCTCCTCCTCGCTTGAGAGCTGCTTCTCGAACACTTTAACCCCATTCACCCGCCACTTAAAACTATCCCCAACCAAGATCAGAGTTCCATTGATTTCGCCACCGGTAGTGGTGGCGTTGGTCCAGGGGTCTTTCGACTGGGTCTCCTCGGGATTTGCAAAGGTTTGTCCCTCGCTCGTAAATCGCACGCAGAGCAGTTTTTGGACAAAGATGCTCCTGGGATCCCTTTGTGGCCAGTGGTTCATGACAGAGAAATCCTCGGGCAGAAACTCCATATCCGTGAAGCAGTAACAGGGCACCCATTCCGAATCGTCATTCTGGCGAAGTTCATAGATCCAAAGCTTCTGGTCCCGCTTGAGGCCTTCCGAGACTGCATCAAATCTCAGGCGCACAGACGCAGGCCCGATATGAGGTTGAATTTCCCTGTCAATAATCTTGAGGGGGTGAATGGGTTCGTTGGGACCATATCCCACATCTACTGCGTATCGTTCCCCGTCGATAGTGACGATGTTCAGACAGTGCGCTAAGCCTGCAAGCCGCCCATTTTCGAAGACTCTAGCCCCAACAAGGTACACATCGAAGCCTAACGAGAGCAGGACAGTGTGAAAGAGGGTATTATTCTCCATGCAGTATCCACCACGTCCCGGCTGCAGAAGAATCTTGTCAACTAAATGCTTTGCGTTTATGTTGATTACCCTGTGAGTCGAGTAGTGCAAGGTCACATTCTCAAAAGGGACACTTGTGAGCTGATGTTTGAGTAGAAGTTCGAGATGGGATTTCTGGAACGATCCGTCTTGTTTTGATACGTCATAGAGCCATTGGGAGGGTGGTAGGTTGACGCGAGTGAAGTATTGATCCAACTGGGCTTTCGTGTATGTGATTCGGCCGCTCATGTTCAGGTATAATGAAACTCGATACAACGGCACGAGCCTTCTGGGGAATTCCGCAAGCAATGTATATTTAAGTTTGGACTGCCTCAAGTTGGTCGCTGTGGTTTGTTGACAGTAACCCCGCACGAGAATAGCCGCAGCTGACTGGCTGAGCGACTTCACCAAAAGTGACCCTCCACAATATGCATAAGCTGCTGGTAGATCAGCTTCGTGCATATTCTACTTCGATAAGTGCGCACACTAGCTTAAAGGGCTCTAGCATGTCTTGCCTAATACAATAAGACCACTATAACTGCATTTAAAGAGGATTAATTTGTAATTATCAGATATGAGAATCTAATTCCTGAGAACGAAGGCAAAGTTGTATACATATATTAGTTGAAGAACAGCGCTGGCGTTAATGAGAGGCACTTATTGCGCGACTCCCAGGCCAATCTGCTACTCCCTGAATATTGTCGTGCCCCAAAGCGTAGCTCTTAGCTCTCATCCTGGTCAGGAAAGAGTCAAATGGGTAGAGATGGCGATAGACACGATGAGATAGGATGAAGTATGGTAAGACCAGGTAACCGGGGATCCAGGATCTTAAGAATTGATGTCCAAATACATGTTGGTAATGGTTGTGCCTCGGGACAATAAAGGTTTTAGGGTCCTTGACTAAGAGTAACATCAGCAATTTAGCATACTTCTTTTGGCTAGCTTCTTGGACAATCCAAACTACCCAAGAATCCGTTGGAGGAGTGGCCGTTCGGGTACCCGCAAAATTTCACGGGTACCGTCAAGGGTTAGAAAATGTACCGTGTCCAACTTGGCGGTGACTATTCGGGTATCCGTAGTGATAAAAGGGTAGCGAACGGGTGCCCGTGGGAAGAACACACCGTTACCTCAAGACACAAAAGCCACACGCCACGAGGCTACTCCTTCAACAATAGCATTGTTTTGATGGCATATATAGGCTGACTCTTTTATCACCGAAGTCACTTAAATAAGCGCGAGAGCATCCCATTTGGACGGCAAAAAGTATGCCTGTCACGATAAAGCCTCAACCTGAAAAGGTCGGTAGCAACACCGATCCTATTGCGACGTCTTCTCAAGAATTGTTCCATCAAATATCGAAATCATGGACGATTGAATTAGATGGAGAAGACATCCTTGGAGACACGATCCTGAGCAACAAGAAGATAGGCCCTGACGATCGCCCCATTGTGCACTCATCGCTTGTCGACCTAGATCAACCAAGTGGTCACGCCCTTGTCCCATATGGAAACGGCTTCGTTGAAGGCATTCTACGAGCCTTCCAGCAGGATCTACATCTAGTTCTACGTCCAGATGATGTATGGCTCGCCATTCTTCTCCAGTTCAGCCTCTTCGTGAACAGCAACTCTGACGATTTGCGACACAGAATCGTTCGGCACGAAGGAAAGGAAACAATAAATATTGTCACACCTTCTTCATCCCTCAGAGAACTTGATCTTGATTGGATTTCCGAGAAAATCATTTCCAAAATGCAAGGATTCCTTGCCGATGAGGAAATCGTCGAATGGTTACTCCCACAGTTCAGCACTTCGACAATACAGGATAAGACAGTAGCCGCGATGGCTCTTATGGCTACGATGAAGTCATATTTTGAGTACAGAATTACCTTAGGCTGTGGCTTCCCATCAGTCACTTTAGAGGGCACGAAAGAGGACTGGGAAGACATCTCCAAAAGGGTCCACAGATTTGCCCAGTATGGCATGGAACCCAGTCTTTGGTCGACTTATCTTGGCAAGATTCTTGACAAGATGATTACAAGTTTTGATAGGCCAGAAGACCCACAGATTAAGGACTTTTGGATGCAGGCTTGTCATGCAGCTGGGTACGAAGGCTCTGGAGATATTGAGACCCTCTCCGGCTGGATAACCGCTTTCTGCTTTTGGGACGAGAACGGCATGATCCGGGAATATAGCGACAGAACTCTGGCGTTGCTTCCTTCGGATATAGACCATAAGCGATTGGTCCTCGACGACATATCGTTTCCAATTATCCGACGTTCAGACATCCCTAAATCTGTCTCCGATGTCCCTGTCGTTATCGATGATCTGGACTCCGGGCTTACGTATTATACAACTCTGATCTCTGGCTTGTTGGGAATGGAAGGAACGAAAGCTGAAAATGCTTTTGATTCTGGCTTCACTCAATTCCAACCTAGATCGGGCTGGTGGATGGTCATGGACAGGATGGAGCCCATGATTTCTGTCAATCCTACGACCCCAGCCATCTTGTTCCCAAGCCCTTCCCTTCCTCTGGTAAACAGTATGTGTACGCTATAATCTAGAACTTCTTAGGCTAGTCTCAAGGGGTATATTGAGACATAATGTTCTGGTGTTTGAATAAAACGCGAGCATCCCAAAATGCTAGCCCTGGGTATATTAAAAGCCCTGCGTTAGAAAGACGGGTTTTAAGGGTTGTATTAACATGTAGCCACGTTGTTGTAGGGACCAAGCCATCTCCTAGTATAGTAGTTGCTTTATCTACTGAATTTTTGTCCTCTTCGTAGATATGTATCATTTAAGTCAAGAAAATTCTACTCTTTCCTTTGTGAGTGGCAAGGCTCACCGTTCCCTTTCTGAAATTTTATTTGTTCCATATATGACCAGCTTCAAGCTTCAGTGGGCTCAAAGACCCAGAATTGAAGTCTTGTTACGTCAAGAATGATTGAAAAGAAGAAATATCTGGTGAAATGAATAAAGAGATGAAAATTTGGAGGTTAATTGCTTTCCATAGATTATGAATCTCTCCATTTCTTCAAACCCCCCCGGGGCTAAATGATGATAATGGCTGCCATATGGCAACGATCGAAAGCTCGACTTTGGCCCTTACCCTGACTGGGCCATGCAGCAACCGCCGCCATCGCAATAATGCTGAGGATGGAATTATACGTTCTAGCAAGACCACCAGATCCTTCAACGTCGCCAAATGAAAGGAGGCGGCTTCGCCAAGTTCATTCGCCGAGAACATCAAAGACCAAGCTGAGAAATTCAGAAAGTTTCTCGAATTTGCCAAAGTGTCTGCCAGGACAAGGTTCAATACCGTCTCTTCTGCCATTACCAACCTCTCCCTGTAAACAACCTTGGTGCTTATTTGAGTGAGTAGAGTGGGCAGTGTCGCAAGGAATTCAATGTAGAGTGGTACGTGGTGTAAAAATATCCCGTACCTGTTGGTGTCAGGTGTATTACTGGCTGTTGGTTGTCATGCTAAAGTTGGCGGAGCACGGGATACATTGTAACGCGGCCAAAGATACTTTTGCAGGTTGTGACTAAAACGGGCTGATCAATGAACAATCAAGCGTGAAGAAGGATTGTCTAAGTATAGCACCTCGCATGAACGCTGTATCGTGAGCCTCTGTTTCCATTTCAGGCGGTAGAAGGCATAATTCCCGTTGGACATCATGGCGGAATTCAATGTTTTCTCGAGGTTGGAGGGCAAATATCCCTAGTAAGCAATACAAGCCGCAACAGACCTGGAGCGATTGGGTAGATTTGCTCCTAACTGTTTTAACCGCGATTTTGTAGCACTTGGCTGCTCTGTTGTACCGAGAGTACCATCAGGCATCCAAATTAGGCTCCGCTTTACGCAGTGGAGAGTAGTACATCCCTGAAGGTAAGCGATGCATTGTTGGTTGCTACCCTGGTCATAAGGCGTTATGGTGTTGGTGTTGAAGCGCTTACGGTTCCTGGCAGGTGTCAAAGGTGTTCTCGTTGGTCCTGGCGTGGAATTTGAACAGGGAGGGGTGGTGAAAGGGGGGCAGAATAGAGGCTTAATTTCAAGTATCACATGAATGCTCTTGGATCTATATGACTGAGATGTCGCCTCCTTCTGTTTTGTTCTGGAAAAAGAGACGGGAAAGACTCAGGAAACAACCAAAGAGCTGCGTGTTATAAGATACCAGCCCAAGATACCATCCTCCGCTGCGAGACGCTTTCATGTGTGTGTGTGATCAGTATCATGCATGGGAGTGGGTTCCTTCAGGTGACGAACAACCAACAGTGCTCCAAGCCACCAGGCATTACTACTTGACGCCGGTTGATATCTGTTGGTCGTGGGCGCCAAGTCCGTAATACGCTGGTTTGAGAATTTTATCTATTTCTCTGGGAAAGCCTAGAGATAAAATTAGCTGATCAGATGGCCTAGGGCTGACCTGGGATTATTATTGTGGAAATAATGTCGAGAAGAGGTGATTGCGCTCTTTGTATATAGTAGGGATCCTGAACTACCTGGAGACTCTCATGGTGATATCTAGCCATTCAACCTTTCTCCCTATTCCTCCTCTTCTTCGCCCCAACCTGGCTTCTATATTCATCCTCATCTGCCTATATACTCATCTTTATTAAATTTGCATTCAATCTTTGGTTTATACATACATATTAGCCAGAACCGCCTGAGCCACGCATCGGTTCAGCAAACCAAAACAATGCGCTTGCTAGGATGTTTCACCCTCGCTTGCTGGCTCTTTGGCTTGGTGCGTTGCGTTCTTGAGCCACGTCTCATGAGAGATGCGGCGCCTGCTCGGGGGATAACTGTCTTGCAGGCTGCTGTTCCAGGCCCATCAACTTCGACAACATGGCATCAAGCGATTGATGCTTCTGGCCCAATGGATTTTCTGCGTCTATACGGCGAGGCAAGCAAAGCATTCAACTGGGTCAAGACTCAACCAAACCCGTATACGAGAGCAGGCAATGTGGTAGTAGCTGCGTTTTATGACCACAAAGCCCATAAAATATTCTTGTCCACCATTCTCCGAGGGAAATACCTGCAGTCAATTAATAAAAAAGGCGGCGAAGCCATAGCCTTAGCTCCAGTTTGGGCAAAAGCGCGAAAGCAGGCCCCGGCGGGTGATGCAGAGGACGGTGCATTCTACTACAGAGAGGCGTCGGGCCCTAAGATTCGTGCCGGTTTCAACTATGGTGATCCCGTAACAGGTAAACCAGCGGGCAGCATGATTGTAGCTTGGGGCGCATCAGGCGTGAATGCCAATAATGTGCGTCAGGCCCGGGGGGGAGCATGGACTCTGTGTGCGGATTGCAGAGCCGTCGCGTACGAGTTGGGTGTTGACTTCGAAGGGGCCAATCCGGCCGAGTTTGGCAAGAAAACTCCCCGGCGTGATCCCAACGAACGTCGGCCTTCGAGCGCCCCTCCAACCGTGGGACGTCCTGGAAGCCTGCCCAATCGACCAAATAGTCCTCCGCCCAATCGACCAAATAGTGCCCCGCCCAAGAGTGCTCCTTTCAGCCGTATCCCCAGGCCCGTGGGAACACCACCCGGCAGCTCCTATAGCGGTGGTTCATCCCTTGACCGACTAAGTCCAGGCCAGCTCGATGGCGCCTTTGGAGCCGGGAGTGCTAAGAGACCTGCCAGCCAGTCGCCTCCGGGCTCCGGACAACACAAACCGAAGGGGCCTAGTACTCCACCTTCCAAGATTCCCATCGCGCTTCCTCACAGACCGACGCCTAAGCGCACCAGTAGTAAATCGCCTTCGAAGAGAGCCAAACGTGCTCTGAGTCGATCTCATAGCCGACGAAGACCCAGTCCGAGACGTGAGCGGAAATTGCTTTGGAACTAAGTTCTCTACTAGGCAAATGCTCGAGTAAGCTGTGTATCTAAGGATGAGAGAGTCGGAGCTGTGGGTGAGGCCTGGATATACAATATCTAACTACGCAGTAGAGAGAGAGGGAGGTGGGGATCTGTTCAAACTTTATAATCCTCTAGTAGGGTTATACGTAAAGAGGTTACATTTTCAATTCTTGTTCCACCTACATATTGTAGAATATACTATATACACATTGGATATTCATAGGTATTATGTGAAATTGTAAAATCAGGTTTCAATATTATCGCATTAAGTCTATCTCAGAGCTGATAAATGTCCTTCTGTCTTATATTACACTTATGATTCCTGACTTTGCTCGATTTTGCCATCGGCAATGTCCATCCGACCTTCTAACCCTAGCTAGCACCAGATTCCCCTGTAAACACGAGAATTTTCGACCCCTCGAAAGGCTTGAGACATCCGCAGGGATCGACTCGATATAGCACATCACATGGTCAGGAGAAATATACTTCATCCTAGATCGCAATAGGCGATCCCGAGGGGCTTATCTCGCGCAAGTTCTGGTCGGTGCTCTAACCACTGCTTACATGTATCCTCGATCAGTCTCTTGGCGGCGTCTGGCTAGCTATATAGTAGATCCACAAGACTAGATAATTCAGATCCCATATATCCATTATTTTAATCAATTTAGTCTCCGCGAGGAGGCCGCGAGGAGGCCCTCTAGTGTACAAAGGCTTGTGTGCCAAATGAAGATGGAATAATATTGTTGTTTGGGAAGACCAAGCCAGCAGCCCGCATCGTCGATATTGAAGAGAGAGAAACCACTTTCGCCAAGGGTTATGGAAGAGATTGGGGTTAAGAAGTTGTATGAGCTCAGGATGTTGCTTCGTAGGTTTTAATCTTATTGGATCAAATAGTTCACATGATTTATTAGCAAAACATTGCAGTCATCGAGGCTCAAAAACACGAAAAGACTCTCTTCTAACTATGAGATCAAACTACTTCATATAGGCTTTTCCTCAGATAGCAAGTGAATTCCGACTCAATATAACGCTAGATTGGTCGCTATTGCGGTCGTTGCGGGTGCCGGGATCTAGCTGCTCACTCTGACCGGTTTGTCCAAGGCTTTAGAAGAAACTTCGAGCAAGCTCAACTACAGCCCACGCTGTTTCACCCAAATCTATCAAAACGTAGATACTCAATAAAGCCATTCTGAACCTTGCATGGGGTTTTCTTGAAGTCAAAGGACCAACCAGGCATCTTGGTTTGAAACAAGATCAGTTCGTCCTGAGTATCAGGGATATATCTCTGAATTCGGAGCTGTTCGAGGCACTGCAGACGCCTGCTGGACAGTATGCTCTCTATTTCTGCAGATATTACACTGCTTGGTGGTGACAGTAGAATATCATGTTCCATGTAATGGATGCTGAGTGTTACGATTGATGGTGGTAAAACACTATCCAGCGGCAAGGTATTCTCCTCTTGTTCCTCGCCTAGTTCTTGAGCGATGATCAAGTCGTTCCTATAACATTGTAGATGGCGGAGTTTCGACATGCTGCACAAAGACCCAATTCGACTAGTGATTGGACGTGCCATCTTAAAATTTGAGAAATCAAGATGTAGATCGATCAAATTTCCCCCGAAATCTCGTAGGGCTTGGCCGATATGTTTAAGGTTAATAGTCCAAAAGATGTCAGGATGCCATTGCCGAAAGAACTGCTCAGCCCATTCTATCTCGGCCACATGAACACTGAGAACTTGAAGCCTTGGACAACTGCGAAGAATGTTTTCCAGACTTTGAGACTCCATATAGCAGTCACTAAGTTTTAAGTCGTGTACACTGGATAATGGGCCTTCAAGAGGCTGAGGGACAAAGAGAGTCGTGAGTGAACGTGCATGATTTAGGTGAAAGATAGAGAGGCCTGGCTTCTCTAAGAATTCTAAAAGCGGGATAGTCCAATACTCGTCGTCTGCTTGATCCACATAGAGCTCTTTCAGGCAGGGAAGACCATAATTAGCAAACGGACCTAGCTCGAGGGTCAGATCCGAGCCAAGGTCGATTGAAGGGTCAAGAGGCTGACCCCGTGGGTGCCATGATCTCACGATCCACCCGACTTCAATACCGTCCGGATCGCTAGGGAAGAGAAAGATCTTCTCGGCCATAGTAGCGTACAGAAGCAAGGCGATAGATGGCAAATTATAACTATTGTCTGCTATTTGCGGTTCCAAAGCGCATCGGATACAGCGCGGAACATCCCAAGGGAAGTCACTCGATGACGTTTCAGGGAGAAATACCATTTTTGGCTTTTCATAGAGAAATACCATATCTGTCATGGCCAGGACACGGATGTACTTTGCCAGGTGTGGATTTTTCACTATCGTTTTGAGGAGATAGCCTGGCCACATGAGGAATTCCCCGTCATTTGCTCGATCGGTACTGCAGGTAAGGTCGATAGTGTGGTATAGCAGAGGTTGGGCGATATGGCGAAACCTTCGGCTTACTAGACAAAGGGAAGCCAAGTCGATCGGTCGGAGTGAGTGGTCATATCGCCATGGGCGGCGCTTGCAAGGCAGCACAGGGACGAGATAACACATGATGTGACTCAAGATCTCATCAGGAATATGAGGCGCCATAGTAAATGATGATTTCGTCGCTAATCCGAGCGCTCAATGATGGAGTTGAACAAGGTGGTTGTGTTGGTGCAAGTACTAACTGAGGACTGGAAAAAAACTTGACACCTGGCCACCTTGACAAATATACCCACTTTTATATCAATGCGAAGACCACTCATTTTGATCATCTACTTTTTTCCCTAAAACGGTATTAATAGTGTGAGAGAGGCTCGTTGTCGGCAGCTTGTGGAATAGAAAACGCATTATTAGACCCACCTCCCAGATTTGTAAAGATGGCGCGATCTCTTACCATCCTTCAACTGTCGTAGAAAGACAACGCGAATTACCTCTAGTCGGGATTTTCAGCCAGCCTACGGTAAAGGCGGCATGGGACAGGACTTCAAGGCAGATCTTGTGATCCCCGCTTACGATTTCTTGATCATTCCAAATTACTCTACATGCTAGTGATGTCAGCCACGAGTAAACTCAGGGCGCAAGTTGTACACCCCTGTAGATGCAATCATATCGCTGGCTTCGTGGTACTCCTCATGGCGTAGACATCTCGGTCACATGCATATAAGAAATGAAAAACTGGTGTCTTACATGATCCAATGATAAATAACGTGATGAGACGCATTTTGATATTTTCTCTAGCCTCATCAGGCCTACCTTTCTTGTTAAACTTCTTGTTTTATTGCGCAGGAGGGATAGTGTGAGGTGCACCAAAGAGGTAGTGAGGCACGGGTACAGCACGACGACAGGTTCAACACCACCATCGCGTGTTGGAGCCCTGCTACGTAATGAGGGATGGGTGGGATATCTGGAATATACGTCCCCCCTCCCTTTTCTAACTGTCCAATCTTTGGATCTTGTCTTGGTGAATCATCTGAGGCGCTGTGTCGAACCGATGCTTCAAGACGCTACGTCGCCCTTTGGGGATGGACACGGCATCAGCCCCTGCACCAATTTGGCCCCTCCCTTACGCAAAGAATGGAATATGTTCTGGCCTTTTCGTAGGCGTCCGTGGTCCGTTGGGTATCCTATTTGTTCGAGGGGGTTGTGGAGAAGACAGACATCCGAGACAAGTCTAACTTGGCAAATCCCTTATGTTCAAGGGGCAGTAAGTTTACATTTTTCTGTTCATTTTTTCCATTTTCATGTTACATAATTTGAGTCCCCCCTCGTAAGGGCGGCGCAGATTGGTATTCGTGACAAGATCGCGTAACATTCGCGTCAATCAATACAGAGTATGTGCAGTTTTGTAGAGGTGCCAGTGTGAGTCAAAATGATCTCGCTTTATGACATTAGCATTTCTTGCAGGGTCTTCTATATGCATTGAATCTCTAGTTTCTAGTTGTTGTATAACCCGAGATACCATCTCATACGATCATAGACAAAAAAGCTTGTTGCCATCATAGGTGCAACTTTAAGATAGCCAATGGGCAACCCAAAAAAGAACCCGCCTAATCCTCGCTCTCTAAATATTACTATGGCAGTTTCGGCAATCGCTACTCGGCGGTTGGTACCGAGAGGATTGCAAACCTGCATCCGGCGCCGAATCGTCTCGAGAGGATATGATATTGTTTGCGCCACTAATCCAGCCATGGCTCCAGAGAATAGCTGGGCAGTTACTGTTAGCCGTATTGAACTGTGCGACCCTGAAATGCGCGTGGTATCATTTTCTCTGGTTCTCGTGCTTGCAATAGTGGTGTATGGGGCGAGCATCGGTGATCGAAGCCAGTCGCCGATTTGGTCGTGGGCCAGAAACGAGAATCCAGAGTATGGAAGAATACCCAATAACGTGGGTGCGAGGCCCTGGTAGAAACCAGCAATACCGGACTGACCAGCAGTGCCACGGTACATGGTTCGGCAGACCCTTGACCAGGAAGATGACGACCCAGAGTTTCTCATCTCGCAAGCCATCCGTACCCGGATCAACTCCAGGGGGTATGTAAGAAAAGTAGAGACTGCCCCAGCCAGGCTTCCTGCAATAAATCTGCGATATGGGGTCTCGGACGATCCAGACGATATTAATGCCGATCGGAACTGCTCATAGGCGAGGAAGTTGGTCCCTGAGAAAGGAAATACGCGCAGTAATGTGGCAGAATGACCCTGGAAGAGAGCTCGGATTCCCTGAAGCTGGCGGATATCTCTTGCTGCGCCGAGAAGACCACGCCAGCTTGTAGCGTGGTGTATAAACTGAGAGTGTGATGTTTGAAATAGGATTTTGATGCGATCCAAGGGCGCCACAACCGTTTTAGCCTGCGATGAATTGGAGGCTCGAAGTCAGCATTTGACATTTGATGAGCCAGAGGGTCGGACAAATGGGATAGAGCCTCACAGCACACCCTGCTACACCTCCAGCGAATCCCTTTCGCATGACGGCATCCCACGATCGCCTATCTTCCAATCTGCGATGTTCTATGCTGGCGAGGACCTGCCGCGAGGGCTCGGCAACCGATGCATTGATTGTTGCCATGTTCAGATGTTCTCTTAACAGTCAGTGGCATCTTATTCGATAAAACTATGAAGCTTCGAGTTTTGTATACAAAGGATGAGAGAGGAATAGTTTTACATGGAAGCATCAATCTACGGTCAGAACACCCGGTGACTTCCAGGACAGGGGAGCGAGTGGTGAAGGGCGAGATCAACGATAATTAGTCGGGCAATGCAAGGTTAATCGGAAAGGGGTGGGACCACCTCGAATATCGCCAGGAAGCGAGGGTTGCATCCAAACAGCTCCCAACCAGTGAGACCTGCAGATCTGCAGCTGCTTCCCCACTCATCATTCCAGACCTGTGCATCGTTTCTAAACTCAGGACTAGCTGCCTGATATCAGTGGAAAATGATCTGACGAGTTGGTGGTGCCACAATGCTGGAAGAAACACAAGAAAGAAACCTAAAAGCATGGGCTTTAGGCCATTCCCGCTCAAAACCTCCGATCATATGATCTACGCAAGGGACCTTGTGATCTTATTATGAATTTGCCGGTCCATGGTAGCCGTCTCATTTTGTAGCAGCCAGTATTCTCTGTGAGAATTTATTAGAGACGGGGTGGACAGCGTTGACAACCTAATTCTTTATTAACGCAAGCTTAATTTAGATTTGCATAACTTTTGCTTTCGGTTCGAGCTAACATGAGATGGCCAGCTGGAGATGAAGTTACATCATTCCCAAGACACATTCCCCCGACGGAATCCATTGTTGTTAATCATGACTGTCTTCAACAATGATGTTGTAACTTCTTGGGCTTATTGAACAGGCAGTATCACACACAACATCTGTTGAGCCGATCTTATCTCTCTCCAAATAGGTAAAATTAAACTCAACCATCCTCACCGCCACTGCCATCTTGAAGTAGTTGGGGATTGCTATTCTAGATACATTCGATTTCTCGTGCGCTATTCAAATCTATTCTTATTAATGGAAGGTTAGATATCAACGGAGATTCTACCTCAAATCACCTCAAGCACCTTGGCAAGATAAGAATAAGTTGAAATGTCGTCGCTTCAATATTTGAGATACAAACGCATCTATTGTCATCATAAATCTATGAGGCCTACTTTGCTGCAATGATCCGCCCCAGACTCTAAATGTATTCTAAACGCGGGCAGTTTGCCCAGCCAACTCCTCGTGGGTGGCCTCCGCTCCCGTCTTCTCGTTTCGGTGAATCTCCTCCTGCTCGCGGTCGTACTCCTCGGCGAACTTCTTTCCGTGCAGTCCAATCTTGTACCAGGGAAGGTCGAATAGCTGATCGATGCTCTCGAGGCTGCGGCCAGCGGCTTCGGGAACGCAGAGCCACACCCAGAAACCGCCCACCAAACAGAAGAATCCGAAGAAGTAGAATGTGCCTTGAGGGCCAAGGCCGGTTCCTTCCAGGAGCATGTTGGGCAGCGCACGGTTGGTGGCATACTGGCAGATGAAATGCATGGCCATGGTGATTGAAGAGCAGACGGCACGGATGCGGAGCGGGAACAGCTCAGAGGACAAAAGGTACTGTCCGCTGTTCCATCCAAGAGCCCAGCCTGCGCCAGATATGTAGATCATGGCAATGGCAGCCTCGGAAGCGAGATGCTGGGACTGGGTAGCCTTGAAGTTTGGGTTGTTCGCGATCGGGACGATGTTAAGGAAGATACCGATGAACAGCAGAGAAATGGTCTGAAGGACGATTCCGGTAATGAGTGAGCGCTTTCGTCCTGCCATATCAACGAGGAAGAGCGCGCAGATGATGGAAGCGACAAACTTGACAATTCCGAAGATGACGGTTGAGAAGAGAGATTGCTGTTGACCGGTGATGCCGACAAGCTTGAACAGATCAGGTGCGTAGACGGTGATGGTAGATCCTCCAGACCAGCAGGCCATGATCTGTGCCAGATTGGTAAGGAACAAACGATAGGCGTTGCGTCGAACGGTGAAGATCTCCTTGACAACACCCATCCATCCCATGCCAAGTGTAGCCTCCTTCTCTTCTTGGTAAGAGTAATCAATGGCGGTGATTTCATCAATGACATATGGGTGGTCAACGGGGAGTCCTCGGAACTTGGAGAGAACCTTCAAGGCCTCTTCGCGCTTGCCAA
Organism: Clonostachys solani; assembly: GCA_902141235.2. Taxonomy (NCBI): domain Eukaryota; kingdom Fungi; phylum Ascomycota; class Sordariomycetes; order Hypocreales; family Bionectriaceae; genus Clonostachys; species Clonostachys solani. The sequence goes on along the minus strand of CABFOC020000018.1, from coordinate 307,273 downwards.
CGCGGATCAGGTGACGGGGAGATTCCATGGTGAATAAGGTGAGGATCAGAGTGAGACCGGCGAACATGAGGTGGATAGAAGTAGGAATCGCCTATGACATAGAGATCAGTAAGCGGGTTAGACAGCTGTGATGCTGTACCATAAAACTCACCCATCGGCCATATCCATCGTTCATGTTCATCTCAGTTCCCCAATTTGCGAAATAGGCAAGTAAAATACCAAGATATACGGCTCCTGTGAATTTTGACATAGCGGTCAGTAAGTGGGTTGGAAAGCTGTGATGTTGTACCAGAAAACTCACCTGTGAATGCACAAGTGCAGAGACCACGGATTGGCGCGGGGGCAATTTCGGACAGATATACGGGGCCAACGACAACAGTCTCTCCAATACCAACACCGGCGATGAAGCGACCGGCATAAACAGCAGCCATGCTTCCTTGGTTGGCCATGAAGATGGCAATACCCACAAGCCAGAGAACACAGAGTTGCCGCGTGGCCCAGACACGACCGAAGCGATCACAGATGATGAAGGCACTATGCAGATGTCAGTACGTTGCTCTCAGATTCAAATGAGGCGTGGCGTAGGATCATACAAGAGAGCACCAGGCATGCTGCCCAGCTGAACCATGGATGAGACATTGCCCTTGACACTGGCAAGGTCTGTCTTGCTCAAATTGTCGAGCCCAAGCTGTTTCTTAAAGGAAGGCGAGTTGAAGACGCCGGTGATGAGACCTTCATCAACACCGCGGGCGGCGCCCAGTATGCCGAAGGCAAAGACGGCAAACCATAGCCTCCAGTTCAAGGTCTCTTTGGGAAGACCCGAGGTTTTGAAGTTGAAGATGTTGATGGCAGCACCTCCCGCCATATTGAAGGCTGGTTAGACTACCTGGCTCAAAAATTGGCCGATGTGAGAGAAAGTGTGGTCTAAAAGACAGACAAAGCACCGAAGAAGATGGGTAAACAGGAATATAGACCTGTAGACTGATTGCTTCTGTCTCCAGATGATGACCCTTTAAGTTGAAGGTTTCTGGGGTATCTGGGGATCTTAAATGCTCAGAGTTTTACCACTGGGGAATCCCCCACTTGGGCCTTACTCCTCACTCTCTGCTTCCCCCTTTCCTTCCCAACCAACATCGGTCAACATTCCGGATTCATTTCGTGCGGGGAAGGCTGTTGGCGCAGAAAATCGGGCGCTAGGCGTATTGTGTCATCCTTCGGCAAAGGGCTAGCCACAGTAGATGGGTTCGAGAAGTGAGTTTACGGGATGGAGTAAGACTTTCCGGCAGGCAAAACGATTATGCTTGATCCTTCCAGATCCGGTTTTGGCTTGAGTGGAGTAGCTTCCCCGCGGAGATATGAGGAGAAATGGGCGCGAGACGTGGAGGAGCGAATCATCCTCCCGAGCTTCGAGTTCCACATCAAGAGAAGCGAGCAATTATTCTCGATAGCCCAGGGGGTAGAACGCTCTGGGGGGCAAATTTACGAGTGGGTCGGTGACAGTCTCACCGCTGCATCATGCGAGGGTGAATGACACTCCAGCAGATACCACGAATCGCTTATGGCGCATTGCCCCCGCGATATTGTCTTCGGGTTTCAGCGAGTGCCGGATCCTGCCTGCCAATTCGGTCCGTGGTCGGAAAGCAGTTAGATCGGATGCCTCACGCTGCCTAGATTGCCATTAGACTTAAGCCACAAGCTTACACGGACGGCAGAAAATTGCCGATGGAGGTGTGATCCAAGAGCTTTAGCTTGTTCTTAGCCTCGCTCTAGAAGCCAAGGTCCCCCAGAACGGACTTTGGAAACCTTCTAGCTCGGTCACATTCCGATGTTGAATGACTAGGGTTCGTTCGTTGGGGTAATGATAGTCGCGGGTCTTGCCCTGGTGCGGAGTAATCACTGGGAAAGTGATTGGCCCTCGACGTTGGGGGTTTTGAGATAGTAGTTCGATGTGCCCGCACCAAGGAATAGCCTGGTTTGACTTGCTGGAAGACTGACTAGTGAGGCTCTAGAGGCGCTTACGGGTCTACTGGAGAGGGGGGAGAGGGGAGGGGAGGGGAGGGGTTTTTCAGATGAGGATTGGCAGTTGGGGCCATCTAGACCCCGACAACGCGGAGTAAGGCAAAAGATGGACATTGTTCGCCTACCAGTGTCTAGCATGGACATTTCACGAGCCCCATTGTGAATCTGGTATATTTCTAGAGAAGCTGTTATCCGTCGCAAGGTATGATGTACTTTGTCAGCTCCTGAGATCCCGTTCATGATGTGGTTATGGGATGGGGGCTTGAATCTGCAGGAGGACCAACAGAGCAACAGCCAACAGTAAGTAAACCATGACGAAATGAGGGAGAATTTACATCACTAAGCCTGGCGACCTTCCACTTTTGGATTCGTAAAATCCCGTCCACGCTATTAGATGTCCCGGTTCTTTCCTACCACGTCTTCCTACCACATCCTCCTACGTTAGACATTGGAGAAACGCAGATGACAGTCACTTATGCGTAAGTGAAGAATGTTATCTCTTGTGGGGTTCAATATGATGGGCTAGACCGAGTACCATCAACACGTTCCCCCCATCCTAACGAAGAGGGGCTTCCGTAGCCAAATCGAGTGACATGCCATCTAGACCCAGGCATTTTTAAGTCGGCCATCTCCATAAGAGTTGACTAGGGCGTCATTGAACACGGATCCGATGTATCAATAATCACTAGCCCTTGCTAGTCATTAGAGGGCACGTGTACCAGCGGTGTTCGTATCGAATCGAGTCAGATTTAGAAGAATTGATGCCAGTTTTGCGACATGATATATCGTCAACATATATACCTAAATGTTTCGAAAAATAAAGATTTATTTACTCTCACATTCGCACACGGCATGTTTAATGAGTTGTGATACTCTTCAATGTAGGGATATGGTTCTCGCCGTCATAGTAAGGAAAGGTAACTTGTCGAGGCTGGCGGAGCAATTTGCCAATGGTTGCTATACCATGTTGTTTTTTATTTGCTTTTATTTAATCAAATTATTCATGGCGAGACTGCAACCAGTCCCGTGATTCGATTTAGTTTTCAATCCGCGGGGGCCACGAAATCGGGAGGGGTCCAGCCCACGGCCCTCCTGGATTCATGCCTGCCCCTGCCCATGCTCCATGAGCGGAGATAGCTGAGAGGTTTTCATCATCCAGTCTAGTACTGTTTGACTAGCAGTACGTGCATCGAGATTATGATCTCTGAGTAAGCATCTTGTTTGGGCATGGACGTGGTTTGACTGCATCCAGAATGGAAGAGCCCGATATGGCTGACAGCACGACATCGCCACCCAAATCATTTTGGAAGTGTTGACAAGCATAGTATGATTTCCAGTATATGAATCAATTTTGGAATAAATTCAACTGGGTACACACCTGAAGGTGCCGTTATGTGTGACTACATTCGTATGATAAGGAGCTTTGCTTCCTCCAGGTAAATAGGTTGTACGTGGTTCACACTCCGTATGTTGGGGAAGCTAGCTAGCCAGCTAGAAAATTACCCGGGGACCTTTCCCTTCATTGCCCGCTGCCACCATGCGTAGACGAGACTTCGTTTCCTAGCATGAGAGCAAATCCTCCTCTCACTACAAGATACGCTGAGCATAAATTCAATGATGAACGCCCTCAAGTCATCCAAGCTTGAATCGGATCCCAACCCATACCAATCCCACGAGCTGTCTTGCTACCCTCGACAGTCCATGTTTCGAACTGAGGTCCCTCCGCCTCGATTATATGATCCTGCTGGCACGACGAGAATGAAACCCTTGGAACTGTCTCAAAGAATTCGTCATATTGAGAATTCATGGCATCAGACAGGCTAGTAACCTTCGCAAGTGGCATGAGTGAATCCCACGGATAGCGGCATGAGTCTCCGCGGCAGCTCTTGAGGACATATAGGAGCGCATCAAGACGCTGAGCAAGTCTAACAACGTCAGCATTCTCATAATTCCCTCCAAAGCCGCCTTCGAATAGATTATTCATCTGTTGCGAGTCGCTCTGTGAAGCTGTCAGTCCTATTTCACGCAAGATGCTTAGAATGAGCGAGCTGAGCCAACACTTGCCTTCATATCATAGAGCTCGTGCTCATTCGTGCACCAGACAGAGTAGTACAGATTGTGGTCTCCGCTGATGAGACGAACCGACTTGTACGTATTTTTTGTCGCTTCCTCCATCACCTCAGTCTTTCCAGTCCGGAAGAAGCTCTGGTTGTTGCTTCTCCACATCTCTATGCTGGTGTGCTCAGTCTTTGGCTTCGTCAGAGCCTTGAGTGCCTCCTCAGTCAGAGGAATGGGGCTACCGTCGAACGTGTCGCGCTGAGAAATGCCGGCCATCTCCAAAATGGTTGGTGCAATATCGATATGGCCGGAGACGACATCCATGGTGTGTCCCTTGGCGATTCCAGGACCACGGACAATAAACGGTACGTTGATGTCTTCCTCGTACCCGCATGTCTTCCCGGGAGAGAGCCGGTGCTGGCCAATATGGAAACCATTGTCGCTCGTGAAAACGACATAAGTATTGTCTAGTTTGCCACTCTCCTCGAGCTTGGCAAACAATGAGTCCACCATCTCGTCGACAGCCAAAAGGGATTCGAGGCGAGCTTGGTACCACTCGTCGGCCTGTTGAACCTCGGTCTCGTTCAGCTGGTCCAGGGTCTTGACCCAACTAGCACCCGATGGCTTGTCTGGGTTGAAATTATCGGTTCGTGGCACCTGGGCACCTGCAAGCTTCCCGATGTGCCGCGTAGCCGGCTTGGGCGCAGAATACGTCGCGGTAAGACTAGTAGTATTCACCAGCACTTCGCTGTGTGGAGCGATGGGTGCAACCCCTAAGAAGAAGGGCTTGTCATCGGCAAGGGCATCGTCCAAGAAGCCCATCGACTTGAGAGAAACCAGGTCCGTTGTGTAGTTGTTACTGTACCGCTCCCATGGGTCCTTGTTCCTGGCAAAGCCTGGAGACCAGAAGTCGTAGGCATATGGATCGAGCAGCACGTCGATACCATCCCAGCCGTTCACGTAAGGATTATTGTAATTTTGGGTGGTGATGTCGTTGAGGAGCTTGCCTACATAGTATGTGCCGTACCCAGCCTCCTGAAGCCAAACTGGAAGATAATTTTCATTGAAATCTTGCTCATAGAACTTCTGGTATCCGCCTAAGATGGTAGGTATATGTCAGTCATATTTCCTCATCATCAAAGCATAGCTGGACATACCACTGGGGTAGTGAACATCGGTCACATTATGGTTGTGAGCAGTTTGGCCAGTTAGGATGGATGCACGGGCAGGGCAGCAAAGAGATACTTGGCAATAGTGATGGGGAAATGTTGTCCCCTGGTCAATAATGTGCTTCTTGACGGATGGCATCACACTGCCTAAGTCGGTCATGTGATAATCAAGATCGTCCAGGATAACAAACAAGATATTCGGCTTTTCTTTTGCGTTAGAAAGAGATTCAGATGCTTCTGAAAACCCTAGAAGGGCAATTACGGGGAGGAGCTGGTAGAAACGCATGATGTTAGTAGTTGCTGCCGCGCCTTGACATGACAGGGCTTGTTGGTTCTATGCTTCACGGTAGATTGGAAACATGAAGCTTTTATGTCTCCTACTATCTGTCTGTGCAGCCGCTAATCGGTATTTGAAACTCCGGCTGCGCTGCCACCGACAGAGATCCTAAAGTTCCAAATCCCTCAACTCTGTAAGCAGCTTTGATTAAAGGGCGTTGAATGCCATAGCTTATTAGCCAGTATGGCTTTGTTGATGACGACCAAGCCATTCGCCGACGCAGTCAGAGCAGATCATTTCCCAGAGAGTGTTGTTTCAAGCATGCTGGAATTGGAAACTGACCTTCAAGAGTCTGACTTCGCCTCCCTCCATGGATGGGGGCGTCGGGGATCGGGTACTATTGATCCCGAGCACCGAGTCGGGCATGACGGCGATCAAGTACCCGGTCAAGCTCTCTAATGGAAAATTTCTATACTTATCAGCATAAGTACTGGCAAGATTTATCAATAAAGAGAATTGTCGGTGCTCTTTGCATACTGGTGTGGGTTTATTTGCTCTAATATGACGATGTGCTGATTTCAGGGCATCATGGCTTGGCTATGCTCTGAAATACCCCAGCTTCCATCCAACCGCTTCCGAATCTGAATTTCCCCGAAATCTTTGCAATCTTGATCTCCGAGCAGGGTTTGAGGGTGCACTTCTGTCACTGCTACCACTGGAGTTGCTGCTGTGAAACAGCTGGTTAACAGAGCATCATCGCCTCTGATATGTGCATATCGGGCAGAGCGATGGCTGCTAATTAACGAATTCAGCGCACTTAACGCGGTGAAGTCGCGTCTTGTCACGCATCGCTCCAAATCTACGATGAACGCCTTGGCACTGGCAGAATTGGTGGCCCGTGCTCAGGCATTTCATCTCCAGCTGTATTGGTGGTACGAATAAATACAGCGGAGTGCTCTAGCGTTTATGGCGCGCGTCCAGCGCAGCTCATCAGTGCTCCCGAGACAATCAGTGTGCATTCATACCCTAGACCAACGAAGATTACCATCAAAGATAACGTATTGTCCCTAGAAGACGGTCATTATGGGCAATGAGAGATTAACAACACATCATGAGTGGCTGCACACACCCTTTTGGTGTGCTGCCAAACTTTATTTACGCGTGCGCGTTGAACCGCACGTGAGTTCGTCAAGATCAATAACAATGCTATTCCTAATTCAATGGGACACATGTTTACGGGAGACAAGGTTCCACGTGTCACTGAGGGGCCGAGTTGAACTTTCCTCCATCTCTGAGTCTTCCCCTACCAATGACAAAAGCGGTCTCAGTGTGAATTCTGCTCCCAGCCCGCCCGAATAAGGTTTAAAAACGAGACTTGCGCAGAAGCAGCATCTTCTCGCTGGATATGACATGGGCTGGGCTGGGCTGGACTGGTGACACGAGCCTGCTTAGGTGCATAATGGAACAGCCAAACCACGTCATCGCATACAGGGAAGACGATTTCTCTAGCGAGTCGCAGTGGGTGACTCACGGGACGAGAAGCGGGGCCATCTGAAACGATTTTGCATCCCTGCACTGAGTTTGGCACAAACCTGCAATCAAACTAACCACCAAGCAGCCACATCAAATCCATCGTCATCACCAATCCATCCATCGCTCAGCCAGTCACATGCCACGCGCACCATCTCGGCCGCCTTCCCTCAAGGATGGGAAACACGCCAGGACCAGACTCCAGCCCAGACGATGAGGCCCGTCTGGCCCGCAAGCGACCGCGCAGTCCCGATCCTGAGTCTGAGACTGTCCCTGTCCACGTGCCCAAGAAGCAGCGCCACACCCCGTCCATCACCTCCATCGCCGCCAAACCCGCCCGCCCGTCAAAGAAGCGCGCCCACAGCCCAGAGTGCGACGATCCTTCCTTGGGGGCAGGAGGCGACGTCGTCAGGAAGCGGCGTCGTCCCGGGCGGGAGCCAGAGCAGACATCATCCCAGGCTCTGAGATCTGCTCGTCAATTCTTGCCGACACCGCCACCGCCGCCGCCACAGGCTCTGGTAGACCGGGAGCATTCTAGGAGTGTAGCTCACATCCAGAGAATCCGCTCCGGCCTCCAGGACATCGAGAGGAGGCTTGCGCGCCTGGCGCAGCTGTGTGAGGCTGACAGAGAGAGGCCCTGACCCCAACCAGCAGCCTCGCAAATGGCGGTGGGATGAAATCAATCAGCCCTTTCCACAGCCGACATCTACTCCTTGCATAGTCGGAGCACAGGCAGGCTGGAGCTCCGGCACTCGAAGAATAGAAGACCCCAGTCTTGGATCATCCTAGCCACAACTCTTCTTTTGGATACATTTGCTCCGGCTTCACAACTCGTGGCTATTCACGGCTTCGCCTTTTAGCAGTCGCTCACAACCCTTACACTGGATACACTGTTTTTTTGAAATGCATTTTTATCACTAGCGGGAACGGGATTAATCGTTACGGATCGGATACTACCCATTATGGATATGATTATGACTTTATGATAGAGCAGCTACGACACCCAATACCAATACACTTAATTAGTCATCACTACATCGCTTCCAATGGACCCTTGGAGACTTCATACAAACGAGAGCGCTCATAAATCACTGCACGCATGCCAAGGATCCAGGTGGCCCTCATCGTGAAGGTACCGGACCCCGGGCGGTTGTCAATACACCCCCCTCAAGAGTCTAAGCCGACCTCTCACGTGGAAATTGGAATTAGGGATCTCGATTCTCCACATCTTATCTTGTGCATGAAAAGCGGAGGAAGGGAGAGCTGATCAAGATCAAGCAAGACGCGGGAGGAGCTGGGATCAAGCAAGACGCGGGAGGAGCTGGGATCAAGCAGGACGCGGGAAGAGCTGGGCATGCGATACTCTACTGGCGCTTCTGTTCTCTGGGAACACTTGTCCTCTACTCGCGTGTGCTGTGAACAAAATCCGACACTGAATTTGTTATTTTCATGAGTCTGCAATCAGCGCGTGCGTTGGCGGTCTTTCAACATCGTGCTAGAAGGAAAGGGAATAAAGGAAGGCAGTTTGGGAGCAGCTTATGAGACTGGCCCTCCCAAATCACAGTCAGAATGCTTACTTCACACAAAAACTACAAATTCATAAGGAGGACTTATTCTTTACGATGGATTAGGCCTCGGTTGGATAATAGCCCTTGATGAGAACCGAGGTTTCGGGCTGCTTGCTGCAGAATGCTCATACATCCATGCAGCAGCAACAATCGGGATCGGTGAATATTTCGCTGGATAATGACTTTTAAGTATTCTTAATACCAGAATATTGTAATCTCCCATGAATCACCAAGAACAATCGTGCCACGCCTGCGAAGAAAGCAACGCACAGTAAATGCAACTCAGCTTCCATTCAAGCCTCCATTCACATTGGCCTCTGACCATTCAGATTTTCTTCAACATCATCAGAGACCTTTTACAGAAGTTTGCCCATCATAATCAATCGTCAATACCGGACAATTTCAGCTCGAGTAGCCTAAAGCCCTAATCGGAGTTCATCAGTTAGTCTTCGCGACTTCAAAGGCCGACGGGAGAATACAAACATCAAAAATCCCTTCTACTCCGCCAATTCTTCCACAAATGACGAGAGACAACCTATCCTGAGGTACGTGGTGAACATCAGCTAGCCAACCCGGTAGAGGCTCTGCATTATCGGGATAAGCTGCTTGAATGTCAATAATTCCATCTCCTGTGACTTTAAAGTCCAAACCCATCGGATCTTCTTCAAATTGAAGCGTTTTTGAGCAAGATGTTGAGTATCCAATCTTCCTTGTCGACCCACAAGTCGTTCGAAAGGTGATGCCGGCGACGACGGACTGTGAACAAAATTTGACAAAATGAATGCGCATCGCCACCATTGGAGTAGGGAGATGGACCTTTTGGCGATATGAGACTTGCCAAGAATGACGAATGAACCTCGGGAGATAGAGCCAGTTCCATTCAAAGTCGCACACGGCATCCTCAGCGAAAGATGAGATTGGCTCATCTGGTACAACATCTTGAAGATTTCGGAGGAATGGCCATAGATATTTCATTCGTTGGAGACCTGGCGTGCAATGTTGACCTGTAAGCTTGTATAGAGACCTCCAGTCGGGGAGCGAAAGGGGTCGTTGGTCTGAAAATCCAAAGACCCATGCCCTCTCGTGGCCAGATACGAATCTCTGACCCCAGAAGGTCTGAGAATAAAAGATGAATGCAAAAGCTTTGGACGACTGTCGGAGTTTAAGCGCGTCCGACATATCCAGTAGGCCAACGATAAGTAGCCTTAACTCAACCGGCAGGCAAGTAAAACCATCGAGGGAACCCTCGGGCGGCGTTACCTCCGTAACTCGCGCCGGAGGTATCTGAGGTTCCTGATTCATCAAGACTTCTAGCTCTTCAGAAAAATGGGTAGTTGCAGCCCTGCCTAGAGCTACTCTATCATAGCTTTGTAGTCGTTGCATTGACAGTCCTTGCAAGGATGCCAACGTCCTCCACAAACATTCCCATGGGACTTGCCGTGGGGCATATATTCTCTCGAGGACGCGCCAGCAGGTCTCGTGCGCAATATATCCACATCGGGAAGATATATCTTCCACTTTATCGCCTTCTACTGAGATTGATTCGTGTCTCGGGTGACTGATACTCGTGCTATAGGTCTTGGTTTCATCATATTCTTTCGGCACGTACCAGCGTCCCCCTAAAGGAGCTTCGCGAATACCCAGTCCGCTGAAGCTGGTACTATACGCATCGTCACAGAACACTGCAAGAGTTCATCGGTTAATTTCCTGAATTAATTACCGCGGAGGCCATGTTGAGATCACATACGAACTCGATATTGCTTTTGCCATGTGTTGTTGATATTATTTGTTTGAAATGAAGAATTGCATATTGCGCAGCAGGGGTGCTGAAATAAGAGGCGACTTAATACGCTATCTGGGGACATCTGTGAAAACAAGAGCAGGCTTTTCATAAAATTTCGGGTCAATTAAGTTGTTGTAAAGAAATCCTTGACACAGTCAAGTAGGAGAAAGAAATAAAGAAAATAAAGGAAGGAAATATCTGCGAGCCTGACGGATTCTAACCTCCGGAAGCCAAACAATGATCGGATGGTGCAACTATAAAGTCCCACACCAAGACAATGGTCATCCCCAACGCCGCAACGTGTGTGCCTCATATTCCCGGTTGGGTATCATGCAATGCAACTCTGCCGCCGTGGGGTTGATGAGCTTGGTTGGCCAGAGACCCGCAGGCCAGCTCGACAGGGGACAGAGGCCGCAGCTGTTCCACACCTCGATGCTCTTCGAGGCAAAGCCCAAGGCAGCCATTCCTCTGTGGTAGCCGGGTGCTTACAAACTCTAACCACAACGGTGACAGTGGTGACCCCGGTGTATGCACTAAAGCATCATGATGGACGGGCTGGTTGCATATAAGTCTCCACTACAACCACCAATGGTGCCCTGGGCTGCAGCATATTTCTCCATGTACACATACAACAACAGGGTGTGTGTCGGAGGTCGGGAGAGAACCAGCTTGGCGAGCCCCTACCAGGCCGCCATGGATGAGGATAAATTGACATGTAGGATCTTTGGGACTACCCCGGCCAACTACGAAATCACTCAGGGTGGACTGCCAGGTCATAAATATGATCCCTGGAGATATGCAGCATTCAGCTCCGCTGCTTCCATTATGTGGTTTGGGGTGCAACCGAGGTCTCGGGATTGGTCTACATGGCCAGGACGTGGCCACACCTCCAGATTTACATGTTTTGTATCAACATGGAAACATCTCATGGCGGAGCTTTGGTGTTAGTTACAACCATCGCACACCCATCAAAGAGCCTGCGAGAACCGATCACGGAAGCCCATCTCACCCCCTCCTCGGAGCGAGTTCTGGACACATGCTATTTTGGCTAATGCCACGCCCAATCTCTACCTCCTTGAACATGCAGCTGAACAGCTGGCTTCTTATCAGTCGAGGCAGCCAGGCGTCACCGCTGTTAGTCTGCCTTGGGAGGGCCGCCCTCATGGATTATGCATCTCGAAAGTTGTAGGTCAGATTCTCGCACTTTATCCATTGCATCCAATGATCTAGACCTCACCGTTTACTTACTGGCTCAATAGTGCTGACTGACCTCTGGCTCGATCTACACGGCATATCCCGACTCAATTTAAAACGGCATATGCCGCTAATGGCTCCCGAAATGAGCTCGTATTTATGCAAGGGATGAACAGTGCTGTATTCTCTTCTATCTTCTTTACAGACCATGACTACGCCCAACATACCAAACGCAGGGAATGTATTACCCGAGACCAGATTATTTGAAGGCATGTTTTCAGACCTTTATCTCGTCCAGTTCACCTAGCACCTTGTCGATGTAGCTTAGGCCAAGTCTCTCTTCCTCTGGTCCGTTGCCAAGACTCTTCTCAGAACCTCCTGGGACATCGTCCATGATGGTCAGACAGAAGTTGACGACATCTCGATATCGCCTTCCCATGTACACAGGAAGGACATCGTTAGCGTGGCGTTCGTAAAGACCTTTTAATCGAAGCCCTGCATTGTGGATGCCCTGGCGAATCTCATCACATATCTCATTTCCCCCTTGAAGCACCTCATCATCAAAAACGAATTTCTCCTGCTGCGTATCATAGCATGTGAAGGATGACCAGATCCCGATTTCCAGAAGATTCACCCCCAGAGAATAGATGTCATGGGCAAGTGTATATCTCGTACCCCCTTGGTGTCGAGACGGATGTAAGTACATACATTGCTGCCAGTCTGTATTCCCATTCATGCTGCTGTACGCCAACGGCGAATCCTCGCGCGCCAGTTCGAATCCAGTCAGGAATGTTACTCCCACGGGATCTGGAATAAGATCTTCCACTGTGGCCGCTTTGTCCTTTACATTCTGGAAGACCAGAAATGCTTCAGGGCAAATCGCCTTGTGAACCAGCCCGCTCGTATGGGTATAGAAAACAGCAGTTGCCACATGTCTCGCCACTTCCAATCTCGCATTGACGGAGGGCATTCCGGTGTCCAAAAGCTTTCGCAAGGTCTGAGGAGCTCCAAGATTTGGGGGGCACTTCATCACAAGATCGATCTCGCGTGCGGGGTGAGCGGAATGCGAGTAGCCAATGGCTTGGAGCAGATGAGTCTCCTGTGGTTCCATCCCAGCAGCAGCAAGAATGCGAGTGACCAAGTTTGTGCCAGCCTTGACTTCGGATGTTGACTTTTCCACCCCGTACTTGTGGCGCTCTATAAGGCACCGGGTTCCCGTATCCTCGTTCTCGTAGAGCACCGTTTTCATCGAGGCCTGTCCGATTGCTTTCGACCACCCGTCCGCATCTACAACAGGCCGTATTTCGAGATCATCCTGTATTGTTTCCGATATCCGAGCTTGCAGGATTCTGCTGCTCAGTCTCTCTGCCCTCGAGATTTCACCAGTGCTGCCTCTATTGGAGCATTTCCCAGTGAAGTAGAGCATCTGAACAATCTCGTTGAACCGTCTTTGCCAGGCCTCCAGGTGCGGGATCAGCGTATCGAGACGTGGTTTCACATCCGTCGCCCAGCGAAGCCGGTTGACTGACCCCTCCCTGTCGATGGCGCGGTTGAAAAGCTCGACTGCATTCTGAAGGCTGCGATTCAACTCGGACAGGATGCCCTTGAGCCTGAACTCTATGTCGATGGTGAGAGACCCAGAGTTCCGTGTCAAGAACTCGGAATCTTCCTCGACCCATGCCAGTAGATTGTTCAATATGACCCATGAGCTGGTTGCATCGGGGTATCCTTGGAGGTAGGAGTGGTATATATCCCGGAGTAACGCTGTTGACTGGAGGATCGACTGGAAGCTACGTCAGCATCCAATATGGCAAAAGGTCGCACCATCCCACGCCTACCTGGACCAACCCTGGAAGACCGACGCCGACGCTGGCAACGCCCAGTATCGTATCCACAGGCAGCGACATAGAGTATACCGAGAACTGCGCTTCCAACTGAAGGTCGATCTAGGTGACACATTTGTGGGAGGATTAATGAGAGGGTGACTTGGGTAAGGCGATCAACACTCCCCCCACCTTGGGCAGCGCCCAGTAATAATTCATACGTGCGGCTGAGCTGCATATGGGGGGCTTAGCCAGCCATCAATATTGAATTGATTGGCCAGACAGATCGCCAGGCTAACTCGGCACTCTCAGAGCGTGCAGGATCAGGTGGCTCAGGTAAACAAAATTCACAGTGGGGGAGATAACGTAGGCTTCTTCAATTTCGCAGTCTTCCACCTCCTGGGCGGCTTCTCGAGGCCTCACAGTCTCAGTCGCTCTCCGCATATGGACCCATTCCCTTGTGTTGAATTAAAGCCATGGAACGAACTGTAGACAACGGAAGAGCCTTCAAGGCCAAGTTCCGGCAGCGCATACGAAGTAATGGCGTCAAACCCTCGACGCCGCAGGAACATCCGCGGCCTCCCTTACCCAAGGCCCAGCAATATAACTATCTCTACGGCAGAGACCAAAAAGCAAATATTCTCAACGTCATTTCCGTTATCAGCGAAGAAATCCCACCGAATAAGAGGATTTCAGTCTATCCAAGAATCGGATTGGACGATGCTCCAGTTATTGGCCGCGGGGCCACATTCGAGGTCTTGACAAAGAACTGGCAGAAGAATGGAGAATTAAAGCGTGTCGCTGTCAAACGCATAAGACGAGATCATATCCCCTGCAGAAACCCAGGCCTTCCATTACAGGATGATTACGTATACCTGAAAGAGCGGGATGTCTTCTATTCAAAAGTTGAGGACATTTTGCAAGAGCTTAGGATCATGGCAAATGAAGGTAATCCACTGCCATCAGGCTATCTATTTACTAACCATATAATAGGAGCCATTTGCCAGCCATCGTAACATCGTCCGTCTTCTAGACTTGGCGTGGGACTCGATCGACGACACTCTGTTTGCTCCCATCATGATCGTCGAGCTTGCTAGTTTAGAAACACCCACGATTCAACATTATTTTCAAGCAAGAGAGAAAACGCAGCCCCTTTGTGTTTCAACCGTCCGCTCCTTCATTGCCGATGTCGCTGATGGATTAACCGCTCTTCATTTCTCCAACGTGCTACATTCTGATCTCAAACCGTCCAATATATTGCTGTTTCATTATCAATCGTCAGAGGCTCTGGTTGCTAAGATCAGCGATTTTGGGTACGCGGATTCTGATCGGATGATAAGAAAAGAAGACAGCGAAGTAAGAGGAGGGACTAGGGAATGGGCTGCACCTGAATTGCTATCAGGGTGCCCTCAGTCCATCCGTACGCTGGCACGAGTCGCTCCTACAGTCAGCGATGTTTTCTCATTTGGTCTTCTAGCCTTCTACATGGGGACGGGAGGCGTTAGCCCAGCGAAGATTGGAGGCTGGACAATGGACCAACTTGACGAGATCAAGTTCAATGGGGATACCTTCAGGGAGCTACAAAAGCATTCAGCTGTAAATATATCCGACCTTGGCAATTCTCTCTTCAATGAAGAGCCCTTGGTCTCTGCAGTACGAGACAGTCTGAGGTTGGAACCGACACAGAGGCTGGCAACTCTTGGAGGGATGAGATCTGTGTTGTTCGGAAGGTAAGTGCATGTGCTGAAACATGATAACACTATGAACTAAATCTCGTCCAACAGTGATCAGTATAAAAAGGAGAAGATGGAGCATAGGTTCCGAGCGCGTCCGTTTGTTAGTTTCGTATCTCGCTCGCTGGTAAGTGGGTTGTCAAACAACGGCCACTTCCTTTGATTGCTAATACTGTGCACAGCCTCTCAGCAGTATCGTCCACCCGAATCTCTCTCTCAATAAAATTGCGCTAGATAGCTTACCTAAAAAGCTCCGAATCCAAGCCGAAAAGTTGGTTGGCAGCGAAACTGGGCTCTTTGAGCCAATGGCTCACAGTCTCCGCCGAGGCCAGTTCTTCCCTAAGACCTACAAGACCCAGGAAGACACGACACAGCCAGAACGAGTTGGGCGTCTCTCAATCGATCAGGTGAAACAGGCCTTCATATCACAAAACTACTGTGCAGTGTACTGACAGCATGATCCACAGATACAATATTTCCCCTCGCTCGCTGGTGAAATCTTTGCCATTGGGAAGGTAGCATTAGGCCAAACCTTCACAGCTGAATCGGCAGTCGCCGACCTATTGCAGACGGAATGTATAGAAAGGCCAAGAATATTCACTTTGATTGATGGCAATAATATCAGTGCTGTCCAGCAAGAGCTTCTTCTCGACTCATCCCAAGCCATGATACAACTACCGATGGAGTCTGGAGGTTGGTATCCTCTTCATCTAGCAGCAGAATTAGGCAGAGTTGAGATTGTGAAACTCCTGCTGAATACGGAGGGAGTTGGGTGTGACGTCCGTTCTGGGCAATGCCAACTGACCCCACTGCACCTAGCAGTCAACTCCGAAGAACCAGCAGTTGTTCAGCTTCTTTTAGATTCTGGCGCTCAGATTGATGCCAGATATTACATTCCGAATTCGGGGTACATAAGAGATATGACACCGCTAGACCTTGCAGTCGAAGCCTACGATGAATCAAGGGGTGGTATAAAGCAGCGTATGAAAATCATTAGACTCCTTCTACATCGCGGGGCCGACTACTTGCACAACAATGCCGGCAGAGGTCAGTATTTAGTCCCCCAACCTTGGTGTTGTGTCCCGACCTAACTTGAATAGGTTTCTCGGTTGTATTCAGGGCAGCTCTAAAAAGCCTGGATTTGCTGAAAGTCTTTTTCGATTCCATCCCCCCAGAGGAAGCGAGGCTGTTGGTGACAATTATTGATGATCTGGGGAGTACACTTCTGTCTTCTGCTGCTGGTGCGAGGCAGGTAGAGACTGTCAAATACCTCCTGTCAAAAGGAGCCGATCCAGGTGCACGTGATCGCCTTGGGAGGACCATCTTTGTCCGGCTCGAAGGAGATCGGGTTTTCAAGGGCTCGGCCCTCGGAATCGTGGATCAAGCAATGCCTTACCTTAGTGGGAATACTCCCCGCCAATGGGACAAAGGGACCGACGAGATTATTGACCTTATAAAGGCAACGGGAAGTCTAGAGGCTACAGCTTACGATGATTTCTGCTTTTCGTCGACAGAAATACATGAAATGTTTGGGAGAGCCCGCCTTCGATCCTCCAAATCCTTCGCATCCAAGCTCCTGGATGCCCTCAAATCACCATCATTCGGTCGAAGGCTTCATCATTCGATGATTATCTTTAGAGAGATAAGTTCGCAGGTTCACAAGTTTGAATCCTTAGATCTTGAAGCCGAGGCACTTCAGTTGAAAAAGCAGTTATTGGAGTGGCAGCAAAATCGCCAAACAGGCCGCATTCCAATGGATGTGTTGCCTGAAGAATGGCGAAGAGGTTTGAGATATTTCGGGAACATTTCTCCCGGAATCTGGGAAGAATTATTTATAAAGGACGAATTACCCCAGTTGGTAGAGCTCCTGAATCTCACGTTGGTCTCATTGCTTGATGCATTCTTTCGCCACAATGGATTTCAAGTAATCTACCAGTTTGTGAATTTCCTAGAAGAGGTTGACAAAAGAGGGCTTCTGACTGAGTTCTTCAATGCCATATACACTTTATGCAGGTCTCTCCTTGCCTTGCGAAAGCATGACCCGAGATCCATGTTGCGTAAAGGCCTCCTTGGGATGCACGTGAGGGATGTTTGGAAAATTCTCAAGACCGGGGAAATTCTGGATCGTCTTTTCAATTTGCTGGTCGTCACTGGGATGAAAGAAACAGTTGATCAAACTATCAACCATCTTCCCGTTGTTTTTGAAGCCAGAGCGGTGGCACCTCTGGCATCAACAATTCAGACACTTCGGCTTGCAGAGCGATATCCTGGGTCTCAGATGTTCGTCACGGGGACAAGTTTGAACATTCCGCCTTTTAGGATACTCATCGCCCTCTTGCAGATTGTCATTTTCACGTTACCCGCAATAGCATACACGTCACAATGGCTCCTCGTCTTTTGGCAACACTCAAGCATGAACATATTTTTACTATTGGCCATCTGGAGGACTAGAAGACCCAGCGACTGGGTGTTGTTTGATAATTTTCAAATTCATCCAAACGTAGGTCGCGGCATCAGAGCTGTGCTCGCTCTTATCATCTTTAGATTGAGACATCCCTGGGTCTTAGAGGAGCCCTTGATCATATCAGTTCCACACCAGTCAGGGGAGCGAGTAGATATCGCGTCGGCAATGCATTACATTCCTGCAGGTCGATCGAACGTTTTCTACTTCCTTTCGATATCAAACTGTCCAAAGCTTGAGTCGATCCCGTGTTACACAGCCATGGGAGAACTCATGGATGGCTGGAAAAATGGAACACTTCCAAGAAAAGGCTGGTGCAACGGTTGGTGGGAGTTGAATCAATTCGACGAATGGGTGAGAATCAATGCCGCCGGTAAGCCAAGCCTGAGCAGTTATAGCGAGGCATCAAAGCATATCAAGGTTAGAGAACTCTCCTGCTAAGCTACTTGTATTTGTGCTGATTGTGAACAGGAGATTCTCTCACGTAAACAACGTGATGAAGTGTATGAGAGCTTCCTACGTGAGAGAGACTATTGGTTAGATACCCCTGCCGAACAATTGAGCAAAATGAAACAGGTTTTCGGTGAGGAAAACGACGATTGCTTTCAGATTTGGGCGAGATTATACCTTCGAGAACCAATTCCTCGATTGTCATATTCGTACCTTTCTTTGCCTGCCTTGCACAATTTTCTTCAATCTGTGGCAGACTACAGCTGGTATGTAAGAGCTTAGCCTATGTTTGATTACAGGATGTAATCTTTAAAATAAATATGAATCTTTTCCATGTTCGCTACTCGCTGTACGATTTTGGAGTAATAAATGTCCAAATAAGTTACCCGTCTTTCCACGAAAAGTAGACATGCGAAGAGCCCACACCGCCATAAGATTAAGTGAAGCCGTCAAGACGAGCAGTCCAAGCCCACACCACAATAATCCATAGATATAGAAGAACTTCTGCTATACTCGCTGCGAAACAACGCTTTGCCAAAGATAGTGATAAAATTCCATCAGGCTGAGCCCACCTTGCCGCGTCCTCCGATGTTGCACTGGGCATCCAACATAAGATTGTGGCTGACAGTGGGTAACCAATCAATAACCCACAAGCACAGTCTTCCTGGCTCTCAAAAGTCCTCTCCTCCTCGATGCAGCCATGTGTTTAACTGATTGGAGAGTAGGCTCTACCGGCTTGCCTTGTCGATTAGCTTGCAGCACCGCCCGACATGATATGATCCAATGCACGGAGACGCTTTCTCGGATACCAAATGTTAAATTAGTAAGGTTTTCATTGCCTCTTACCTGTGGCTCTGTTAAAGAATGTGTCAGACACTGCCAAAGTTCAAGACACAGGCTGAGGCTAGGAACTTGTGGTAGCCACAGCCTTACCAGGCAAGAGAAAAGGCGCATCAATGGCAATATGACGTCTTCATGTATGCTTTTAGAATCTGACAAGCATAAAATTGCGCCACCTTGAAGAATTTTCATGGCTTGTTATTGTATTCGGATTGTTTCTTCGAACCGATGGCTTAACAAAGAAGTGGCCACATCACTGCCCAGACCGGTCGGGAAAACGAGGCACTCCGGTGTTTGACACTACTGACTCTGAGGAAACCTACCACATGATCGTCAAATAATCGCCGATGGTTCTTCTGCATGATAAGCTGACTCTCAGCCACGGTTCGTCCTGTGGAACTGATGTGGTGGTCCCACTAACTACCATTTATAAAGAGATAAAGAAGCTCCTCTCGTAGGGTGAATTAGCAGCTCACTAGCTTTCTTGAGTTTCATTAAACATCAATCGTCAAAGCCACAAGAATCCCCAGAACCCATCACCTAACTATTCCCTTGCTTCCACACCCACTGAGAATGTCCCAAGCCGGGAAGAATATCGCCAATGCGGTGGTTACTCCTTTGCCTCTGCCAGGCGAATCCAGCAACCGAAGCAGCCAACTTACCCACATGAGCAACCCCAAGGAGGAGGTGCAACGCCCAAGCTCAGTTGCATCTGATGATTCGGAAATTGAGCACCACCGATTTCTATCGCCATCGAGATGGAAGATTCTCGCTCAAAGTGTTGGTGGACTCAAAGATATTGAACGAGCCGTCCCAACTCATCCCTCCTCCTCATGGTGGCCAGCCCGAGGGATGCCACCAGGATTGTACCGAGACGTTGTAACTCAACGAAACAGGTACTATTATACCTACTGGGCTACCAGCGTCCTACAGTGGCTCCTTATGATACTGCAGCTGCTCCTGGGTGCCAGCCTCACGGCACTTGGATCTGTGGCTGTGAGGGACGGAACGCCCATCACCCTCCTGGGAGCCACCAACACGGTCATAGCGGGTCTTTTAGCTCTTGTTCATAACAGCGGGCTGCCTGAGAGACACAAACGGAGCATGTATGAATACGAAAAGGTGCAAGATCACATCAAAGAGCTTTTGGATAGTCGGATGGCCCCGGAGGACCTGGATCTTGACCAAGTTATCGCCGAGTGTTTTGACATGTACCAAGAGGCCAAGTCCAATGCCATGTCTGCTAGGCCACTGACATACGGCCCACGATATGGCCTATCTGCTCGAGGACTCGGAAGGCAAGACACGCTGAAACCAGGAAGAAGAGGAAGATAATTGTGAAAGGAAGCAGGCAGGTATGATATCCAGTAATCACTTAGGAGCAGAGCAAGAGAGGCAAGATAGCCAATACAAACAACAAAATCCGTTGGTATCACATTGAAGCAAGCCATGGAAGCTCAGGCTATACTCAAAATGCAAAGTCCCAAATGGCACAAAATTACAATACTGTTTATTTACCCTTCGTATGAGCTTGATTTCTTTAAGCCGCCTCGTTCGAGATACAGCCTCATATTTCGTGAGACCAGGGATCCTATTGAGGCTACGGATTTCACCAAGGAGGAAATAATAGCAGATCAAACCATTAATTAAGTGCCAACCGTCCACTTACGAACCCGGTAAAATCATGAATACTGTAGGACGAATCTACGATCTTTCGTCATTCTGATACTAATTATTCCCTTCTGCCATTCAATGGAGAGAGTTCTGGTGCTATTCGCCGATAAACTTGTCCCATTCTAATTATTGAAGGCCGTCCCATTTCCAGTAGCAGATCGGCATATGGCATCAAAAAAGGGATCCAGCCATCTCAAGTCTAAATCCGCTCAAATCCTTTGTTTACCCTTGTAGAACAAGCTTATCAGGCAACGTAAGACTGCAGGGATTGATGAGGGTCATGATCGCTGTGCCTTTGCACTTGTGCTAAAATAATCGCGGCTTACTAAATATAGCTAGGACCTGGGGATGATGCCAAGTGCTCCTGAAATTTACAAACAGTTAATGTCCTGCTGTGCCGGGAATTCACAGCGGTTTAATTTCATCAGTCTCTGCATAGGTATGCAAGTGGAAGGTCTAAACAAACAACTCAATAATGCTAGCAAAAGCAAATGACGAGCGTACCTACTTGCCATCATTCTGCGACCTTAGTAATATCCAGAAGCATACTGCATATTTCTGTCAGCCATGACGGCGCACAGGTATGGCGAAAGACCCCTCGCGTCCCGCTGCACCGCCATTGATACAGCGAGTATTCGGACCTTACACACGTATGTACGTGACTCTGCATTCAACTGCCACTTTTTATTCAGATTATTAGAGCGAAATAAGATATTTAAAAAATAGAACAGATGTCGATCTTACTCGGGCGGGCTCATCGCGTGATGCTTGTCCTCGCTCGGGATTTATGGCACATTATTTACCCCAGTCAGCTCAATCCTTCGTGACCTAAGGATTAGCCAAGGCTTAATTTCGGCCCCGAATTGAGAGGTTTACAAGCATGGCATAGCGTACGTCAGTGCCATGTTCAGGCTCCAGCTCACCTTTTTAGCGGGCGATCGTAAAATAAGCAGAGAGCTCCCAAGCGACCAGGACAAGGGGTCTACAGTGGTGTTCCTGAAACTGGCGGAGCTGTAATCCCTCGTTGCTTTTTTTATCACTTTTTATCGCAGTGGTCTTACGCACCTCCCAGCAATCGCAGAAGGGTCTGTAGCTCAAAATAGCCTACATGAGGCTCTCCCCAGCCCCCAAACATCTGTATAAAGGCAACTAGATCTTCATCAACCAGAACTCATTCCACCAACAAGATCCATTCAACCATAAGATTGATCTAGCCTAACAAAAAGATCGGTATCAATATCCGTTCAACCAACAATTCCGACAACCACAATTCTACCACCCACATAAAAAAAACGGCAACAATCACACACAATGGCAAGCCTCAAGCAATTTGCGCTCACTGCCGCCCTCATGCTCGGCATTGCCGGGCAGGCCATGGCCAACCCTTTGGAGACTGAATCAGAGGCCGGCATTCTAGCCGCCCGCTCCGAGGGTGAGGTCGACACCGGCCTCATGGCCATGAAGCGCGACGAGCTCATCAACAGCGTCGTCGACGGGCTTGTCGCTCGCTTCGCCGAGGACGAGGAAGTCCAGCTGGCTGTCCGCGGCAAGAAGAAGAACAAGAAGAGCAAGAAAAGCAAGAAGAACTCGAAGAAGAGCAAGAGCTCAAAGAACGAAATGAAATACTGCCAGAACGTCCTGAAGAAGCTGGAGACAGCTAAGAAGGAGAGCTCAACGGCAAAGAGCGAGCTCAAGGACTTGAAGTCTAAGAACGACAAGTTAGAGTCCAAGGTCAAGAAGGCCATCAAGAAGAAGGCGGGCAAGAAGAGCAAGTCCAGCAAGGACAAGAAGGAGAAGGATGGAGACAAGGATAAGAAGAAGAAGAAGGAGAAGAAGTCGGGGAAGAAGCATGATAAGAAGAAGTCGGAGAAGAAGAAGGAAAAGAAGGAGAAGAAGGGCAAGAAGGAGAAGAAGGAGAAGAAGAAGGAGGAGATTGACGACTAAGCCTCCGAAATTCTCAGCCTTGTTCCTGGGACCAGACCACTTGCAATTGACATCCAATGGAGTGTCAATTGGAAGTTAGGCCCAGGGAGCAGGTCTTTTCTTCAATCAGCTTCATAATATTTTTCTTCTTTTCTTTGTTTTGTTTTAAGCGATATTTATTTCATCATGACACTATCTGTCTATTTTTCTTTTTTAGAGGTTATTGGTAGCATGGCCCAATGGCCAACTCAGCATTTTCAAATAGCATTCAATTTTATATATGAATATGAAAAACAGGGCTTCCTAAACACTCTTGCACCAAAATGTGACTTTACCATTCAATGATTCATCCACTCTGGTTGTCCTTTCCTCCTCGCCGAATTAAGTTAGAAGTTAGACGTTTTACAGAACAGCCGCCAGTGGGCCAATAATTTGGCAAAACACCAAAACAGGACCTAGATGCATGTACGGAGTAAACGATGCCAATTTAGAGACCACTCATTGAGCTACCAGGTGCGGGTCAATTTTGTGACCATGCACAAGAATGTTTTCCAATCTGAGATACCGGGCAATAGAGTGGGCGCATTGCGACGCGTGACTAGGGATTACCGAAGGCACCTAGTATCAGGGCTCTGAAAGCTGAGAATGCTCTCATAAACGAAAGTGTCGACGACCTCCACTATCCAAATCATCCTCCTCCAAAAGGCAACATGGTCAAATGATGTTCCCCATATCTTCAGACAAAATCCAACCTGTTGCATGTTGCTGATTCCACAAGAATAAAACAAAGCAGGGAGGAAAAGGTAAGGCGCGTAGATTACCTAAGAACATGCCATGGAATGTAACTGGTGCCAGCCGATTAGGTAACGGCAGAGGCTGACGCGCTCCGGCCGGCCCGTCCATCTAGTGGGCAGATTCCAGAGGAATGCAAGCAGGTTCGCATTCCTTCTTTCCAGCAAGTTGATGTTCTCCTTCTGCTAGCAAGGCACTGACGTTTATCCCACACAGCCAGGCTCCGACAAATTGAAAACCAACCTCCAACAACCTCATCGATGTCCGGATCGTGCGCGACAACTAAAGACCAACCATCTCGACTGGGCCCCGAATTATCCATTTTGACCGTCTTAAAGAATCGCTTCCTACCCGCTATCCAAGATCGTGAGGCCTAGCCACCCGACATACCCATACTCTACGTCACAAAACCTCGTCGGTCGGACGGGCTACGCAGCGAGGAGCCACTTCCCTTGCCGGAGGGCACGTTCCAGTCGCAGCATCAGCCCACCCTACTCAGAACGGACCCCGAGCTCCATATATACGCGAATATTATACCAGAAAGATGACGGCCTTGGAAACGCTGACCGACTGTAACAATTATCTGAGGCACCAGTAACCTGTTCAGCGAGTGAAGCAACGCACTTGGCTCGTACCTGTTCGTCACCAAATGATCTGATGTTTTACAGAGCCTCTCACGATTCCATTGCATAGTCAGACTTGTCCTCGTCCACGTACCATACACCGCGCAATGCCATCCTTTCCAGAAATAGGACATCCAGGCCTATCCCTATATCCATTGACTCACAATCTCGTCAACTCCATCGGATTTAAACGCGTAGAACATTCGTACTCGATGACTAAGCTGTTGATGGACAAATTTAATTGGATCACAATAACCTGCACTTCTTCCAGCGTAGTTTTTTGCCTGCACTTCCTGTATCGTCGCCGCCGACAAAAATGGCCTAATCCCGTCTGTTTCTTTATCGTTGCATTCGTTGTAAGAGTGAATTATCCTAAAAACTACGTTGATCATCTTGAATTTGTAAATTAAAATGTCGTTGCATTCAAAATATCACGATAATCTGGTTAGCCATTTTTAATCCTAATTTAGCATTGGGCGTAGTTGATTATGTGCTTGTAGCTCTAACCACGTGCGACCTCCAACAGGTTCTTTCCAAACCTTTTGCAATTGGTAGTTTAATCAATACAAGATACCTACACTTAAGAATGCATAAGTAATTAACTTTAAGTGCTTCACGCTCTCGATGAAACTGTTTCGGGCATCGTCATTACGGAGTGTAGGGTAGCTCTATGGACGCGCTTTGATAAGAGGTGATTGTAAACATTGAATGTGGGGACTCAGATCCATTGATGACTCATCAGCAAACATCATCTCACGTGAAAATTTGTGGGCCAGTGGTTGTGTGATTGCTCCTCCACCAAATCGGGTTTTCTTTTTTCCTTTCACAAATCCGTTCCCTCCCACCTTTGACCCGCGAACAGCAGAAGAATGCAAGCTCTACCAGGCTGCTAACATGCACCCTGCTCTGGTCTGTATGCTAAAAAGCAGTAGACATTAGGCGCCTACTCAAGTTTTGATGACGGCCTGCCAATGGTCTTAGGGAATACACCTCACGCATAGTTGCCAGTTGGATTTAGATGCTCAGCACTTTCCAATGAATTTGATGAATTTCGTCTTTCCCGCTCTGGCTCAGAGACTTCTATGTAGATGCCAATCATGCCCGATGTTGTCATAGGGTACAAACACTTCATAATTACGTATCTAGAAATGGGTGTGAGGGCATGCGACGAAGAGCCATTTGCGGGCGGAGTATTTCCGCGGCCCTCCCGTTGTGGCTTTACTAGACAAAGACATTTTCCCGAAAATGATTCAACCAGAGCGCCGTGTTTTGAATATCTAGCTTCGGGACCGACCGTAGCGTAGATTTCAGGTTGGGATTCCTCGGCGCTGCGATCAATGGGGAAATGCTTGGTCCCGAGTACGGACGCAGAGGCCATTTTTGGAAGGAAACCGGCTTCGTGAGCATAAAGCGGTGTAGAAGAGAGCCTGCCGGAAGCTGAATATGGATGGCTGCAGATCCGAATGGAGGTAATGCCAAGAAAAGCGTTGGAGGGTTGGATTGCATTGCAGCTCAAATGCTGTCTTCATATGACGGCCCAACTTGACGCGTTCCCTCAAGTGAAAGGGATGACATATGAGAGTGGGGAGAGAAATTATGGCAAGGACGGCTCTATGGTTGATCCAGGAGGTTGTCTTGAAAGTCCTGCCCAAGAAAGTTACAGCGGCCAATCATAGGTTTGGCTTGTAAGACCATACCATTGTCACAGGTGGGTTTTGTGGATGTGAGTCTCAGACAACCTCCTGTCGAAAAACCCCTTCATCCGAGACTATCAACCTAATTGCATTACTGGTCTGAATATTGCTCATGGAATTGATCCCTTGTACGCGTCGGGCAGTTGCTGCCGATAATCCCCAACTCCCCAAGGGCGAGGTCGACGCCCACCCTTCAGAAATTTCGGTCCTGAATCCAGATTGTCTCCCTTTGGAGTAGCATAGACGCCCATTTCTACCAGATTTTACCAAATACCTTTCTCGATCTTTTCAAAGGTCAACAACCATTCCTTTTGATATCTGAATATTCTCTGAAAAGTTGACCGACGCCTCATTGCACGTTCATTGCTAGGAACTGCACGTGGCGCTCAGTCAGCCGCTCTATCCCTACATATCCGTCTCCACAATGTTTCGTCTTCTGAATCTGCGACCGAAGACCTGGGTCGCCAGAGCCCCGGATGAAAGCCGTAAGGACTCTGATGACTCGAAAAACGGCCATCAAACTCCATTGGATCAGTATCAGGAAGATTGTGAAGGTGCCGGGCTCGCCCCAATTGCCATATGTGGAGCGGCTCTCCGTCTGCCTGGCGGTATCTCTCATCCGGATGAGTTATGGGATCTTCTAACGAGCAATCTGGATGCCCGGTCATTTGGATTGGCTACCAGGCATGCTCGTGGAAATGGAACCATGTCTGAAACTTGCATGCCTGATGGACTGTCGCTCGGGGAAGGCAAAAATGCCCTCGATGCCTCGTTTTTCTCGGATATCCCCAAATCATTTGCAAATCAGCCCCAAGGATGGCAGAAAGTGTTGGAAGTGGCACGCGAGTGTCTTGACGATGCGTGTGAAGTTGGCTCCGAAGGGAAGACCAAAGCAAGGGTTTTGGTTGCAGCTTCCAGGCCACAAGCTTTGGGTATGGCAGACAGTCTGTGTCGAGCACTGAAATTCGACGGGGAAAGGTATTTCAGCCTTCTTAAAAACTGTCTGACTTAAAGTTGAAAGTTACTGACATAGTTTACAGCAAGGATGTGATTTCCGAATCGTCGGCATCGTTCATTGCACTCAACGAGGCTTACAACTCGTTGAGTAAGGGTGAGGCTGGTTCTGCCCTAGTTATTGGCGTGAACTTGTTCGCTGGACATGATGACACAAGCGCACTTGAAAAAGGCGACGCTTTCAACAACAACAACCAAATCAATGGCTCTTCGAGAGGAGAAGCCATATCCGCAGTATATATTAAATCCCTACGAGAGGCTCTTACAGATGGAAATCCCATCCGGGGAGTCATCCGCGCTATACATAAGGACGATGTCGATACAAATGGTGTGCCTGGAGTTTCCCTGGAGGAAGCACCGGAAGAACTAATACGAAAGACGTATGAGAAAGCTGGCTTGGATCCCTCCAGGACGGCTTACTTCGAGGTATGACCCTTCTATGACTAGAGGGGATTGGCGTTGCAACTAATTCGCTAGACTCATGGTACTGGGTTCCTTGAGAAGGGCGACCCAGAAGCAGATTCTATACGTCGTGTTTTCGGTGAAAATAATATCAGCGTGGGTTCTGCGAAATCCAAGTTGGGTAATAACGAGGGTGCTGCAGGCATCACCAGCGTGATCAAAGCCCTACTCTCACTCGAGCGAAACGTCATCCCGCAAAGTATTCGCCCTGGTTCTGTAGGACAAACTTGTATGATCTTCAGAGCATACCAATCAAATTGGCCTTTCTAATCAAATGTGACAGGCTCCCCAACAAGACTGCTGGTCCCATCAGAACCTACCCCTTTCCCAGAGGACCGAGCTGAGAGAATTAGCATAAACTCTTTGGGGTCTCAAGGGAACAATTTCCATGTAAGTCGCTACAGAAAAGGGCAAAATTAGTCCGGGCTAACCATAAAATAGTTGATTATTGAATCATTCTCCACCACGAGGACTCAACTCGTAACCCCAGAGCCAGCAGACCCTGAACTGTTGCTGTTTTCTGCGGAGACCCCGTCGTCATTGACCAGGCAGATCCGGACTCACCATGACTTTCATAAAGCTAGTAGGGCCCGAGGGGCTGATATTGCTTACACGAGGGCTATGCGTCGTGAAGCCTTGCGGCATAGATCTTTCTCAATTCTGCACGAGGGAGAGTTTCTCAGCACCTCGAGCAGTATCGAGGGTCGAGCCCAACCACGCAGCCTAGTATTGGTCTTCAGTGGACAGGGAGCACAATGGGCAGGGATGGGAAGAGAACTAATCCAAACTAACCCTGAATTTCGAGCAGATATAGAAACGATGGACGAGATTCTTGGCAATCTGAAAAAGCCCCCAACATGGAAGATTTTGGGTAGGTTGCGTTCGAGTTGGTATATCTGAGTTGAAAAACAGTCTGCTGACTCTTGAGACAGAGGAAATACAAAAAGGTGCAGAGGATTCTGGAAATCGAATTGGGCATCCTGAGTTGTCACCTCCTATATGTGCCGCCTTCCAAATTTCTCTATTCAGATGGCTACAACGTCTGGGTGTGCATGCAGAAGCCGCTATTGGCCATTCAGGTGGCGAAGTAGCCGCGGCATATGCTGCTGGCTATCTGAGCATGGAACATGCAATCACGGTTTCATACTATTATGGACAAGTGGCCCCAGGCAATGGTTCCGATGGAGACATGGCGGCTGTGAGCTTGGGCTCTAGCGAGATACACGGCTTCCTGAGAGATGGTGTCGTGATCGGCTGCGAGAATAGCCCAGCGAGCACGACTCTGTCTGGAGACCGAAAGGTCTTGGACGAGATTCTGTCGTCGATTAAAAAGGAAAGACCTGATGTGTCTGCACGCAGGCTGAACGTCAATATGGGCTATCACTCTCGTGAGTCCAATTCCATTGCCCCCATCCAAGGCTTTAATTGCTAATCCCCCATATATAGATCAAATGAGCCCGGTAACCGAAAGCTTTCTTGAAAATCTGTTGACAGAGGGCGTTTGCTTCTCAAGGCCTCAAAATGGGCGTGGATTGGTTTTCATCTCCAGTATACAGGGCCAAGTGGTTGAGCACCCAGAGTTCCTCGGACCTGATTATTGGGCCACCAATCTCAACAGCCGGGTCCGCTTTAGCACTGCTATCAAAAAGTATCTGGAGAATAGAGGAGAGTGTTTGTTCCTGGAGGTTGGGCCGCATTCTACGCTCGGTGTGCCACTGCGACAGATTTGCGAGTCTGAGGACATGCCATATAACTATGTGCCGTCTCAGAAGCGGAATACAAACAGCCAGATCACGTTTCTTTCAGCAGTCGGAAGACTCTGGCAAGAATCTGCAGTTGAAAACTTGACATCGCTTTTCAAACATGGAAAGGCAATCCCGGGACTTCCATCGTACCCTTGGGACTACGGTCACACCGGGAATGACACAGATGACAGCTCACGAATGAGGCGTGCTTTCTCCAATCTAAATGAAATGCCACCGAAGGAGAGAAGGGAACGGTTGATATCCATATTTAATGAGGGGGCTTCAGATGAACTGGCTGACGATGAGGTCCCGACAACGGAAGCTGAGATGGTCCTCCGGGTTCTATGGAGGCGTGTGCTCCAAGGCATCGTCACTACGAGAGCCTCGGCGATCGGTAAAAAGCACAACTTCCTTCTGCTAGGAGGCGATTCTCTTGTGACCATAGAGCTGGTAACCTTGGCTAGCCGGTTTGGTATTCGCATGGTGCCAGCTGATGTTGTTCGGCACCCGCGGCTTTCTCAAATGGCCGCAATTGCTTCCATCGGCGACGACCATGTTGAAGTTGACGTTAAACCCTTCAGCATGCTAGGCCCCCAGGATTCTGAAGAGACAAAAGCGAAAGTACAAGTCGAGTGCGGTTTACTGGAGGATCAAGAAATCCAGGATGTGTACCCTTGTACGACTCTACAAGAAGGCTTCATGGCGCTGGGCGTCAAACAACCAGGCTCTTATATCCACCGCTGGGTCTATAAGCTACCGAATAGCCTTAATCTTGCGCGTTTCAAGGAAGCATGGGAAAAGGTTATGCAGAGTTGTGATAGCCTGCGTTCCAGAATTGTTCTAGTTGAGAACAAAGCTCTGCAGGTCGTCGTTAAAAACGATATCGCTTGGGAGCATCCTGTTACTGGCGTTAGTCTATCGGCACACGTCAGGGAAATCAGCAATTCAGTCAGGATGAGCTACGGAGACCGACTCAATCGCTTCGGAATCGTGCAGCAAGATGATGGTGACCTCTATTTCCTCTGGACTATTCATCATGCTGCTTTTGATGGCCTGACAATGAAGATTGTTCTCGATGGTTTATACCATGCCTATCATGGTCACGACTTGGGACCTGTGCGACCCTACGCCAACTTTATCCAATACATCCAGTCTATTGATACTGAAGACGCGAGTAATTATTGGCGGAATGAGCTGGAGGGCGCAAGCAAGGCCCAGTTTCCTACCTCACATCTATCTGCTAAGCCGGCAAACTCCGCCCAGGTGATGAAATCGATTATGCCCTTCCAAAATTTGACGAAACCTTCCTCCACCGCCGGTACTATACTTCGAGCCGCGTGGTCGATTGTTCTTGCGAAGTATTGCGGTACAAAGGATGTGTGTTTCGGAACGACTGTATCTGGAAGGCAGGCACCGATCTCAGGACTGAATGAAATTCCAGGGCCTATGATTGCAACCGTCCCTGTCCGTATTCAGATTGACAATACGAAGCTTCTCTCCGTTTTCCTTCGCGAGGTACAGTCTCAGTCGGCTGAAATGGCCCAGTATGAGCAGTTCGGCCTACAGAATATCTCCAAGCTGAGCCAAGATGCGCAGGACGCCTGCGACTTAGCCCACTTGATGGTTGTTCAGCCTATGCACCACCTGGACAGCGTTGCCGTTACCGCCGAGGACAGCGTTCTGATAAGCGGAAGAGAAGAGAGAGCCCTGTCCGAAGAGGCAATGAAGACGTATTTCAATTACCCTCTCGTAGTGCAACTGCGTGTTGGCGGCGGCCATGTTGAGATCGACTTTACCTACTACCCAGACGTCATTGGTGAGGTGCAACTGGAAGCACTCTCCCACCACTTCAAGCGGGCAGTTGATGAAATTCTCCTTCCAGAGGACAGAACGCTCGGGGAGATTTCCATCTCAGGACCTTGGGACGTCCAGTTCGCCCACTTATCGAACAGTCGCGAGGAGCCTGAGATAATTGAAAGTTGCGCCCATGAATTTGTCGAGACACACGCGAAGACCAGACCCGAAGCATTGGCAATTGATGCCTGGGATATGAAATTAACATACAAAGAACTGAACAAGAAGGCAAATAGACTGGCACACTATTTGGTGAAGACTTACGAGGTTCAGTCTGATGAGTTCATACCGGTTTGCTTTGAAAAGTCTGCGTGGTTTTTCGTCTCTATCCTAGCGATCAACAAGGCTGGATGTGCTTGGGTCCCTCTTGACCCATCACATCCTTTCGAGCGTCACCGGCAGGTTGTTTCCCAAACAGAAGCGAGATTTGTGCTTGCTTCCGCGCAGACGGCCGATATGTGTTCTGCGGTGATCGAACAAGTGGTGGAAGTTGGACACACTCTTGATAAAAAGCTCCAGAAAAGGCAGCCGAAAGCGAATGGCGTTTGCAAGGTATCCCCGGACAACGCTGCCTACGTACTCTTCACATCAGGCAGCACGGGAACGCCCAAGGGGATTGTGATTGAGCATCGGGGGCTTTGTACGAGATTGACTGCAATAGTCAAGCGACTAGGGATGCAGTCAGATGCCAGGGCGCTCCAATTTGCGTCTTATGTATTCGATTTTTCCGTTGGCGAAATCATGATGCCTTGGGTTGCGGGTGCCTGCATCTGCGTTCCTCCAGATGCTGTGCGAATGAACGGTCTTGATCTCTTTATCAACGACATGAAGATTGACTGGCTTTTTCTCACACCTTCTTCTGTTCGTATTTTGACCCCGGACAGAGTCCCTGGTATCAGAATGCTGTTTCTTGCTGGAGAGGCTGTGACCCGTGATATTCTTGATAATTGGGCTGGGAGAGTCCGTCTTTTCAATGGATGGGGGCCGGCTGAAACTTGCGTGGTGGATACAGTACACGAGTTCTCATCTGCACATGAATCGCCTATGAAGATCGGGTATCCAGTGGGAGGAAGTTGTTGGATTGTTGATCCTGACGATGCTAGTAAACTAGCACCTACTGGAACTGTGGGAGAGGTTCTTCTCCAGACCCCTTCAGTGTTACGTGAGTATCTTCGGGACAGAGAGAAGACGGAAGAGTCGATACTGGGAACACCTCCACCGTGGGCTCTCAACCAAAACACGAAATACTTCAGCCGCTGCTTCAAGTCCGGTGACTTATGTCGGTATAACCCCGACGGAACTTTGGAATTCGTTTCACGGAAAGGCTCCCAGGTCAAAATTCGTGGGTTCCGTATCGAACTTGGGGAGGTACAACATCATATCTTGGCAGTCCTACCCGGAGTACGCCAAGTGGCTGTCGACGTATACAAGGGAGATACTGGCTCTCAGTTGGTTGCATACGTTTGCTTCAATGAAAAGCGGCTCCAGTCGGCTGAGAAGCCACCATTTCTTCCTCTTAGTGAAGACCTCCAGTCGCTTCTCTTAGCCGCAGTAGGAGAGTTGAGCGTTAGAGTACCGCAGTACATGATTCCTACTCGCTTTATCCCTTGCTTTTATATGCCTATTTTGACATCGGACAAGATAGACATGAGGAAGCTGAGCAGACTCACATCCCTTCTTGGCCCGGTTGAGCTAAGCAGTTATGGTCTCCAGAGCAGCAAGAAGCGCAAGCCAGAGACGGTGATGGAGAAGAAGATTCAGGCCATGTGGGCAGATATTCTGAAACTGCCTCTGGACATTATTGGCCTAGACGACAGTTTCATTGGCCTGGGAGGTGATTCTATCCTTGCCATCCACCTTGTGAGGATGGCACACCATGCAGGTATTGGCCTCACCGTAAATGCTATTTTCAAAGACCCGCGCCTGTCGATAGTGGCGGCCTCTGCCACAGTCTTAAATGGCGAAAGCAGTGCCTCCGTTGAAATCGAGCCCTTCAGCTTATTGAAAGAATCATTGCGCAGTAAGAATGGGCAGGAAACGTTGAGACACAGCGCGAGCCTTTTGCCACACCAAGAACTAGAGGATGCGTTTCCTTGTACGCAGTTTCAAGAAGGTGCAATGGCACTCTCAGAGAAGCAGCCTGGTTCATACATTGCAAAGTTCATCTACAAGTTGAAAGACGGCATTTGTATGGAACGGTTTACAAATGCCTGGAAGCAAACTGTCCAGCTTTGCGCCAACCTCCGAACCCGAATAATATTCATTGATGGACTATGCCTGCAAGTAGTTGTCCACAATATTGAGCAGCCGGATTTTGCAGAGTTTGGAAGCTTGAAAGAGGCGGTCTATGAGGCTCAGTCTGTAAGGATGACATATGGCTCGCCGCTCAGCCAATTTTCTTTGGTGAAGGGCGACCAAGGCAACAGCGCGCATTTCATCTGGACAATGCATCATGCGGTTTTCGATGGATGGAGCGCGAAGATAATAATGGACACACTCCAGCGCGCGTACTACAAGCAAGATATTCGAGAACTACAACCTTTCCCGCGGTTTGTCAAGCATATTTTAGACTTGGATGAACAAAGGTCAAACGAGTATTGGAGTATGCAGCTTCAAGGAGCCACCAGAGCAGCATTCCCCCCAGATTCAGACTCAGGCGGTCGTGATCAACCCTCGCCAACCAAGATTTGGCACCAAAGAATCGAGCTGAAAGAGCGTACAACTGGCCAATCCGTTACCAAACCCATCATTCTCCGTGCCGCCTGGGCAATCATCCTTGCGTCTTACTGTGATACTGAGGATATTTGCTTTGGCACTAGCATGGCTGGTCGTCAAGCAGAAGTTCCAGGCCTGTTGGATATGGCGGGCCCAGCGTTAGCAACAATGCCGATCCGAGTCTTTCTAGATGGAAACCAAAAAGTGTCTGAATTCTTGCGCCAGCTACAAAAGCAGGCCACAGACATGATTCCTTTCGAGCAATATGGCCTAAGGAATATCTCCAAACTTGACCAAGTTGAAAAGGATGTGTGTGACTTTACCAGTTTACTGGTAATCCAACCTAGACAGCACCTCGACTGGTCTGGAAACAACGAGGGTCACGATTCAGATGCTCTATTGATCCCTACAAGTGCTCATGGAGGTACAGACGTGGACTTGATGCAGGGATATTTTGCCTATCCTCTTGTAATCCAGTGTCACGTATATGACGAATTCGTTCAGATGGACATGACATACAACTCAGGAGTGCTGTCCGAGTTCCAAATTCAGGCGCTCTGTCACAACTTTGAACATGTCACAAATCAATTGGTTACTTCAGATAAAATTCCACTTTCGGAAGTATCAGTAGCTGGCATATGGGACGCTGAGAAAGCGGTGAATTTCAACCCAGACAGATCGGAGGCGGTTCTTGAATGTGTTCACGATTTAATTGAACAACAGGCCATGAGAACACCGAATAAGCCTGCTGTTTCTGCCTGGGACTTAGAACTGAGTTATTCTCAACTCAATTGCGCTGCGGACCGGCTTGCAAATAGGCTCGTCACTGAATATGGGATCAAAGCGCAAGATCTTGTTCATACTTGCTTTGAGAAATCTATATGGATGGTCGTTTCCATGTTGGCTATTAACAAGGCTGGTGCCGCATGGGTGCCTCTGGATCCCTCACACCCTCTGCAGCGCCATGAGCAGGTCATTGAGAAAACAAAGGCAAAGCTCGCACTCGTTTCACCATCGAATACTGAGACGTGCCGAAAGCTAGTCCCGTATGTACTAGAGGTGACGGCCACACTTGACGAACAACTGGCCCGAAGTAACCCTGAAAGTGGTCCAAGAAAGCCAACATCGGCTGTTACTCCCAGAGATCCATGCTACGTCTTGTTTACCTCTGGCAGCACCGGTACTCCCAAAGGTTTTGTTATGGAACACAAAGCAGTGGCGAGTAGTCAAGTGGCTATGACTAGAGCGTTGGGTATGAAGCCGGACGTACGAATGTTGCAGTTTGCATCTTTCGCATTTGACCTGTGCATTGGCGAGATTTACTGGCCGCTCATGTTGGGTGGCTGTGTATGTATTCCATCGGAGCACATGCGAATGAACTCGCTCAAGGAATTCGTCCATGACAGGCAAGTAAACGCAGCCATTATCACACCAACACTTCTAAATTCTTTGAAGCCGGAAGATTACCCGAGCCTTAAAATGATTGTGACCGCTGGTGAAGCTCTCGGGCATGACGTGTTGCAGTCGTGGTTCGGAAATACGCGACTCATCAACGCTTGGGGACCTGCAGAGACTTGTGTCATTAACACTATTCATGAGTGGAACTCGAGCAGAGAGCACCCGTTAACTCTGGGGAAGCCTATAGGATCTCACTGTTGGATTGTCAACCCAAAGAACCCATCTCAACTTGCCCCGATTGGTGCGGTAGGCGAAATTGTTCTTCAAGGACCTACGTTGTTGAGAGAGTACCTAGGAGATCAAGAAAAGTCACAGGAGGTTCTGGTTGAAGATGTACCTGCATGGGCTATACGAAGAGACCAGCCGGACTGGGACAGATTCTACAGGTCGGGCGACTTGGGATACTATGACCAGGATGGTAATATTGTGTTTTCCAGCCGCCGTGATGCGCAAGTAAAGATTCGTGGCCTTCGAATCGACTTAGGCGAGGTCGAACATCGAATTCTTAATGCCTTAGAGGGAGCATCGCAGGTTGCCGTCAATGTACTCAAAATCGGGGCAACTATGAGGTTGATCTCGCATTTCTGTTTCACCGAGGAGGCGAAGCAAGAAAGTTCCGGTGCCAAGGAGGCCAGCGAAATCTTTCTTCCCATGACCGAGGCGATCAAGAATAAGGTCTCCGGGATGTTGGGCGAGCTGAACGTGATGATGCCGCAGTACATGATCCCTGTGCTTTTTATTCCGTGTGGATATATGCCAGTCAACAGCTCTGCCAAGCTGGATCGGAAAGCATTAATACGTCACACGGAGATGTTAGACCCTGATCAGCTGGCGAATTATTCATTGAGCGAAAGTATCAAACGGCCACCGGAGACATCCATGGAGAAGCGGCTGCAAAGATTGTGGGCACAGAGCCTTAAGATACCTGCAGAGTCTATTGGACGCGATGACAGCTTTCTCAGGATTGGTGGTGATTCTGTCACTGCTATTCACTTTGTGGCTAACGCACGCCAAGAGGGAATCAATATTGTTTTTAAAGATGTGTTTGATGACCCAAGGCTATGCAAAGTGGCTGAGAAAGCATCAGACAGTGCAGATGATGGAGAGAATCCTGAGACTTCGGCTGCACCATTTAGCTTGATCGATGAGCAGACTCGCGGGAGGCTGACGGCGGATGATTTCCACATGCGGTGCAATCTACCTCTTGATTTGGCCATCGAAGACGTCTACCCATGCACAAAACTTCAAGAAGGACTGATGGCTCTGACAATGAAGGTTCCTGGATCGTATGTCGCCAAATACGTGTACAGAATACCGAGTCGTGTTGACACGCTGCAATTCAAAATGGCGTGGAACCGCACGGTAGAGATATGTACCAACCTTCGAACCAGGATCGTATTCGTTGATGGGAAATCATTGCAACTCATTTCTAAAGAATCTCCTCAGTGGGAGGAGATTGAGAGTCATGATCTCCAATCCTACCTTAAGACACTCAAGCACTTGGAAATGGGGTATGGCTCAAGGCTCAGCCGGTATGCCCTGATTGAAGAAAGTAGTGGCCAAAGATACTTTATATCTATCAATCACCACTCCACATTTGATGGATGGAGTTGGGGTTTGGTTATTGACACTCTCAGTACTGCTTATCACAATGCTCGTGTACCTGAACGGCAACCATACTCGGGTTTTGTAGCGTATGCGTTGAAGGTTGACAAGATTCAAGCCGAGAACTTTTGGACCTTGCAGCTCGAGGGTGCAAGCAGAGCTCAATTTCCTGTCGAACAAAAGGTGAAGAGCCCAAGCCGGGAGAGGGACACAGGGTCCTTCGAGTGCAGCATCCCACTTGACATTGAAACAAAATCTTCAATTACAAAGGCTACAATCTTGCGAGCAGCATGGGCCATTCTTCTTGCCCGGTATAGTGATGCCGATGATGTATGCTTTGGTGCTACTGTCTCAGGCCGAAATGCCTCTGTGCCTGGATTGGAATCCATGGTTGGTCCTGTCTTGGCTACTGTTCCAGTCCGGATCGTCCTGGATAAGAGGCAGAAGGTGTCAAGCTTTTTACGCAAAGTCCAGGATCAAGCATCTGAAATGGTAGCCTTTGAACAGTATGGCCTTACGGAGATATCTCGAATCAGCCCTTCATTTAAACAAGCATGCGATTTTACCAGTTTGTTTGTTGTCCAATCTCAACAGCCTAGCGATGGCTTGATTGATTCGGTCGTGGAGGTGTTTGATGAAGGAAAAGGGCTTACATTGGACATCATGCAGGATTATTTCAACTACCCTCTGGTGACCCAATGTTCCCTAGCAGGGGATCATGCTGACCTTACGTTCGTATACGATCGGAATTCATTGACTGAGTCACAGCTTGGTACTATGTCTCGCCACTTTGGTCATATTGTTGACCAGCTTCAGCAAGGAAACAGTAACACTCTTCAATCGGTATCTGTTTCAGGATCTTGGGATTTGGAATACTCTGTGGCACTGAACAAAGACAAAGTCCAGTTTCATGCCGATTGTATTCATCATATGATAACCCAAAAAGCCTTGGAGCTGCCTGATCACGAGGCTATCTACACAACTGAAGAGTCAATATCATACGCCATGCTGGAAAACCTGACAACATCCCTAGCAATACACCTTCAGAGTCTAGGTGTTAAAAGGGGAAGCATTGTTGCATTGTGCACTCAACGATCCATTCTGGGGATAGTGGCCATGCTTGCTATATTCAAAGCAGGTGGTGCCTTTCTACCTTTAGACCCAGCCCACCCTGAAAGCCGCCGAGAGGCATTGGTCAAGGAAGTGAATGCTTCGATTATTGTAGTCTCACCGTCAACTTTGAATGCTTGTCAAAGTATAGGCTCTATTGCTACTATTTTGAATCTTTCGAAATCCTTCGTCTCGAAACTCTCAGAACAGAAACTCAGAAATCAGGAAAAGCTAATGCCACCTTCTCCAAGCGACTTGGCATACATTTTGTTTACCTCGGGTTCTACCGGCAAACCGAAGGGGATTATGATCAGTCATTCGGCTCTTTGTACATCCATGCATGGGCTGGCCGGGTTCATAGATCCTCACCCAAATACCAGATGGTTGCAGTTCTCAACCTACACTTTTGATGCATGCATCATGGAGATCTTTTTGACTCTCGCATACGGCGGAACAGTCTGTGTTCCCAGCGAAGATGAGCGGCTACAGGACACCCCCAAGTTTATGACAGAGGCACGCGTGACAGGAGCAATTCTTACACCCTCTTTTGTTAGGACTTTCACACCTGAACAGGTACTTCTACTAGAAGTCCTGGTTTTAGCCGGAGAGGCTCCTGCACAAGATGTTCTTGATCTTTGGTTTGGAAAGTTGAGACTGTTCAATGCATATGGACCTACAGAAATCTGCGTGATCTGCTGCATGTATTCTTACAAATCAGTCTCGGACTCTCCTCTTATAATTGGTCGTTCCTCGAATAGCGCTTGCTGGATTGTTGAGCCGGATAATCACAATCAGCTCACACCTATTGGATGTATCGGTGAGCTGATCATTCAAGGAAACACACTCGCACAAGGTTATCTAAATGACCCAGCCAAGACGGAAATGTGCTTCATTCAAGATCTCGATTTCTCGGAGTCATGTAATGTCTCAACACACAACAGATTCTACACTACAGGCGATCTTGTTCGATACACTGCAGAAGGTGATATAGAATATTGTGGCAGAAAGGACAACCAGATTAAGCTTCGAGGTCAAAGAATCGAACTTGGAGAGATTGAACATAATATCAAAGCTATCTTGCATGAAGCTGAGAATGTTGCTGTCGATGTTGTTCGCCAACCGTCGGGCGGGGAAGCGTTGGTTGCATTTGTCAATTTTGCTGGGGTATTGGGGAAACGTGAGCCCACAGAGCATATCGAGGAATCATCAGAAATTCTACTGATTCCGGATGAGAAAATGGCCCAACGTCTGAAGAAGGTAGTTCAAGAGTTGAGAAATGTGCTGCCTGGCTACATGATACCAAACATGATTGTGTCACTCAAAAGGATGGTTTTTATCTCTTCGATGAAGATCGATAGAAGAGGACTGAGATCGATTGGTGAAAACCTCTTCCCGATGGACAGGGATGCATTTTCACTTGAGAATCAAGATATGACGGAGCCTTCGACAAGAATGGAGCTCCAGTTAAGAGAACTCTGGGCTCAGGTCCTGAAGCTGCCTTCTGATCATATCGGGAAATATGACGACTTTCTCCGAATTGGAGGCGACTCAATTACAATAATTCATTTAGTATCCCTGGCTCGCGAAAATGGAATCGCAATCGACATGAACACCGCTTTTGGAAACTCACGCCTTGACGCAATGGCCGCCTCAGCGAGCATCTCGTCGACGCCTGATGGAAACTCATTTTCCACGCCCGATCCATTCAGCTTGTTGGCTTTGGATGAAAAGTCTATAGCGATACATCAAGCAAGTTTGCAGTGCAGTATTTCGACCGAGCAGGATATAGAAGATATTTATCCCTGCACAACCCTCCAAGAAGGCCTTATTACCTTGGCAGCAAAGCATCCTGGTTCATACATTGCGAGACATATTTTCTATCTCCCTGACAATGTAGAACCAACTCGCTTCAAATCGGCGTGGGATAGAACAGTATCCGAATGCCAAATCCTCAGAACACGTATAATCCTGTTGGGTAACAAGGCTATTCAAGTTGTCTTTCGTAACGAGACAACTTGGGACACACCTGATGAGGGTGGCATCAAGCCTGTCCTGGGCGATATGCAGAATATGCAAATGGGCTATGGTGATAGACTTTGCCGATATAGCCTTATCGAGGATGGCGGAAGGCATGCATTTGTCTGGACCATACACCATGCAGTTTTCGACGGATGGTCAATGCGTATCATTCTCACACTGCTGAACCAGTGTTACCATGGGCTTGGGGTACCAGAGCAGCCACCATATGCAAGATTCATCAAGTACACTCAGGATCTCGACCTAGACGCCTCATCTCAATACTGGAGAACACAGCTGGAGGGAGCTCAGAGGGCCATTTTCCCTCAGAATCCTCTCAACAAGGTTGAAAAGGCTATCAAGATGTTCAAAAGGCCCATAACCTTTGCTTCAACTGATATGTCTACGACTAGAGCGTCTGTTCTACGCGCTGCGTGGGCGTATATGCTTGCCAGATACTGTAATACAGATGATGTTTGCTTCGGAACAACGGTTTCAGGACGTCAGGCGCCGGTTCCTGGTGTTGTGAGCATTGCCGGTCCTACTCTCGCCACAGTACCCGTCAGAGTTAAAATCGATCAAAATAGTACTGTCTCAGAGTTTCTCGAGGGCATACAGGCTCAAATATTGGGAATGGTTCCCTATGAGCAATATGGTCTACAAAATATCTCAAAGACTTGTCCGGATGCAAAGGAAGCCTGTGATTTTGGTAGCCTGTTCATTGTGCAGCCTATGCAGCACTTGACGACTACTGATGGCCCCAAGCCCGTCATTGAGCTCAATTCGAGCGACTCTAACGACGAAGAAATGATGGAGAGCTTTTTCAATTACCCTCTCGTCGTTCAAGTACATCTTTACCAAGAATCAATTGACTTCGTGATGTGCTACAACCCTCATGTGTTGCCCGAATGCAGACTTGAGGCAATGTACCACCATTTTGGAAATGTTCTGCGGCAGTTTTCGTCATTGACAGATGCCAAGCTTGAATCCGTATCTATTTC
This sequence comes from Clonostachys solani, assembly GCA_902141235.2. Lineage (NCBI taxonomy): Eukaryota > Fungi > Ascomycota > Sordariomycetes > Hypocreales > Bionectriaceae > Clonostachys > Clonostachys solani. Next base: position 266,682 of record CABFOC020000018.1, on the reverse strand, counting down.
TGGTGAATGGGATTTAAAACAAGCTTACGAAGCCAATTCACACTATGAGCCAGAGATTGTCGACAGCTGCCCTCACCTTCTCATCGGTAACCAGGCACGACAAGACCCAACTGCCATGGCTATCTGCGCCTGGGATGGAAGGTTCACGTACCAGGAGCTGGAACAAGAAACAGACCGACTAGCCAATTACTTGTTCAATGAGTTGGCCATCTCACATGGCGACTTGGTTGCGTTGTGTTTTGAAAAGTCGGCATGGTACACTATTGCAGCCATCGCGGTCAACAAGACAGGGGCTGCATGGGTGGCTCTTGATCCGACACACCCTCCGCAACGTCTGCAACAGATTGCCCAGCAAGCCAATTTCAAGCTCGCAATGTTCCCTCCCGCCACTGCCGAGATATCGGCTTGCCTTTCACAGCAATCTCTCGAAATCGATCACGCGTTCTCTGAGCGCTTGCGGAGAGGAAAGTCTGACCAAAACGGGCTTTCTCTGACAATATCGCCGCGTGATCTCATGTACGTTCTCTTCACGTCTGGAAGTACAGGTACACCCAAAGGAGTGGCAATTCAACATGGTGCGGTCTGTTGTAGTATGAGAGCTCTCGGCGACCGGATCGGACTTTCGAATACGACGAAGTACCTCCAATTCAGTTCACATGTATTTGACCAGTCTATATTGGAGATTTTTGGTGTTCTCATAGGCGGCGGGTGTGTGTATGTGCCCTCAGAACACGACCGAATGAACAACCTTACGGCCTACATTCATGAGTCTTCTGTTAACTCCATGATGCTTACCCCTTCGCTTGCACGTACGATTAAGCCCGACGAAGTTCCATCGATCAACACGATACTTATTGGCGGCGAGGCTGGCGGTCGAGAAGTATTTCAGCAATGGTACGGAAGTGTTCGCGTTTTCAACGTATGGGGTCCAACAGAGACTTGTGTCATTGCAGCAGCACATGAATGGAAATCTACCGAGGAATCCAATCTAACACTTGGGCACCCAATCGGTGGATATTGCTGGATCGTCGAGCCAAATAATCCAAAGAAGCTTGCTCCAGTGGGATGCTTAGGCGAGATAGCTATTCAAAGCCCTACACTTCTGAAGGAATATCTCCTAGATGAAGAGAAAACAAGGATGGCTGTCGTGACTGATATGCCCGACTGGGCACCAAATAGTGACTCTCGACATTGGAATAGGATGTACCGAACCGGTGACTTGGGCTTCCTGAATCCTGACGGTACCGTGGAATACGCGGGCCGGAAGGATGCTCAAACCAAGATTCGTGGCCTGCGAATAGAACTTGGAGATATCGAATACCACGTCCAGGCCGCTCTAGATGGCAGCTACCATGTTGCTGTAGACTCTCAGTCGAGGGATGGGGTAACTAGCTTGGTATGCTATTTCTGCCCTCAAAGTCAGAAACAAGTTCCAAGTAGTAGAAAAGATCCTCATAATGATGTGCTCTTTTCCAACATGACCCAGGAGTTGCGGATGACATTGGCATCCCTTGTCGAAACGCTACGTGGCACGTTGCCCCCTTACATGATACCAACCACATTTATTCCATGCAACCATATGCCACTCCTTGTGTCTGGAAAATTAAACAAGAAGATCTTGAAGGAAACGACCAGGACGCTGGACCGGGAACAATTGAACAGTTACTCGCTTCTTGATGCAGACAAGCAGGCTCCAGAGACCTCAATGGAAATCAACATGCAAAGGTTGTGGGCAAAGATTCTCAACATGAATGAAGAATCTATCGGACGTGATGACAGTTTTATGGGCATCGGAGGCGATTCGATTGCTGCAATTCAAGTTGTCAAAGCTGCCCGCGACGAAGGAATTAAGATCACAGTCAAGGACATTTTCACCGATCCTCGTTTATGGCGTGTTGCAGCAACTGCCAAGTTTTTGAATCCTGATCGGACCTTGCAGTCTATCTCACCATTCTCAATGCTTGATCCGTATATTGCTGAACAGATAAATTCTGGCAGCGTGTCAGAGGAATGCGGTCTAGGTGTACATCAAGTGATAGAGGATGCCTATCCATGTACAGCCCTCCAAATTGGCCTCATTGCACTTTCGGCTAAACAACCTGGCTCGTACATTGCCAAGTTTGTCTATAAATTATCACGACATATTGACCTACCCCGATTCAAGGATTCTTGGATGAGGACACTTGAAGCTTGTCCCATTCTTCGCACTCGTATCATCAACTCGAGTGGTCTGCATACTCAGCTGGCTATCAAGAATGACACATCTTGGGATGATTCAACGGAAGAATTAAGGTTCTCAGATGCTCTAAAGCGGGCTAATAGGCTTGAAATGACATATGGAACACCCCTTTGCCATTACACACTTTCCCGGGACGACGAGGGCGATTACCACTTCGTGGCCTCCATTCATCACGCTATCCAGGACGGATGGACCATTAGGTTGGTCATGAACACATTAATCAGCATATATTCAAGCACAGAGATTACACCCGTGGTGCCATACGCTTGTTTCATTCAACATACATCCAGCATGAATATGGACGCAGCCAGGAGTTACTGGGCAACTCAGCTCCAAGGCGTCAAGCCGGCCTTGTTCCCTGCCGTTAAGCACGGGGGGCATGAAAACAGGGGTGCGGTTCGCGTGTTGAACCAATCCCTCAGCCTTCAAGAATCAGTGCATAAGTTCGTCACAACCGCCACGGTTTTACGTGCTGCCTGGGCGGTGGTGCTTGCAAAGTATTGTGACAGTCAGGATATTTGTTTTGGCGCAACCATATCCGGCCGCCAAGCACCTGTTGATGGAATTGAATCTATGCCCGGACCTATCATCGCAACGGTACCCATAAGGATTCAATTGGATACTAGAAAATCCGTTGAGACTTTTCTGCAGGATGTTCAGTCCCAGGCATCAGAAATGGTTAGTTATGAACAGTTTGGTCTCCAGAACATTTCTAAAATTGGACCTGATGCGATGGATGCTTGCAACTTTTCCAGTCTCTTTGTTGTCCAGCCAGCCGACTTTCTTTCCTCGAGAATGAGAGAAGATTTGTTGGTTCCGAGGTCTGGCGAAGACGAGTTAGCGGAGGATATCTTGCAGGGATACTTCAACTATCCTCTAGTGATCCAATGCCATGTCCATGCTGAGAACGTTGAGCTTCACGTTATTTACAACGCTGAACATCTTTCTGAGCTCCAAGCTACTGCAATCTACCACCAATACGGCAATGTGGTCCACCAACTTCTTACTAGAAGAGAAGGTCTGTTAGAAGATGTGTCACTTGCTGGTACATGGGATCTGGAAAAGGCTATCTCGTGGAATACAGAGAATCCTGAGATAATGAACACCTGCTTCCACACGCTGGTTGAAAATCAAGCATTAGTCAAGCCAGAGGCACCCGCCATTTGTGCATGGGATGGGAATTTTACCTATAGAGAACTCAACCAGGCGGCCAATCGTCTTGCTCACAAGCTTGGTAGCATGGGGGTTAAGCCACAAGACTTGGTTCATGTTTGCTTCGACAAATCTGCATGGTATTGTATCTCAATTCTCGCTATTAACAAGGCTGGTGCCGCCTGGGTGCCCCTCGAACCATCTCACCCAGTTGAACGTCAGAAACAAGTCGTATCGCAGACCAAGGCGACTGTGGCTCTGTGCTCACCCTTAAACGCCTCAATGTGCGAGGATATTATCCTGAACGTGATAAAAGTAGATAAGGCTCTGGATGAACGCCTTCAGGCCTTGGGACTTCCGGACTCTCCACCTGCGATCCAAGTATCCCCCAGATTTGCAATGTACGTGCTGTTTACTTCGGGAAGTACCGGGACACCAAAGGGCTTTGTCATGGAGCACGCTGCTGTCTGCACCAGCCAGACAGCTCTTGCACAGAGGATAGGCATCACACGCAGTGAAAGGGTCCTGCAGTTTGGCGCATTTGTTTTTGATATAACTATTGGTGAGATTGTTCTGTCATTGATATCTGGAGCCAGCATTTTCGTTCCATCTGAACACGACAGGATGAATAATCTCCCGGAATTCATACAAAGGAATAACATTAATTGGGCTTGGGTGACGCCATCATTCATCCGCACCATCACCCCCGAGCAGGTTCCTAGTCTAGAGCTTATTGCTCTTGCCGGAGAGGCTGTTGGCAGAGATATTCTTGATGCTTGGTTTGGAAAAGTCAGGCTACTCAATGGATGGGGCCCAGCGGAGACGTGTGTCGTCAGTACACTCCATGAATGGGCTGACCCTGATGAATCGCCACTCACGATCGGGCGTCCTATCGGTGGCTTCTGCTGGATAGTCGATCCGGAAGACCCATCCCAACTCGCCCCTATTGGAACCGTTGGAGAGGTTGTTATACAAGGTCCGACGTTACTACGCGAGTATCTTAGAGATCAAGAGAAAACGGATGCAAGCATGGTGCGACCGCTTCCTTCGTGGGCACCCCGACGAACTATCACTGGGTGGAATCGTGCCTATAAATCGGGAGATCTATGCTCTTACAACTCTGATGGAACGTTGGAGTTCGTTAGTAGAAAGGATACTCAGATCAAGATCAGAGGTCTCAGAGTGGAACTCGGAGAAGTCGAGAGTCAAATCAGACAAGGCCTTCACGACCTTCGTCATGTCGTGGTTGACAGCGTCGAAATAGCAACTCGCACAAACCTAGTGGCGTATCTGTCATTCACTGACCAGGTTATGTCCGGTTCCTTTGAAGCACAGGATATTTTTGAGTGCTCCTCTGAAGGGAATCAATCTCGGATTATTGAGTTGGTAGGAAGGCTGAGCGCCAAGCTACCACGGTATATGATACCGACCTATTTTATATACTGCCGATTTATGCCATCAATCACGTCGACCAAGTTGGATCGGAAAAAACTGAAGGAGATCACAATGGCTCTTGATGCAACTGAATTGGCCAAATACTCACGCGTCGAAAGTAAAAAGCGTGAGCCGGAAACCAAAATGGAGAGACAGCTTCAAAAGCTCTGGGCCGACATATTGAAGCTTCCATTTGATTCAATCGGACGAGACGACAATTTCCTACAAATAGGAGGCGATTCCATTGCAGCTATTTCACTGGTTACGTCTGCACGTAACTCTGGAATATTACTGACAATCAAGGACATCTTTGACAACCCGACCCTCCTTGCTGTGGCGGAGAATGCGGTTGAATCTACGGACATTACATCTGAAGAGCAGCCGCTATCGCCGTTCGATTTGATCGAACCTCATATCCAGGAAAGAATCAATAGCCTGGAAATGAGACAGATATGGCAGATTTCTCAGAGTCAACTAATAGAGGATGCTTTCCCTTGTTCCTCCATGCAAGAAGGTCTCATGTCTCTAACAGAAAAACAGCCTGGTTCCTACATCACCAAATACGTGTTCCGCATCCACAACCATGTGGATTTGTCCCGTTTTAAATTTTGTTGGAACGCAACAGCGCAGATGTGCACCAATATGCGGTCTAGAATCGTATTAGTTGATGGGGAGTCCTATCAATTAGTTGTCAAGGAAGAGATGGAGTGGGAACATGTCACCGCAGCCAATCCAGCCGCATATATGAACCGGCCCACGACCCGTATAATGGGATATGGAACTCGCCTTTCTTTGAACACTGTTGTGTCTTGTGCAGATGGAAAAGATTACATAGTGTGGACGACACATCACGCAATGTATGATGGCTGGGCCTTGAAGATAATTTTCGCCACCCTTCACCAGGTGTTTCAGGAAGAGACATTGACAGCCTTGCGCCCGTATTCTAACTTTATCAAGTACTCCATGAATGTGGACATTTCAAAGGCCGGAGAGTACTGGAAAAAGGCGCTGGTTGGAGCTAGGAAGGCATCTTTTCCTCCTCCCCTGGACGAATGTTACTCCACGGGTCAAGACCATCTCCCCCGAACACACAATCAACATATCGATTTGAAGGGCTCTAGACATAAATCAGTCACCAAGGCATCGGTAATGAGAGCTGCTTGGGCTGTGGTGCTTGCACGTTATTGTGAAAGCCACGATATCGTGTTCGGAGCTACCGTGTCTGGCCGTCAAGCCCCTATTCCGGGAATCGAGAGCATGCCTGGTCCAGTAATAACCACAGTACCAGTAAGAGTTACGCTTGATCTGAATCAATCTGTGGGAGGCTATCTTCGAGCTGTTCAAAATCAAGCTCTGGAAATGGTGCCACACGAGCAAATTGGGCTACGAAAGATCGCTCTTTTGCATCCCGATGCCAGAACTGCGGCAGACTTCAGTAGTCTACTCGTGGTGCAGCCAACAGCCAAAGCTAGCGACCTTGAAACAGGAGGTCATTCTGTTCTTTTGTCCGGAGAGACAGAAAGAACACTGACGCAGGATGCAATGGGCAACTACTTTAACTACCCCCTTGTTCTTGTTAGTAACATGTTCGAAGACAGCGCCGATCAAGTCTTCTACTACGATGCTCGAGTCATCTCCGATGCGCGGATTATTGCTATTTCGCATCACTTCGGACATGTGGTCCAACAATTATTAAACATGGATGAAGAACCATTGAGCAGTATCTCACTTGTAGGAGAATGGGATAAAAGACATGCCATCGAGGTACAGAGGCTTGCCGAGCCGACAAAGGCATGTACACACTGGCTTATCCAGGAACATATCAAAGCCCGGCCGTTAGATCCTGCTATCATTTCCTGGGATCGCAATCTTACCTATCACGAATTAGGGATGTTTGCCTCTCGTCTGGCTGTGAAGTTGCAAGAACTTGGCGTGGTACCAGAAATCCTTGTCCCCATTTGCTTTCCCAAGTCTACTTGGGCTGTGGTTGCGATGGTAGCTGTCCAGATGGCTGGAGGTGCCTTTGTTCCCCTGGACCCAGCAGCTCCGTCTGATCGCCTCAGGTCCATCATTGAAGACGCAAAAGCCGAACTGGTTCTTTGCTCTCCGCCTGATGAAGAAACCATTCGAAGTACTGGGCTCGATATCAACACCCTAGTCGTGAGTGAGGAGGAGTTGCTTGAGCTTTCCGACCCACCACACCCAGTGGCCTCTTCCGTCAGCTACGAGAATGCTAGTTTTGTTATCTTTACCTCAGGCTCTACGGGTCGACCAAAGGGCATGTTGATACAGCATGACCAAGTATGTACATCGTTCGACTCTTATGGGGTTGAGCTTGGACTGGGGCCTGGCACTCGTGTTTTCCAGTTCTGCGCCTTTACGTTTGATCTAGGCATCTTCGACGTGTTGGGCACTCTGACCAAAGGTGCCTGCATTTGCATGCCATCTGACTATCAGCGTCTCAACGACCTCGCGGCGACAATCAGGTCTACGGAGGCCAATTGGTTGTTTTGTACGCCCACGGTAGCAAATCTTCTGCACCCGTCTGAAGTTCCAACTTTAAAAACCATCGGTTTGGGAGGCGAGGCTATCACGAAGCAAGTCTCAGATCGTTGGAAAGATCACGTGCAACTCAATGGCTTGTACGGCCCAGCCGAGGCATCATCTTGCGCCAGGAACCCCGATGTAGGAAGAGACGACCGACCAACAAACATCGGTGTGCCAATGTCGAGTGCATTTTGGGTGGTTGAACCTCAAGACGTGAAGAAGTTAGTGCCTGTGGGATGCATCGGCGAGCTTCTCATCCAGGGACCTATGCTTGCCCGAGGGTATATCAATGTCACTCCCGAACAGAATGCAGCCTGGATGGAGGATGTAGACTGGCTTCCGGGAGAAATTTCCCGGCGGAGAGCGTATCGCACAGGAGATTTGCTGCGCCGAAATGCAGACGGAACATATGAGTACATGGGCCGAATGGATTCACAGGTCAAGATTCATGGGCAGAGAGTTGAACTGGGTGAAATCGAAACAAGGATCTACCAACACTTACCGAACAACATGAGTGCGATTGTCGAAGTCATCAGATCAGATAAGAGCACATCGACTGATACCTTACTTGCTTTCATGTGGTACACTGATACGACGGATGCGAGGTCTCACGGCGCTGTCAAATTGCTAGCGTCCGTTTCCCCAGACATCAAGCTGCTGATCTCATCAATCAACACCTCTCTTGAGACTGTACTTCCGTCGTACATGATTCCTTCAACCTATCTTATCTTACAGGGACAGCCAGAGATGTCAGTCTCTGGCAAAGTAAACCGTAAAGCGCTCGTTACCCACGCGACTGGGTTGACTACACAGGATCGTCTTCGATTTGCTCCCGAGACGGCAAAGCACGAACCTCCAAATACTGCCATGGAATTCAAGTTGAGAGAACTATGGGCGAAGGTTTTGAACATAAACCCTGAAGATATTGGCAAGTATGACAGCTTTTTGAGAGTTGGCGGTGACTCGGTTGCAGCTATTCAACTAGTTTCTATCGCCCGATCGCAAAGTATAACTCTGCAAGTTAGCGCCATCTTCCATGACCCTAGACTATGTGCTATGGCAGAAGCTGCTGCAGAAACAGAGTTTACTTCTGAGACCGACATTGTTCCATTCAGCATGTTAGAAGGCCTCTCACTGGATACAGCAGAGATGGTAACAGAGATTCGAAGAAAGTGCAATCTGGACGATGATGTTGTGATTGAGGATGCTTTCCCTTGCACAAAACTTCAAGAGGGTCTCTTGTCCTTAACATCAAAACAGCCTGGCTCTTACATTGTCAACAAAGTTTACAGATTACCGGAAAGTACCGATGTTTCCAAGTTCAAGACTGCTTGGGAGACAACTGTGGACTTATGTGGTATCTTGCGAACAAGGATTGTTCTGTTTAAAGAATCTGCTATCCAGGCGGTCTTCAAGAATCTCGACTGTTGGAACGTCGCCAAGGGCATGGATTTGAAACAATACCTCTCTGATATCGAGCTTGTGAATAAAGATTTGGGATACGGGACACCTCTCTCAAGGGCAGCTCTCGTCAAAGACGTTGGAGGTACGAACTATTTCGTTTGGACGGTACATCATTCCGTTTTTGATGGCTGGACTATCCAAATTATCATGGATACTCTCTCTAAAGCTTATATGGATATCTCACTCCCCAAATTGCAGCCCTATTCCCGATTTATCAAATATGTCACAGATCTCGACACAACTGAAGCTAGTAGCTACTGGACCCAGGAGTTATTCCAAGCAAAGCGAGCGACCTTCCCAGTATCTACTACTCTCATGGATGAACCGGCTTATCAGGACGAGAGCAAGGTATTCCAGTTTAAGATGACATTTCTTGGCACAACAGGCACATCGATCACCAAAGCCACAATTCTGCGTGCAGCTTGGGCCATTTTACTTTCTAAGTATTGTGATGATAATGATATCTGCTTTGGGACAACAGTTTCAGGTCGCCATGCACCTGTAAGCGGCTTAGAGAGCACACCTGGCCCTATGCTTGCTACAGTCCCTGTCCGGGTACGATTGGAGCCAGGCAAGACAGTCTCTGAATTGTTGGATGACACACAAACACAAGCATCTGAGATGGTGCCATATGAGCAATTCGGAATTCAGAATATTTCTAAGCTTGGACCTGATGCCAGGGAAGCCTGTGACTTTTCCAGCCTCATCGTAGTTCAGCCAAGTCGTCACTTTTCTGCGAGTGGGGATGAATCGCTGCTGGTTTCACGAGATGATGACGCAGCTACGACAGAGAAGCAGCTTCAGAACTATTTCAGCTATCCGCTTGTGTCAGAGTGCTTCCTGAACGATGACCATGTTCAACTAATCTACGTTTATAAAACTAGTTACTTGACTGAAACGCAGATGGTAGCACTGGCACACCATTACGAACGCATTGTTCAGCAGCTTCTGTGCCAAGATGACACCAAAGTCGGTGATCTGGACATTGCAGGAGAATGGGATCTGATGAAAGCTATGGAATACAATTCAGTGGAAAGTAATAGTATTAATGTTGTCTATTCCTGCCTGCACCATCTTTTCGAGGAGCAGGTGAAACGCCAACCTAACAAGGTCGCCTTACGTGCGTGGGACGGTGACTTTACTTATCGCCAGCTTGACGAAGCTGCCAACCGGTTGGCCAATTACCTGTTTTCTGAGCTGAAGGTACAGATAGAAGACTTTGTACTTGTCTGTTTTGAGAAGTCAGCATGGTATCTCGTAGCAATACTTGCGATCAACAAAGCAGGAGGCGCGTGGGTGCCTCTTGATCCATCACAGCCCACCACCCGGCATCATTCAGCCGCTACCCAGACCCGAGCGAGGATAGCACTGGCATCTACTAGCTGTTTGGAACACTGCAAGACACTCGTGGAAACAGTGGTTGAGGTATCTGGGCCAAGCGACCTGTCGCTCCAGAATAATGGTTTCGATGGGATCAATGCTCCACGCTGTGATGTCCAGCCTCATCATTCTGCCTTTGTACTTTTCACGTCTGGTAGCACCGGTATACCAAAAGGCATTGTGAATGAACATAGAGCGGTCTGCACTAGCGAGGTGGAAACCATTAGGAGATTCGGCCTTCACTCAGACCTTGTGGTGCTTCAGTTTGCATCGTTTGTTTTCGACCTACACATCACGGAATCCCTAACCTCTTTCCTAGCAGGGGCATCGGTGTGTATGCCCTCGGAGGAGACTCGGCTGAACAGCTTACCTGGTTATATAAACGAAATGGGGGTTACGTGGGCTTATATGACGCCATCACTGGCCCGGACAATACGACCAGAGGATGTTCCTGGCCTAAGAGCCTTATCTTTCGGCGGCGAAGCTGTCAGTCCAGATGTATTTAATCAATGGTTTGGCAAGGTCCAGCTGTTCAACGGCTGGGGCCCCGCAGAGGCTATCGTGCATAGCACAATCCACGAATGGAAGTCGTGCCACGAGTCCTCAATGACTATTGGATATCCTGTTGGCTGCAATGCTTGGATAATTGATCCAAATAACGCAAATAAGCTCTCTCCAATCGGTTGTCTAGGCGAGATTGTCCTTCAAGGACCAACACTACTTCGAGAGTACCTGGCGGACCCTGATAAAACCAGGTCGCTGCTTCTCACTGATCTTCCATCGTGGGCCCCAAGACATGATGAACCTGGCTGGTCGAGGTTTTACAAGACTGGAGATTTGGGATTTTATAACCCAGACGGATCGATCAGATTCTCATCAAGAAAGGACACGCAAGTCAAGATTCGAGGCCAGCGTATCGAACTTGGTGAGATTGAAAACAGTATTTTGAAAAGCTTGGAAGGGATCCGACAGGTTGCTGTGGATATCCTCCAGACCGAGAGAAACAAAAGTCTTGTTGCATTCTTTTGTTTCAACGACGACTCTCGAGTCCCACGTGACAAAGAGGACCAGTCTATTTTCCTCAACCATACAGAAGACACCCACGGTCGCCTTCTGGCCATGAGGGGCAAGATGGCGACTTCTTTACCCAAATACATGATTCCTACTTTTTACATCATGTGTAGTTATATGCCACTGGTCACCTCTGGTAAAATGGATCGCAAAACTCTCAAGGCGTTAACTGCAAGTCTCTCTCAGAAGGAACTCGCCACCTATACCCTTGTGGATGCTGATAAGCGGGCACCGGAAACTGAAATGGAAAAGAAGCTACAACTGATATGGGCGGAAATACTAAACATACCAATGGATAGTATTGGTCGCGATGATAGCTTCCTGGAAATCGGGGGTGACTCTATCGCCGCCATCACTCTTGTGGGGGCCGCCAGTGAAGAGGGTATCCAATTCACCGTAAAAGATGTTTTCAACGATCCAAGGTTGTCCGCAATTGCCTCCAAAGCGATCGAATTGCCCAACGCCAGGGATGGGGTCTCTGACAATGACTATCAGCCCTTTAGCCTTCTTGAGCCGACCCTCCGTGACTTGGTGACGATGGCCAATAACGACACCTCGGCAAAACTCGAACTAGAGCCTGAGCAGATAATTGAAGATGCCTATCCATGCACTGGCTTCCAAGAGGGGCTAATGGCTCTCTCGGTCAAACAGCCTGGTTCCTATATAACTCATCATACATATCGACTCGGAGAAAATGTAGACGTCAACCGCTTCCGTGCTGCATGGGAACAAACAGTTCAAGCATGCAGTAGTTTGCGTACCAAGATATTGAAGCTTTCAGGAGTTCCCATACAAGCTGTCACCAGAGGGCCCGTAAGATGGAAATCTGGATATGTTGGCATGAACCTTAAGTCGACTCTGGAGGAACTACGGACTACAGAGATGACATTTGGTTCGGAATTAAACGTCTTCGCACTAGTTCAGGATCCCGTTGAAGGATGGCATTTTATCTGGCTAGCTCATCACGCAGCTCATGATGGTTGGACAGCTCGAATTGTTATGGCCACTTTACATCAAGCCTACCAAGGCTTTGAGCCACCGCCAATCCCTCCCTATGCGGGGTTTATCAAGTTCGTATTAGACCTTGATTTAGAGAGCGCAGCTGAATACTGGGGGAAGCAACTTCAAGAGGCTCATCGTGCCGTGTTTCCACTACAATCATCAACCAAGGCACTGTCCGGCGGTACCAAAACCATGGTCAGGTCTCTTGATGTTTGCGCAACTTCCAAGAGCCCAATAACAATGGCTACTATTCTCCATGCAACATGGGCCTTTGTACTTGCACGTTACTGCGACGTAGACGACGTCTGCTTTGGTGTCTCAACATCTGGCAGGCAGGCACCTGTCAGCGGCCTACCGCATATGACTGGCCCGGTTGTGGCAACGGTTCCCTTGAGGGTCCGCATTGATCCCGAACATTCTGTACTGAGCTTTTTGCACACTGTTCAAGACATTGCTACTGAAATGGGCACATATGAGCAATTCGGACTTCAAAACATACAAAAGTTAAGCCAGGATGCTAAGGAAGCTTGTAATTTCAATAGCTTGTTGGTAGTCCAACCAGTTCAGCACTTGGTTGGAGGGGTGATGGACTCAGATGGACTGATCTCGCCTGTCGAGGCTCGAGATGAAGAAGACTTACAAAACTTCTTCAACTATCCCCTCGTCATTCAAGGACACATGTTTGATGATCATACAGACCTATACCTTGTATACGATACAGGTTGCGTGTCCAACTCTAAAATGGAAGCACTTGCTATCCACTTTGAGGAGGTTGCTAAACAACTTTCGAAACTTGGCGAGACTCCGCTAGGCGACATTTCTTTAGCAGGAGACTGGGATCTAAAACAATCGCGGTCTTTCAACCAACATGAGCCAGTGATAGTTGAGAGCTGTGTTCATGACTTGATTGAAACCAAGGTCCAGAATTTTGGTGATAGACAAGCTATTGATGCATGGGATCGCTCTTTCACCTACAATCAGCTCCAAGAATCAGTCGATATGGTCTATATGCATCTTGTCAATGATATGAATGTAAAGGAGGGCGATCTAGTCTTAGCATGCTTTGAGAAATCGGCTTGGTATATCGTGTCTATTCTTGCTATAAACAAGGCAGGAGCAGCATGGGTTCCAATCGATTCCTCTCATCCCGCCCAACGACTCAAAAATATTGCCGAGCAAACAAGAGCAAGGCTTGCTCTCACATCCACAGCTAATGAAAAGCTGTGCGCCAGCCTGGTGGACAACGTGCTCTCGGTGACCTCGGAACTCAATGAAACACTTGCCAAGGATTCAAAGCATAAATTGCATGAGTCTACTATCTCGGCTCGGTCTGCTGCATATGTTCTTTTTACCTCGGGCAGCACCGGTGTGCCAAAAGGTGTTGTAATTGAGCATGTCTCGATGTGCACGAATCTTCTTGCAATGGCTAAGAGATTGAAAATCTCACCTGATGTTAGGATGTTGCAATTTTCATCCTTTGCGTTCGATTTCAGTGTGGTGGAGATATTTGTGTCCCTGGTTTCGGGTGCTTGTGTCTGTGTTCCTTCAGCCCATGACCGAATGAACAACCTCAAAAGCTTCGTTGCTGAAAAGAAAATCAACTGGATGTGCCAGACTCCCGCTGTTGCCCGAACTTTGACGCCAGATGATTTCCCCAGCCTGAAGCTGTTGCTACTTGGTGGAGAGGCAGTTAGCCAGGAGATTGTCGCTTCATGGATTGGGAAGGTTCGCCTCTTAAATGCATGGGGGCCTACCGAGACCACCGTTATGGGCTCGATGCATGAGTACAAGTCTGCCGAGGAGCAATCTTCTATCATAGGAGCTCCTATCGGGGGATTCTGTTGGGTCGTTGACCCGAATGATCACAATAAGCTTGCACCTACAGGGTGCTTAGGCGAGGTAATGATCCAGGGTCCAACTTTGCTTCGAGAGTATCTCTTCGATAGTGCCAAGACTGCAGCAGCAACAGTGTCTCAACTTCCCCCTTGGGCCCCCAAGAAGTCTTCCCCTTATTATAGACGCTTTTTCAAAACCGGCGACCTGTGTTTCTATAATGAAAACGGGGAATTGGTATACTCAGGTCGCAAGGATCAACAAATCAAGATTCGTGGTCTTCGAGTTGAGCTTGGTGAAATCGAGTCCCACATCCGCCAAGGCTTGGATAAGGCTGAGGAGGTTGTTGTGGATGTTCTCGAGACTGAGCATGGGCCAAGTCTGGCAGCATTCTACCATTACAAGCACAATGCCATAATCGAAGAAGGCACCGTTGACGCCAGCAAATTAATTCTTCCACTTTGCTCAGACTTAGAAAGCGACATTATCGCTTTGACTGGACACTTGAAAGTCTCCCTGCCCCCGTACATGGTTCCGAAATACTTTTTCCCCTGCAGATACATCCCATTGATTACCTCGACCAAGCTGGATAGGAAAAAGCTCGTCAGCGAGGTATTAGCTCTGAAACGAGGTGACCTTGCCAGATACGCGCTAACGGCCACCATTAAACGTGCGCCTGAGACCGATTCGGAGCTCGAGATGCAAAAGGTCTGGTCTCAAGTCTTGGAGATTTCGCCCCAGTCCATTGGCAGGGATGATAGCTTTCTCCAGATTGGTGGCGACTCTATTCTGGCCATTCAAGCTGTTGAAATGGCCCGTCAGGCTGGACTTGATATTACTGTCCAAGCTATATTTGATGACCCTCGACTTTCGAGTGTCGCTTCTAAGGCCGTTGCAACCATAAAGAAATCTAGCAAAATGCAGCCCTTTAGCCTCCTAGACGATGGACAAAAACGAACGGTTTTGGAGGCCATATCAAGCCAGATCCCCGCTGAATCTGTTGTCGAGGATGCTTTCCCCTGTACCGGGCTTCAAGAAGGACTTATGGCACTAACTGCCAAACAGCCCGGCTCGTACATTGCCAAGAATGTGTACAAGCTATTAAAGCATGTGGATATCAATCGATTTAGAATGGCTTGGGAGAAGACAGCAGCTCTTTGCAACAATCTTCGGACGCGAATCTTCTCCATCGATGGACGCATAATCCAAGCCACTATCCTAGACGATGGGTGCTGGGAGTCCTCGAATGTATCCGACATCCAGGGATACCTGAAATCTATGAAAGATAGGAAAATGACTTATGGATCGCGTCTTTGCCATTATGCACTGGTTGATGGGCCGGAAGGATCGACTTATTTTGCACTCGATACCCACCATGCTATTTTCGACGGTTGGTCAAATGGCCTAATTCTCACCACTCTGCAGGCACAGTACTCCGATACAGCCATGCCTTCAATCCAGCCATTTTCTTCTTTCATCAAATATACCATGGACATTGATTTGGACGAGGCCAACGAGTACTGGAGCAAGGCGTTATCAGGGGCTCAGATGTCGACTTTCCCCGCATCAAGAGGCGGCATGGCTGGACTCACGCGAGTTGTCCAGAAAACCATCAACCTACCAACGCCAACAAATAAGTCTATTACCCAAGCTTCAACTCTTCGCGCCGCTTGGGCCCTTGTACTCGGGCGGTACTCTGACTCACACGACGTCTGCTTTGGAGTTACCTCATCTGGAAGGCATGCCCCTGTTCCTGGAATTCAAAATATGCCAGGCTTAGTGATTGCTACGGTTCCCGTTCGTGTCAAAATCAACGAGAAACAGACAATTCGTCAATTTCTGCAGAGTGTCCAGGACCAGGCCATGGCAATGGTACCCTATGAGCAACATGGGCTGCAAAACATCTCAAAACTAAGCTCCGATGCTAAGCAGGCTTGCAACTTCAGCAGTCTTTTGACCGTCCAGCCTGCCCGGAATATGGGTCTGGATGGAAGCGATGGCGACTCGGTTCTCACGCCGGCTCACCTAGAAGGTCTACAATCGGATGATGTGCTTCAGAACTACTTCAGCTATCCTCTCGTAGTGCAATATCATATCCTACAAGACTCGATAGAGTTGAATCTCATTTACAACACAGGAGTGCTCTCAGAGGATCGGCTAGTAGCCTTGTCTCACCATCTTGGCCATGTAGTGAGCCAGCTTGCACTGCAAAGTGATAAACCACTTTCTACCATTTCTATTAGTAGCGAATGGGATCTGAACAAGGCGATAAGCTGGAATTCTCAAACTCCCACCCGTCTTGATGAACTTTGTGTCCATGATCTTTTCTCGCAGCATGCTCAACGCATGCCCCAGCATGAGGCAATTTTCACTTCGCGCGACACCATGACCTATGAAGCACTCGATCGCTTCTCTACCAACATTGCTAACTACTTGGGCCGTCTTGGTGTCAAGCCAGAAACTGTTGTCCCCTTCTGTCTAGAGAAGTCGATGTGGACAATAGTCGCAATGCTTGGTATCCTCAAGGCTGGAGGCGTTTTTGTTCCACTTGACCCTTCGCATCCTACTGCTCGCCGACAGGCTCTGATGGACGAAACAATGGCGCAGTTTGTGGTAGTTTCCCCAAATACCGCCCATCTATGCACTGGGATGGCCCCGAATGTCGTACTGGTGCCCGATTGTATAGAGTCTGAGACAAGCAGAAATAGTGTCTTGCCCTCCAGCTACAGAAAGCCAAAGCCATCAAACGCTGCATATATAATATTCACGTCAGGATCGACAGGGAAACCAAAAGGTGTCATTATGGACCATGCTGCCTTATCATCTAGTACCATTGGACATGGCAAATACTTTGGCATCGGACAGCTATCTCGAGTTTTTCAATTCTCTAATTATGTCTTCGATGGCAGCATGGGAGAGATCCTTACAACCTTAGCTTTTGGAGGCACTGTATGCGTACCTTCAGAAACCGAACGCCTGCAGTATGCCGCCGATTTCATGGTGCGGTCCCGAGCGAACACAGCAATGTTGACGCCTTCATTTGTCAGAACATTCAGACCTGAACAAGTCCCATTGCTTAAAACTCTCGTGTTAGGTGGAGAACCTGCTTCGAAAGACCTTGTTGACACATGGCAAGGGCATGTGAATTTGATCAACGGATATGGCCCCGCGGAAGCCTGCAACTACGCAACCACGCACACTTTCGATTCAAATGATGAAAACCCGCGTAATATTGGCCGTCCATTCAATGGAAATTGCTGGATCGTTGAGCCAGATGACTTTAATACACTGACTCCTCTGGGATGCACCGGAGAACTCGTAATTCAAAGTCATGCCCTTGCTCGCGGCTACTTGAATGAAGCTGAAAAGACCAAGAGCTCCTTCCGCGACCGTATCAATTTCTTGCGCCGTAATCACGCCAAGAAACCCCGACGTTTCTATCTGACTGGTGATCTCGTGAGATATACAGCAGATGGAGACATGGAATACGTCGGGAGAAAAGATACACAGGCGAAGCTACGCGGCCAGAGACTGGAGCTCGGGGAGATAGAATACCAAATCAAACGGGGGCTTCCAGCCATAGAACATGTGGCTGCTGATGTCATACGCCGGGACTCTGGCGATGAGCTTGTTGCTTTCGTTTCATTCGTAGGGATGGACGAATCCAGGCAGTCTGCCTCAAAATTGCCAAACTTGATCACACTTGATGATGGTTTACGAGACTCTCTCGTAGAGGTTGTAAGCTCTCTTAAGGCAGTATTACCTGCTTACATGGTACCCAGAACCATATTGCCACTTCAGCATATGCCTTTCATCACATCGATGAAAATAGACCGGGACAACCTCAAATCTCTTGCAAAGTCATTGTCCAAAGAAGAGCTGTCGGGATACGCTTTACATCGCACTGATTATGAGGAACCTTCGACTCCGATAGAGTTCAAGCTGCGCGATATCTGGTCACAAGTGTTGCAGATACAACCAGCACAAATCGGCAAGAATGATTCCTTCCTAGCTATTGGAGGTGACTCAATCTCAGCTATTCACATGGTCTCCCTGGCACAGCAACAAGGCGTGAAGATCGAAGTCTCCTCTGTGTTCGAGGACTCGAGATTATCTAACATGGCGCAGTCCGCAATCTTGACGGAGAACTTGGCCGAGACCTTTTTTGTTCAGCCTTTCAGCCTTATCCCAACTGCTGAAATGGATAGTATTCTTTCTGAAGTCATGGATCAATGCAAACTCTCCGAAGGGAGCATGGTTGAGGATGTTTTCCCGTGTACACCACTGCAGGAGGGTCTCATGGCTTTGGCAGTAAAGCAGCCTGGATCTTATATTGCCAAGCATGTTTACAAGCTATCAAATCACGTCAATATTGATCGCTTTAAAGCTGCATGGGAACGTACGGCCCAAATATGCGGCAATCTGCGTACAAGGATTGTGAGTATTGGCGGCTCACACTTCCAAGCGGTGCTGAGCAGCGATATTGATTGGGCGGCTTGCGACAACATTTCTGTCAATTCATTCCTCAATTCTCCCCAGTCTAACACTGTATGCTACGGGGATAGACTGTCTCATTGCGCCATTATCTTAGAGAATGGCCATCGCTATTTTGCATGGACTATCCATCATTCAATCTTCGATGGTTGGTCAACTCGTACAGTTTTGAAGACTCTGTATGAGAGCTACTTCGAGATAACTGCGTCGCCCCTCCAGCCGTATTCTAGCTTTATAAACTACATGATGAAGCTTGATAAGGATGCGGCTAAGGAATTTTGGAAGAAGGAGCTTCACAACGTCACACGGGCGACATTCCCTTCCCCGCTCCCGACAACCGAATCTACCAGCAGCCAAGTACAAACCTTAACACGGTCAATATCCTTCGCAGAGACTCGGAATACGTCTATTACTACCGCAACTGTGCTTCGCGCGACGTGGGCACTAGTTCTAGCACGCTACTGTGATACTGATGACGTGTGCTTCGGTACAACAATATCAGGTCGTCAGGCTCCTGTCCCGGGCTTGGTAGATATGCCTGGGCCGGTGGTCGCCACCGTCCCTGTTCGTGTACAAATTGACTCAACACGTCTTGTGTCTGATTATCTTCAGGATGTTCAGAATCAAGCTGGTAGGATGATTCCGTATGAGCAATACGGTCTCCAGAATATTGCGAAACTCACTCCTGATACAAAGGAGGCCTGCGAGTTTTCCAGCCTACTCCTCATTCAGCCCATGAACCATATTACTTCACAAAATGGGTCTGGAGAAGAGCAAATATTTTTGGCAACTGGAGATGATGACGCTCAGGCGACAGGAGAGATGCAAAACTACTTCACTTATCCACTCATTATCCAAGGACAAGTCCGTGAGCAAGGAGTGGACCTTGTGCTGATATATAATTCTGCTGTTCTCTCCGAGGACAAAATCACCGCACTGAGTCATCATTTTGATCATGTGGTTCAGCAACTGACTGGAGATCCCCAGATGGCATTATCAGAAGTCTCCGTATCTGGAGAATGGGACTTGCAGAAGGCCATTGAATGGAATCTCGACGCTCCGGAATATGCAAATGTCTGTGTCCACCAACTGATCGAAAAGCAAGCTGAATCAGTTCCAGATGCGACGGCACTTGATGGATGGGATGGCACACTCACTTACAGGGAGCTCAATGATGCCGCTAATAGATTGGCCCACCACCTGCTCTCCAACCTGGGTGTCAAAGCTGAAGATTTGGTGGTTGTATGCTTTGATAAATCAATCTGGTTTATTGTCTCAATTCTAGCAATCAACAAGGCTGGCGCTGCCTGGGTGCCAATAGATCCATCTCACCCCCTCCAACGCCAGCGCCAGATCGTTAGGCAGACACAATCGAGGGTTGCCTTGGCGGCACCACAAATGGTTTCGAGATGCTCAGAGCTTGTCTCGAATGTAGTGGAGGTGACTGCTACGTTGGACCGTTCTCTGTCTAGAAACGACACAATCAGCTCCTCTGGGCAAACAGTAGCCGTAGCTCCAAGCAACACAACGTATGTCCTCTTCACCTCCGGAACCACAGGCCTCCCAAAAGGTTTAGTAATGGAGCATGGGGCGTTGACCACATGCATTCTTTCTCTTTCGAGCACCTTGGGGGTCCACCAGAATGTCAAAATGCTGCACTTTTCTGCCCACGTGTTTGACATTGGCATTGGAGAGATATTTATGCCATTATTTTCTGGCGCTACTCTCTGTATCCCCTCCGAGGATGATAGAATGAACAACCTATCCGATTTCATTTGCGAGAAGGGGGTTAATTGGCTTTTCCTCACTCCATCATTTACCCGAACCTTGCGGCCAGAGAAAGTCCCAACCATCGAACTGATCCTCACTGCGGGAGAACCCTTCGGTAAAGATCTATTGGACATGTGGTTTGGCAAGGTTCGACTTGTAAACTCATGGGGCCCAGCAGAAACTTGCATTATCAATACAACTAACGAGTTCAAGTCACAACACGATTCTGCCTTGAATTTCGGTCGGCCTTTTAACTCCAGGTGTTGGATCGTAGATGCCGATAATCCACACCGCCTTGCCCCAATAGGCTGTGTTGGTGAGATTGTCCTTCAAGGTCCTATCATATTGAGAGAATATCTTGCAGATGTTGAAAAGACACAAGCGGCCATGATAACCAACCTGCCTAGCTGGGTTCCCCATCGGAACGATGCGCACTGGAACAGATTTTTTAAATCAGGTGACTTGGGCTTCTATCACCCTGATGGAACCATTGAATTTGTTGCGAGGAAGGATACTCAGGTTAAGATTCGCGGTCTCCGAGTCGAATTAGATGAGGTGGCTCATCATATTCGTCAATCTCTTGAAGATGTTCAGAAGATCATCGTCGATGTACTCAAGACCAGCAATGGCGTTAACCTCGCTGTATACTTGTGTTTCTCCAATGAAACTCGACTCCCGCAAGAGGTCTTGGGAGATGACGGCGACCTCCTCCTTCCGCACACACCAGAACTTCAACAGCGCTTAGCAGAGATGGTCAGCAGACTCACAGCGCTGCTGCCTCGATATATGATCCCAACTTTCTTCTTTCCCTGCAAGTTCATACCACTCACTGGATCGTCAAAGCAAGATACCAAGCGACTTCGTAATGTGACGGCCGCGCTCAGCCCAGAGGAACTTTCCCGCTTCTCTCCCTCATCAGGTGAGAAGCGAGCACCGGAGACTCCTATGGAGAATCAGATTCAACGCCTTTGGGCCGACCTCATCAACGTTCCAGCTACCTCGATAGGCCGTGATGACACCTTCCTAGCCCTTGGAGGTGACTCCCTCCTAGCCATTCGGTTCATCTCCCAACTGCGTGACGTAGGTTTAATCTTGACCGTCAAGGATATATTTGATGATCCTCGCTTGTCGTCTGTTGCCAGCAAGATTAGACACAGTGAAGCAGGTGATGAAGTTCAGGAAACCATTGCCCCTTTCCAGCTATTGGGCGATGGTCAGCTAGAAGCAGTCCAAGCAGACCCTGGTCTCCATTCTGGGCATGAGATTGAAGACGCTTTCCCTTGTACCAAGCTTCAGGAGGGTTTGATGACGATTTCTGTCAAACAGCCTGGTTCATACATCTCTAAGCAAGTATTCCATATCCCACAACACGTGAATCTCGACAATTTTAGAACCGCCTGGGAGAGAACAGTTGAACTATGCAGTAACCTGAGGACAAGGATAGTTCTTCACCAGAATTCTTCGATCCAGATGGTTGTCAAGTACGATCGAGGAGATGTATGGGATGAAGTCAATGGACTTGATCGGCGATCTTTCCTACGAAATTCCCACACAGTCCATATGGGTTATGGATCGCGGCTCTACAGATCTGCGCTATTACAAGAGCCAAATGGCCAGAGCTTCTTTTGCCTTCTAATGCACCACGCAATATTTGACGGCTGGACAATGTCGATTATTTTAAGAACCCTGGTCAGCTTCTATGAACAAAACCAGACTCCTACTGTCTATCCATATAATAGATTCGTCAAGTATACTCAGGACCTCGACCAGAACCAAGCTACCAGATTCTGGGAAGGCCAACTTCAGAATGCACAAAAAGCATCGTTCCCAGATTTTGTTGAGAATCTTAATGCCCAACAACAAACTAAAGTCTTCCAAAAGCCCTTGGAAATCTCCTGGCCCAAAGATACCAGTGTTACCAAAGCATCCGTGCTTAGAGCAGCCTGGGCGATTGTTCTTTCTCGTTATTGCACGTCGGATGATATTTGTTTCGGTGCGGTGGTGTCCGGAAGAAACGCGTCGGTATCAGGAATTGAGGGAGTTACCGGTCTCATTACAGCAACTGTTCCTGTCCGCGTACGACTTTCACGAGATCAACCGGTTTCCCAGTTCGTCCGAGGGATACAAGCTCAGGCATCCGATATGGTAGCACATGAACAGTTTGGCATTCAAAATATAGCCAAACTCGGACCTGACGCAAAAGAAGCCTGCGACTTTTCAAGTCTGATGATTGTCCAGCCTGGCCAGCATGTGGAAAATCCTACTACCGTCAATCCCAAAGGCGTACTTGAGCCCGATGAATCGCAGGAATGTGCCATCCAGGACTCGATGCAAAACTTCCTCAATTACCCTCTCGTGGTCCAATTTGTCTTACAAGGTTCACGAACAGAACTGTTTATCATGTACGACCCCAATGCAGTTACTGAGCAGCAATCAATCGCTATCTCTCACCAGATAGAACATGTCATCAGCCAAATGCTGAAACCAGACGACATGTTGCTGGGCGAATTGTCCGTGTCTGGCCCTTGGGATCTACAACAGGCAATCAAATTTAATTCCCACGTCAATCATGACGTTGTTCAAGCTTGCATTCACGATTTCGTTTCAAACCATGCTCGTCGTGAACCAACTCGAGAAGCGATTTACTCCACGGAAAGATCATTTACATATGGAGCGCTAGACAGCCTATCTGATCTTCTAGCCTCCTATCTACATTTCCTGGGCGTTCGACCTGAAATCATGGTACCCTTCTGCTTCGAAAAGTCCCCTTGGGCCATCATTGCGATGCTGGGCATAATGAAGGCCGGAGGTGCATTTGTTCCACTTGATCCAGGTCACCCCTTCGATAGACGGAAGTCTCTAGTCCAAGAAGTTGATGCTCGCGTCGTCCTTGTATCTCCCTCGACGGCACAAGCTTGCGAGGACATTGCCGAACATGTGATCGAAATCTCAGAACAGTTCCTGTCACATCTGAAGGTTTTGGGCATTTCGCTACAACCTCCAAAGACGATATCTAGCCCGGATAATGCGGCGTACACTCTTTTCACCTCTGGGTCGACTGGCAAGCCAAAGGGTGTTTTGATCACTCACTCTTCCATATGCACGTCGCTGATGGGCCAGAGAGAGTCCATGGGCTCCTCATCTAGCTCTCGCTGGTTCCAGTTTGCAAACTATATTTTTGACGCCTGTATCAGTGAAATTTGGGGCCCTCTCATCCTAGGCGGTGTGGTCTGCGTGCCAACTGACAGAGAGAGGCTCCATGATGCAGCCAATTTCATCACATCGTCTCAGTCCAATATCGGAGTCCTCACTCCATCCTTTGTAAAGATGCTATCACCCCTCGCAGTTCCGTCTCTCAAAACTCTAAATCTAGGCGGAGAAGCCCCTACCAAAGACCTCTTGGATACGTGGTTTGAGCATGTCGACCTTCGAAATGCGTATGGTCCCACAGAAGCGTGTATCAGCTGTGCCTATTATCAGTACAAATCTCCTACAGAGTCACCAACCATCATAGGTAATGGCTTTGTTCACAATACCTGGATCGTGGATCCTGACGATCACAATCGCTTAGCGCCCATCGGGTGCACTGGGGAGCTACTTGTTCAAGGTTGGTCATTGGCCCGTGGTTATATCGGCGATGGCGAGAAGACTAAGGCATCATTCATTAATGGTGTGAACTGGATGCCACGCTCTGTGCCAGGCCATGAGTTTGGGTTCTATAAGACTGGCGATCTCGCCAAGTACAACCCGGACGGCACAATTTCCTACCTGGGCCGGAAAGACGCCCAAGTCAAGATTCGAGGCCAACGCATAGAAATCGGCGAGATTGAGTATCAGATCAGTGTGGTAGACCGTTCTATCAAGCAGGTGGCCGTCGAGCTTATTCCATATCGTTCTCGCGATACTCTTGTCGCACTTTTTACAATCAACAGCGAAAGCCACGAGGATGATGATGCCCAAACTATCCAAGTGGCTGGCAAAACACAGTTGATTTCCAATACGTTAATCAACCTGTATTCCAAGCTGGCATCTCAACTCCCTGAGTACATGATTCCTCAGTACTTTATCCCTGTGGCACGTATTCCGCAAAATACTGCTGGAAAGCTCGATCGCAGGTCTCTGGCCAAGTTCGTAGCAGCCATGTCCACTGAGGACTTATCCAGATGGTCTCTCAGTCAAAGCCTACCGTTCCGCGAATGTACAACAGACATCCAGCGCTGGCTACGCCATCAGTGGGCCATGGTCCTAACTATGCCGGCTACGACTATCAGTGTGGATGACAATTTCTACAATCTTGGGGGTGACTCCATCCGCATCGTGACACTGAATAAACTTATCTCGGAGAAGTTTAATGTTCAGCTAGGAATATCACTCCTCAATAGTAAGCAGACTACCATTGGCATCATGGCCGGTTATATCGAGGATGCTAGGGACGAACGTCTCGCGAATGAGACGTCCATCAGTGTGGCAGATGAGATCACGACGGTCACCAACACGTCATGGGCTAGGCACCCGCAGCGTTTAATCGAGAACCCGATCACGTCCTTGCCAAAAAATGCTACTGTCTTTCTAACAGGAGCCACGGGATATCTGGGCACCGAAATTTTACGCCAGCTGGTCCGCTCGGAGGCTATCAGAACCGTGATTGTCCTCGTACGCAGCAAGTCTTCCCGCATGGGATTAGAACGCGTCAAAGATGCTGCCCGTATTACAGGATGGTGGCGAGATACCGATAAAGAAAAGATTGAGGTTTGGGCAGGCGACTTGTCTCAACCACAACTGGGACTTGAAGAATGTCAACGGTCCCGTTTGACAAAGTCAGGCGATGGCCAGATTGATGCATTTATCCACAACGGAGCGGTGGTCAATTGGAACGCAGACTACACCAAACTCAAAGCTGCCAACGTCGATTCCACAGTTGACCTTCTTCATCTTGCTTCTGTCTCTGCGTCAAATCCCAAATTTGTGTTTGTGACGGGCGGCATGCACGTTAATCACGATGACGAAGTAGATGTACACGCGCCAATTATCAATTCACTCAACGGCTACATTCAGACAAAGTTCATAGCCGAGAGGATCGTGTATAACATGAGCCAGAAACTACCTTCACAACAGAACAGAATTTCGATCGTCATGCCTGGGCGAATCATTGGAGGCCAAAGTACGGGCGTGGCCAATGTTGATGACTTCCTCTGGCGAATGGTATCGTGCGCAGCTGCCATAAGGAAACATCCTTCAGATACTCAAGGACTTTGGATGCAAATTGCGGATGTGTCCAATGTGGCAGAAAGAATCATCGGTCAGATTTTTGCTCAGGATGAAATGTCACCTTATGTCTCAGCAACAGGCTTGATACCAGAGTCCTTGTTTTGGGATCAAGTGAACGCGGAATTGAAGGTTCAATGCCAGCCTATTTCTTGGGAGGAATGGCAAACATCCGCGATGGAATCGATGAACAAGGCTGGAGAAAAACACCCTCTTTGGCCGGTTCAGCATTTCGTGTCTCGTCTTGGAAAACCAGTGGAGAAAGAGGAGATCGATGCAGAAGACTACACACAGCTTTGCCGCGCAGTAAGAAGCAATGTGAGATATCTTATGCGCATCGGCTTCATCCAGTCGTCAGCAGGCGAATTTGGCGATATTCGCGAGGCAACAATGAAGCGTATGCACACCACCTGATGTGGTTCTTCACTCTTTAGATTATTTCCTGTTTCATTCTTTTCTTTTTCTTTCCTTCTGTTATTTTACACTCTTTTTCGTATTTCCTACTTGTTATGCCAATATTTCATTCATCACTCATCAAGCAGTTGATAACAAATATACAATCCCATCAATGTCGTCATTCTTTTATTCTTTTGTTGTAGCTAGAAAACTATTTGGAATTGAAATCATCACCGGACTACTCAATCCTACCCTGCTCCATTGCTAAGATTGTGACTGTAACTCAAAGTTCAGCTTCGCATTCCAATAGGTTACATGCGTAGCAGACGATAGACCTTCATTACGTGGTCGTACTTTCTTGGCTTACTACCTTTATGAGAATGAAACCAAATTTGCAACGTGTCCATCGTATATTGGATACAATTACGCTTTAGTCATTGTTGCATATGCGAATCTTATCCCAGATATCTGATTCGCGGCTCGGCGCATCATTCGCAGAATAATCGACCAGTAGCGTGAGCAGTTCGGTGTCCGAAACGATATTTGCTGCAGCCACCGGATTGTGCACATGATGCGAAAATCTTGTTTAATAAAGCATGGTGTGACCCCTCCCAGATGTCTATGAACTCAGTCCTCAATCCAGAACTCTCTAGTACGCGAACAGCCATACCGTCTAATCCGAACCGTGTCTTATCCTGCTAAAGTTCCACTGTTGAGTACATCATGCTGCGTCCAGCCCTTATTGTTTGGTGGTTTTGGGCAGGATTTTCCATCGCTGATGACGGGGACGATTTCTCGAACAATCTCTTCTCTGATCTGGCACCGTAAGTAATCACTGGTGGTTGTTCGGCGTGCTATCTGCTGAGTTTCTCTGCAATTAGTCTGTTGGCCCTTTTCGGAGAACGAGTTACCATGCAATTCATGAGCCAGTCCATGGGTTGGGCGGACAACTTGATACTTGCCATGGGCCCAATAGGGATAATCACTATCATCGTTAGTGCCATCAGAGTTGGTGGTCCAAAGCTGCTGAAGGCCTTGGTTGGAAGAGCGAGGGAGAATCTTGCGGCCGCCGAAATGGAGCTCCTGTCATCTACTTCTCAGGAAGTCGGCGAGCTCTGGAATGGGTCAGAAGTCGTTCGGTGTATGGGGAAATGCCCTCTGACAGAGTTCATCATCCTTGTTCCTAAGAAGGGGGTGAATGAGCACTCACAGGTTAAAGTCGGCGATTGGGATAAGTATCTGAAAGAGACTGGTAAGTAATCCGCTAATCCCCGCACCAAATCTAAGTTTATATACTAACGAACACAACGGCTCTAACCCTTCCTCGAAGAAAACAGAACACAAAAAAGCCGATACTCCATTCTTCAACAATTCACCAAATGAAGAAGATGGCCAAGCACAAAATGTCAAACTGGAACAGGTTAATAACCCACCCCCAGGCCCTGACAATAATGGCAAACAAAACCATGCCACAGACGACGAAAAAAAACCCGAGCAAAATAACGACGTCATTGTTATACGCATTAACGGCCCAAAGGTCGAAACCGCCCAAAAAACTGAACAAACTAAAGAGCCTAAAACCCCCGAAAACCCAGAAAGAATTGGAAAAACTGAAACCACTGGAAAAACTGGAAACATAAAAAAAACGGAAAATGCCGAAAATGCTCCAAATATATCTCTAAATTGCCACAAGCTTGCAAGCCCCCTAGAGCTTTGGATAGTTGCCATTATTGGGACCATCCTCCAGCTTGGAGTGGTGGCATACTGGGCCTTTGCTACATATTACCCAACGCTACAGTACCCCAAAGACGGCAAAAAAGTTCCAGACTATGCATATCCTTGCGCTGCAGCTGGAACACTTACCTTGGTGGTTAGCATGATACTTTGCTCACATGTTGTAGAGAGCAGGACCAAGGAGCGGAAATATGTTCCACGTGGAAAAGCGCATGATATCTACTTTTGTTGGCTACAGCAAGAAAAAATTGTGAGCGACCAGTCATTCAACTCACACATTGTCTATTGCAAAAAGAAAAACAAGTATATCCTTAAGTCAGAGCGAGATGGCGAAGAGAGCAGAAAGAAAGGCCTTACCGTTGTTTCAACAATGATTGCTCTCTCTGGATTCGTCGTACAATTCGTCGGTTTGCGGGGACTGCACTGGTCCGCCTCTGTTACTCAGCTTGGAATCGTATTGTTCATGCTTGCTTGCAAAGCATTCGTTCGCTGGGGGCTCGCTAACCCCCCAGAAAGCGGTGGCTCTCTCAAGTCCGGATTTGAGCTTGAGTGGCTCACTAAAATACTGTGCGAGAGAGGTGAGCCACCCCAAGAACTACCTCGAGATCTACCTCAAGATCTGTCTCAAGATCCACCCCAAGAACCACCCCAAGAACCACCCCAAGAACCACCTCAAGGTCCATCTCGAGAACCACCCCAAGAACCACCTCAAGGTCCATCTCGAGATCCGGTTCTGGATCTAGCTCTTAAGTGGCTTAAGGAACAGATAAAGTCACCTTGGGCTCCCAGACCTCAAGGCGCGGCTAAACCATCAGGGGATGCAGCTCCCGGGCGGTTCCTCAAATGGTTGCGCAGAGGCTGGATTAAAATTGCAAGGTCATTCTTCAGGTTCTTAGATTCATTCTTTAGCGACATTAAAGATGCAGAGCGATCTAAGAATCAAGACCTAGTGCACAGTCTGGTTGGGTGGCTCATCAAAGCATTATACAGAAGATCTGGTAGTGCTAGAGATGCCGGTCCTCTTCAGTGGTTCAAGCGTGAATTGCCATCTTTGCCAGCAACAAACAACGAGAGATCCGGTCTTGCATCTTTCATTGCTGTTTTTACTTTGAACTTGAACTCGCATCCTAACAACGAGGGGGTACCCCCTGAACCTGGACACATACCAGACTGGACGATCAATGGATTTAAAATGCCCAAGTTTCGAGTGGTAAACCCCACAGGGGCGTTGCCGGCACACAACATGATGACGATCCGTCGAGACTTAGGTCGATTGGCTGACTGGCGTGAGCGTCCGTCCAAAGAAGCAATCGCTGTTACCAAATCGATTGAAATCGCGATGAAAACCCTTTTCCCCAAAGGCAAAGGTACTGAGGGATTCATCTACTGGTCGATAAAGAAGCCGGGCCAGGAGATTGATTTTAAGATCCAGCACAAGAATGGAAAATTCACGGCTGATGTTATGGAAATGGAAGCGATTCTATCTCTGTGGCTATTTGCTGACAGCCAGCAGTCCCCCGAAGACGAATCTAAACCGTCAAGAGAGGATGGAAAAAAGGAAAGTGATTCTTGGCTGAGAAGCAAGGGATTACTGCCCGAGTTCGCCCTCTGCTTCCTCGGATCTTATTCAGCAGCGTTGCACCGCGACATCTGGTGGTGGATGCCCACCAAAGAAAACCCAGTTCTCCTAGTTCAGAAATGCGAAAAAACAGGCAATACAGAGCATGATTCTGTTGAAATCTTGGCTGAGAGATATGGAAGGGTCGTTGGTAGCGTTTCTGAATATGATTGGGTCGAGAAACCGGAAACTAGACTGAAACCAGAAACTAGACTGAAAATCCGTCAGTTGGATGAGCCTAAGTTTGATGAAACAAGTGCGAAACCCGAAGGTTTCTTTGCTACTGAAAAACGGACCTCAGTGGAATTGGTCTACGCCCAACACATATTCTCCGCCTTCATGGGCGCAGCTGCTGCGGACAAGTCTGCTTACATTGATCCTTCGAAAACTACCTTACGGACAGAAGTAACTTCAAATGGTGGCGCGTGGAAATCCTTCGCAATCACGAACGAAGCTCTTTCTAGAATGGCCATTGAAATCCAACAAACAGGTCTTGGGAGCCTGGAGGAAGTTTATCAAAGCATTCTCCCTCCTCTTAGTCTCTCGAACAAACTGCCTCAGCCCGATGAAATGGTTGAAATAGCACGAAAAGAGGCTAGAGCACATGAAAAAGCCGGCAAATGGGTCGAAGCTGGGAGAATATATTTATCACTGCTGCGCAGAATAAAGACATATCCCCATGACACCCCCATCACGATCAAAGCTGCAGCAACAATAATCCAATTTTGGAGACAGGTTGTCTTTGCAATTGAAACCGAGATTGCTGAAGATCCGGCGTTAAAAGGACTTGCAGAGGAATTGGAAAGGCAGTTGGGAGATATCAATGAGGAAGCCTTCCTCAATTTATGGAATCTTTACATTATCCAAGGCCGCGGTCGTCCCTGGGACATTATCCGAGGCCGTGGTCGTTTCTGGGAAGACGATCTAAATAGCACTGAGTTGGTTGAATTGGAATCTTTCCCAGATGGAGATGAATTTGGCATCACTGAATACCACATTTGCGCTAGACAAGGTGTGTGGCCGAATATCGACCACCAGCTGATGAGGTCCGCTGATGTCTTTGGTTGGACACCGATCCACTATGCTTCAACCCGGGGTTCATCGCGGAAACTCAGGTCGGGGACGCCTGGAGACATCATAGGACACATTGTGGGCAGTGCCGACATCAATGCGCGCGATTTGATCGAATGGACGCCGCTACATTATGCTTGCTGCGATGGAAATTTAGACATGGTGCAAACAATTATCCGGTATCGCGCCGACGTTAATGCGCAGGGCACAGACAACTTTGCGCCTCTGCACTGTGCGGCTTGCCACGGCTACCGAAAGGATGTTGCTGCCGCATTGATTGAAGCAGGAGCCGACGTTAACTCCCAAGACGTATTTGGCAATTCTCCATTGTTCTGGGCTATAAGGAATCACAACGAGCCCCTTTGTCGCCTTCTTTATGGAAACCTGGACTTGAACAAGAAATTACGAAATTTCGAGGGAATGACTGCTCTCCATCAAGCCGCATTTTTTGGTAATCAGGCAATAGTAGAGCTGCTACTGCATGACCAGGATGTCGATGCCAGAGACCGCACCTGGAAAACCCCGTTGCATCTGGCAGCATGGAAAGGTCGAAAAGCAATTGTTATACTGCTGCTTGAGAAGCAGGCAAATATTGGGGCTCAAGACGAAAAGCGCTCCACCCCGCTACGCCTAGCAGAAGACGAAGGGCACGATGAGATTGTTCGACTACTGCTTGACAGGCAGCCAGGTATAAAGCTTGAAGACGCAAGGGGCATCGACCATGTACGCATAGCAGAAGAGGCAGGGTGGCGCAGTATTCAGAGAGAGGTGTATGGAATTCACATTGATGAATAGTAGCTATGGTAAGAATGAGAAGACGCCTGTACACTTAGCAGTAGAGAGATAGCTAAAGGCTGCAACAAAGCTGCTGCATCAGAAAGGCGTAAAGTAGGACACATCATCACCATCCTTTATGGGTGGCAATAAAAAATGCCAACAGCTGAACTAATGCTCAAAGAACTAATAACAAATCCTGTAATCCGTACTGTTCCGATACACTTACAAATTACAATAATTGCGGTCAAAGTTTTCATAGAGAGCGATGTCCATCGATTGAAAACCAACCGCTAGCTACGTGAACTACAAACAAATTGCTGCTCACAGTCTCGGCAACGTCCTCTTCCTCGACAGCCAGATCGGGATCCCGAGTCCTATGACCACATCCGGGAAAGCAATTCCTTGGTCGACTGGTTGAATAAAACTACAAGTTTACAAATACCCTACTGATCCGACAAGCCGGCGTCGTCCGTGGCCCTCAAACCATCCGTTGAGAGCTTCCAAGTCAATGAAATATTTTGCAAATGTATCCGATTATTTAGTGATTTGGGTTTTTGTCTTCAGCACATCCAGCTACGAGCAAGCGTGCCGCTACATATTCCCATCGAAGCAGGAGATGATCCAAGACAGGTCCCGAAAGCCCACCTATAATCACGAAGTTCAGGTAGCCGGTTGCTAGTTCTAGACAAGACTGATGACGAGAGCACTATTTATAACGTACCAAGCCCCAAGCATGATATGAAGGTTCACGTACCACAGACTATCAGACATGGGCGGATTTTAGTCAATACATACTCCACATGGGTTGCCGTGAGAATGGGCAAAAGTTGTTTCATCCATTTGCCAGCTCTGAGCTTGGAGGAGGCAAAAAGCTTTCTTGACAGAAAGTTGGTTCCAACTGATGGATGTTTGGTGAAGAATTTAAGGTTCAGCTGATTGAAACCCTCCGCTATCTGCCACTTGAAATGCCTCGAGCAGTTCCTACTTGAGGATGAAGGAAACCCCTCTTTTTTACACTTCTTACAGCTATCAAAGACATCAGAACAAGACGCTAAAGAGTTGATGAATCAAGGCTTGACGATGATACACATTATGACCCAAGCCAAACCGCGGTAATGACGGCGCGACTGATATTCTTCAAACAAATATGGGAAAGCAGCCCTTCCGCGACTTAAAACTTTTTCATTCATCACATGGATTGAACCTAACGCAATTGCTCGCTCTCTTCTACTCCGTGCAGGGTCTGAATGACAAATGATGACACCTGTTGGAATTCTGGATAGACACGGCTTTCTTTCAAGCTGAAATAGTCACGATGCGTTTGATATGCACAGTCTAGTTCATTACGTGGTGAAGTCAGAAGACTTGGACAAGTCTGAATTGAAAGCAGCAATCCTGGATATAGAAGATATATTGGCAGCAAAGTCTTACAAGAATGGAGTTCTCTAGCAACCGTGCTTGCCACACACTCTGCAGATATTCTGGGAATCAGCCGATAGCGAAGTGACACCTCACCAGTCATTAGGCCTCGGCACAGGGTAGTGTCTAATAGATGATGGGCACTGGACCGGGGCACTCTCCATCGTAACAAATGTAATCACAAATTACGGGAAGACCTCGGAGCGGACAATTCTGGCCGTCTTAAATCGATTATTGAGTGTTCACACGCGGATGAGGGCGATTGCAAGTTTCAAAAGGCGATCGATCCTTTGGCGGATGAAGTAGCTATCGATAAAGCTACTCTTGAGGAGGATGATCCCGAACGGATTTCGGCAATCTACGAACTTTCAAGAGCATTTTTGAGGGCTGAGGTATATTTTAAGTGAGCAATTACTCTTCTTTAAGATATAATAGCTCTAGTGAAAAAACACTCTGGCAGAATACCCCCGCGACCGCACGCTCGCAGAAGCATACGTGAGCGTTTGTCGATTGAAAGAGGGGATAGAAATGCTCGGAGACAGAGACTACATCGAGGATAATTCCCTTGTAGATCTTCAACCTAAACTCCAAATGACGAAACTCTAACTCACAGAGGCATATCTGTCAAATGGCCACATTAAGAAAGGAATTGGGCTACTTGAACATGTGGTAGCCATGGAGAGTAACATATATCCAATCGCCCGTCCTGACAGACTTCGGGCGAAAGGCACGCTTGTCGCACAATATTCAAATATCATTTGGGGCAAAGAGGCCATTGATTTTTGAGAGTACTAAGGGGCATGGCAGCCAGTATTGCCCCAGAAATCTCGGCTAAGAATGCCCAAAATCTCTCCAAACTCCTCCAACGCTATCACTCCCGATATTGTACATGATACACGGGCTTTTAATGGCCCTTCAAAAATAAGATATTAAACAATGGACTTGATCTTAACGTCTGCTCGTCAAAATCGGGAAAACGGCTCCAGTTAGTCCAGACAGTGGAGTTTAGCTTCCTCAAGGGACCTATGCGAAGAGATGTCTTTCGTCCACAAGCCGCTATTCTTATACGACATGACAGAGACACCATATCCAATACTCAAGCAAAGGACAAACATCCAAGAGCTAAAAATGAGCTGAGCGTAGGAAATAAAGGTAGACAGGTACGCCAAGTTCTCCTGGGCGATGGTGACGCCATAGAAGCCAGCCAGAACAGTGAGGCCACCGTGATGAAAGGCTGTAACGGAGTTCATGGCCATCAATATCCTCCAAAGCTAAAGGTGTGAAGGTTAGCGGGGTGGGTTAAAGTTAAGAGAGAAACGAGCTGATGGTTTGGGATATTTTGGGCGGAGTGTCCTTGACTTACTCGCTTCTGAGGTGCCGCGTAATGCTGGCAAGCTGTGCTGATAAGACCACCAATTGAGAAAAGCCAAAGAGCAACATCAAGAGACAATGCAGTCATCTTCATGGGCCAAAAAGCAGCGTCAACACCTGAGTAGTATAGTTCCGAGCAAGCGAGGTCGGCAGCGTTGATAACCAAGATGCAGATGTATGCGACTAGAACAAGGAAGTGTGGTACAGGGGAAGCTTCGTCAAAAAACCCACTGACCTCCCGCTCACGAGATAAGATGGAGGCATAGTCCAAACCTATGGTAAACTCGATTTGGGCAACCTGGAACGTAGCCAAGGCAGTATACATGAAAAAATTGGTGAAGATTGGAAACTGCTCCATCCCAAACTCGAAAGCGGAGCTATCACCACTGCCAGTACGACGGCCTTGCCTCAGGAAATATTCAGTTACTGGGCTCACAATGGCAGTGACAAGCCAGCTTCGTAGACGGATTATGGTTAGCTACCTCCATACCACCCTCGTGGGAGCGAAAGGGAAGGGGGGCAATACTAACAGAGAACCTAGGGCACCCGCAGCCTTGAACCAGGGGATGCCAGATCGCGCATCATCTCCATGGCGGTGAGCTCTAAAGAACGCGATGCTTGCGAGAGCAGCTGTGATGATGAAGGCTGCGATGACCACGGTTAAGATAGCTCCTACGCCTGCCAGACCCAAGTACGCCTCGGTGTCAAGGATACTGAAGTGCATTCCAGCCGTGCGCAATATTCATTCATGCAAGTAGTCGACGCGGAACGTGCCCTGCATTTGTTCCCTCATCGACAGGTCATCGCTCCTCAAGTTTGAGCGCTATAATCCTTGCTAATTCAACGCCAATCAATTAAAAGAAAGGAAGAGGAAGAAAGAAAGGGAAAGGGAAAAAATGAAAACAACAATCAAGAAGAACAGGCAGTATTTGCGCCAGGCGTCCATGTCCAAGAGGGCGGACATGACCATGATAAATAGATTGACTGTGATCTGAATAACATACAGGCAAATCCAATAATCCGATGCGAAGAGGAACAATCGTACAAACATAGATACAAAATCGAAAAGAACCTGGACGCACTGTAACGAGTAATCTGGAAGGTTGTTTCAGGGCATGTCGCTCCCGTCCACCACCGCACTTTTGCCTTGATGTCACCATCTGCCGAAACGCACCAATGGCCCAAAATAGCAAATGAATTGATCCAGAGGATCCTCACGGATTCGTGGTTGACTAACAACCCAGTCCGGCAACAAAGCCATAGTCGGAATCGTACAAATTCCGGCATACACTCAGTGATCATCGACAATTAACTAACATTAGAGGATGTTCATATAACAGCTATTCGAATCCAGGGGTTTTCTTTATTCATCCAGGGTTCGGACCCGGTCCTCATATTTCCTGTTACTAATCAGCCTGAATTAGTGCGGGGAGTCGCGTGTCAAGGGTGAACTAATGCCATGCAGCCCTCCGCGCTCACTCTCTCTACAGCGTCTTCAACTGTTGAATGATGGGGTTGCACTGTAAAATGGGATCGATAGCCCCAAAACCACACTGTTTTTCTCATCACTCACTTATGAGATAGGTGGGGTGAATATTTAGCCCCCATTTTGACGTGAATTATGATGTTAGCGGTACTCCAATCCCCATTTTCCCAAATAATCCCAACATACAACTTGAGGGAAGAGGAAAAAAAACAAAAAACAGTGAGAGAGATACTCCATTACAAAAGAAATCCTGGCTACCTTATTAATTTCTCTGCTAGTTTTGTAGGTGTCGTTTGCAGATTCTCTCTCAGTACAGGGTAGGTGACTCCGATAAGGAGCTCCTTATCCGCCGGGAAGTATTTCCAGTTTGGGGCTAGTTGATCCGGTGGATGTCAGTTCTCCTGGCCAATGACAATCGAGCTATCTCCAGAGTGCTTGACCGGGACCAAATTCTTGCCTGTTCTGGCAGAGATGCGAAGCCACATTCATTAATTTAGCTCGACCGTTGCTCCCCACGTCCAGATATCTCTCTGGTTGCCTCTCTGTCCTGCAAGAAACCCTCTCATATCTGCCCAGTCTGCAAGAAGCCAGTCGCTTATCAGGGCTGAGCGCGCACGCCTCCTACATGGCGCCCTCTACAACTCCTTCTGCGCTCGGCTTTCTTGCTCAAAAGCATGATGATGCGCAAAAGGCCATCGAGCATTTCCACAGCGTGCTCCACACCCGCGAAGGCAACGATGTCACGCTCTGGTTCCTGGGCGAGACCGCTCGCCTCATCGCCGTTCTTCTCGACACACTGAATCAGTCTGACACATTCCGCCATCCGACAGAATCCTTACTTCTTGGCCCCTGGCTGAAGCTGGCGGCAAAATTGCGACTTCCGTGGGGGCTGACGCCACGCGCCCCCATCCAGCTGCGCCTTTCTGCGATTTCCGGTCGGGCTGCGGAGCGGATGGGAGTTCTTGCCGATATTTTGGAGGACTGGCAGATTTTGAATCGCTTCTGGGGCCTGCTGGATATTTGGGTTGCGATAAAGACCATCCTTGCCGACACGTTGCGCAGCTTACGGGAGAAGAAGCCCGTCAATTGGCCGGATACTCTAGGTCGTGCTTTGGAGCACCTATGCCTGGTTGGATATCACTTTGGGGAAGCGACTGCTTGGCTGACGGGACGGAGATTTCTCGGATGGTCGACTAAGATGCAGGAAAAGATGGCCCTGCTGTCAGTTCGATCATGGGCTGGCTATTTGATTCTCGTCATGATCCGCCGCCTTGCTCAGCGGATGCCACAGAAGACAGATGGCAGTTTCGAGAAGCGCGCACCTGAATGGGATGACCAGTCGAAAAAGGAATGGAACAGGGAGTTCTTCAATAACTTGGCCTGGTTCCCAGTTGCGATTTCCCTCAGTGTGCCTGGTGGATTACTGCCAGCTACTCTCACTAGCATCTTAGCATTTAATGCTTCTGTGAGACCTGTTCGTGATATTTGGGAGGATACAAAACAAAAGGGGAAGGAGGGAGGGGTGGAAGAAGCATATTAATCATGATCGTTGCCACTTCTACACTTTTGATCACCAATCAGCGTGGTGGGAGAGCAGAAAACGCTGTTGAAGGGTTGAGGTTGAGACATGGACTCATGTACAATTATGTCATGAAATTTATTATGTTTACATAGATTGAAAGCAGCGGCTTTATTTCGTTATTTCGGACCGGTCGTTTACATCTACCTCAATGCTGTCCAAAATGTTTCCGCTTTGGTACTCGGCACTAGGTAGTTGATTCCTGAGCCTGAAGGCTAAAGGATTTCTATTGAAGAAATAGAACGATACTTAAGTCAATATCTACCCAGAATAGCAATGCCCAGACAACTCTACTGGCCTAAGATGTACGAATAGGATTAAGTGACAACACTTTGCGGCTCTAATTCCAGCTCACAGCTACTCTTAGGCCAGATAACAAAGATGTTTTCCCCCAAAAAACAGTGATTTCAAATGGAGGTATAATTGCCATGGCTATACGCCTGGGGGATATGTATCTGCCCACGGCAAGTGTCAAAGCATTTGCTTCGGCCCTCCACGGCTTGTCCACGTGTGTTTAGAAGCGTTCAAGCCCACCAAGATACTCTACTGTGGGATTCTATCGGATCTGAACCAAACTTTCGAGGGCGCGAAGCCGTAAGTTATAAACATGCTGGTAATTTTGATTCTACTGATCTGTTGCCTTTTACCACTACGGGCAACCTTGATTCTACTGGAGGAAGTTTTAAATATGGTGCTGTACTGCGATATGGCTCATATAAATGTGAAGCGTCGTATAATTCATGTACGGCATCATGAGGTCAAGGAAATGATGGACCAGTCGAAGTGATTTCCCTCGTGTATCAGTCCATAAATAGCATCGTTGAATCACAAACGAGTCCCTCTGCATCGCACTACTGAGCTATTATCTGGCGAGAATAAATCACAAGCCATTGCGTTCTTCTGTGAAGTAATATATATTTTGATCACTTATCATTCCTTGCAACTAGAGCGCATTGGTAGGACAGAAAAGGGGTGTGGTAAGACCAGCGTAGGCGGGGTTGTATCCCGAGGCTCCTCGGCTTATTACTCCACTTTGTACATTGGTGTTCCGGATGATAAATATGAAGCTTATTTGCTGATATGATTTACTAAATCCATTTCTAAAGATAAAATAGAAGGACAACAAAACCTCGGCTAATTTCAACTTATTTCGGCCCCGGCAAGCCGTACGCGGGTAGGGTTCAATGCGCTTCACCCAGGCTGGTGTCTTCCTTTATTTTCCTTGAATTTACAACATCTATTCCATACAGAAGTCTAGTAACTCTGCCCTGCCAATTGCGGGTTGTTGGGCGAATCTATCGGCACGATGTCTCCGACAGTCTCAAGTTCCAGTTCACGTCATGACCTAGCCGATGAAGCATTGGGACAATACCTTCTTCAGTCAGGGAAAATCCCAAATCTACGGCTACCCATTATTTCAACTAAAATTGGGTACGGGCAAAGCAACCCGACTTACTTTGTTGACGACAAGGCGTAAGTTGCAGGCAGTTTCTGTATCTCAAGTATTCGATCATGACGCCAACTGATTTTATGTTCACAGCGGGTCTAGATATATTCTCAGGAAGAAGCCCCCGGGTAAAATTATCAGTCCAGTGGCCCACCAAGTAGATCGTGAATATAGGGTGCTTCAAGCTCTTGGTACAGTCAAAGGTTTTCCAGTACCAAAAGCCTACCTCCTTTGCAACGACCCCTCGGTTATTGGAACAGCATTCTATGTCAGTCAAGAGCGGATGAATTACCCGTTGCGGTACCGTTGCTAATGAGTCTCACCAGGTAATGGAATTTGTCCAAGGCAGAATCTTTACTGATAATAACCTTGGTGAACTATCACCCACCGATAGAAGAAAGGCGTGAGAATTTTCTAATTCTTCTACGGAGATAGAGCCACCGGCTAACAGGCATTCTGAAGGTGGTTTTCAGCTGTCGAGACTCTATCCTGGCTCCATTCCCTTGACCCGGACGCAATAGGCCTAGAAGGATACGGCAAGAAGACGGCCTTTTATGCCCGCCACTGTAATACCTGGAGCCGTATCGAGTCCCAGCAAGCGCTCGTCAAGGATGCCAAAACAGGAGTAGCCCTGGGAAGGGCTCATGAAAAATACGATGAGATAATCAACTTTGTGAAAAATAACCTGCCTGGAGATAGGTACGCTATAATGCACGGAGACTTTAAACTCGACAATCTGGTAAGTCTGGCCTTCTGATCGCGCAGAATTTGTACTAAGCCATCCTGATTAGATCTTTCATCCTACTGAGCCTAAAGTTATTGCCATTCTCGATTGGGAGCTTTCCACCATCGGCCACCCCCTCCTGGACCTGGTGTATTGCATAAGTTCCTTCTTTGAAGAAAGCGTCGCGATGGGCCAAGCAGACCCATCGTCGACAGAGTTTCCGTATAAGCCAGAAAATAGGAAAGCAAGTGGTATGCCGGAGCCAGAGGAACTTCTCGATCGCTACGCTGAACTCGTCGGCTATGACCCGAGGCGAGATGGAGGGGGGAAGGACTGGGAGGTGGCCGCGATCGTACATTTCATTCGGGGCGGCACAATCAGCCATGGCATTCAGGCACGAGCTATCAGCGGTCAAGCAAGCAGCGATTTTGCCCACCGGTACTTTGAACGAACTAAAGCGTTCCTTGATATAGCTTTTCGGCGAATGGAGAAACTTCAGGGAAGAGAAGGCGGAGTGGCCAAGCTTTAAAACATTTTATCTAGTCCAACCCAATAAACAGTTTCGTACCTATGCTATGTTATATCAACAGATCTCCCTGGTAGATTAACCAATCGCTTGTAGCCAGAGATTCAGCATGATATACCTTGGGAATCATCTCTTGCTAGGACTTTGAAAGAAGCATTCAAAGGATGTTTTGATTCTTCAGTTTCGACTGGCTAGATCTGATCAATAACCCATTGGATGCCGGTGTAAGACTGTTCCATGAACGTCTCCGTCTCTGGGAAATATGGGACAATCCAAAAGCAATGAGGGAGACCAGAATAAGAGTCAGACTTGACACTCACCCCCGCCGCTCTCAGAGAAGCCTCGAACACCGTTACGTCATCCCGCAATGAATCCATTTCACAATCCACCAGGTAGGTAGGTGGAAAGCTCTTGTGACTATCCCCGTCCAGTGCTGGGAAATAGTCAGGATCATCGGGGCGTTGTCCAGCAAGACCTATGAAGAGGCGAAGTGACTCTCCATCTACAATTGGCGTATTGGTTTTGTTATCGACGCTGGACCTGTGCAGTGATTTATAATTGGAAGGGATGTTGTCTGGGTGTAGCAGCACGGGACAAAAGGCTGCGACCCCCTTAATTGTTTTTGGATCAAGAGGAGTTTGACCCAGAAGAATCTTGCGAGTGACAGATACTGATAGACCACCGCCGGCCGAAACACCGACGACATATATTTTGGACGCATCACCTCCAAACGTAGCGGCATTCTTAGATACCTGTGCAGATTTAGTACGTGATAAGACCTTTGATGAGGTACATATGTGCGCCTTTACGTACCCATTCGACTCCTTTCAACGCATCTTCTATGTGAGCTGGCGCCTTGTGTTCGGGAGAGAGTCTGTAGCTGATCGCAACAATCACAGTTTGATTCTTGTCGGCGACTGCCGAGCAAAAGTATTCATCGGCGATTGAAGGACCGACAACCAACCCGCCCGGGTGGTAATATATCCCAACCGGTAGCAACGGGCCGTCGTTACTGCCAGATGGTCGATATACACGGTATCCAAATGTGTCATGTGCGCCTTCCTGTACGGTAACGGATACGGGATTTGGAGGGTACTGTGGCTTGAGTGCGCTCATCAAACCGGCGTGAGCGGTTCGCATCTCCTCCGGAGTGCCACTGAGAATGGGCCTTGTACCAACACCCTCCTCGAACTTGATGTATAAGAGTGAGTGATGGTCCAGCTTCGTGTTGTTGGAATGGTCTACAACTCACCTTGAGCCACGAATCTGCGTAGTTGCTCATGGTGAAGTTTTAAGCGACGAGCTGATCTCAACAAATATTTTAGTAAATGATTATCCGATGACAATAAATCTTTGTCTCTATGATGATAAACATCAAGGGGCTGCCTAAATACTTATTATCATATCGAATGCAGAGATGACCAAAGCGCGATGGCTGCCCTGCGCCTGTTCACATCCGAACAGAGCCGGTCCGCGGATGGAGAAGTGGGGGAACTGTCGGGAGGGGCGGGGTCGAATCTGCGGTAATGAGTGTTAAATACTATAAAAGTGCAGTCCTTGTTCATAAGATTGTTCCTCTTCATAAGATTGTTCACAATTGGGTTTTGCTCTATTTATATATATGTGAGAAGCCAGTCAACTTCGTAGCTTTGGCTTCTAGATCAGAAAATGGGTGCAATCAAAGCATTAATGAATATTACTTGGTTTATTTTACACAGATAGCTGTCATTTCTAGACCTTGACTAAACTCTTACTTAAATAGCTGTCCACTTGGGCGACATCCTCGAGTGAAGAAATGACACCCACGTAGCCGTCTGGGCGAACGACAACTAGAGCGCCCTCTCTAGGGTCCACTCCATACGTCGGATAGAGGCTATCATCTATTGGCCCGTGGAAACGCATTTCAGCCAATTTCTTGACAGTTCCTGGGATGTCAACCCATTCAAAACTCCTTTCTAGGAATGGGTGTACCACTACCAACTCAACAGTGCCGGCAGGGAAGCTAGGCAATATGGACTGGCCAAGCTGAGTCAAACTCTTAGCAGAACGACCCTCTTTCTGGGCCAAGTCGAGTGATGTAAAGGCAAGCACTCGGAATCTTCCGGTGGAAATGAAGTCTGGCATAGGTGA
Organism: Clonostachys solani; assembly: GCA_902141235.2. NCBI lineage: Eukaryota > Fungi > Ascomycota > Sordariomycetes > Hypocreales > Bionectriaceae > Clonostachys > Clonostachys solani. The sequence goes on along the minus strand of CABFOC020000018.1, from coordinate 224,753 downwards.
GCTTTGAGTGCGACAAGAGTGGGAAGGGAAATCATACCATCGTGCAAGTCTCGCAGGTTTGCGTCTGCATATCTTCTTACTTTGGAGTTGAGTAAACGTCGCCCAGGCTTGAGTGTACCGTGGAGATAGTTGTCTCCTGTCACGGGGTAGCCATTTCCGGGGCTCGGTGGCTCTACAAGAATACCGGCTGGGTACTCGATACCACAACCACTGGTGAACCCACTGCCATCGCTGAATACCTTGAGGAACTGTTCATGAGTCAGGCCTTCTACACTCTTGTCCGAATCAATCTTGCCTGAAAACATGGACGAGAATTGTGTGTCAAACTCGATTAGCATTTTGGCAATTGTTGTGCGCTCGAAACCATAAGTAGAGAGCACAGATGGACTCTCAGCTTGAGGGCTCAGCCCATGGATTTGATGAGTGAGTTTCCAGGCAAGATTGTATGAATCCATCATAGAAACGTTCATCCCCTGGCCCGCCTTGGGGCTATGGGTGTGGCAAGCTTATTTCCACGTCAGTATCTGCCCCTTGGATTGTGTAAATGGGCATACAGGGAAAGCTTACCATCGCCAGCAATGAAGACTCGATCGTGACCTTTGGAGTCCTGGAGCGAGAACTTGGGTGTCATACGCTGTCCAATTTGATAAGCAGCCCACCAATCAACTTCAGTGCCTTCTTTGATCTTGATTTCGTAAGGCTGGAAGACTCGCCCTGCTTGTTCCAAGATGGATTCAAGAGTGATGCCAGCCCTCCTGCTCTTCGACTTTTCTTTCGATTTGACACCATTGGAACCAGTGCCATTGACACCAGACTCCTCGGAAGGATCAACCTCTTCGACAGTTTGAACGTAGAGCCGGGTAAGATATTCGCCACTTTGAATGCGTTCTCGAGGAATGATCATGACAGAGCCAGCATCACTGTGGATGGCCGATCGCTTTCGCACATCAGGAAAGTCCGTGTCTGCCACGAAGTCGAGAACTCCCCAGATATGGTCTGTGGTCTCACCAGCCAGCTCCAGTCCCATGGACCGCCTCACACCTGAATGGGCACCATCAGCGCCTACAAGGTACTTGGTGCGCCCGGTCCTCGTCGTCTTGGTGCCATCTGGCCCCTCCTGCTCGATTTCGAACTTGACAGGAAACTCGGCATCTCCCTCTTCATCAAGCTGGAAGCCCAAAAATCGTGAGCTCCGGCGGATGACATTGGATGCATACTGGTCAAGGTTGTTCTCTAGGATGCGTTCAATGCGGCCCTGGTGTATTGTGACCTCGTGCTTGTATCTCGCCGCAACCACGACATCAGGGGCGAACGAGGTGCGCTCAATTGAGGGGGGATCTTGTGGTGATGATTTTGGCTTCGGGTTCCAGAATGCGACCTCGGACATATGGCACCCGTGATTGATGATCTCATCGGCAATGTCCAGGCTCTTGAGTACCTCCAAAGTACGCGGTTGCAAACCATCAGCCTGGCCGGCCTTTAGTGTTCCAGGCTTGGCGTCGTAACAGACCAGCGAGTCTCCCAGTCCGTAACGTGCCAGCAGCAGAGTGCACATCATGCCCGCTGGGCCTGCGCCAATGACGACGACCTCATGTCTCTCGATGCCATCTCGGGCGGCAGAGAGATCAGGGTGCGGCGTCAATCTTGGAAGAGGGGGTTCTATCGTTGGGTTGATCCGTAGATCCCGTTCTCTGTGGGCCGTTTCCTGGAACACAGGCATGTTGATGAACGAGAGAGTGATTTGACAAGACGAAAGACTCAGTGATGGGAACTTGGTGATCACATTCACGATCGCAGTCGGCTCTGATTATAACACCGTTGATTCACAGCAAGACGGCTCTAGTGGGGAGGCGGCAGCAGAACGTCAAGGTGTCAAGTGCTTGTGGTGTCGATCTGGCTCCGCATTCTGTAATTAACCGATGGCTCGGCGGAATTGTCATCACTGATTAATCTGAATCACTGTCTCGTTTCCACGTGCCTCGTGGCATCTCCTCGTCCTCGTCCCGACCAGGAATAGCGAACTGACGAGAACTCACCCGGCGGGGGACCGCTTCCGCCCTCTGCCGACTCCAGATGGCCCCCAAGATGAGCCAAAATCAAGAAAACGACCGTTACCCGACCCACTATCCCCAGTTTCTTTCCAAGTCGGGTCGGGGGGGGTAACATTTCCCGGATCCTGGTACGTTGAGATGCCGTGACCAGGTGTAGAAAGTTGATTACACACGATTACATATACAATCTTTGCTGGACGCTGTCACGCAAAAAACGACTAGCGGCATCCGTGTTCAGTAGGATCCTTGGCTATCAGATACTGAAAGACACGCAAGCCGAACCGAACCACCTTAGGTAACAGCTTGGCGGAATCATCCATCGACTTGCCCGGCTTGTTGTTTTTATTCCATTTCCAAGCAAGCAATCTCATCACAGTTGCCCAACATGAAGGACCTCACTATTGACAACATCACGGAGAATGTGCATTTTATCAATGCCCAATGTTCTGACCGACGGCTAAAGTTTATACTCGAAAGGCTGGTCTCACACGCCCATGACCTTGTTCGTGAGACCCGGCTCAGCACAGAGGAGTGGATGGAGGCCATCCAATTCCTGACGCAGGTTGGCCAGACATGCACAGAAACTCGACAGGTAAATCCCCCCACCCCCTTGGTAACACAACAGCCACTTGCATCGTGCGACCACCAATTGGCATGTCACTAACGAGTAAAAGGAATTCATTCTGCTCTCGGACATTCTGGGAATCTCCCTGCTTGTAGACGCAATTGATCATCCCAAGCCACCAGGCGCCTCCGAAGGGACCGTCCTCGGCCCATTCCACACACACGAGGCGCAAAATATTGAGCACGGTGGAGGAATTGCCAGTGACCCAGAGGGGGAACCGCTGCTTGTCCTGTGCACTGTCCGTGACTCCGCAGGAAAAGCCCTAGAAAATGTCACGATCGATGTGTGGGAAACGGACTCCAAGGGCTTCTACGATGTGCAGTATGCCAACCACGACGGCCCCGATGGCCGGGCTATTTTGACGAGCGACAAGGACGGCATATTTTGGTTCAAAGCCATTGTGCCAGTGCCTTACCCGATCCCCAGTGATGGCCCCGTGGGGAAATTACTTGCTAAGCTCGGCCGGCATTGCTATCGGCCGAGCCACATGCACTTCATGTTTAACCACCCGATCTACGATCCTCTCATCACGTAAGTGGCATATTCCGTTTGATTCCCTTCAATAATGAGCCTAACTTAAGCATCGCAGCGCGCTCTATCTGAAGAATGATCCTTACGAAACCTCGGATGCTGTGTTTGGTGTCAAGAACACTCTCGTGGTGGAATTAGGCCGAGTTGAAGATGAGGCAATTGCTTCCAAGTATGGTGTCAAAGTTGGAAGTGCTCTCATGACGTACGACTTTGTGTTGGTTACGAAAGAAGAAGCGCTGAATCTGCGTTACAAGAATGCAGCAGCTGCTATGAAGGCTCAGGGAAAGAAGATGGATTACCTCAACGGTCTACCCGTACCTGAAGTTGATTGAGTAGAATATATAGCTGTATCATTTCAGTTAATTGAGTATCAATTGTCTAACATACCATCCTACCTTGATCCAATTCCACGAAATACCCAGAGAAGTCTCCGTCCATGTGCATACAGTAATTAGTTTTTTGTTCAAATAATGAATCATCTAGCAGGACTAGTCAACTGACGATAAAATTTGGACAATCACTATACAATATCTTTGACACCGATATCCTTACACATTATCATGGCTTGTTCAAGTAAATATTTGACGGGCGCTATTGATTCATTTAATTCATATTATATCTACCGCTGTTATCGTATTCATTGTGTTGAGTTGTCGGGCTCTGGCAGCTTCCATTGCTGTTGAACTTTATTCTCTTTCTCTTACGTATCTACCGCAGTTATAAAGTTTCTCATAATTCGAAGATGTTCTTGATTTCTTGGTTGGACAACTTATTCTCCAACGCTAGCTGGAGCTGAATGCGAGACTTGGAAGGGTTCAAGAATCCAGCATTGATGCCCCATTCCTGGCCCTCGACGTAGCCCCAGGCCGTACGGCGACTGGCAACAACAGGGATCCCAGTCTTGTTGACAACCGCCTCGAGGCTCTTGAGGGCCACTGATGGCCAGTATCCTGCACCTAGACCGGCCAGAACAATCCCCTTGGCTCCGCTATCGACGGCTGCCTGGAAGATTTCAGGGCTGACCTCTTGGTGACCGTACAAAACATCTACCTTGGGCATGGGTGTCTGGAAAGGACGGGAGGTGATATTGAAGTAGCGGTGGCCCAGAGGTCGCGAAGGAGGGTAGAAGAATAGAGGATTGATATCCTCAAAGACCCCCAAGAAGCCCTGCTCTTCGGCTTTGAAGGTATCGACGGCGTTGGCATTGGTCTTCACGGTGAAGCGAGCAGACGCGATCCGGTCGTTGAGAACAATCATCGTCCCTCTACCCTTGGCGTTCTTGTTGACGGCTAATTTCACAGCAGAAAGGAGATTAATCGGACCATCTGCGCTTAGGGCTGTAGCGGGACGCATAGAACCGACCACAACGACGGGTTTCTCGCTCGCGATGGTGAGGTCAAGGAAGAAGGCAGACTCCTCCAGAGTGTCTGTGCCGTGAGTGACAACCGCACCTTGCATGAAGGGGTTATCGAGATCTTTTTGAATTTGCTGGGTCAAGTTGGTCAGAATGGTCGAGTTGATGTCACCGCTATCAACGTTGACGATCTGGATGCCCTTGACATTAGAGACGTTGCATAGCTGGGGTACAGCCTCGATCAAGGTTCTAATTCCCAAGGCACCGGACTGGTATCCTGTAGTTTGGTCTGCTGAACCAGCTGAGCCGGCAATAGTACCTCCTGTAGCATAGATTGTGATGTTTGGTAGGCTGGCATTAAAGCACTCAAAACCCTCCACTGCTCGAGGAACAATGTGGGGTAGTTGGATAAGAGGAGAGGCTAGGGTACAGGGAAGAAAGACCACGAGAGTGATGAGATTTCGAACTAAAGAAGACATGATGCTTCTCTAAAATAATAAGATGATAAAATTTATAGGTTTGCGTGTGTTGAGAGTTCAGTGAGGGGTAAGAACGAATGAAACATGAGAATAATTATGATGAAGGCTGAAGAGGGACCCCGGATATTTATGTCAAGCCAAGCCAGGGAAGCCTTGTTTGCTGGGAAGTCAAGACCGAGGCCGTTATCATTGGATAACGTAATGAGAAGGTCTGGGGGTTTGAGATTCCTTTTCGACTAAGCTGGGACCTTGACCGGCATGTATCCCCGTAAGGCGGGGTTCTGGGGCTAGAACCTGGTTCGAGTTCTGAACAGAGCCGATCAACACTCCTAAGTCTGTCACTGTACTAAATTAGACGTGGTTTAATTAGTGAAAACTGGAATTATGAGAAAACAGGTAGGTTGAATAGGCTAGATATCACCAACGCCCACTTCTTCTGGATATTGGATTGTCATTAGCTAGTAAGGATTTGCTCATCATCGTCAAGTTATTGTAGCAAAAGGATATTGCCATAGCAAGTAGAAATCGATAACATAAGGGTGAAGATTAGGTGAAAGAATTCCTCATTATTGATATTACCCAACCACGATTATGTCTAAGGTATCGCGGAAGGGAAAGACGATGGCCGAATTCTGGGGGTGGGGACTGGTGGCGTATACGTTGATGAATGGCGAGTCAACAACCATGTTATTGGTCCGTGTCTGTTAAACTACCCTGCTTAAGGTATTAGTTCAAATCAATCCCGGCGGATAATGCATCTCGAGCCGAACTTTGTCTAATTGATCAATCTCTAAGAGCTAATAAGCGGCATTTCTCCCTAACAATCATAGAGTGTGTGTGGGTACTTGGAGGTATATCTCGGCCCACGACGCAAGTGAGCCGAGAGTCCCCATCCCTGGTCTCGAGTTATTAGCTATGTGTCACCTATCTTGTGCCCCCCTGACTCATTGAAGCATTTGTTCAACATCCAGTATCTGATATCACAGATTTAGATCATCATTTACATCTGAGCTGAGTCTGGAACGTCAATATCTCTACGCTATGTCCAGGCTCTTGTTCTGCTAGGTCAAGACGTGGTGGGTCCAGGTCACAACGCGCGTTGCATCCACCTTTCCAGGTCTCTCTCACTGTTAAGCCAGTCTTTGTGAGCTATATATCTTAACTCTTAACGGTGGAAGATTAGATAAGGTTCATAGCTACCGCTTCTCTCACTTATTGGATCATCTAAAGTAGAATATACATTTCACTCGCTGGTGTATAATAGCATCGCAACAGGCCAGCAAACTAATATCAGGGGTGGTCGGAATAAACAGTAGGGATTTCTAGATAATATATTGGATTTGATAATTGATTTTCCCGTCTAACTGATTATCGCTCCCCGTTCCTACTGATTGGTTCCTTTTTCACTCGCGCGGTGGGCTCACCGACAAATCGAGGCTGTCCACGGAATTTCCGTGGCAGTGGTCAATGACTGGATATGTACCGGAGAAAGAGCATGCGGCGCTCAAGTCGTAATTTCTGAGCTAAAAGTTCGATTTTAGTTCCGGAAGGAGAATCAATATAATATTTTAACATCTTCGAGTTCAACTTGCGACTAGGTATATGGTGACACCTCCTGATCCAGCCATGTTGTCAACGCCGCTGTCAACGCTGCTGTCAACGCAAAAGGACTACTTACGGGGCCAAGCAGGGGTGTATTGTCTCCATGGTCATTCTGAGACATTTGATTAAGTTGCTCCGAGCTGACAAATCGCGGAGGAAATGAAACCACCGCACATTCCATGTGGGATAGTTGTCAATATGCTTCCGGAAATCTCGGAAACACCAGAATATAACTATCAACTGTTTAGCCTCAGACAAGTTGGTAGTGTGCAAAATATCCCTTTATTTCTAAACACACCAATCAAACATGTCTCTCCCAATCAATAGGGGTATCTTCGTTGGAGATAATGACGAGATTTCTATCCGAGATCTTGGAGACGCCTACAAACCTGTTGGAAGTCAAGCTCTTATAAAGGTTAAATACTCGGCTATTAACCCAGCAGATCTCAAACATTCCTCCATTGGTTTGAGTGGTTCTATTACTGGTTATGACTGGGTTGGAACTGTGGTAGAGATTGGGAACTCTTCCTCCTTCACAGTTGGGCAACAATTGTTTGGGGGCGTTGTTCCTGCAAGCAAGCGACCACTACATACTGGCGCGCATCAGAATTATCTCATTATTGATGAGTGAGTAGCCTTGATACCGGAAGCTATGCTACATATGCTACTACGACTAACGTTAACAGAACTACGGCAACATGGCCGGTTCCCAAAGGAATGAGTGAAGAAGTTGCCGCAACTCTCCCCGTCGCTGTAGAGAGTGCTGCCGATTTAATCTTCAACATTAATGGATTTGGTCTTCCCGCGGCCGGGATTGACGGCCAAGATGCATCTGGCATTCCAATCCTCATTTGGGGAGGTGCCTCTGGTGTTGGAGCTGCGGCAATCCAGGTCGCGAAAGCCGCAGGGTTTAAACCCATTTTTGTCACTGCGTCGCCCAAGAACCACGAACGACTGTTGAAAGCTGGAGCTTCAAGGGCTTTTGACTACAACAGCCCTACAGTTGTCGAAGAGATCAGAAATGCTGTGGCGGAAAGTGGCAAGAGGCTCACGGTTGCGATTGAGACTGTGTGCAATGGAACAACACTGTTCGGGAAACCCTTCGAAAAAAACAATACTCCGGATCTTGCGAAAGCCTGCATGTCTGATAACGTACAGGCAGAGGATATGCGGCTCGCGGCTGTCCTCCCAGTCCCTCACGACCCAGACTGGAAGGGAGGTTATGCCCTCCGTCCGCCCGGGAACTTCAATTGGCTTGGTTCTGCTCAGGACCCTGCGTTCCCAGTCAGGACTAAGAATTTTATGGACTGGTTTGTCGTAAATCATGAACTGGTATGGAAGCCCATACTCCGGACTCCTATTGTTGAAGGAGTTGAGAAGGCTATTGAAGAGATTAGACGTGTAGCTCGAGGTGGCGCGTCGATGGAAAAGGTTCTGATTGCGCGTCCCCTATGAACGGTCTTATGCTTGAGCTGATCTCATTACGGGCTAAATAAGTACTAGGACGGTTTCGCTACCTGCCCTCAGAAAATCTCTCGAGGAGGTTGGAAACTCCTTTGTCATGTTTCTCCGATGTCAGATAAATCCAGTGTCAGAGAAGCAAATCATTCGACGGGCCCATCCAATTTTGCCCCAATTCTATGTTTGATACGTGCCAAGGTCTATTTATAGTGGGAAGAAAATTACTGGTATTGCGTATTGGATGAGGCTACTTATAAGCATGATTCTTTGCACTCAATTTGAAATTTATGCCGAAGAAATCAACACATAAGTTCGCTCTTAAGGCCAATCCAAGGTTTCTCTTAGATGAAAGATCGACAACCCCCGGATACATAAGTGATACACACATGAATGTGATTGTTGCCCAGCTATCCTTCGTCTCTACCCAGTTTTCGTAGCCCCATCCTTGGATTTGTCTTTTGGCTCGTTGACTTGCATGTAGCCTTCTTCTAGTTCCTCCGCCGAGAACTTGGCTCTCCGCAATTTGAAAATGTAATAGCACTGCAAGAAATTGAAGATACTGGGGACAAATTAGTCAGAAGTTTGCCTTTACGCTTTAGATACTGGTCTAACCAGACGGTAAGTACTCACATCGCACAGACACCCATACAACCACAAGCAATTGCGATATTCTCAAGAATTGTGACTGTGTTCCCGGCGATATCCTTAAGGCCGCCCCATAGACTGCGCGTATCGATGATCTCATACTTATCATCCAATTCACGAAATACAAACATAACAATGAGCGCGGAAAGCCAGAGTGGGGTTGATATCGCTATTAGAATATAATACCACCTGGGAGGTAGAGGACTATTGCGCGCTCGGGGACCTATCCAAGGGCCGAGGATAAGTAGGATGTGAAGACCGCCCTATGAGAAGAACATAAGCCACAGCATTATCACGGCGGCGGTGACGGATCAGACTAACCACAGCTATATTGTATGCAGCGGCAATCAACATCTTTTCTCCTGGTTTCTTCGAGAGGATGCCTCCCGCCAAGCCCAGGTTGATCACGGAAACGATCCATCTCCCAACGGCCAAGTTGAAGAGCTTATCGTAAATAGATTTTACTGGACCGTCGATGGGCTTCTCATCAGATGGTGTGACGGCTACTTGAGGTTGTGGAGGATGCATCGTGTCGAGTCTGATGTGAGCTCAGATGGCGCATCTAGAGGTTTGGGTGTGGACGGCGCAAATTAAAAATGTAAAATGAGGGGTGGAAGCCTACTTAGATAGCAAATTTTAACATAATTTCAGCCTCAACACGCGTATTTCGTATCATGAGTCACTCCAAATCCTGATGAAACCCTGATTGACAAGGATCAGCCCCCTGCATACTACCGATATCCAGTAGCATATTGTGCCTAAGCCTATTAATAAGTTCAGAAAAAAGGATGACGGTATACCTCTATAGAAGATATACTGCAATTAATATATATTATTTAAATCTTGTGAAGTGAACAGCACGTAATTAATAATCTATACACTGAGTCATAATCCCAAAAGAAAAAACCTTCAATAGATGCAATGATGACCAATGATATCATGTGTATACTTGAATTCACGTTCAAGTGACCCGCAAGAGATTTTTCTAGGAGACGAAGATAGTGATAAAACATTCGGTTCATGATGAAGCCAGGAACTGCGTTGCTAAAACTGACGCAGAGTAGCACTTCAGCCCCCTGTCTTATTAATGGTTGGCGCTCCCATTGTGACTCCTTCCTACCTGATTTACTTGGGTTGATCATTTAATTCTGTCCTGAACCGAATCTTACGCAAGCATGTTGCGCTGTTGTTCAGCGAGGAGTAAATAGACATGTTGGCTGCACTCCTACTAAATATAGCCGCCCGCATTATACCGTCGACCCTGGCAACAGGAAGCATTGGGTTGCCTGAATGGCCTGCCATTGGTTCTGGCTCTCTTTGTCGCTCGCTTCTCACAGTTCGCTTCTATGGGCTCCTAGCCGGAGGTAGGATTGGTCCGTGTTTTCGACATTACCTCGCCTTTATTACCGCCCGAGCGCAATGCTTTGGCAGTGCATGATCTTCAATTGGTGAATAGAGCAGTCTGATGGTCCAGTAAATATAAACTTAATGTGTCTGTAGTCTTTGGAGACATAGGATTGTGGAAGTACAATGTGCAAGCCTTTGCTACAGAGGTGGCAATGCAACATGGCATAGCACGATCTCCAAAATGCAGTCTCCAACGGGAGGCGGGAAGGTTGGAGACAGGGCTATCTATCACCTGTATCTGGGTTCTAGGCTGCCTTGAAAAGGGCAAGGTCACCCAGTCCGACAGGCTCACCCACAGAAATGGCCTCGTGCATGATTCATGCGTTGACGCGGAAGGCCTCAGCCTCGGCGGGATCAGTCCACGCCAGCCGGAAGGGCATAGTACCTTCCCGTTTGCCATTCAATAAATCTCCAACTATTCTGACTCTCGTCTTAGCACCTTCCGGGGAAACGCGGGGTCGGAAGCATCCTGTGGTCGGTCGGAGGAGGGTGGAGAGGCAGGATGGTGCACGTTCCGTCGGCCACGCATCGGCCGGTGACCTGGCTGTGGCCGAAATGGCAGCAGAAACACGCCAGATGCTCCCATCCGATTTGACAGCTGACTTTCATTAAATTGAAGTGGGGTCGCTCGCCTGGAATCTGTGCATGAGGCGGATGAGATGGGGGATTCAGTGATAACGGTACCCGGTGTAGATGGATGCCATTTAGACAAATATACAGGTGGCTGCTCTGAATTGGTGCTTCGTCCTTCTCGTTCATTAATCCAGATCTCAAGTATTTGGTTTCACCAATCACCTTCCTCTTTTGAATTCAGCGGCCACTTCTCCTGACAACGTATCTACTTCAATATTGAAGATGGCTGCTGCTGCAACGGCAACCGCCAGAACAAATGGGATCGCCTCCCACATCAATGGGATCACCTCCCATACAAATGGGATCACCGCCCACACAAATGGGACTGTGGTAGCTACCCCTCCAAAGCCTAGAGTGGTTGAAAACTTCCGGCCATTGCGTGTCATTATCATTGGTGCTGGCTTTTCCGGCATCTACTGCGGTGTACGCATCCCAGAGAAGCTACGCAACATTGACTTGACCATATACGAGAAAAACGCCGGTATTGGAGGTACTTGGTACGAAAATCGTTACCCAGGATGTGCCTGTGATATTCCATGTAAGTCTGAAGTCACTCGTCACAGATGCTTTGCAACGAACTGATCGCTTCTGGAAGCTCATTCGTACCAATACACATTCGCACCCAATCCCAACTGGAGTGACTGGTATGCTCCGGCAGCAGAGATTCGCCAGTATCTCGAGTCCACCGCAAAAAGGTACTCTGTAGAGAGGTTTATCAAAACCTCACACAAAGTGGAAGATGCGACTTGGGACTCACAGGCTTCAAAATGGTGAGCTTAAAATATTCAATGTTCCCCGGGCCTACCACTAACACTTTGGGTCGCGCTTCAGGCATGTGACAGTCAATAATCTTACCACCGGAGAGGTTATTCATGACACGGCGGACATTGTCATTAGTGCGAGAGGTACGCTGAATGAGATGGCATGGCCAAATATCCCCGGAGTGCGCGAGATGAAGATCCCAGTTATGCACTCTGCAGCATGGGATGACAGGTAAGGCTATACGTATATGCCGCTAAAGGATGAGTCGTTCTTGAGTCAATCAACTAACAAGACACCTTCAGCGTCAATTTCGAAAACAAGAAGATTGGCGTAATTGGCGGCGGAAGTAGCGGAATCCAAATCATCCCCGTCTTGCAACGCCTACCCGGCGTGAAGCTTGACTGCTTTATCAGAAGCAAGACCTGGATCTCCAAACCCTTGGGAGAATCTGCTATGGCCCTTCTTGGCACCCAGAGCACTCAATGTAAGTAACTTTCCTAGAAGATGTCGAAGCAGGCACTGATTTCCTTTCCGGCAGTCACCCAGGAGGAAAAGGATCGGTTCGCCAATGATCCAGAATATTACCTGAAATACCGAACAACAATTGAGCGAGACGGAAACTCTATTCACAGTGTCACGATGAAGGATTCGCCAATGCAGGGCCATGTCCGAGATGCCTTCACGCAACTCATGAAGGAGAGATTGGCCAAAAAGCCTGAGATTTTTGAGACTCTTCTTCCCAGCTTCGGCGTCACCTGCCGAAGACTCACGCCTGGCTTGGGGTACCTTGAAGCCCTGGTCCAGGACAATGTCGACTTCATTAACACGCCAATCGAGAAGGCGACCCCAACAGGACTGGTGCTCAAGAACGGAGAGACGAGGGAATTGGACATTCTTGTTTGTGCCACAGGTTTCCAGACCTCTGCACCGCCCCCATTCACTGTCACTGGGAGGAACAACGTGACGATGCAGGAAAAGTTCGAGCCGTTCCCCGAGACTTACCTCTCTCTCGCCACGGATGGATTCCCCAACTACTTTATGATGATGGGCCCTAATGCTGCCATTGGCACGGGACCACTCACGACCATGATGGAGAAGACGGGAGACTACATCGTCAAGTGCATTCGCAAGCTCCAAAAGGAGAACATTTCGAGCATGGAGCCCAAGGCCGCTCGGGTGAAAGACTTCTCTCAGATTATTGAGAAGTACTTCGACAAGACCGTCTACCTTGATGAGTGCAATAGCTGGTATAAGAAGAAGACGAGCAAGGGTGACCGGATCACTGGTATTTGGCCGGGCAGCGCCCTGCATGCCCTGGAGACTCTCCGCTCTCCCCGCTGGGAAGATTTCGACTACACGTTCGAGGAGGATAAGGACGGGGGTAGCGGCAACCGGTTGGCTTGGTTGGGCGACGGCTGGTCTGCTCCCCAGGTGGATGAGGATGCGGGAGATTTGGCATATTTCATCCAGCCGGGCTTGCTGGATATTCCTACTGAGCCTCTTCCTGAAAACAGCCCAACCTTTAGGAAGCTGGCGTTTTCTCACTAGGTTAGACATTTAAGTAGATTTGCTGAAATATATTGATTTACATGAAACCAAATTGGACTCTGAAACTATAATGATCGCGGCTGAATAAGAAATTGACCTTACCAACATCGACATTTTACTTTGTTATCGTCCTTAAAGCATCGTTTGAAAATCCACCACAAACACCTGCTTCAATGACTTTCTTAGGAGCTAAACACTCCGCGACGAGCTCCACTGCTTTGATGAGAATTCTCAAATAGCCCAGATACAGGGCTCTATCTTAGAGTGGTAATGACATCGTAAACTACATGTACCCAAGGCCCATGGCAACACTTGACCAACGCTGCTGCATTTAGCAGCTGCGAGATCTACGGATCTATAGATCTACCCTAGCATCTTCCCCAGCTTGCGTCCTCCTAATCAGCTCCCGGATCAGATCCCGCTCGATCGGGCGTGGGTTGTAGTAAGGGTTGCTGACAGCAATGTCAGCAGCCTTGTCAACATCCTCCGCCTTGAAACCAAAGTGATCCAACCCGCGCTGCACTTTGAGACGCGTAAGAAGCACGTTAAGCCCATGGATCGCATCGCCATTGCTCTCTGGAAGCACCTCGGCGAGCTTTCCCATCACTTCCGGGATACGCGGCGCATTGTATGCAAGAGCATGGGGGAGCACAATCGTGTGCGTCTCTGCGTGGGGCAATCCAAAGCTCCCGCCAAGAGTATGGCAGAGCTTATGGTGAATCGACATGCCGACTGAACCGAGACATAAACCGCACAGCCAGGCTCCGTACTGAGCAGAAGTGCGCGCAGCTACATCTGATGGGGAATCCACGATGATAGGGAGAGCTCCGGCGAGGGCCTTGACACCCTCGAGGGCGAGCAGGGAGATGATGGGGTTGGCATTCTGCGCGTACAGTGCCTCGACTAGCGGAAAGACGGTGTTACGGACGGAAATACGGTTATGTGTAACGGACAGTGAACGTACCGGAATGTGCAATGGCATTTATCCCACTCGTGGCGCTCATGCCGGGTGGGAGGCTCAGTGTCAGATCGACATCGTAAATCACTGTCCCCGGAAGGATCTTGGGGTCGCTGCGCGTCTTCTTGAGCCCGTCGACCGACTCGCCCAAGATTGGAGTCATCTCAGACCCGGCGTAGGTCGTGGGGATGCAGATGTGGGGGAGCCCAGTGCGAATGCTGATGGCCTTGCCAAGCCCAATGGTGCTGCCGCCACCAATGGAGATGATTGAGTCGGCGTTGACTGATTTGGTGAAGGCTAGAGCGGTGTCTGTGACGCTTGTCGGGGTGTGCATGGTGGCTTCAGTGAAGAGATTGCCAACACCGCCCAGGATGGCCTTGACCTTCTCGCCATGCTGGATTTGTTGAGGCGTCGTCAGGATGAGGGGAGTTTTCAACCCCTGCCGGGCCAGCTCGTCAGGGAGCGTTTGGATCTTCCCCTGGCCAAACACGACTCTGCTGGGGGCAACATTGTAGATGAAGTTCAGGGGGGCAGCCATTTCTGATGCTGAGTTGGTTGTGTGTGGAAGATGAGCTATGGCAGTGTGAGCCGTTTACAACCCGCATCAATTCAGGTTATACATATTGACTTGCCTCCAATACTGCTGGCTCAGAAGGTTAGTGGAGCCGATCTGTTCGGTTCGCGTGCAGCTTCTGGTTATTTCCCCTCGTTCATCTCCCACTCTGAGCCGTCGGAAGCTGTACCCCATCGGAAGCCGCACCGGATAACGTACTCCTCGTCAGGCCCCGCCAGCCACAGTGGGCAGCTTTGAGTCTTGACCGTGTGGAGTTTGGGGCCTGGACTTAGTGATCTCAGCTCGTGTTACAGGCTTGCATGGGGCATTGACACAGGGCGAGAGAAATGAGGAGAAGGGTGACGATGGTGGGCGGGCTCGGTGGAGAGGAGAAGCCAGCACAGCGTCCCAAGAAGAGAAGAACATACATACATCCGACTCCATCTCTCCGCACTCAGAATCTTTCTCTCCACACGGAACCCCAGACGGATGCTTTGAATAACCCACTCACATGGCATCCATATCCAATCCCCGTGCAAATCAACCGCCACTAGCTTCAGCTCCAGATCGTGCGTGAACCTGGAGTTGGACGCCCCCTGGTCCCTACATAGCCCTCGTCGCGGTTAGATTTAGTCGGCGCTTTTTCTCCTGCCATCATATCGCATCACATCATCTTCCTCTCCACTCATGTTGCCGTATCAACGCAATGCCTCGAGCAAAAGTAGACCCTCGCTTCCGCCGGCGAGTCGCCCACGCCTGCGAGAGCTGCAAGAAGCGCAAGGCCAAATGCGACGGCATCTTGCCCTGCGACCAGTGTAAGACGCGCTGTGTGGAAGACTCGTGTCGGTACTCCCGAGACCCTCGCCCGACATCGCGGGACGGGAGCGAAAAGACGGTAGACAGCGGAGGTCGTGCGCGAGGGCAAGTCAGAGTTGATCTGGGTGAGCCCAGAGGCAATTCGTCGTCAATTCGGCTTCGACACAAACAACAACTCGATGTTCCCGTCTCGGGCTCGGCCGCATCCTCGGCTGAGTCGCAGATGCTCAAAGACAGCAAAGGGAAATTCAGTATGTCGTAGTCCATGCTCACATAGTCCACACTTTCTCTTTGGATCCGGCAGTCTTGCTGACGCATTCGACACAGTATATGCTGGCGAATCGGCCTCTCTCTCCTTCATGGAGACAGTCAAGCACGCCGTGCAGATCGCGGTCGGGCCATGTGCCTTTACGAACGATCCCGGCCGAAGCTCAATGGTCGAGAATAGCCCCAAGATCCGCTTCGACACGGCCAAGAAGCCATCACTGGACATCTGCACCGCGCAAAGTCTTGCAAGCCAGTTCTTCCTTGCCGTGAGCGGGGCGATGGATCTTTTCGACCCTCCGTGGCTCAAAGACCAGGTGCAAGCCCATATAGAGCAGCCAGGTGAGACCCCCAAGTCCACATGTGCCATCATCTACCTGGCTCTTGGAATTGGGGCGCAGGGCAGGGCGCAGGGCGAAGTGGACGATGAGCTGGCTGAGGAGTGCTTCGCGTATGGTCGCCAACTCACAATGTTCCACCTGTTGGACGATCCTGGCCTGCCTACCATCCAGGCCATCTTACAGATGACATATTTCATGATTGCTTCATGCCAATACAACGCTGCCTTTATCAACTTGGGAATAGCCGTCCGAGCAGCATACACACTGGGCATCCACCTCCACGAAACCAACACAGCCTTTGGGGGCGACGAGGGCTTATCTAGAGAACGTGCGTGGAAGTCATTGCGGGTCTGTGATTTGTTCTTGGCTGCCTCCTTGGGGAGACCGCCGGCGACGTCCGAGTCTGTCTCCAACATTGCTATGACACCAATTAAATCACTGCCCGACTACGAGAGTCCCGGCGTTGCTGGCCAAGTCTTCTCTGCCATGTTCCGGATCTGCAACGTCTTTGAGAGGATACTGGTCGAGGTGTATGCGGAAAAGGCCGTCAGCCTCGAGTTGGCCAAAAGCATCTCGCGGCAGCACCGGCAATGGACAGAGGAGCTGCCCCAAATGCTCATGGTAGATGGCTTGGAGCATGCCGACTCAAACGGCTCTGGCCTGTCGCCCCGCAGTTTTGGGCTGGAGCTCAAGCACGGCTCCAGCCTTGTGACGATGGCGTATTACTATTCTATTGTGCTGCTCACAAGGCCGTTTTTGACCTTTCAAGTTTACCACGCGTCAAGCAAGGAACTCAATGATGATAGCTCTACGGCCAGGGCATCTATTGCGACCTACGCCGATGCTTGTGTTAATTCGGCTATCAAAGGCATCGACATTGCATACGAGTATGTCTTTGAGCTGAACACTCCCAAGCGGCAGCCTCATGTCATCAACAGTGTCTTCATATCAGTTCTATGTCTTGGACTGGCATGTCTAGACTCGTCAATTCGTCACAAATGGCCAACGGATGACGCCATGGATCGGGCTATCAAGATTCTGGCTCATCTGGGGAAGCATAGTACTCAAGCCTCTCGATATGCCACCATTTGCGGCCAATTAAAAGAAGCAGCCTTCATATACACCACCAGAAGGGCTGATACGTTACTTGAAGAGAACAACCAGAAGACACGGACTATATTTGGCGATATACGAGCGCCATCGAAGAATCACGACGTTGGTGAAGACACGATCGAAAGTATCACCTCTCCTCAACGGTCCAGCTGGAGCCTGCCGACAGACGAGGGCATCGGCCACCCGATGACACCTCACTCGTTTGACTTCAGCACAATGCAAGACGAGTTCATGCTACCCACATCAGGTGTTTTGCCTGCACAGATTCTTTCTCATGGCTACGAGCATTTTGACACAGACGTGGGTGCGGCACATCATTCTCTGATGGATAATATTGATTCGTCTGGTTATTTGCTTGAACATAGTGTTCCGTTATTCCCCGTAACGAGCTATGTTTCACCCGAGTCTTATTTTGCTCAAGGGAATCTTGGAGAGAGATCTCTTTAGTCCGCAAGGATGTAGCAGCAATGTCGATATGAATGTTTGAATGTAAATTTTAAAATGATACCCTTTCACAACGATGAAACACTTTACCCCAATTCTTAGAATACTTCCTAGGTCAATTAGGGACCAGAATTGGAAAATTACTCTATATATCAATTACTAGTTCCAGGGAATCGAGTGAGTCTTTTTTTTTTATCTCCAATCAAAGGACTAGGTCCTGGCTCCAAGAATACGTGATTGGCCATTGTAATAAGTAAACGGTAGTTACCGGGAGAGGTGATAGATTAACCTCGGATATAGGTTCTATACCTAGTGTACAGTATATCCATTTTTCGTCTCGAGATGTGCATGTGCTCATGTATTTGACGTAGGATAAAACCAAGTTGTTAACTTATCAAAACACGTCCTGGTGACTAGCTTTCCGGATGGCATATTGCTCGTGTATGGTGATAAGCTAAGAAAACACATTTTTGCATTCCAAAATTTAAGCAGACAGCTTTATTCATTGTAAATTGTCACTAGGTATTTACGGAATGACACCTCTTCAGAGATGAGACTTTGCGTCACTCTTCTTGCCTGGCAACTCGCCAGGATCGGAAGACAAGACCCAGGAGTCTTTGTGGTAAGATTGGGGCCAAATTCCATTCTTTCCGGGTGCAAGAATTCCCTTGGGATCCAACGAGTTCTTAATCTGTTCGTTGAGCTTCATCTGGGCGTTGTCGTTGAAGTTGTAGGTGTTGGCAATCTGGTCCATCACAGCCAGATGTGTCCTGTATTCGCCCCAGCCATACTTGGCACAGTCATCAATGAGTGTACGGATCAGCCACAGTGCCCTTCTCTTAGATTCGGGGTCCTCGCGGTTGAAGACGATGCAGACAATGTGATCTGTATGTAGTTAGCAAATCAACTTTCCTAAGCCTACTTTTTGTTTTCAGCAGTAGATAAGGCTTGAACGTACGCATCTCTCTCATTCCCACCACAAAGTCGCAGATAGCTTCCAACCCAGCTTCCTCGCAGCGCTTCCTGGTGATCTGATACTGCAAAACAGCGTCGTCGCCAGTAATCTTGGAGATGGGCGAGAAGAAGAGATGAGCACCATTGGGAAGCCAGTCAATCCATCGCAGTTCATCATAAGTCGGGATACCCTGCAAAGTCTGGGCTCTAGTGCGAAGAATGCTGTTCTCTTCTGGGCGGTCTTCTGGGAAGTAGAACTTGGCTCCGGGGATTTTGGAGAAACTCTCCTTGATTACCGACCAAAGAACGTTACGGATGGGCTCCGGTCCCTATCCATTGCACGCCGGATTAGAATCAGGTAGAGATAGGACTGGCAGGACTGACTTACATAGAGGGCGCCATAGAAGTTCCAACGTCCAAGATCCAGGTCTTTGGCAATCTTATCTAGCTGCGCATCGCTAAGGGCCGCATCCGAATCTGTATAATATGATTTCGGATGGTGAACAGCGGCATCCATGGAGAGAGACCTCAAGGTCGGCACATTTTGCAGAACCATTTGCTATTGAAACTTGTCAGTAGATCGCCGGCTTCAGCGTTTCTTTTCAGCAATGCTTACGACTCGGAGTGGTCGGATGATTTCGATGACTTCATGCAAGTCTTCATCCCGAGGGAATGTGATCATGTATGCTTGGTAGCCACCGGGGTTTGGCATCAACTATGTGCTCTTCCGTCAGCTCAATTCCAGGCCACACTTGCGGTTGGGATAGTTCTCACCCAGATTCCCATTTTGACAACGATTCCAAGACTGCTCTGTGTGAAAATTCCATCGTTATACGGACCAAAGCCATAATTGAATAACTGCCAGGCTCGGTTACCAGGCTGCTCGTCTGGCCTCAGTCCGTCCCGATGCCCAGCTGTCCTATCTGGCATGGCTCCCATACCCGTTCGGATCAACTCTCCATTAGGTAGAACCACCTCCAATCCGCAGTGCATCATCCAATGATCTGGAGAGTTTCATGAGCAAAAAGTCCAAGGTCAGAATAACAAGATGTTGCTCACCGCCATAGGGACTGTATCCAACTCCTCTCTCAACGGCGTTGCCGATGATGGAACCACCTCCCAGATCCGGGACCTAGCAACCATCTGGATCAGCATAGCTTCAAAAAAAGCATGAAAACATTTCATCAATACTTACATCAAGCCAAACCTTTTCCCGAAGGTTGTTCTTCTCCAGGTATTGGTGCATATCATAATAGGTCACACCAGGCTCCACCAATGCGTATGCTCCGTCGGTGTTGACCTCAAGAACACGGTTCATGTTCTTGCCGAGGTTCAGTCCAATACTACCGGGGACTCTAGGTGCGGCGCCTCCATAGCCGGTGTTGCGGCCAATGGAGAACGGCCACACAGGGATGTCAAACTCGTTGCAAAGACGCATCATTGCCTGAACTTCGGGCACATTTCTTGGGGCCACCGTGGCAGAGCTGGTAAAATAGCTGCGGTCAAACAAATGGTGCATATCGTGTGTTTTGTTGGGCTCCATGTAGTTGCCGTCAACGAGCTGGTCTTCGCGCTCCACGACGAAGACATTTTCCGAGCCAGTGATCTCACGAGCCCTCTTGATGAAGTTCCGGAAGTGCTCGCTGCTTGTGTTGGGTGGAAGGACCAATGGGTCTCCTGGTGCCTTTGCCGCGGCGGCGTTTGTGTTGTTGGGCACCTTCAGGGCACTGCCCTCGAGGACCGGGACCGTGTTCTTGGTTGAAGACATTGGGTCGGGTGGTAATCCTTGGAAGTCTTGTTTAATATTTTTATAGTGATGGATCCTGAAGAGAAGATAAGTTCATTCAATCATGAGGATTGGAGATAAGAGAACAAAATGTCTCCAGGGAGATATCTTACGGTGGTTTATATCGATCGCCCGGCGTTGATGAAACATCCAACCGGATCATGCATACACAACTGTCGACTATTTTCCCCTCACGAGAAGCAAGGATGAGTGACGCGGAATCTACAGGGACGATGGATCGTGGGGAAGACGGGGAAAGGGGCCGGATGGGCCCTCAAATGAGGGGGTACCACATCCGTGAGACCTCGAGCCTCCACGGGCATCATGCGTGATGACTTTCCCGTCACGATGCAGGAGGACTTACAGGCCGTGGTGGTCCAGAACGACATCCGCCCGGCATCCGCCTCCATCCGCCCTGCATCCGAAAAGTGCTTCCGTGTACCTGAATTGACACACACTCTTAAGGCACGTACCCCAACTTAGGTATCTTGGGGTAATAATCAACTAAGACTTGGCCGTTCTTTCTGCCCTTGGTTTCTGCTGTGCTCAAGATATTTCCTTCATCTTCACTCAATCCAACTCGAAATGGCAGGATCTGAAACCACTCGACGCTCCAAGGCAGCAGTTCTCACTCCAGACGGGTCTGGTGTGCAGATTTGGACGAGAGAAGTCCCACCACCTGCGCGTGCGTGCATACTCATAAAGGTCCTTAGAGCAGGGGTCTGTGGGACAGATGCACATCTCGCTAAGGGTGACCAACCCTTTCCTGACCCTGTTGTGCTTGGGCATGAAGGCCTAGGGCAAATCATCGAGCTCGGCGAGGGCGTGGCAACAGACCATGCCGGCCATCCCATCGCTGTTGGAGACATTGTCTACTGGAACCCAATCAGACCTTGCAACGCGTGCTACGACTGTACCATCAGCGAAGACTTTACGGCTTGCACCAACGGCACGTTCTGGTCGCCTGCGGACCGGGCCGAGGTATGGGCAAGCTATACGGAACTAGCTACGTTGCTGCCCAACAATTCATTCTACCGCATCGATCCAAACGTCCCTTTGGATGCCTTCATTGCGTTAGGTTGCGCCCTCCCCACCATCCTGCAGGCTTTAGACCACCTAGGCGGGATACCCTCAGGGAGCACGGTGCTTGTGCAGGGGGCTGGGCCTGTTGGTCTGGCCGCCATTATGATGGCCAAGCTAGCCAACGCCAGGGACATTATCTGTATCGAGGGTGTTGATTCGAGGCTCCAGCGAGCCCAAGAATTCGGGGCTACGCTGCTGGTAGACTTCCGGAAACCGGAGCTTTCCTCGCGGCAAGCCCGCCAAAGCTTTATCAACAGCTCCATAGGCCCCAGGGGGGTTGGCGTAGCCATTGAATGCAGCGGGAATGCAGCCGCCTTCGATGAGGGGATTTCGCTCCTGGGCCGGTCCGGCAAGTATCTCCTTGTCGGCACATGGGCGGGGAACAGCACTGTTCCTTTCTGCCCCTTTGACGTGGTGCAAAAGGCCCTTACAGTAGTGGGCTCAACTTTTGCGTCCCCAAAGCATTACTACCGTGCTGCCAGACTTGTGGAAACAAACCATGAGGTGTTCCCATTGGCTCAATGCGTCACGCATAAGTATACTCTTGATGAGACCATAGAGGCCTTGAGAGCGGTTGGCGCCGGGGAGGTGGTCAAGGCTGTCGTGATACCGTGAGTATAACACAGGCAATTAATTATTCTCATTGATAAATGCAGTACATGTTTGGCAGCACATAGCAAATAATTATAAGAAAATGAGATTCAACCAGAATTTGCAGCCGAAACTGTTCGTAATTGTTGGCTTCACGTGAAGTCGATGGTGAGGAAAAGCTCGATCCTTCAAATGTAACATCCACAATGCGTGCTATTCGAAGCTTAATCAACTTAATATTTATCCCGGTTCGTGGTAAGATTCAAAATTGTCCTGATCGAGTATTAATCCCGGTGCTGATAGATCCGTTCATATACTAAAATTAGTCAATTACACCTCCGTTTCAAATCGAGCACGGAATCAGCTGATTTTGTCGAGATTTTTCTGTTCTGCTACGATAACATCCGCTCTCTCCCGAGCATCCGATCCTGCCACCTCCTGCACAGAAACTTCTCATTCTGGCACAAAAGGAGTATGGCTGCCACATGGGATCCAGCAAACCTATTTCAAATCAGCTACGAGATCGACAATGACTTCACTCTAATCTCCTGCGTGGGCGAGGATGAGACCAGACTCAGCCGTCCGCGGTGTAGATACTCGGTCCCCGAGATCTGGTATCCGGAAATTCGGTCTCAGCTTGCCAGATTCGCTACCCAAGACCCAAAATGTATATCAGCGCAGGAATTGATCGATCTCGCAAGGATTTGTCTTTGTGAGGAAACCCACCAGTACCAGGCGGAGCTCGTTGCACAGCGTTGGCTTGACGTGGTTGCCACCGCAGCTGAGCATCATGACCAGCTGCTCAGGAAGAGCAAGGAACAAGCATCAATTGCTACACATCTCAGCCAATTGGTACCTAACGGCGCAGAAGAGGAGCTGAGGGAGCATAAAATCAAGTACACGTCTGTACTTCTTGAGAACTATGAACAGCGCCGACAAATAGAAGAATTAGAGACGGAGCTATCAACAACCAGCACTTCGTTGGAGACTGTGAAGCAGGAAAACCAGGACCTCAGGGCTGAGGTAGAAGAAGCCTCCAAAAGGAAGGCATATACATCCAAATACAATGATATGCTTCGGAAGCAGCTGGAAGCCGCCACAAAGCGAGCGCAAGGCTTGGATGCCAAAGTGTCTTATATCGAAGGGGTGCACGGCAGTACTAAGACCCAAGCGGACAGGCTCCAGGAAGAGAACTCCTCCCTGAAAGCTGAAATAGCACGTCTGAAACATAAAGAAGGTGTTTTGTCAGATAAACACGAGCAAGCCCTCTCCGAGCTCTCAGCGCAGCGAGCTACGACTATAGCGCTTACCAATCAAGTGCAGTACTTGAAAACTTCAGAACGATTTCTGCGAGAGAGTATTTCTGCTTGTTGGTTTCATAATATTTACACGTGGGTTCTCCAACTTTTCGGTTTTTCAAGCCCTGTCCTGTCTAAAATACAGAGCGAGGAGAAGGCACAACTCTGGGTGTGATTCCCGCTGTATAATGTTTCCTTCAGGTTTTCTCTCCTCGTCATACTCTTAAAATCACACTCTGTAGAATTCGATCACCTATTCCATGCATAGTCATGAAGAATTATAATTTGTTACAATGGAGGATAGACCAAAAACATAAACATAGAGAACGCAATCAAGGATTCACTTTTCTGCCATAAGTTTCAATCAAGTTCTACCACTATATACTCTCTGAGCATTGAACCACAAATAAGTGAAAGTAGACAGCCAGGGGCGAATGACAAGGACGGGATTATGCGACAAAACATGCTGTATCGCACTTCACTTCAAGCTACCGAGCTAGGTCTTTATTTCACCCTTTTTCTACCCTTTCATCTGCAACGATCAGTCCATCGTTCCCCTTCAATATACTAATATCAAGACTCATAAAGAGAGATCTAGCGACATCTTATTGAAATATTGCTACCATTCAGGGTCAATGATGGGTGCTCTAGCCAACATCTTCTTGTTCACAGAGCCCCAATTGCCCCCTTATTTTTATCATAGAAAGAGATTTTCTTTTTATAGAGCAGTTCTTATGCTCTTATAAATTAACCTGTGACGCTGACGTACATTGACGAAATAGATCGCGAGTCTTCGAATCAGGTTTGAATGTTCATTGTTCGGGAGAGCCTCCACCAACATCGCTCGCTACCAATCACGCTGAGCAGAGACCTCTCCTATTTCGCTCCCCTTTCAATAGTGCCCTTTCCCTTGGATTACATAGTAGATGCACACACACCCTACGTGGTCTATTCCAGTGTGTAATAATCAAATCCGCAAATGGCGGGTGGGCGGGTCTATTACTAAATTTCCAGTCGTTAAGTTCGATCACAGAATCCAGGGGCGGGATTTTCCTTCGACCGCAATGTCCCGGTCGTCGTCTTTGGAGCGGAAGAAGGGTGACGTGGACAACTCAAGTGGACAAATCAATGTCTGGGTCCGTCTGGGTCCGTCTGGCTGATTAATGCTGCGCGTGCCGGGCTGGCCACAAGGCTCATATGCAAAGATGATTCATTGACTACTACCGAGATGCATTCCGCTTACTCTCCAAAAGCAAGTCAACAACAACCAGCCAACCTCGACTCTTGACGACTGCCGAGTGGGGGAAGCAGAGTCGGCCGCTAGCGTGAAAAGACATTCATCATTGCCCTGTCTCATTTTACTCCCTCCACCCAGCCCACGCCCCCCCTTGCCTCCTCTTTCCACAAGTCAGGCACCTCTGCATCTCCGCCCGTCGCCTCCTGATGACGACTCATACCTCCATCCCGGTTGTCCATATCTCATGGGCAACTACTCCGTACCTACGTAATAACCTCCCTTCCCCTCTCCCCTCCCTTCCCCCGCTTCATCTGGACCCAACACCTACCCCAAACCAAAGTAACGAGAATCGTTAGTCTTAAGCCCCATTGAGCAAAATCTGTGAATTTATTGCAATTATGCCTTCCTATATTCTTTGTTATAGCCTTCATTAGCCCGTCGTCATCATATAGCTATGCGTGTATCCATAGAGCAAGACGGTCGCTCTGGCAGATAGCAGGATTCTGGCATACTACAAAGCAGAATGGACCTTTGTTAGCCATCTCCTCATAGATGCCATTGCTTGCCCTACGTGGCAGTACATGCTCTCCTCCACTTATCAGCCGCTGGCAAGACGGGGCAGGGAAAAGCTGGAAATAAACACAAACCCAGCAGGAAACATTGCTGGAGCTCGACCAAATCCTCGGCAAGCTAGAGCACCTACTAGTGATGATAAATTATTCCGTCAGCACCCAATCGGAAGGCAGGAGGATGCTTTCCAATCCATGCATAAGCTCAACAAAAAAAATCCCATGCCCATCTCCTGAGGAACATAAATCTCATTTTTCGGTTAACAAGATATTTTGATGGTATTCATATCTAAGCAGGGGACCGACCAAAGCCGGAATTTATATGCATGCGTTTCTACAGTAGCCATTTGCTATGGCGGAATGGCTTGGCACCTGGCGTAGCTCAGGGGCAGATGAGCTTCGATGTGATAGAATCCTTAATCAAGAGCAGTCTCGTATCTGGAGCCACGTCATGCAACAATCAGTATAAGTAATTCATGAAAAATTGGGTATTGACTTTTTTCTGCTTGTGACAATCAATGTTGAAAAACAGATATACCAGTTCGTCTATTTGTTCTCGTGGTAGCCCCTCCCGGCTCGCAAATCCTCCAGCCAGCTGAACAATTGCAAGGGAGCGTATCTTCACCGTTTTTCTACAAAAAAATCAGGGTTATCCTTCCTTGGGCGGAGCTTATCGCTGTGCGGGCCGTAATCCCGAGGTCAAGAACATGAGAGAACTTCATCCGTGCTCGTGGGAAACAATCCCCGATCTACATACACCGCAAGTCCCACCCCAAGATACCCCCAGACGGTTCTTTCACGGTGTCAGGTACCGGCATGACCCTGAAGAGATATGACGTTATTGCAGTTGCCGGACATACTTTCAGGGTTCAGGCCAAAATGCAGGGTCCGGGTGTGGCCATAGGACTAAACCCCCTTTCTCGTTCATTTGCCATTGAAGCGAGCTACATTGCCAAGTCCAGGAACCTTGGAAAGTCCCCGGGCGGTCAAAGTCAAACTCTCATACATAAAATTTTGTTGTGTCATTTTTTTGCCGAAGCTAAGAGAGGCAGTCCAGGCTCTTCATGAAGCTCATATACCACCCGGTGGCCCAGGCCCATCAATGGCTTGCCAATCACTTTACCATACAAGAGGAAGAGCATTGCATAAGACGTTGGATCAGATTTTCCCCGCTAGCTCCATGGAAATTGTTCTTTGCTATCAACCGTGCGAACCGCTGGCTCCTTCAAAGTCCCCAAAACGAAAGCCACAAAGTAGGTACTTACATCTAAACAATTACAAGAATGAGCATCACCGTCTTGCACATAGAATCCAAGTTGTAAAAAAAATTCAATCACCTACAGCTACAAAATATTATAGAAGATAGAGTAAAACAATAAAAGAAAGAAAGAAAGAACGAAAGGGGGAAATAGCTCGCAGATGCGTTTCAAGACAACATATGTTTTAGCCATGGCGGGTTGAAAATTCCATCTGGTATGCCCGTTTTGGTAATTAATGTGATGTAGATTGATCGTATTCTCGCTCTATAGACTGGGGCAAGTAAAAAGAAATGAAAATAAACATACATGCTCAAAGAATAGCCGCTCTATCTAAGTAGCCGGAATGCTGAAAAACAAATCAAAAGATAAACAGATCCCTGACCGACCGGCGGGCCTTTCGCCCTCGGCCTTTTTCTCGTCGCATCTTTTTAACTCATATACTCATTAAGCAATTGCTCGACATAAGAAATCGTGGGAGACTTCACCTCCCTGTCATCGGGTACCAAGAGCCCTGTCTATGGATTTTGCCTGCCTGATATAATCAGAGATTATCTGAGCCGTCAGCAAGGCTTCGGTGTATGGCGTCGAGAATTTCCTGCTCTGAGAACATGGGGCCGTGGCCATCACTTGTCGCGCGCTGTTGCAGATACCGGCTCACGCTCGTGATATCGATGAGTCCACGCTTGAACAAGCCATGTGCGACAATATAATCCCAAGCAGCACCAGCAGCATACAAACTCTGGCCTTTAGGCTCTGCGGCCCGGTGGGAGCCGGATTTGTCCTTGTGTCCTGGCAAGACGTTGCTGGACGAGGAACTCTGGCTGAAATTCATGGGCGGGCCTGTAACGAGCGAGTCGGCGGAGCTGTCAACGCTCCGCCGGTTGGTGCTTCTCGCCTTGAGGATCTGGTTCTCCGTCGTCATCTTCTGGAGGTCTTTGCGCAGCCTCTCGTTCTCCTCCGACGCCTTCTCTTGCGAAGTTTTGAGACGCTCGAGCGACGCTTCTAGATCTTTGACGTGTTTCTCCTTCCTCTCTCTGAATGCACGCTGGCTGCGAGTGGAAGGTCAGCGATGAATTATTACAAAAGAAAAGGCATGCGATCCCACATACGCTGCTCGGTTCTGGGCCTTCCTCTTGGTCTGCACATCCTCGTCGCTGGTCCCTCGCCCGTGATTTGGCTCATCTGACTCTGATCTGCGTCCCATGCCCATCATGTCGCCCATCATTGGCAGGTTACCATCCATAAAGATTCCATTTCTAGGTCCCATGGAGACAGGCATGGATGGCGAATGCGCGTGGACGACAGATCCGGCAATGGAAGGGAAAGGGCCAGCCTGAGGCTGGCCGTAATGATACGCAGGGAAATTATCGTCCATACTGTCATAGAGTTCCTGTGGAAAAGATGTAAGTCAAATATTCCTAGCATCCCGCCCATACTCGAGCACGAGCTACTGACAGTTGCGGCATCCAGCCCAAGCATTTCGGGCGATTTGGGTGACAGAGGGCTTGGGGAATTAATCGAAGATTCATTGTAGTCCTCCGAAGTCGTGGATTGAGTAGCCGTGGTCGGCATCGATGTCGGGGCCACCGACACATATGAATCCTGATGGGCCGACGGCCCACCAGGGAAGGGATACTGGTTGGAAAAATACATGGCGGTGATGGTGATGGCTTGCTCAATGGGTATTCTCGTGATGCCGTCGCCTACACGTTGAAGGTTGATCTTCCTGATCCAGCGACTTTCGCCAAAGGCTAGCGAGACCAGTTGGCCAGAACAGCGGCAATTAGTGCTCTGGACAACAAAGGTGGGCAAATTGGTCCAAGAGATCGATAATTCATGAATACGATGCGAGAATGATGGGTATTTAAAAGGCCGCCAAACCTCATCTCCATCTGCCCTTACCAATTCATCCATAACGCCTGTCTAAGACGGTGGAGTACATGATGAGCTTCCGGAGAGCAAGGAGGAGGTTAGCGGCAAGACATGGTCAAATCTGTTAGCCGTCTTGTGTCGTGTTGAGCCCTGTATCTGTTCCCTTCTTGCATGTGCGCTTACTGCTATCTTCACCCCCACATCCCTTGTCCTAGGTCTTGTAAAGGCTACACTATTCTCAATTCAACTCAGCCTTGAGGGGAATTCGGCCCTCTTATCTCATGGACACTCCGGAGGAGCTCTTGACGTCCTGAAACGGACGTGCTGGGAGGCAAGTTGGGAAAGGCACCTCTGAAAGTCAGTGCTCCGAACAAGCAAAATGCCTGGACAAGAAGGCGGCCTACTCGATCGGTACCACTCTACCGGGGACGACACACGGGCGATCGATCTTGAAACAGAAACGGATGGCCGGTAGTGTTGCTGACATTGTGCGTCCCACCAGCAAGGACCTTCTCAGCCGCATCTTCCCCATCACCAATTGAGCAATGGCCCAAATAAATGATTTTCCAGATCTGGGGTTCCTCCGTCGGCATTCCCGTCTGCAAGTGCATCATCTGCAGCGGGATGGCCGCCACTGCATTAATGTGCTGTCCCTCTCAACAGCTTTAGGTCGCAAGCTCCGTCCTCGCAGTAGTTTGGGGAGGGGGTTGATTCCAACGGCTCTCTTTAGGGTTAAACCACCGCCATCGCGGCAGTGGAGAGGTGCCTAAGTGCCCTAATGGAGCAGGGTGTGTCTGAGGGTGTGATCACTGCTGATCGATCTTCCAACGGTCTCTAAGCTAGGATCACGACCCGTTATCCCACTCTATCCGGGACTAAACGACGGCGGCGGTGGGATAGACACTCGTCTGTGCTTGCCTCTACGTTCCCCAAGTTAATAATACCTCGGCTGCTGAACGAAGATGCAGCGGTGACAGTAACGTTATCCCGACGAGGCCGTCTTGCAGCGCTCAAAGACCTCCACCGCCCAATCAACTGGCTACCGACCCATTAGAACTCAATTTCCTCAAACAGAAGTAATCTTTGTTGTCTTTTTTTCTCTCTCTAGCACAGGAAGCTTGGCACCTCATGGTAAAGCTTGAAGGGATATCTCCCCCGCCGCTTATTACGTAGAGCTCTCTCAGTTCATTTATGGTCATAAGACATACGGCATTTGCCGACACGGCACTCCGCAGGCGCGCCCTAAAATGATTCTCAGCCAGTGGGGAAGACATCCGGGCGCCGTTTGTGAGCTTGTCATAGTAGGTCAATCACATTTTGGAGCGTTTTCATTTTCAACACTGGACCTTCACTTAATTCGCGCCGCGAGTGGACCAATCTGCCTGTAGTCTATTGTCAAATGCTTCTTGGACGGTCGCTATAACCCCTCTTCTTTGAGGCTTTTTCCATCGCTTGGTTTAAGTTTTCTCCTGGACTCATACCTGTGACTTTAGGGCCCTGAGATACCGGCGTATCAGGACGTTGGATCTCGGCCACATGGGAACTAAAATGACTTGTCACTATGCATTTAGGTGTGGCAAAAGGGTGCCTGCACTGATTCACCAGTTCCAACACCAGCTCGACCCGATAACCGAGAGTGGTGGATCCAAGATTGCCCAACTACTCTCATAAAGGCGCCAACCCTGCCACTGACAACGCGGGGTTCGTGCGGACTTGATGGGACCCTTTATCTAGGTCACCAAGAGAGATAGCGGCAAGATGTGTGGCAGAAGACCCTTCTTGCTTCCAGCCTCTTGTCTCCCTTCCCAGAAGGTCACTGGCGCATGGGCATATAGGGTCCCTTGTTATTAGATGATGGCCAGGCCACAGCCAGCCAACCAAGAGCTTGACCGTAGACCACAAATTGCAGGGCATCATACATTCTTGTTGACGTCTCAGGAGCTCGGCATTTGGCGAAGCACTGCCATTGATAGGACATCAATGGTTCCACTACACCCTACAACCCACCGATACCCATTGATCTTCGATGGTCGTAGTTATCACAGGTCCCTGCATAATATATACTACACATACGGTCTGGTTACATCTGCTGCCAAGAAGCCTACACGGCAGCCCCATTCTCATGATGACTTCAGTTCACCTCATCCACCCTGAGCGCCTTGGGTGGCTCAGAAAACGTCAATAAAAGAATTCTAGGAATCATTGTCGCCCTTGAAAGATGTGAAGTGAAAAAACACGACTGCTAGTGGACATGAAACGTACAACTCGAAGATCCAGAAGCCATTCCTCTCGGGGTAGTGGCATGACTCGTCCATGATTGAGCATTCAGTTGCGAGCACTCTAATCTATTTAGCTGGAAACCTTGGAGTTTCCCAAAGGTGGTAGGCCACAAGTGCAAAAGAGACGCCCGTTTCACGCGCTAGCTGGAGGATAAGAGCCCAGATCCCGTTGCGACCATCCAGCCGTGACATTACTTCGCTTAGGGCAGTCATTTGAGGGGCAGTCTAGAGGCCACGACAATACAGCATTATGGGCTTGATGGTGACACGTGGAGGCGTGCTGAGGCAAGCTCTCATGAATGCGCCATTCGGTTCTACGCGGGATTAAGGCACCTGGGTCCATTACAATTCGGGAATGCGTTGGGAAACGGCCTCTGGGATGGTCGCTTAACGGGATATTCCAGCGGCCGCCAAGTGGACTCAACAGAGACTGGGAACAGCTCGCTGAAAAGTGGCCGCCGGAGCTATTGCCCCTGGTGCGTAATTCACTCCGTAATCTGCAGGGCATTTCGCCTAATGCAGGCCAAGGCGTGTAGGGGCAGCTGCCGAGGCCTTGATTCGGGCGGTAGATATTTTGGCTTCGTCTGCGCCCGCATCAAGAGACATCAGACGAGGAAGACGATCGCGCCAACTAGCCCTCAATGTCCTAGGTATCTCAAATACCCCATTTGGCGTGTTTGGATATTGAGCGAGCGGCCGACCGGTAAACATGCAGCTAGTTAGCTTACTGGGGATAGTGACATGCCAACCTCCAGCTGAGAGCTTCATTGCCCCGTCACGCACGCATGATCCTTCGTGGCACAATAACTTCTCTACTGCACTATCCACAAGATGTTTTCTCATACGAAAATAAAAATTACATGCCTATTAATAGATAGCCGAGGTCGACAGGTATACCGGAATTCTCGCAATGAAAATTCTTTCACGCGGGTTAGTGAATGAAGGTTGTAAAATGGAATACAGACATAACCTGGAGTTTCCCGTCGTAAATACTATCTTCCTCACCAGATACACGCCGTAAGTAGTCTGCATCGATTCTTCATTCCATACCGCGCCCTGAGATTGATTCTCCTCTTCTAAGTCCAAGTGCAAACCTTCTTGCCAAAGTGTTCTGTGACCAGGTGAAATGGAGCCTTATGAAGTGCAGGGTTATCTTTAGCACTTAGTTTGAGTCTATATTATATAGTTATAAAATCGCATTGCACACGGTAATTCACGTTGTCCTGTTTTCGTCATTTCTCTCTATAATGCTTGATGATACCTCGCCACCCAAGTGTATAATACCAAGCTCCCAGAAATGAAAGCCTTCAGCAAAAAGAAGCTGTAAGTGAATTGATCACGAACAATGAAGTATATTGTATTGCAGTTTCTGTAAGATAGTGAGTTCAATGGAATCTGAAGGCATGCATTACCCAGACACCTGTATACTGCTCCAACCTTCCATTTCTTTGTCCTCATGCGACCACGTTTTTGGCAGTTACATAGAATGATCCTATTTTAATTTTTTTGGTAAATTAGATGTAGATGTCTATTTCTAGGGCATTAAACTGGCATCTGCTAAAAGGCACGTTATCCGTGAGAGTTGACTATATCAAGAGGCAGCGTGGGCTTGTTACACAGAGTCATGCATAGGCAGGTCACAACAACTCGCTTGACTTTGTACAAGGTTATCCTTCCTTTCTATGATGAATACAGGCAAAAGAAATCTAGAGCAGCGAAAAAAATAAGCAAGCATGCCCAGTTGGGCTTACAATTTGCTCAAGGATCCAAAAGCTCGACGAGCAAAAAGTAAAGCTCGACGTGGGCCTGATTCGAACAGACGCTCCCGAAGGAACAAGATTTCTAGTCTTGCGCATTAGACCACTCTGCCACCACGCCTGGTGCTTGTTGGCTGGTTCCCAATTACGTTACATGAAACATGCACCCCACCTCGCAGGGACGAATTTGCCTGTACTGGGCACCATCAAATAAACCTCAGTTTGGTGAAGACATGGAGTAAGAAGGTTGCCTCGTTTCCGTTTCCAAGGATAATGGCCCTATTATATTATAATCTATGTATCGGCCTAGATGTCGCTCAAACGCAATGCCAATTAAACAATACGTAAACATGATTCGCGCCTCATTACGGTTGTAGTTTTAGACCCAAGCCAGTATCCCCATACCTCTCCCTGTTCACACGACTCGGAGAGAGCGTGTTCCCTGGCAGCTCGACAATGTGGTCCTGCGTCGCAAGCTCCTGTGCCGGCTGCTGCTGATACCACGCGCCCAGGTGCCCTCGCTCCCCGGAGGACAGCTCGCTCGGCGCCTGGCCGTACGACTGGTGCGTCCGACCACCCTCGCTGTACAACGTGGTCCTCCATTGATCCTGCATCGTGGACATTGGCGGCGACGGCGAGGCCAGATAGTGCGGTACGGGGTCGTACTGCTCCGAGGGCGCGTACGGGGACAGGTGCGGCGAGACGACCTTCTGGTAGGAGGGGGAACCCAGATGATGCGAGCGCCCGTCGTAGGAAGACGCAGGCTGCGACGGGCCCATGAGGCCCATCGCAGTGCTCGAGTACCGGCCGTCGTTGTTATTGTCTCGGCGTCGCTTCCAGAACCAGAGGAGGGCCGCGATCAGGGCGACACCAGCGATGACGCCGATGGCGATGCCGACCTTTGCGCCCGTGGACAGCCCACCGCCGGCATCTGCCCCCTCGGGGAGGAAGTTCTTCTGGTTCTCGCGCTTGTCGCTCAGCCTGGCGGCGTAGAGCTTGTCGGCCGGGCACCCGTTGAGCGCGCACGGGTTGTCGGAGCAGCACCCCATAAAGGGGACACTGATGGCGGCGCACGCCCACCACTGGACGCTCGGGTCGGTGCTCACGCAGTCCTGCGCCGCGATGCTGTTGTACGAGTACTTGTCGAAGGTGGAGTTGCGGAGGTTCTTGTCGGGGCACAGCCCGTCGCTGGTCTTGCACGGGTCGAGGTCGCAGCAGCCGACGAACTTGACATCCTTTTGGTCGCAGACGTAGAACGAGCCGCCCTGCTTGCAGTCGGCGCCCAGCACCTTGATCGGATTGGTCGCGGGGCCAACCATCTTTTCCAGCCGGGGTTGGGGGTTGGGTTTCGGTTGGAATGTCAGCAGCAGCAGTCGTCGTCGATTGATGTGGTCTGGTCCCGTGGCTTGCTGTTCCTCGCTCTCATCTACCGTGACACATGCCAAACGTACGTTTTGCAGAGTAACGGTCGGCAAGGAAAATTCGTTGCGAGGAACAGGATCCTCCAAGGGGAGAGGCTGGCTGGCTGGGAGGGATCATAAGCGATCGACTGCATATCAAGCCGGGACAAGACGCCACCAGCGGCCGTCCAGCCCCAAATGCTTGGCCTACCTGCTGAGAACACAACTTTGTACAAGGGTATTTACATAAATCTGACGCGGGCTAGTAGTGTAGTGTTGATTGGTTCTAGGCCGAGGGGAGGTGAGCAAATAATCAAGCCTGGTTGATGGCGCTCTCAGCTGCAGTGGAGCTGGGCTGATCCTACGTTTGCAGAATACGACCCAATTCATATTAGGACCTCGCATCGACCATGGAATCTCTCGAGGCCACGTTTGGGCGCCGGGAATGGGCCAGCAGGCGGCACCAGCCAGGGCAAATTTTCCCCATGGCTACCCGAGTTCGCTACGGTTATGGGCCGCCAAAACGGCAAACGGGGGGGCAGAGAGGTTATTAGGACACTAGCAGCCCTAGCAGCACCTCCATGGAGCAGGGCTGGGCCCTTCTTATGCTGACTCTGGGCTCAGTGCATGCATAACCAGTGAGAAAACGGTCTCGTGGTGGCTCAGGTGCGGGGTTGCTCTGGCACCATCTCGAATGGGAGCAGGGTGAGGCAAAGCTACTTCCAACCACCCTCCTTCTGTGGCCACAGGCGTCAGTAGCGGCGCAGTAAGATGCTACCCATCGGATCGAATTTTGTCATTCTTTTGCGAGGTGAAATGTGGCTAGAGCCACCGGCGTGCGCGAGATGGAACCGGCTGTTGCGAAAAGACGATGCTACCCTAAACCCTAGCATGAGGGTTTTCAATTGACGGTCTGCCATCGTCGAATCTCATGGCATAGATCAATCAGGGGACAGGTATTCTAATGAAATTGAGGATATCATCGCTAAATCCTCATAAAGGTTTTGAATCGCATATGAAAGCAGTGAACGAACCCTCTTCAGATTTTCGATCCTGGGAAGAATTCTGAGGAGGAATATGGCAAAAGGAAATGAACCTGAGGACTGCCCCGTACTGGAATCGAACCAGTGATCTTATCATTACTAGTGATACGCTTTACCACTGAGCCAACGGGGCTTCACATCCTAGGGGGATGGTTGACGTGTTGCGGGTGGAATTCTGTCAAGTACGCTTGCCTTCGAGGACGCGTCGAAGACTCACTCCAAAGTGAGTTTCGCGTCAGCTTGGTTTCTTCACGTTGTCGCGTCAGCTATCTGGCATTGAAATTTCCAAACCATGGAGAAAATCAAGCGGAAATCAATGTCCGCGGGTGCTTGGGAAGAGAGGTTGTAATAGCGGGATTACTGTCAGACCGTGACGCGACTGGGCAACACTATAGAGCACGTCGATCATGTGGTCTGACGTTCTCTGATAGCCCTCGAATGAGTCGTACATAACAAATTAAAAAGTAGATCATGGACTCAGGTCCGTATATTCATTGCACTTGACTAAAATTTCCCTACATCAATGTCAACATGACGTTTGGGCTCCATCTGCCTTCACCGCTGCGAACAACCATCCATCACTAGGCTTCCTTCCATACGTCGCTGTATCAGATCACAACAGGGACACACTCTCTCGACGCCTACTTCTCCCCTTTCTTCTCGAGAAACGCCTCCAAAGCATCGGGCGCGGCAGCCTTGATGGCCGACTCAGGCTCCCAGGTGGGTCTTGAGAAGCCAACCCACTCGACCTGGATGAAGCGCTCTCCTTTGGGGTCGGTCTTGACGCCCTTGAGGGCATAGATGGTGAAGAGGCCCTCATCCTGGGGGTTGACAGGTCGTCCTCCCTGGGCCTTCCAGTACTGGACGAGAGCCCTCTTGGCGTCGCGGTGGATGTTGACCTCAGGCTCCCAGCTGGTTTCGTCGGTGCCCTGCCAGCGGACCTCGAGCAGGATCTTGTCGTCCTCCCACTTGTGGTTGACAATGTCCTCGAAAAGCCACTTCTTCAGGCTCTTGCCGATGCTGACGGGCCCCGTGGCGGGCTTGGTCGCGTTCTTGGCCGCATTGGGCTTCCTGCCCGGCCTGCCGCGGCCAGGCGTGTTTTTGCGTGTTTTGGTGACCCCAGCCGAAGACGAGTTGGTGCTGGCCGCCGCCGCAGGCTCCTTGCGCTGCTTCGTTCGGAGTGATTTCCGCACTGGCATGGCGGCTGGAGCTTGGTGAATTTTTGGTTTTCTGCTGCGAAAATGATGAATTTGATGGATGCGACGCGTGTTTGCAATGGCGAGGCTGTGGGATGTAGAGAGAAACAGAGAGAGAGATGGAGGAGGTGAGGTGAGAAGAGAGTGAGTGAGTGGAGGGGAAGGAATAAACAACCGGCAGCAGCCCAACACACATTGACACACAGTATGTATTATTGTCTGTAGGTCTGTTAGTCAGGCTGCGGCAGCACCTCACCCTCCACCACACGCACGCGGCCGTCCAGAGCAGCGAACGCAGCCTGACTTCTCACCCGCTGCCTCCCTTTCGTTTCCGCCTCTTCGTCTCTTCATTAGCGGCTGCGTGAATCAGCATCGAGCATGTGCATCCTGGCATATGGCGCGCAGGTTTTTATCTCAAGACCGTATGGATAGCACTGCTATTCGCCTCGCCTGCCCGCTGGCTCGATTGATTGATCGATCGCACTGGCTGACTCCTATCTCTGATGCACGTCCCCTGTTCCCTGAGACATTTCTTCCCTAGTGAACTGGTGTGTTGGATGTTTTTCCTGAGCGCAGCCGCCCGACCTGAGGCACAACTGAGCTGACTCTATGCCCTGGGAAACAGCTATGAAGAAAATCGCGATTGAAAACAGGAATGGAATGAGAGAGAAATACACTCATTCTAATTCCACCCACGAGAATCAGGCGTATGTCAATTTGCTTAGTCGGGGTCCAGACCCAGCGCAGAATGCAAGAGCAAACCTCGCCTCTGATAAATGATATTTGATATCTTCTTGTCGGACAACCTTTCAGGGGACTGTGCGTCATGAAACGGCAGTGCGAGAGCCTCTGTTGGGATTATTTCCAGAGCCAAGGGCCTGCACCTGAATGCTTATGGCACCGCACTGGATCGAAATCGATCGGAAACTGGCTGTCGCAGCCTGCCTGTATGTGCACCTTGCTTTCCGCTAGAGGACTTGCGATTAATTATAGGCTGTCATCCACGTCTGAGGATCAAGTTCTGCGCTGGAGGCACCGAGCACCGTAACAAAGTCCAGTGTCGCGATGTGATTGACGAGGGACGGCTCACAACCGGTATCGCACGCCATTTATTTCGGGTCGATTTCCGTTTATGTAAATTGCGAATCAGCGATCAACCGAGCTTAATAATGATAAAAATCCACCTTGATGTGTTTGCTCTGGTCCGGGAATATAAAGGACATTTTCTCCTCCGACAACCATCCGCCTGGCCAAGACGTGCGCAGGAAGCTCTGGCGCGAGACATGTAAAATGTCAGTCAGGCCGTCCGAGAAAAGGGTTCATGTCCCTGCGAACGACTCCGATCGGAAGGATGAGGAATTCCCGATTGATAATGGTCTCGGAGCGGCGCCGATTATCGCAGCGCCACGAGTCAATGAGTCCGAAGCCAGCGAACACGTCGACGGCGGCTTTTTGGCCTGGCTGCAGGTAGCAGGGTGTTGTTTTCTCTACTGGAACAGCTTGTAAGTGCCACATGCGCTCTCTGTTGATATCCTTGCCCTTATTATATGGTCTCACACTTAGTCGACTAGGGGGCTCATCAACGCATTCGGCGCTTTCCAGACCTTCTATGAGACCCAGCTTCTCCGAGAGGCGTCAGCCTCAGCAATCTCCTGGATTGGTTCGATACAGATGTTTCTCCTCTTGGCAACTGGACCCATCATTGGCCCATTGTATGATGCAGGCCATTGCAGACTCTTGCTGTACATCGGCGCATTCCTCGTCGTCTTCGGCTTCATGATGACCAGTCTCTGCACCGCGTACTGGCAAGTCATACTAGCCCACGCCATCTGCGTCGGCCTCGGGGCTGGCTTCTTGACCATCCCGGCCATTGCAATCGTCCCTGCGTACTTCCAGACCAGGCGCGCCCAGGCGATGACCACGGCCAGTATCGGAAGCTGCCTCGGCGGGACGATCTATCCGCTCATCTTCCAAGAATTGCAGCCTCGCATCGGATTTTCCTGGACTGTCCGCATACTGGGCTTTCTTACGTGTGCCATGTGCTGCTTCTCCTTGGCCGTTCTGCGCCCCCGCCACCGCGGCCAGCGTCAATTGCAGGGTGTCCGGTCCCTCGTAGATCGCACGGCATTTAGGAGCGCACCCTACTGCCTGTACTCGGTCGGGGTCTTCTTCAGCAACCTTGCCTGGTTTGTGCCGGTGTTTTACATCCAGACGTATGCGCTCTCCCATGGATTGGAAGCGCAGCCCGTAGCCTTGTATCTGGTTGCCATCATGAACGCTGCGTCGATTCCTGGCCGGATCTTGTTGGGAATCCTGTCTGATATACTGGGGCCCGTCAACACCTTCGTCTTCATCACGGCCTCCACCACGATTGTGGTCTTTTCCTGGCCCGCGGTGAGCACAGGGGCGGGGAACATTTCTTTCTCCGTGTTTTACGGCTTCTTCTCAGGGAGCCTGGTAGCTGTGGCTCCCGTTGTGTTGACGTCGTTTACAAAGGACATGAAGGTGCTGGGGACGCGCCTTGGAATGGTGGCATTCCTCAAGAGTATGGCTTCTTTGATCGGTTCCCCCATCGCTGGTGCTATTCTGGGAGAGTCGCGCAATTATCTCGGCCTTCAACTCTTCCCCGGGATTTCCTTTACGATCACGGCGGCGTTTATGGTGGCGTTGCGCTCAGTGCTTGCAAAGACGGAATCGAAAACGAAGATATGACTGTTATACATAGATGTTCTCACTATTTAAATTACGTTCCTATTGACAATTGGACTTATTAAAGAGTTGTTTAAGCATTGCCGCTCGAGCAATGATGAAGCGCACCATTCTGTCCACTTTCAAGACACGATTTTCAAAGAAACACTTCATGCTTGCTCATGCGTGCTTGATCATTATGGCCGAACATTGAAAACAGCACACCCTAACCCATCTTCCTGGGAGGAATCTTGCTTTGAAACATGCGATCAATCTCATAGTAGGACTTCCCTTTGAGCTCCGGAACGAAAAAGAAACTCCAGATGGTTGCAAGCGTACACAGGCCTCCGAAGATAAACCCGACCTTGCCCTTGAGATTAGCCTCGTCCGGGTTGACAAGGTAGGGAATGACAATGTTCATCACCATTCCCACAACAGCCTGTGTTGCCGTTGCGAGAGCCATCGTGGGCGCCTTCAGCGTCGTGCTGCTCGTTTCACCGAGAATGGCAAACGCCATCGCACCGATGGTGGCAAAGTATGCAAAGGCATAGAGAACAGTGCAGGCGGCCTGGACCCATTGCGCGCCGCTCGTGGGGATGACATCCATGATGCCAATGAGCAAGAGGAGGACGTCGAGAGTGACCATGCCGGTCAGGAATATCTTGCGACGCCCAAATGAGTTGACAAAGAACCAGCTGCAGAAGTTACCCAACACACCGCAGGCCGTGACTCCAACGCCAAGGTTGAAGCTCTGCGCATCGCTCACACCCGCCAGTTGGAAAAAGTAGGTCGAGTATCCAAGCACAAAAACGATACCGGAAAAATGCTGGCAAACGAAAACCCCGATGCTGATCACGGTCCGGATCAGATCGACTCCTTTGAAACACTGAATCATGGATGGCGTCTCCGACTGGAACGCAGCCTCCTCTGCAATGGTGCGCTCAAGGCCGGCCACTTTGGCGTCTATGTCGGCACTGTCCCCATACAACTTCCGCAGGGACTTTTTAGCCTCCTCTATCTTTCCTCGTCGGACAAGATACCAGGGTGTCTCGGGAGTGAACGGAAGCCCAAGCCCGAGAATGACAACGAAAAACAGCTGGACGGCAAAGGGCCCGCGGTAAGCCCACCTGTCCTCTCTTTCCCCGAAGCCCTTCACGACGCCATTGGATATAAGCTGACCAATGGCGATACCCAAGTTTACACCGGCAGTCGAAATACCTCGGAGGACGGTAGGGGCAATCTCAGAGGTTGCCAGAGGACTCAAGGTCAGATAAAAGCCCAGGCCAAAGCCGAGGATGAGCTTTGAGACAACAAAGGCGGCATTCGTGGTCGAAAATACCTCTCCAAAGATGGCGCCAGTTGTGATAAGTAGACCGACTAGCAATGAGGCTTTTCGTCCGATCCTATCACAAACCCAGGAGCAGAGGAAGCCACCGAAGAAGAACTGGCCCACGCTGCTGACACTGTTGAAGGCTGTCTGCCAATTCGCGGGAAGAATCGCTTCGCCATTGCTGATGTAACTGGGGAACATACATTAGAAGCAGTGCTTTGATAGCCTAGACAGAGCCACGGCTTACCCAAAATCGCGGCGGAAGGCGGCCACGGATATCATAGCCCCGTTGATCTGAGCATCGAAACCCCTATCCCGGTGTGTTAGTCCAGCCAAAGAGAACAGTTGATGGTGACGAACCATGCAATGCCGGCAGTCGCCCAGTAGAATGACCAGAACAGAATCCATGGATGCTGGCGTAAGACGACTTTGAGCGTGAGGTCGCGGTCCTGGGCCAGCTGCTCGTCTTCATTTGGCAGTGCTCCTTTCTCATCGATGTGCTCAACATCATGTTCATCGGTTTGATCTTTGGGTGCCATTTCTTGCAAGCTGTCTTCTCAACCGGTGAAGAGTAGGGATTGTAGAAGCCAGCACTGATCGAGAAGTTGGCGGAACCAGCCTCTGCTCTATATACTGTTTTCTGCCACACAGGATGACTCTTGATGGTACCATTGACGAATACATCGCGAGTCCCACCGACTAATCCGGTTACTGCCAGCAATGTCGAGTCAGGCGACCCAACGAATCTGCCGTAGTGGTTTGGGGTAAACATGGGGTGTTGCCGGATCCTCACACCCGCCAGAAGGGATAAGCGGCATTCCCCGAGGAGCCCTCATGTGTGGAGACGTTTGTTCATTAAGAGCGCAATTCCGCGATATAAGGCCATAGGTAGAGACGCAGCCCCCCTCCAGCTGTGACACGAAACCACACTTTTGATTCCCTCTTGACTAAGACGCATGGCGACCCCAGAAGAGCAACCCGCCGCACTGGATACCGATGATATCCCCCGCATTCCCCGGAAGCGACCTGCTGGTCGGGGGAGAGCGTTTTACCCCCGGAAGAGGGCCATTACAGCTTGCCAGGTCTGCCGAGCACGCAAGACCAAATGCGACAACCTGAAGCCGGCATGCTCATACTGCCTGAAAGCCGGAGTTACATGCGTGCAGTCCCCTGTCGACTTGTCGTCGTTCGACCCTGCGAGCTTGAAAATCCTCGAGCGACTGGATGAATTGGAAAATGCAATCCAAGAGGGCTTCCAAAACATCCCCCGCGAGAAGCACGATGATGAGAACGTACCGTCAACTCCCGGAGATCAGTGGGCAGAGTCCTCCGACAACGACGATGTTTCGCTAAGAAGCATTTTGCCGGAGAAAATTGAAAGCCTGTTGCAGTGGTCAATCTTCCAGGACCAACCGATTTCGAATCCACCAGCACATGGCCCCTCGGACCTGGCACCGACACCTCCCAGTAGCCTGGGGGACGTTCTTGACATCCAGCCGAGTGGAATAAACGCACTGCTCGACAGTTTCTTCCTCAATGTGCACTGCAAGAATCCAATATTTGTGGAGAAACGCACGCGGAAGCTCGTTTTAAACAAGCTCTCGGAAGGCATCGACTGGTCCCCGGAGTCATGCCTGGCCCTCCTGGTCTGTGCCTTGGGGAGGATAGCCACCCCTTTCCGACCGAACCCCGAAACTGGGCCCAATACAGTGCCATTCACGGAGTCGTACGTCTTTTTCCAGGCTGGTCAGAAGAGGCTCGGCAGTCTCCTTTGCCAGCCGAGCCTCATCGGACCCCAGTGCCTGCTTCTATCGGGCATCTACATGATGCATGTATACCAGCCAATCTACGCCTGGAGGCTCTTTTCCCAGGCCCTTGCTGCATGCCAACACCTCCTCATACTGGCCAGGGCGGCCCACAGCGCCTGCACGACGGGCACACCCGGAACTCCTGTGGGCTCAATGGACGTTGCAGGACTTGAAACGCAGCAGCAGGCCCTATACTGGTCGGCGTGGAAGTCAGAAAGGGAGCTTCGTTCTGAGCTCCTCTTGCCTGATTTCAACCCCTCTGCTTCAACCCTGAATCTGTACCCTTCCTTTTTCCCTACACCCCCCGTGTCAGCTGAGGTCATCGGAGACACGAGCGTTGACCACGAGAGGGCATCATGGTTATTCTATCTGTCTGAGATATCCCTACGGCGTCTCTTTAGCCGCGTCTCTCATGAGATCATGGACTTGCACCGTAGCTCAGGCTCCAACGCGAAATTTCTCGAAGAGTTGCGATATCTTGTCCCCGAGTATGAGGCTCAGGCCCAACAATGGGTCGAAAGTCTACCCCCGGAGCTGTCACTGGAACTGCCTTCTGAAAGAGATGGCGTGTGCGTCTTCGTCCTCCGCGGACATCTTGTAAACTTTTACGAAGCACTCTACTGGCCATTTCTGATGGCCCGTCTCACGGCTGCTTCCATCTCCAGCCCTGATTTGGCCAGAGCTGTGGATGAGCTAGCGAAGAAGGGCATTGAGGCTCATGTCCGCAGGATCTACGTCAACTTACCGGGATTCATGCATCGTCACCACGGGACCTGGTTCATGATCCGCACATGCATGAGGAGCGCTGTGATCCTTCTTGGCGCAGCAAAGCTAAAGTACGCTCTACCGCAGTGCTGGGGCGACGCTGTTTGGCAGGTCTGGCGGCTTGTCTCCGAATGGGAAGGGGAGATATCGGATCTCAGGGAGTGGAACCGCTTCTTGAGGCAGTCCCTGGAACTGCATGGCATATCCGTTGCCTGAACTAGACAACTATGTATTATTGTGAGCTGGGAGGCTTTATAATAAAAATGTATTACTAGCGATATGATATGGGAACGCTGAACATCACTTATTGAACTTGAGATCACCAGTCTTCTCGTATTGTGCATGAATACCACGGATTTCGCTGCTATGCAGAGTGTACAGTATCGGTAGTCCTAAAATTGGAAGATTATTCTCGTTATACGGCCACGCGGCACTTCACGGTCTACCCCCGTATTATGCGGCTAATTAAGAACCATGCGTTGGGGCCATTAATTCCAGAGAGGGAAGAGGTGTGGGCGTCGGGGAGTGTCGCTTCTAAGGGTGGCCGCGTGAGCTCTCCACTCTAGAATGATGCTTGAATGCTATGACCTCACATTTTTGGGGCCTTAAAAAGGCATTGCGTTCAAATCTTTTGATTACGAGCCATATAAGGTTATTTAAACCTAGGAGACCCGATTGCTCTCGCCTGGTGCGGCTCTTGATGCTAAGCAGCTCATGACTTCCATCCCTATTGCCCGGCCCACACACCTCAATCCATCATGGCGTCGACAGTTCATACCAATCCCCCATGCGTGATGCTCCGCGTGGATGGGGACAAAGTAAAGGACCCACAGGGAAATGTCGTTATTCTCAAGGGCGCCGGCTTGGGTGGCTTCCTGAACAT
Source organism: Clonostachys solani (assembly GCA_902141235.2). NCBI lineage: Eukaryota > Fungi > Ascomycota > Sordariomycetes > Hypocreales > Bionectriaceae > Clonostachys > Clonostachys solani. The sequence continues at coordinate 181,368 of CABFOC020000018.1, read as the reverse complement.
GGAGAACTTCATCACGGGATATGCCGGCCACGAGCATGAGCACCGGGAGCAGATGGCCGAAGTATTGGGCGAGGCGGATGCCCAGTTTTTCTTTGATCGATTCCTTCACCATTTCTTCACAGACGCCGATGCGCAGTACTTCCAGTCCTTGGGACTGAACTGTATTCGGATCCCAATCAACTACCGCCACTTCATGGATGATATGAAGCCCGACGTGATCAAGGAGGAAGGATTCCGGTTAGTGGATCGATGCGTGGAGATTTGTGCTCGGCACAATCTCTATGTCATTCTTGATCTTCATGCTGCCCCTGGAGGCCAGAATCAAGATTGGCACAGCGACTCGGGCATCGCTCGAGCCCAGTTCTGGGAGTTCAAGGATCACCAAGACCGCGCGATCCAGCTGTGGGAAGCACTGGCCAAACACTACGTGGGGAACCCCGTCATTGCGGGATACAACCCGCTGAACGAGCCAGCAGACCCTCACAAGACTGCATCTGGGTTTTACGGCGCTCGTCTGGTCGAATGGTACGCTCGTGCTGAGAGGGCCATTCGTGCCATAGATCCCGACCACATCCTCTGGGTCGACGGGAACACATACTCGATGGATTTCAGAGCATTCCCAGAGCAGCCGCTGCCGAATACTGTCTATGCCTGCCATGATTACAGCATGATGGGGTTCCCATTCGGCGAACAATACGAAGGGACGCAGGAGCAAAAGGACAAACTCCGAGCCAGCTTTGAGCGCAAAGTCGAATTCATGAGGCAGAAGAACGTACCTATCTGGAATGGAGAATTTGGTCCAGTCTACCAAGATGAGCGCAAGGAAGGGGACAGTGCGAGAGAGACAAACAAAAAGCGGTTTGCTCTTCTCGAGGAACAACTCGCAATCTACCGCGAAACCGGTGTTCACTGGTCCATCTGGCTCTATAAAGACATTGGATATCAGGCCATGACATATGTAGACCCCGAGTCTCCGTACATGAAGCTCATCCAGCCATTCGTGGATAAGAAGAAGAGTCTTGGTCTCGATTTCTGGGGTGTAGCAAACAAGGACCAGGTCCAGCCGATCTACGAGCCCTTTTTGGAGTCGCTCAAATCCATGGTCGACCCCAAGTTCCATAACGCCCGATATCCCAAGATATGGACGTTTGAGAGACATTTTGAGCGCGTCATCCGAGAATGCCTTCTTAGCGAATATGTTAGTCGCGAGCTTGCAGAACTCTTTCGTGGGAAGACTAGAGACGAGCTCGAGGAGCTGGCATCAAGTTTTGCTTTGGACAACTGTAAAATGCGGGACGAGCTGAATGAAATACTAAGAAGAGATGCCGGGAAAACTTAAAATTGAAGAGAAAGTCAATTATTATCATAAATAGAAAATATCATATTTGATCAGCAATAGCTCTGCCTGGTGATTGAAATTCGAGATGCAACAAGGATGGATCGATTAATTGCTAATTACGCTCACCATCTCACCTCCTCAGTTTCCCAGTATGTTGGCGGCTCATCATATGCAGAATTGATTTGTTCCTGGGAAGGAAGAGGGACAATCATCATGTAGAGTACATCCTTGGTGGAATCAACCCTGTCCCTCGACTGCGGATCGGGGGTATCAAGGCCAGCAATTTTAATTCGCTCTTCTTCGTTATGGACCATTTGAACTCTGCTTCTCACTCTCATATCACGCTGAGGAGCGGGGAATCTGGTTCCCTGCTTTAAGACGTTAGCGATTGTTGAGTGAGCTGGAAGTTCATAATGCTCAAACCTACCTGACCTGTCAACCTGTCATGAGCCATTTCTTGCAGTGAATTCCTAGAGACGCTGGAGAAATTCCTTGGATCTCCCAAAAAGCTTTGAAATTTGACCTGGCTTGCTACAGCCTTGGTTAGCTGTGAGTCCGGGTGGTTCATCGCAAATTCGGCCTGTGCCCTTCGGTCTCCGTAGTCCTGGATAAACTGCTTTGCCCGCTCGAACTTGGTTGATTTGTCTGGATCTTGTACTGAGCTGGCTTTTGGGAAAATTAGAGGAGCCGCGAGCGGCATTGATGCATCTCCCATTTGGCCGTGGTCGACACTGAAGTTCCAGCGCGATTGGTTTGTTGCTTGGGAATGGGCTTGGTAAATATTTGTAGTTTCACTGTAATGATCAGGAGCTGTATACCTCATAACGAGGCAGACAAGTCCCATAGGCATAAAGTACTCCAAGTTCATTTGTGATAAGAAATCATTCGTGCGCTGGCGGCTTTGCAATGAGGCTGCAGTTTGCGCAGCCGCCCCAATCGTCAGGGAGACGACGGTGGCCGTGATACTGGGAACCAGACCTGCCGCTCCAGCTGCAACAGTAACAACTTTGATGGCATTCGAGTAGCGTAGGGACTCGTTATAGAATTCGTGAAACTGCATGAACGCGTCTTCACTGATGCCACAAGGCGCAAGACAAGGTGCATATGCAGGCACGAATCCTCTCTGTCTTGATTCAGGCCGTCGCTGTGGAATTATGACGGCGAATGGCAAAAGGGCTGGCGTCTGGCGTACGAGTGGTCGATGGACTGCGAGGAATGCCTCGACCAGAGCGGAAATACGTGCAGGATCTTTACCCACGCCTTTTGGTATAACAGCGCGGGATGGACCTGATTCTACTGATGGTCTCTTCTCCAAACAGTCAAGATCCTTGTGAAGCTTGTCGGTCGACTTGGTGCATCTTAGTGAGATTCTGTTGGCTTCTTGATACATCTCCTCGTTCCCAGCATTCGTCTGCCGGGAATTGGAGGGACTAATTGTCCCAAATACTGATATCGAGTCGCCTGCGGATGCATTTTTTGCAGCTTTCTTGTTCTTTTGGTGTTTTATCGCTTCGGCGGCGAGGCCGATACCGCCCGTAAAGATCTGATTCAAGGCCATGATACACTTGTAAAGATTAAATCTTCCACCGGGAAAACTGAGTATTTCTGATCCAGATAGATTGGTATAATGAAAAAGAAAGACAATTATATAGAGAGAAGACCTCATTTTATCACATCGCGCCGTTGCTGGCTCTACCCAAGAGCTCCGACGGTCTACTATCGGTATTCACCTTTCGTCTGGCTGCCTCCTCGTTCTCGTTTATTTTTCTTCTTCCAGTGGGGCATCATCATTGATGCTATGCTGAATTGGTGGTAACAGGTGGCTTGTGTTCGGCACCAGCATCCGCTCCTTTGACTCCCTGCCGATCAGCTCGTAAGCGGCGGCTGTTTGGACCTTTCATGGGTCAGTCTCCGGAAATTCGGCACTGAATGAGCACTAGCAGTGATAAAACGCCACTGTATCTCGCTCGTTCTCGTTCATTCTCACCAGTGAATCCTCTTCCACCACCATCGCTCCCTCGCGTACTGGGATCTTCAAATCATTTCCATCACCCTCCTACCTTGAAAACATGCCGACAACTAATTTCGGCACCTCGGAGGGCCGCAACGAGCCGGCGCGTAAGCGGCACGCCAAGCTATTTCACAGAAAGACGAGGACAGGGTGTCAGCGATGTAGAGTCCGCCGCGTCAAAGTATGAGCCCTGATGCGGACGAGATCCATCGCGGTTCACCTTCGCTAATGTACGCATGGAATATAGTGTGACGAAGGAAAACCAATCTGCTCCAATTGTAAGCGGCTGGATTTGGTGTGCGAGTACGCCCAAGTCGCCGCCGCCCCGAGAGATGCTCCGGGAGAAAAAAAGAAACAGTCTGGACCGGAGAGCATAGAATCAGAATCTCGTCGAAAGCTGGAACTGGAGTTATTCTATCATTACAGCACTGAGACAGGAAAGAGTATAGCCATTGGCGAAAACACTCAGGACATCTGGGGCCCCATCATGTGCCACGCGGCCCTTCGATCTGACGCTGTGCTGAATTGCGTTTGCCTCTTATCAACTCTACACAAGGCCCATAAAGCAAAGATTGCTGGAACTGAGGAGGCCATTGACGTTGAGAAATGCACATCTACCTATCTTCATCTAGCTCTTAACGCGCACCACAAAGACCTCGGCCATCTAACAGCGGATAATATTGATTATGCGTGCCTTGCATCCAGCGCATTTCGAGTTTACGATTTTCACCGACTCCAGAACCGAGCGTTGAAGCCATATGCACCTCCAGTAGACTGGCTGCGTATGACGGGAGCTACCCATGTTGTGTTCCTCCAAGCCATGGAGCTGGCCAGGGAGAACCCAGAATCAATTGGTTGGAAAATGACATCTGGCGCATTCTATGTCGTGGAGGAGAGGCAAAAACTGCACCATTCAGAAGAGTTAATTCATTTATTGAATTATAGAAAACCACTGGAGCCCTGGTCAGACGAGACTCATCTGGTGTACAGCACAGCAATAAGTGTGGTGGGTGCCATCTGGAGATTCAGAAACGCTCAGGAGCTGTGCCCGGAGATGCACCTCAGATTACTCATCCTGCCCATGCTTCTCGACGATGAATTTATAGCTTTTGTGGAGGAGCGGCGTCCGAGAGCCCTGGCGATCCTGGTGTATTATTTCGTCATGTTACGGTGGTTGAGCAACATGTGGTACATTGGTGATTCTGGGCACCGAGAAGCGTGGGCAATCCTCCAAGAACTGCCAACAGAATGGCAGGGGTTGCTCAAGGAGCCTATCGAAATGCTGGAGAGCTCACTAAATCCAGGGTCCCATAGCCTATATATTTCATAATGAAGATACAGTGATGCTGAACTTTGAGATTGTGGCCGCGGGTTCCGTCTTGGAAACATGAGGCGTTTTCGTTCTCGTTCAAGATGGACTAGATCTTGGTTGATGCAAAGCCTTCAGCTAGAACTACCTAAATTTGTACAGTAATAAGGAACACTAAGCAGGTCTCATGTATTTGGCTTATGCGGACTGGGCCGAGCCACCTTCGTCACTGTTTGTGAGCCTCCGCTCGTTCAACTTCCGCCTAAACGAGCACCAATCAGGGCCTCCATCGCAGCTAGCAACAAACCCACCCCTTTTGCATCCCTGGTTCTGAGAACATGTCAAAATGCTTGTAAGTTCTGGATAGTTTTTCTTATAAATAAGGCTTGGGTATTCTATTCTACTACCGATATTATCACACCAAAAATATTACTGACACTTGCTTTGCTATCTTTGCATCTTGACCAAAACGAATCCCTTCGCGACAGTATGAAGTCACAACAAGCACTTAGATTGTTCGGATTGTTCAACGTTTGCGTTGTAAGTCACAGCCATGGTTGAGTGCAATTTTGGGAAGTCGGAACCCCTAACAAAACCTAGGCATCTGCTGCTCAACCTAGTACCAACCTGAAAAACACAACGACAGACCCAATGTTTCAACTCAGCTCAGACGATGACTTCCATTTTGAACTTCTCCGTGTGTTGTCCTTGGCCCCATACGAAGGTGCGGATATCGGTGAAGTTCTTGTGGCGGCCAAGAAGATTGATGCTGGCAATTTCGAGAGCTTTCACGATGCCTTCTTTGACCTTGCCACCCACGTCGACGAGACTGCGAGGAATATTGATAAAGGCAAACATCCAGTCTCCGCAAGAAACGCCTTGTTTCGGGCTTCCAGCTACTACCGATCCGCTGATTTCTTTTTGCACGGTAACTGGAGTGATCCACGCATCAATTCTCTCTGGGACAAGCAGCTGAACGCATTTGATACTGCTATGGCTCTTCTCCCTGTCCCAGGAAAACGCGTGAACCTGCAAGCCAAGGATGGCAACTTTACAGTTCCTGCAATTTTCTTCGGGACTGGGTTGACTGGCCCTCGGCCAACCATCCTTATGTGCAACGGCTACGACGGTTCCCAGGAGGAGATGTATCATTTAGTCGGAAAGGCTGCTCTGGAACGCGGAATCAACGTCATCACCTACGAGGGGCCAGGACAGCCAACAGTCCGGCGCGGTCAGAACATTGGCTTCATTCCGGAATGGGAGAGAGTCGTTTCCCCGGTTGTCGATTTCGCAATCCAGCATCCAGAGGTAGATTCTGACGCCATTGGATTGATGGGGTACTCCTTTGGGGGTTATCTTGCGCCGAGAGCGGCAGCCTTTGATAAACGCATTGCTGCTGTATTTGCTGTCGATGGGGTATATGACTTTGGGAAGTCTCTGCTCGACATGTTTCCTCAAGAATTGAAAGACGTCTTTTATTCAGGTGACGCAGATGACTTCAACTCGATTATAGAGGCGGCAGTCGCCGAGCCCTCCACTGATACTGTCATGCGCTGGGGCGTACAGCAAGGCATGTGGTCTTTCAACGTCAGAACACCATTTGAATGGTTGACCAAGGCATTGGCGTACAACCTGACGGATGTGGCAGATACGATCCAGCAACCGATATTCATTGCCGATGCGCAGCTGGACAAGTTCTTCCCTGGTCAAGCAAAGATGCTGGCTGATGCTGTTGGTCCCAACGCGCTGCATCGCTACTTTACCGCAGATGAGGGTGCGGGAGAGCACTGCTCGATCGGTGCATCTGTTCTGCAGAACCAGGTAATGCTCGACTGGTTTGAAGGTGTGCTAAGCAACGCTAGCGAGAAAGATTGTTAATGAGAACTATTTGCTCTCCCATTGTCGAGTTACACAGGAATCTGATGAGACGGTGCCTGTACAGGTGTTATATGTGTTATCTCACGGGATACTTAAAGTTTTGAAGATGGTAGTGTATGCAAAAGAGGATGCTGTGATACGAGAGCGTCACTACTTTATTGAATTGACTATTGGCTCGTTTCAGTTTTAATATCATAGATCATTACACTTCAAACCCAGTTATGTCTGTGATAATCCAAGTCCCTAAGCTCCTTCACCTTGGGACAAACCTCAATTCTATCTCGTCAATCATCGTAAGAAAGTAATCCTTCCAACTGTCTGCCCACTGCTCATATTGAAACGGCATGTTTTCATCTTCCACGAAACCAATGTCGAACTCCATAACAATTCTCAGCACAATCTGTTTAAGCTCTTCTATTGCAAGAGCCCTTCCACCACAAGCGTGAGGTCCATGGCCAAAAGGAATCCATGCTCGACGATCCTTGACGAGTTCGCCCTCCTTCCCATATCCCTCATCACCTGGACTCATCCATCGTTCCGGTAGGAACTCATGGGGCCTAGGGAAGTATTCCTCGTTGAACATCATGACGTACTGTCCAATCCAGACTTGGGTCCCCCCTGAGATGAAGCTTCCACTCTTCAGTGTGATGCCCCCTTCTGGCACAATGACAGGGCTACCCACGGTGACGGGACCAAACATGCGCAGCGCCTCCCTCACCACACAATCCAAGTACTTGAGCTTTCGGATAGTTTCCACCGGGGCAGATCCTTCGCCGTGAAATGCCTCATTTAACTCTTGCCTGATGGATGATTGGACATGAGGCTGGGAAGCGAGAACAGCAAGAGTCCGTGTTAGTGTGGTGCTTACGGAATGTGCCCCAACTGTCATGATAAAGAGAATGTGTTGCTTGAGGTCACTCGGCCTCATTTCGATACCAGTTGATGCATCAGGAACTTCCAGATGGGCGAAGATGTCGTTGGGCTGTGCCGTGAGAGACTTGCGTGCAGCTAGTACTTGGTCACCATATTCGGCGAATTTTCGTCCTGCAGCCGGCTGGGGTAAGTACCGGCAAATCTGTTGCAGATGCGGTAAATTGCCCAACACCTTGACCGCAAAGGTTGTTAGGGCTGAGATGACATGGCAAATATTATTGGTTGTGACATACCGGGATGATGGGAATGAAGCCATGAACTCCATCGATAAGTGAACGGTCGCCAACACCATCTTGAAGTTTGGTATCTTGAGAGAAGGCTATGTCCGAGATTCTACATCGTATGAGCTTTAGAAAACATTCAACTCTATACAAAGTATTTTTAGACTTACACATCGAATGTAAAGGCGTCCAAGAATTTGCCACACTCGACGGGATTTCCAGCTTTCTCGTGTAAGAGACGAACAGCTTTGTCAGCATGGCTTTGTATTCGTTGTATATAGTTGGAAAGCTTGTCTTTATTGAAAGCCTTCACCCTAAGATTACATCCTCAATAAGGGACAGCAGGTACTGGGGTGAGCAAAGAAAAAACCTACCACATGCGCCTCCAAGCGCTATGTAATTTATTGTCTCTCAGTGTCACAAGGTTCTCCCCGCCAGAGATGTTGAAAACTGGGGCGAAGGTTCCTCTCTTGTAGTCTCTTCCATAGAGTCTGTCAATAGCATCAACACTGTTGACAGACAGCTCGTTGGGGCCAATTCGGATGATGTCACTTTGGAACTGATCATGTAACGCTTTGCGTGTTTTTGAGGCCCTACCAAGCCGTCCTTCGTTGGCATTCCAAAATCCTGAAATTGCAGCAATCTTGGGACCAGGAAACTTGGCGAGCGGTGAGAAGAAGAGCCGCTTGTTGATGGTGAGAATGACAGAAGTGAGAAGGAAACTGGCGTTGATGGCTGTAAAATTGGAGATTACATCAACGGTTGGGAGGCCTTCTTTCCATAGATAAGAGTAAAGAATCAAGTTGGCCAGAATGTAAGGAACAAGATAGAGCTCTAGAAAAACCTCTGGTAGCGGGGAAACAACGAAGTGCACCGCCGTTGCCACCACAATTGCGATCAAAGTAGGCGAGCCCAGCATCATTGGACAGGTACGAAATGTGCAAATTGTCGGTTATGGATAGAGAAGATGCGTGATAAATGGGAGAACAAGTAACGGTAGGACGAGAAGAACTCCGTGATGACCTGGCACCCCAATTATATACCACACTATTTATGTCAAAATGATGGGCATAGTCTCATGACCACCCCTCTTTGTGGAGGATAAGCGGCATAACTCTTTAGGAAGAATAAGCTGCGGGGATCTTTGGGACAAATAAGCGGTAGGTACATTGATTTGACTCGTATCACTGCACCTCTCATGCATCGTATCTACTTAGAAGCTACGGTAGTGTGAGCTACAGAGGAAGAATAAATCGCAGGACGAAAGCGGATGAAGTTACGAAGTCCCACCATTTGGCTAAGAAGAAAGCATGGAGTATCTAATGGTCGAAGCATGGGAGTACCGATCGAAATATAGAACCGGTCGAAGTATGGGAGTACTGGTCGAAGCATAGTACCGGTTGAGCACGCAATAGTCGGAGGATTATTTACTAGTCCCACCGAGGCGTCCATCCAACTGCAGCATTAGGAAATGACAATGCAACTCTTACATGGAGTGACAAGATGGCAAGACAGCTCATCGGCCCCGAAGCGCGAGAGACACGCGGCTCCCACGCCTCTGTTAAACCGTAGGAGTTTACGCTACCTCATAATCTGCCTCACGCTGATCCCTTTATGTACTTCTGCTTCTGTTTAGCGTTCTCATCGGAATTAGATTGACCTATCAATAAGATCATGAAGCCAGGTGATGAATCGTGGCAAGGTGGGCTTCAAAAGAACCATGGCTACGTGCTGCGGCCTTCTGTTGTGGTAACACAATATAACAATCAGCTGACCGGTTTGACAAAAGTACGCTGACACGCAGTTGCCGAAAGTTGTATATGAGTTGCAAACGTGCATATCTTGTGCAACGAGTAACCTGCATCCGACTGTTTGCCGTGGTGAAGCCAACAGGCTGTGACATCGGCCATCGTCCTTAATCTAGATATTGGCTCTATGCAACAGGGAGTGAATATTCCGTGAGCAACACGACACCAAGATGCTTCCTTCTGTCGTACAGGATGGCTGAGACTTAAGGCCGTGAGTCTGGAAACGCCAACCAGTGTGATAGCGATGGTTACACAGTGACGTCGACGCTCCGTTTAGCGGAATGACGGAATTTGCTGTGCCTCACTCAATGATCACCTGGAGATACCAACACTCTCCTAAAGTGTGATTGATAAGCAGCTTGACGCTCTCATTGAACTACGCCACGTCGATCGTCACCCTACTGGGATCTGCGACCTCCCTCCTCCTAGATCACTTCCCGGCGGTCCACTGAAGTCGCGACCGCACAACGGGAGGCCTGTGCCTCGATCTTAGATACGAAACGATGCTATTCTGCGGGCGTGCGGATATAGTTGTAAATTATACTGCATGCGGTTATGAAATCTCCAGGAGACGAGCTTCAACGGAGGACGAGTCCCAAGTCGAGAAGATAAGCTGCTTGTTTTCTGCCCGCGAATGTAAATATCAGCTTGGTTCATTTCACGCTTCCAGAATCATCGCATTTTCTCGGTATGCAACTCTACCCTTGATGAACCCAATCAGTAGAGATAAGGCCGTCTTCGCTAGATTGATGACTAGCGACTATGGTGTGTATGATGCTTACCCGTGATGTAGCACATGTGCAAACATACCATACTGCCGGTATATCCTCAGCGATTGTATCCAACAGAATCCCATGCTTTATTGACCAGCATGGACCGTCCATGAGTGTAGACACCGGTTGTTCTGCGAGTCTTGTTAAAACAGCCACCTCTTCTGCTGTACTGTCACTTCGGTCATGAGAATGAAGAATGGCGATGGCCTGCGGCACAAACTTAGTTCTGGGCCCCGGATATTTCGTTATTAGAAGCAAGCTGAGAATATCATCTCCGGATGATCGACGCCGATTGTGAGACCAAGTAGCCAACTATGCCCGCGGGGATGGGCCAAAACTTGCAAATGCGCAGGGATATAGTAAGCGTCAACAATTTCGGTAAGCAATTTACTATATGCCCTCTTAATATTTAGCTCTTGGTTGACCTAAGAATGCTCCGGTGGTGCTAATGCACATGTCTATTTCAGAGAGTTATGATGCGTTGCATGCCACTCGTACTGCTTCTTCAAGTAGCTTTGTGTCAACCATTTGTCTCTGGGCACCTTCGGAGAACGGCCTCAAGGCGACTCTAAGAGTATACCAGACATATCTCGCTGATGAACCATCTGTTGAAATCCCGAATCTGGCTTGGGCTCTTCGTGACAGACGAAGTCTACAGCCATATCGATCTGCAATCACAGCCAACTCAATGGACGAGCTCGCGTGCAACATCACCTACCCATGAAGAAAGATATCGTGAGCATTGGTATCAAGGTGTTATAGGTGCCGAAGTCTGGTACTGAGCATGGAACTTTAGGGTCTTCACAGGCCAGGGCACCCAGTATCTCACATGGGAGCTGAGCTAATCGAACAATTTCCTATTGTTCGGGATACAATCAATAATCTAGAAGGAGTCCTCACCAAGCCTCCTCTTGGCGGTCGCCCACAACGGTCTTTACTGGAAAAGATTTCGGCTGACGGCAAATAAATAGTTTTAATCTACTGATCTCTATTTCAATTCATGCCCTATGCACCACGTGTCAGTGACACCTTGATAACAACTCACGTCCTCAAGTGAGACGAACGGTGTTTCTAGAGTAAAGAGACCAGATACCCTAGCTCTCCATGCTCCCAAATATCGTCGTCTGACGAGTGAGGCTTGGATCTGCGGAGGGTCTCAGCTTGCGATCAGCCAAAAATAGAATGACACCCTATCAAAAGCATGTAAACAAAATTACTAGAAGGAGTTGTGCTATGCGAAATGTTATTCATCAAGGTATATCGGTGGCCAGACATTGATACAGCGATCTTGTGCGGTTACTTCTCTAGAAATGAGACAGTTCAGACTCTGAAACCAATTGCTGGGTGTCATACCCTATTTTTGATATGTTGATGCGAGATGAAAGGATGGTAGGTTTGCATATCGGCCGGCAACGAGTAAGCAGCACACTCTCGGCGACTACTCGATCAAGCATGTGGAGAGCGATGTAGCCATCCCTACCTCCGCGCACCTCCGGATAAAAAGGCGTAGCAAGGTAACAACTCGTATAACTTGGCACTATGTCACCTGCCGTATATAACCTGGATGGATGTTTCCTACAATTCTCGTGACCAAGCCTAAAGCGAAGGAGCCTAGTTTTTTACATAGTCTAGGCCTGGTTCGAAGACATTGTCACGCGTAGCACACTGATACTGGCATCTGGTAGCTAAAATAGGAACAACAGTAACGTCCTAGATAGAATGCCAAAAGAATTGAACAAATTGATCATCCAGAATCCAGTGTAAGTAAGAACCCATGCTGATCATACTCGTTCCGGGGAGGAGTTCCCACACAGTACGCTGAATCCAGCATTAGCCGGCTCAGGGGTTGCATGATGATCTGCTCATCGTTCTCCACATCCAGAATTGTATATCTACCTGATCAAGGCCCGTAAACAAGCAAGGCGTAGTCTATTCCAAAAGATACCACCGCGGAAGATCAATCCAATCATTCGGTAGGATAAACACCCAAAAGGCCCGCGCCGGCTACACCTGTACCTTCAATCAGTAAAGATGTTACCATACCTCTCAGTGCTGGCTACGATCTGCGTGTCTACCTTGGCTGCCACACCGTCATCATGGAGTCCGGACGTTCAGCAGTTATTCAGCGACTCCATGAAATGGCTGGACATGAACTACGACAGCAACGACGGATATCTCTATGACCTCAATACGCAGGAGGCTCTGCGCCATGAAACTCGTAGCTCCGCCTGGTACGCTCTTGGTCTGTTGGCAAGGAACGAAAACAATGACGTCGCGGAAGCTGAGAAAATTATTGGAAACGTCATCGGGGGCCAGTTCAAAAACACAACACAGCAATGGTATGGGACGTACCAGAAGTATCCAGAGGAACCTGAGGTCGGCTCGCCGCTCTACTCGGCCAGAATTTACAGCTCATGGGACCCAAACTGGCGCGGATTTGTTGGAACAACCTTTATCATCATTCTCGAGGAGTACTCCGAGCTTCTTTCTGCGGAGACTCAGCAGCTCATTCTCGATTCGCTCGTTCACACAGCGATAGGGGACTCGTACAGAAACGGGGGGCAAAATGGCGATAATCTCTACCCGTCATATAGCAATCCGGTGATTCTTCCCTTTGAGAAAGGTCAGCTTCCAAAAGAAACAAGCGGCTAACCAGTTCAGGCTATCATGAGGGCGTTCGTGTCGGGATGGGTTGGTCGCAAGACGAATGATCAGAACATGACCTCTGCAGGTGAAACGTACGCCAAAGACATCATCGCGCTCTTTAACAAGACGAATACATTGTCCGAGTTCAACAGTGCCACATACACGGGAGTCTCTGTATTTGGCCTTACGCTCTGGAGCTCATATCTTCCAGAAGATTCTGCCATGTCACAGATGGGACCTGTGATGCTCCAGAAAACCTGGGATTCACTCAGTCAGCTTTGGCACCCGACTATGAAGAACTTGGCTGGGCCGTGGGATCGCACCTATGGATACGACATGAATCGATACGTTAGCGTCATGGCCCTATGGTTTTGGGCATATTTGGGAAAGAATGCATCTTCTCTTATCAACCAGGTCAGTCCGTGTTTTTCTCTACTCAGAAGCCTGACAATGATGTAAAAATGTTGACAAGTAAACATGGAAGCCCCATCTGATGAGCCACTCGCCTGATTATGCTTGGGGACCACTTGTTGCAGTACTGGCAGACACGCAAGCCAGGCACTTGCCAGATAACTTCTTTGACCAGTTCAAGACGTTCGATAAAGAGCGCACATTCACTGCTCAAGCTTATTACCCACCCAATGATCTCGAGATAAGAAACATCACAACCTGGATGTCTGAAAAGCTGACCATCGGAGGCATGTCCTATAACCAAACCGGGGTTGGCGGCCCAACTGGCACCACCAACCCTGTGGTAGTGCAGTGGATAACCAACGATGAAGTAGCATTCCTAACCGTATGTGCATTTCATCCCGTTGCATTCGTGTACTAACCAGGCCTCTAGCTACGCCCTTCGGAGAAAGCCCTGCAGGCTGAAGTGTCGCCAGGAAAGGTGGTGCTTTCTTACCCCAGTGGAAATGCTGACAGCAAATTCCAACTGATTGCAACTACCTTCAAGGGGAGGAAAACGTTGGCTGGCGTCAAACACATGCAAGGGATTTTGATGACACCGTCTGGAAACATCAACATGGCGTATGTCACAAAGTTTGCAGGTGACAATGGTGGAGAATTAAGCCCATCCAATACCTTTGAATATTGGAGTTTTACATGGACTATGCCCGCAGGCTTCACGGGAGTACCTCAGTTGACTCTTGAATTTAAGCTTTCATGATACGAGACCTCGTTTTTCTAGGAGGTTGCTCGCACGTTCGGGATGGAACTGGATTACGCGTAGAGTTAGCCGGTTTCATTCATCATAGCATTCCAGAAAGTCGTGGATAGGATCGATCACACTAATACTTGACACATACGCAAATGAGCTTGAGCATGCGTTTGCCTTCATGCTTTGACCATTCATTTTCGCCAACGAAAGTAGGAAGTTGTATCAAATTCTGCCGACTTCTATTTCCATAGTTAGATATATCTATAGTCTATTCCCATACTCATATGCGTCTATGGCTTCTATAATTATCTCTATATCCTCACACCGCTCTCAAGTCAATTCGTTACGGCCTCATTAGACTTTGGTAGTTTTATGAAGGAAAGCAATGCAAGACAAACTCCGATGAGCAGTGCCACCCCAAAATACGGCAAGCCAATCCAACCACCTCCATGACGTAGCCCAAACGAGTAGAGTCCCGCAAGGGCTGGATCCGAGTATACGCGAGCCAGTACTTCCACCATGCCGATGAGACTGAAGAGCCGGGATCGATGCTTGGCGTCGGCATACAGGCTCATCAGACTTTTCAGGAGGCTGGCGTATCCCGAGCCGAGCACCAACACGACCAGGCCGAACATAAAACCAACAAGGTTCGTTGCCAAACCGACCACGATAAGCCCAATAAGAAGAAAGAAGAACGAACCCCGAAGTAAGGCAACATCTCTCAGTTTCTCGTCCTTGACCCGGAATATTGCTGGCGTCGTTGCTGATGTTAAGAGGTGAGACAAAAAAGGAAGAATAACGAATGCCTGGATGATGTGCCCAACGCCAAATGTTGACTGGATGTAACCCGTACTTGCCAGCTTGATGTGGTATCGTTTCGAGACATACTGGGACATGAATGTTTGCGTAGCCAACGCCACCGGCATCGAGAGAAAAGTGAGTAAGAAGAACATGAATAGAGAAGGTGGTATTGGAAGAGATATCATCTTTAGTAATTTGGATGTCGTCTTCCGGTTCACCGGATCCTCGTCATCCGAGTCTGATTCTTGTGCGTCATGCGAGGGGGAGTGTGGCGGTTTCGGCGGGTTGGGAACAGCGTATATTGCCACACTCCCAAAGATGAGCAACGACACCCCAATCCACTGGCAAATCCAGGGCGACGCTCGCTCCATAAGGAGAGCACATAGAGTTGGGGAGAGCAACGATCCTGCCATCGCCGCCACGTGGAGTCGCAAAAAGGCCACGGCTCTAGGCACAGGTCAGTGGGAATTCGTCAGGCTCTGAAGGTATGTTGCAAACTTGCCTGTCCTCATCAGTCGTCGCATCAGTGGCTATGCTGAAAACCATTCCAACGATGATTGCGTTGCCGCCGCCCACAATATTAAAAATTCCTCCAAGCCATATGAGCTTGATGGGCAAATGGTGAAACCAGAGGACGACGATATCCCAACAAACCTCGAGGGCCATTCCAGTCAGGGCAAGGGTAAGAATTGGCTTGCGGCCGACTCTTTAAAAGCCAGATTAGCGAACATGCCTTAGATGGACAGGGGATTGATTACGGCTTACCGGTCGGCCGCAGCACCCCAGGGAAATGCTGCAAGAAAACCTGCCAAGGCTCCGATGGCAGAATTGATGCTCAGAATGAAGGCCAGGCGGCTCTGGATCCATTCTTCCTTGCAAAGACTCTCATCGATTGGCTCGAGAGGTGACATGGACATGTCATAGTATTCATGACAGATTCTGTCCTCCAGCAGACGCAAGAGAGGAATCTGGGTGAAGCCATTAGTCCAGCTTGCGAAAAACAGGATGATGCAAAGCATCGGTATGATGACGTTTTGGCCTCTCGCCTCACGACTTGGACCATGGACAGCATCGCCGAGTCGAGGGTTTGTTGATGGCGAGTGGGAACGCTGGCCCAGCAAGGGGCTGCGCTCAGTGTCCCCCGCCATCGATGCAGCGTATAACGTGGGAGAGCTGCTAAGAAAGAAACGGAATTTAAAGGAATGAATTGTGACAAGTGCTGTGGTGAGCTGGTGAGACTGGGAAACAGATTATTCGTTGACCTTTCCGCCAGCGTGAGGAGGAACGGCCAACGCCAAAAGCAGGATTAATTAAATAATTTGAAGGGAGTGAATGACGGAATCTTAGGAGCGGCGAGCTTCTGTATTGGGAAGACCCTTTGCATATCGCTTAGATAACTCTGCCGGGCGACACGTTGCCACGCCCAAGAACGCGTCTTATCAGGGTTCCAGATCCGGATCCCACCCAATCACACCCGGTGACACGTCTGTGCTGCGTAAATCCGCTGGCATGAGACGGGCGTCGTACCCAAGTATCATTCACGCGCCCTCACGTTCACGAGAAGCCAGGTAATTCACTGCGTAATGGCAATCGTGCTTTGGTGCGAACGCCAGCGAAAGCTCATGAAATGTTTACATAATTGGCGGGTTCAGAAAACAAATGACATGCAGAAGGGCAATGGGTCCACTGTTGAAAATCTCACAAGGAATTGAAATTATCTCCACAATCTCAGTCTCCAGTGGGTGAACATTGTAGCGGCAAAGCCCCCAGAAGCTCTAAAATACATCTGCTTGTCCATCTCTTTGATGAGACAAGTTCTTTATGACTACTGCAGTTGATGTGCGCCTCGTGTGCCCCGGATCAGGCGCCCGCCTAGAAAACCTAACTCTTGTTTTATTTTGGAATATTCTGAGTAGTTTTTATGAGTAAATAAAAACTTTGAACGCACATTGCGCCCGCCAGAACACTGGCGGGGGAATACACAGTAATCATTCAGCAGAGTTTGGCTGGTGCTATAGGGTAGCCACAGGACATGCAAGAAGCCGAAGTAGCCGAAGTAACCGAAGCTAATTCCTGTGACGTTGTTCAAGGGCAAAGCTTTCCCTCCGCACTCTGATGTCGGTTAACATATGAGTAGATGGGCATGGCATGTCGAGTAACTTACCAAAGATGCCTACTCACATCGAAAAGCCTCCTCCACGGATCACGCGTGCAAAGCGTGCCTGTCGTGAATGCAATGTACGTCGAGTGCGTTGCGACGTGACTGAGCGCTATCCGTGCTCCAATTGCGAAAAGGGATCGGTGTCCTGCGAAATCTTTGCTTCGCGAAGGGGACGGTAAGTGAATGATGCCGACAGAGATCTATTTCCAAGAATTGTCACTTACACGGAGTCGGCAAGTTACCCTCGCAAGCCCCGAAAGGCAAACGGCCAAGCGTCGCCGGCAACATCAGCGGGGGCTTTACTGACACCTTCGGCTGCGGGAAAGTCAGTTATAGTTGCAGCAGGGGCTACGGAAGAGCATCACCAGAGAAATATTCGACAACCTGAAGCTAGGGTAGCTCAGAGTCAGGCTCTGACACCACCAGATGTTCCAGCATCCTCGGTCTCTATCACGTCCCCCGAGGCGACTGTCTTCTATGGAGAGTCGAATTTCATCACGTTGATGCCCGGACCCCCTCAACAAGAGGTTAATGAATGCTCTTCCAACAACGACGCTGGCCAAGGGCGTCGCAGACATCTTGAACCTCCTTTGAACGTCGTCTTGCCTCGTGCAGAAGTAAACAGCAACAACGGCAACACTCCACCGTCTTCGTATAATGCCGCCGAAGACATACCTGCCAGCACCTTGAGGCTTCTTCGTGAGGAACAAGTGTTGGAGTTTCCAGATCAAAAGGACTATATCCCAGCGCTAGAAGCTTACTTCACCTGGTTCCACCCATGTTTCCCCATTCTAGATCGGCGTCTTACCGCGCAACATTTAGCAAATGGGACACTCTCTCCTCTCCTACTGAATGCGATGTTGTTTATTGGCAGCACATATTGCACGGATGAAATTATCTCGAATATCGGATTCCAAGATCGTGCGGAAGCGAAGGCCAGGTTCTATACCAAGACTCGCCTACTGTATAGTGCCGACTGGGAACAAGATAAGATCACACTGATACAGTCTGTGTTTTTAATGAGCTTTTGGAGAGGAGGTCCGACTGATATAAGAGACGTGAGATACTGGCTAGGGGTTGTCATCTCTCTGGCTGAGTCTCAAGGCCTTCATCGCTCGTGAGTGATGACCAATTCAAGCTCCTCTAACTTTGCCAAGTTTATTCCTCGTAGCTAACTTTCCATGTCACAGAACTAAATTTACAGCCAAGGCCCACAACCCCACGCGGTTACGTCGGAGGATCTGGTGGTCTATCTATGTTGGTTCCATTTTCATCATGCTTCCTCCATCAACATACTAACGTAACCAGGTTCGCGAAAGACAAGCCGCCGCGTCACTGGGGCTACCGAGCAGGATCAGAGACGAAGACTGCGACACAGAACCTCTTCTTGACTCAGACCTGAGCTCTGAAGTTGTAGACCCGGAAGGGTTTCCCTTTGGATCCTGCCAGCCGAACCATATGGTCTATGTGATCAAGATGGTTGAAATTGCGAAATTACGTACGTTGAATGTCGACAAATGCAGATTTTGAAGTGGAAATTAACTTTACCTAGTTGGTCGTGTGATTGATTTATATTTTCTTCCGGGACGATCTTCTCCCCAACAATACGATGTGCAGGTTCTGGATAACGCGCTGCATTCATGGTTTGATAGTTTGCCTGAAGATGTAAAGAACGGCGTTGACTCTGACAATGCACCCATTTGGACCTGTCTCTTACACCTGGCATACTAGTAAGTAAATTGAAATCCCAGTTATAGAGTAGGTTACAACTGACAACTGGAATTGAAGCCATCTTCGAATTCTAATTCACCGGAACAGCTTCATGCGGCAGAGAGATGCCGTTGACAGCGCCGAAATGGCGTACCATGCCGCGACTCGCATCAGCCGAATTGCTGAAGATTTGCTCACCCGCGGGGCACTTCGGTTTGGCCAAATGCACTTGTATGGATTCATGGTATACCCGTCGAGATTCTGTAACTAATGACCGTTTCTGCTAGGATCACTAGTCTCTTCGCCGCCCTCTGCATTCATGTTATCAGTATTAGAAGGGGAACGGGAGTCGCCCGGCGAATAGCCGAAAACCGAGCCCAGGCTTGTCTCTTGGGCTTGCAGGAGATTCAAAAATATTGGAGGATCAACAACAACGTCCTTGACGTTTTCATGCAGTTTGTCGATAATTCCATCATGAAGCAGCTAAGAGGAACAAGCGATGAGATGACTGAGCCGACAGGCATTCATCAGCAAGTGAGCCAGACTGCCTTGGAACAGCCAGAATCTTCTTCAGCAGCAAATCGGATACAGAACGATATTTTTGAAGATCCCCATCTTTTCATGTGGAATGGGTATTGGGAAGGGAACGAGTCTACGGGAGATCTCGGGGCCTTTCTGACCGAGTATAACGATTTTGAGATGGATGTGCTAGAGAAACCTCTCTGAATGATGAAGTAATTCCAAAGAAAGATAAATTATAACCACCTCGGTGTCTCCTATGAAGGGACTTTTAAACTATCGACTTCTTATAACCGAATCGGCAACTCTGCAAAAGTCTCTCCTCTATTAAGAATGATGAAGCTAGGAAACTTAGCAGCGTACGAGTTTTAAGCCCAGATTTTACAAAGCAGGGAGGGAACGCAATACGTAGGCTTCCAATCTAAACATAATGTAAGAAATGTTCGTTACATTTATTTTATTCGTAACATGGAGTCTTTTCTATAAATTCCAACCTTTAAAACACTCGCACGAGGACGAACTTGATCATTGCCGTAGAAAGTCTTCATTGAACCCCAATTCTTTTAGAATTTTTGAATTGTGCTCACCAACTTCCGGTACCGCATCCATCTTGACTTCATCGACAGTTGTAACACCGGGCGGTAACAAGGCAGGCAGTTTTCCTACTGGGCTATGAACCTCTGTCCAACGGCCTCTTGCCTTCAACTGTGGGTGTTCCCATAGTCCTTTCATATCATTCATCTTGGCATTCGCAATCCCTGCTTCATCCAAGAGGGCTAGAACTTCCTCGGGACTGTATTTGGAAAAGATATCGCAGATGGTTTTCTTAAGAGCCTCACGATTTTCGGACCGAAGCGAATTAGTCGAAAACCTCTCGTCAACGGCAAGCTTGGGGTCTCCCAGTGCCACGGAGCAAAGCTTCTCCCACTCGCGCTCATTTTGTAAGCCAAGTATCACAGTGCCGCCCTGGCCGGTCTCGAATGGGCCGTATGGGTAGATGGCTGCGTGTGAAGCCCCCATCCGTTTTGGAGGCTCGGCACCTTTGTACGTGTAGTACATGGGGAAAGACATCCATTCTGCCATGCTCTCGAGCATGGATATGTCTATTTGTTTCCCCTTGCCGGTTACTCCACGGTGGATCAGAGCAGCCAAGACATTCTGCTGGGCGTACATGCCGGCTGCGATGTCTGCGATTGAAATGCCAACCTTAGCAGGATCCGCGTCTGTTCCGGTGACAGATAAGAGACCCGCCTCGCTTTGTACCAGAAGGTCATACGCCTTCTTCTTTCTATACGGCCCCGTGGGACCGTACCCCGATATATTGCACACGATGAGGCGAGGATTGACCTTGTGCAGGTTCTCAAATGAGAGACCAAGCCTGTCTGCAGCCCCAGGGGCGAGATTCTGGACAAAGACGTCGGCAGTCTTGAGCAAGGATTCCAGAACCTTGGCGGCCTTGGGGTCCTTGACATCAAGTGCCAGGCTTTCCTTCGACCTGTTTGTCCAAACAAAGTGCGAGGCGAGGCCGTCAACCCGAGTATCGTAATTACGTGCAAAGTCGCCCACGACTGGTCTTTCCACCTTTATCACGCGGGCACCGAGATCGGCCAGTTGCCGCGTGCAGAATGGCGCAGCAATCGCTTGCTCGAGGCTCACAACTGTGATTCCGTCGAGCGGGAGGCTGTTCTTTCTGCTTTCTTTATCTGAAGAATAAAAACGGCGCACAGGAGCGGAGGGCCTGGGCGATTTGAACGAGATCTTCTCCAGGCCACTGCATTGTTTTGGATGCCGGAAAAGTGTTGGTGGAAGAGCCCGCCCTAGCCTTTTGGCAATGAACGAAGCCGGCGGCATGGTGAACGGTCGAAATGAATCTGATACGTCTCTTATTGAACTGAACAATGAGTGTATGAATTGAATTGACTAATAGCCAGCTCGTTGCCGTCCCAGAAACACTTCTCACGGGAAGGGAAACAATGTGACTTATCGCCTCTGGTGCCAGGTCCGATCGGAGAGCGGTTGGACATTGCCGTGATGTGGGGAGAAGCCGTTTACTTGGTGTTCTCCTCATTTGCCAGATGAAGAAGCCGAGTTACCGAACCTCTCCTCTTGCTAAGTAACCGAGACTGCGGAGCGACATCATGTCACCGCATGATTGATTATATATCATCAGTCTCAGCCCGAAGCTTTTGTTAGTTTGCCGGCTCTGTATGTTTTAATTTAATAGTTGAATCGTTCATCTGGGGCACGAAAATGTATTCATTCAGGCTCACACGATGCGTAGCCCCTTCAATGGTGGCTGGAGCACGGCTCATCTCCAGAGGTGCAAACAGGAGCGCAGCCCGCACATTCTCTAGCACCTCTTCTCGCCATATCATGGACACTACAGGATTCACTGAAAACCAGCTCATGGTTCGTGAGTCGGTCAGCCAGGTCTGCTCCAATTTCCCCAATACCTACTGGCAGGATCTCGACCAAACCGAGACCGACCCCAAGGATTTCCATGCCGCACTGGCCAAGGATGGATGGCTGGGCGTGGCATTACCCGAGGAATTTGGCGGATCTGGCCTGGGCATTTCGGAAGCTACCATGATGATGCAAACCATCACCGAGTCGGGCGCGGGCATGGCGGGCGCCCAGGCCATCCACGCCAACATCTACGCGACACAACCACTCGCCAAGTTTGGCTCAGAAGAGATGCTCAAGTCGATACCCGACATCGTATCCGGTAAGACACGAGTGTGCTTTGGCGTGACGGAACCCAACGCCGGGCTCAACACGCTTAGTCTGTCCACGGCTGCCAAGGACGTCGGTGATGGCTACAGCATCACGGGTCAAAAGATCTGGATTACCTGTGCTCAGGTGGCTTCCAAGATGATCCTGTTAGCTCGTACCACTCCGCTCGAGGAGGTCAAGAAGCCCAGCGAGGGCTTATCGCTCCTCTTTATCGATCTGGATCGTACGAAGCCTGGGTTGGATATGCGGAAGATTAAGAAGATGGGAGGCCGAGCCGTGGATGCCAACGAGGTCTTCTTCGACAACTACGTGATTCCAAAGAGCACCCTTATCGGCTCCGAAGGCCAGGGCTTCAAAATCGTGCTTCACGGAATGAATGCGGAGAGATGCTTACTGGCTGGCGAGGCCTTGGGTCTGGGATATGCGGCACTGGCCAAGGCAGCAGGGTACGCAAAGGAACGCGTCGTCTTCAACAGACCTATTGGCATGAACCAAGGAATCGCCCATCCCCTTGCCGACGCTTACATGCGATTGGAGGCGGCCAAGTTGGCCACATACCACGCCGCCAGACTCTATGACAACAGCAAAACCGGCGGTGCGGCTAGCCCGCATGCGATCGGGGTTGCCTGCAACAGCGCGAAATATCTTGCCGCTGAAGCAGCATTTACTGCTTGTGAGCGGGCTGTTCTTACCCATGGCGGTATGGGGTATGCGATGGAATACGACGTGGAGCGGTGGTTCAGGGAGTGTCTTGTGCCTCGCATCGCTCCAGTAAGTCGAGAGATGATTCTCAACTTTATTTCAGAAAGGGTACTGGACCTCCCACGAAGCTATTGATTTCAGATAGGAGCTCCAAATTTCAAAATTAAAGAGTAAAATAGAATAGACAATGCCATGGATTTATACAAATACAAGTACAAGCATTCGTTCAACTATGTTAGGAACTAGAGATGGCTAATCATGTTCCCTGCTGATAGAAAGCATAAGACATGTGTATAAATATTGCTGTATCTTCATCTGGATGTTCCTGTTAAGCCTTGTTGTGTGTATTGAGTGAAATGCTCCAATAAGAGAGACCATGTTCAGTTTAGGTGTATGCTTCAATCCTATCACGCAGGCAAAGATATCATGGAAAATATTTCAAATCAAGCTATATTGTATATTTCAACTAATTAATGCAGCATTACTATAAGGGATTGTAAGGGGTGACTTTGGAAAGAAGGACCAATACACCTTTGTAGATAGAAATGTTGGATTTGTAGAAGCGGAAAGTGCAGCCAGGCATGAAATCGAATAGGTAATATCAAGTTCATTTTCGGAACTTGAATCAGTTCCTTAACAGTCAATACCAGGAGCTATTTAACCCAGAAGCTTTCCAAGACCGCCGAGGCCAAGACCAGTAAGTAAGTTCTGGATAGTGTTGACAAGAGTGGAAGTCGCGTTGCTTAGTCCCAAAACATAGATGCCGAGTCTGGCGTTGAATTTCGAAACTGCATCGGCGAAAGCAGCAACAGGGGTGATGAAGGGTTTGATGGTGTTTTGGATGGCGGTGATCTGGCCCTGGACCAAGTTGAACACGGCGGGTGTGAGGTCGGTAGCAGTGAGGCTGGCAACAATCCTGAGTTGGTTGACAGCGGCAACGGCACCCTGGACCGCGGCTGCAAGATTGTTGATTTGTGCTTGTGTGAGTCCAGAGGCAGCTGCGGTGATATTACCAGTCGAATCAAGGGTTGAGCCGACAATGGTAGCGATGGAGCCTTGGAGGGCCTTGAGAATGGCATCGAGATTGGCCCTGATAAGGACTTGAACTTGAGCATCAACATTTCCGGTGATTCCATTGAGTGCCGATTCTAGTTTAAATGTTTAGTACCTGAAAGTTTTTATTCAGCTGCAGATCTGCTTACGGATCGCGCCAACGCTGGTGTTGATGGTATTCGTCACCGAGTTGAGTGAAGTGACAACGGCTGAAACTGGGTCGTTCTGTCGCTCTTCAAGTAGAAGAGCTGGCTCGTCTTTCCCAACAAGAGCTGCAGGTGCAGCTAGGGCAAGAGAGGCAAAGTAGAGAACTCGTGAGAACTTCATATTGATTATTGGGGATTGATCAAGGTAGTTATGATAGACTAGTCAGTTGATATTGTCTTTGTTGTTATAATTCTTTCCTTATGAGTCGAGGTATCTGTCTCTTATATAGTTTTTCAACTCAAAAGAAGGCCTGTAATTCTGCGTATCCTATAACTTCCTAGATTAAGGTCTTTCCATGCCTCCTCTGTTGGGCCGATGGTAGCGCGGATGGCATGATCGGCCTAGAAACTCACATTCAACTCCGTGATGCCATGTCTCACGGGAGAACATTCCTAAGATGTTCCAGATATTTCAGTCGTATGTTCAAAACGCCTTTCCTGAACCAGGCGAGGGATGGGAAACTAGACTCAGACAGGAATGCAACAGCACCTGTAATACTTTAAGCTATGGGCTAAGGGTGGTTCAGCCCGTCCCGTTGTCATTGCAAAAGACCAATGGGAAGTATTCCTGACACGGCGCCTAGAAGTTCGCTGCCCATCTAAACCTCCTGATCAGGCCATGAATCGGAGCATCAAAAGTTATCCCCGTTCCAAAACAAACGTAAAATTCTTCGTGTCCTCTGGTCGGGGAGCGGCCGCCTCAGCGCCATGTGATGGGCCACCAATACGGGTAGCGTTCGTAACGGTAACCTACCGTAATCTTTGGCGTGTTGGTCTGGAATCTTCATTGCACATTACGAAGCCGGTCCTTAGAATTATAGTTCGGATGAATATCGGGATGAAGCTGCTTCGAGGCCCTGTCTACTAAACCTTGACTGGATTCGAGATTCTACAGGACTGGCCGATCCAACCCGTTACATTTTGATGAATTCTAGATAAGTATTGCGCAATCCACGGGTAGAAAAGCATGTCTCTAATGATGAGACTTGAAGAAATCTTCCGATAGGGTGTATATGAAACATTGATAAGACCCAGTGTCTAGCTAAACTGGCTCCGAAAGCATGGTGCCACGATGTGTGAAGTTTAGTGGCGAATAATATAGGGGCAATATTGACCCGATTCGACGACGATATAATGGCAGCTTTCCCAATTTGTTCAAATGATCTACCTAAATTCGAGTGTTTAACTAAACATATGAGTTTTACTGAAGCAGCTAATTGAGTGGATAAACCTTGCCAAGGGCGGTCGAGAGCACTGAGACCAAATTCTATCACACGTGAGCCTCGAGGCATTCCAGTCTACATCGAAGCATAGTAGTAGCGGATCTGATGATAATCTCCGACCCCAAGAGCGGATGGTTGTGAGTGTCGCTGTGTGGCTATTTGAAGGTTTATTCATCTATATTCTAGCTGTTTCTCTCCCCGTGGGTAGCTTTACAGTACCTAACCAGAGTGGTCTTGCTCAAAGACTAGCTAGCCATCGTTCAAGTATTTAATTGCCCGTCGAGCCACGTCGAAAAGCATTCCAAGGTCCGGTAACTTATCAATTGATATGTAGCCAGGTCTAGAAGGCGATCTAATTTCGTTCCCGTAACGTTAAAGGAACTCTTAGTCCGTCACTGTGCTTGAAGAAATCGGTCCAATTCTCTAGGTCTCGGAGAATAAATGTTTTAGTTGCCACACTCAACAGCGTAACGGTTATCCTATCAACGTCTCATACCCTCCGTCCATCATGACATCCATCCAGTATAAGTCCTGCTGTTCCTCGTCCAGCCTGCGCCAGGTCTGTTTGCCAGCTGTATCATCATCCTCACCGGCTTTGCAGCCAGTATATTTTCAAAGTAGGAGAGCCGGGATACAATGTCCCTTCTTGCCTGTAGAATGTCTGTCATGCTTGGTGATGATTGGAAAATAGGGCTAGACGCGATGCTTTCTACAGACACTCTATCTGGACTAGCTACTGTACCGTAGGAGCGGCTAAGTGAAAGCTCACTGCAAATTGCTACAAGAAGAAGCGGTTGGATGGATCGACTGCGAGAGGATACTGGGATGCCTTGCACCAAATGAAGAATATGAAGTGCTAAGCATGTCAGCCACGTATCCGTGAGACAGTGATCGCTCGTGCTGGAGGACGAATTGGTCTCATTTTCGAGTTGGAAGACCTGATCTTGGGTGCCAGAAGATGTGGAGAATGTTAGGAGATCCGGGAAGTTTCTGAAAAGCTGGAGGAGCCCCATACATCGATACGCTTCTGCAATCTTTAGGAGATGAGCCGCTGGTGTCACATCATCGCCTGAGTCGATAACAGTAGCTTCCCTTGGCAAGACAATAGCGCAAAGATGTGCTTGAAGCATTGTAGCCTCCTGAATGGCAGCCTCGGCCGTATCGATATCATTTCTTGATGCATACCTGCGAGAGCGGATCCTCTTTCGCTCTCTCCTTACTAAGGCTCCAACTCGGGAAACTAGCTCTTGTATTTCTATTCCCACACCCGTCTGCGGGTGAGGGACCCGTGGTTCATATCGATCGACTGCGGCGGTGGGCTCCGCCGCTTGTGGTTGGAAAATCGTGGTCTCAGGTCGGGCCAGATCCAGGTCAGTGACAAATGACAGCAAGAGCTTCCAGTACACCAGAGAGTTATAGAAGAAAAAATGCTTCTGTTTTTCGGCCAACGAAACACTGTCATGATGCTGATCCATTTGTTCAATAGCCTTGGCCAAAATATCATATTCTCTTTGGCCGAGGTGCCCTGGATCGTGCCAAGAGCGGCTCATGCCCAACATAACGACTGCAAGAAGAGATATCTTATCTGTCAGCCCAGCCTCGCTCTCTCTGACCAAGCTCTCCTCAGCTTTATCGCGGAGCTGGCGGCCGGTCAAGGACATATTTGGCGAAACCTCTGACAAGCAAGCGGCGGCCATACTCTGCGTAATGTAGTAAAGAGGTTGAGATTGAGACCATACATTAGAGATCTCTGACCTGTAGGGGTTCATCGGGCTATCGTAACACGACATCAGGCCACAAACCTCCTTGAAGTAGTACTCAACCAAGACGGATGATTGGTCCCGGAGAGGCTTTGGTATCGGCGTCTGGTCGTAAGAGTATGTGGGTGTCTGCCGTTGCCGTGATGTTTGAATTTGAAGACGGTCAGTGCCTCCATGCGCCAGCGGTGAAAAAATATCCGTCCACAGACCATCACGAGAGCTTTCCCAGGGTTTGCTTCGCGATACCACCGTGGATTCATTGTCCTGGAAAGAGTTCGGTTCCTCGGAAGAAGGCGCGAATGAGAAGGGCGAATCAACGGCACGATGGCCATATAAATCCAGGCTTCCGGTATCAAAAATGTCATCAAGCTGTTCCAAGAACCCGAGAGGTGGCGAGTCCTCTTGTAAAATCGGCGTCTCAACCTCATGGCTGACGCTCAAGCTCAAGGAACTCTCTGAAGTACAGTGCTTGTCCTGGCTCATTCTAGATGATCGGGCCCATTTCAGAGGTTTCTGGTACCCCGGGCAGGTGATTCCAAGCCGCTCACAGCGAGAACAGCTCGGTCTAGCCTCATCGCACTTGAGCTGCCGCCAACATGAAATCATTAGCAGAGGCAACTGAACTGGAAAAGATCTTGCTTACTCGCTTGGACTTGCAGACGGCACATCCGTTACGTGACCTTGATACGCTCTTCCGCATAATGTGTAGTAGGTTGCGGATTGAAATTAATCGAACCAGCAGTTGCAAGTGGAGCGTTCGTTATCAACTAGCTTCTCGTAATTGCTTTGATCCGACAAAACTGATAGCGGCAATTTGATAAACCCCTCCCGAAGCCTTTCCTTTGCTTAACACTGCCTTTTCCAGTTTAGCCTCGACCTGCTGCGAGTCAAGTGTGACCCCCCGCAAAACTCCACAGATTGTGCCATGTTTGGTGGGAACTCAACTCGACCCTGTTATCAGCACTCTTACATTGATCGGATGACCTCGTCAACTACTTAAATGGACGGCCAATCTCCTCATCCACAATTCATGCCCCGGTTACTTCCTCATCTGTGTCCTAAAGCATTGTACCAAACATCATGGCATCCCAAAACGGACAGCAGGAGGGTCACCTCCAAAAACGCTTCTCCAAAATCACAATGGTTGGCATGTCTTTTGCCATTTTAAAGTATGATTCATGCATTCTCTCTAGATACTCGGCTGGTTTGCTCACGGAGTCTCTTTCTCTTCATCTAGCACATGGATTTCTTTAGCCGGTTCAATTGGTCTTATTATGCCGTCCGGCGGATCAGTCTCCTTCGTATACGGGTTTTTATTCTGCATCGTGTGCTCTCTATGTCTAGCTGCCAGTCTGGGTGAGCTGGCATCTCGCTGGCCGACCGCCGGCGGACAGTACCATTATGCATATGCCTTGGCCTCCGAGAAGTGGAGGAACAGTATGGTAGGTCATCACACTTGTTGTTTTTATCTCCCAGTTTCAATTACTGAAAGCCCCCGTGTGCAGAGCTTCTTAGTTGGATAGATCAATATAGCAAGCTGGCTGACACTGAATACGACTGCTGCATACTTTGGAGGTAATGAGTGCCGTCGTTCAACATGTTTGGGGGGAGTTGAAGCTAACATGAGTAGCTCGTTTCCTGGCCGCCGCGGCTGTTGCTGGCTCTCACTATACCTATGAAATCACCCAATGGGGTACTTATCTGATGTTTGTTGCGGTATCAATCATCGGTGTTCTTCTGAACCTCTTCGCATATCCAATCCTGAACCGGTGGAACGAGGGTGCTTGTAAGTCCACCGCTCTACTCCTTCCACCATCCTTGTCGTTGTGTCTAATGAAACGATCTTTACATAGTGTACTGGTCTGTAATTAGCGTTGTCGTGATCAGTATTGTGCTGCTCGCCACTTCGCCCAAGACGGATGCAACATTCGTTTTCACCAACTTCTCGAACACGACAGGATGGAGCGATGGAACAGCCTGGATGCTTGGACTGCTCCAATCCGCCCTCTCTTTCGTTGGGTTAGTACGCTCGACCATTGTTGGTACTTTTCAGGGAAGCTAATTCATAAATAGCTTTGATGCCGTTGCTCATATGACAGAGGAAATGCCCCATCCCACGAAGGATGCTCCCCAGGCCATGGTTGCTTCTATCATGGTTGGCGGTGTAACGTGAGTCCAGCCCATCCCGTAAAAACATCCATTATTGTCCCTCCCACTCACAACAAGGACTAGCGGTATTTTCTTTATCCTGGTTATGTTATTCTGCGCTGTCGATATCGATGGGCTTCTCGCTTCAGCAACGCAGAGCCCCCTGACCGAAATGATCCAACAGGCAACAGGCAGCTATGTAGCTTCAACAGTCTTAACCGTCGCCGTTGCTCTGTGCTTCGTAAATGGTGCCAATGGCTGTGTGACTTCTGGTAGTCGGCTTATTTGGGCCATGGCGCGAGACAACGGGACTCCCTTTTCTCGATAGTAAGCCCTCCAGACTATTTCATGCCTAGAAATTCAACTGACCCATTGTATCAGCCTTTCTCATCTGCACCCAAAGCTTAATGTCCCTGTGCGAGCCATTCTCGTCCAAGCAGTTTTTAATCTTCTTTTTGGTCTGATCTACCTGGGTAAGTAATGTCAACCTTCCAATTTTGAAGACGTCAAGACTCTAATTCCCTTAAAGGTCCCGAGGTTGCATTCAACGCGTACATCTCAAGTTGCACGCTCTTCTTGAACCTGTCATACGCAGCTCCTGTCATTATACTTCTGATCAGGGGCCGAAAGATAATCATGAACGAGCCCCCCGAGTTTTCTCTTGGCCGAATCTGGGGGTATATACTAAATTATACCTCTGCCATCTACGTGGTAGTCACCTCAGTTGTAAGCTCTTTCGTTCGCCGTTCTGTCGTCGACTTCAAACACGGTGTTGTGAGTCAAATTTCTGATTTCATAAACCATAGTTCTTCTGTTTCCCACCTGCAATCCCGGTTGATGCCGGTTCTATGAGTAAGTTCTCACCGTTCCGTTGTCAGCCCAGAGTCAAAGCCTTCCACTAACGCTGTCTTAGACTACGTGGTTGCTGTTGTTGGGATCTTCATTATCTTCGTCACCGGCCTCTGGGTTTTCAAGAGAAACGCATACCAAGGGCCGAATATTGAGTTGATTCTAGGAGAGGCACTGCCGGTGATTCATGCAGACATGGCAGATCCTCACTCCAAGACCTCTGAAGACACTCATCAAAAGAGTTCGGACTAGTACCACCATCACATAGTTGGGTTGCTTTGGAATTTTCACATTTCCAAGGCATATATTCAGTCTTAAATTTTCCTAGATATGTCACGTCCGATAGGACAATCTATATATCCTTAATTGATCATTGTCACTCTTCATTTAGTTTCTTTAATGCTATAAGTGGTATTTTTATCGTGTTACGAGGCTTAGGTCCTCTTATTAACATTGCATATTCTCGGTCCTTTGACACAAGGGTCCATGAAAACAAATTCACAGAACGCATCGAGGTGCCTAATCATTACAGAATGTAACTTTCTCCCAAAAATGCAAAATATCGTCCATTGTGAGTCAAAGTGTCCATGATAAACTTTCTCGCACAATTTCACACGGTCATTCGTAGCCCCTTCTGTTGTTGAACATACATTATGATATGGATTTTTTTTGACTACCTACTTCACAGTCTAGTTGAAATATCAACCTTATCATACCCATAGTGCCAATCCTTGCCAGCCATGTCCTGTCTGATCTTGTAGTTCTTCTCAGCAACTTCAACCGCGCGCATGTCAACACCAACAAGTCGCATTCCCTCCTCGCTGTCGCTAAAGCTTCCAGGCACCGTCCCCACGATTGGAAGCGTGACCTGGCTGCACCCGAAGAAACCCTCCTCCGCCGGGCCTGCCACGTTGCAGTAGATCACTGCAGCAGTATTCTCGAAAGCGCGAGTGACCAGAGCATTTTGCACGAATAATCTCTCACAGTCAGGATTGTACTCCAGTCCGTCGGGGGTCATATCGCCAGACGTCCAGTAAGATGGGATGATTATGATTTTGGCACCGTCGAGGACCAGCTGCCGAAATGCTTCTGGGAAAGCAAGATCCCAGCAGACAAGGATGCCAACCCGACCAAGCGGCGTATCAATGACTTGGTGGGGGTTATGGGACGAGCCGGCGCCGCTCAGCTTGGCAAACTCAACTGAGGATGTCAGATAACGACGTTCAGGGATCCAGATGTTCGTCTTGGTGTAAGTTCCCAAGAGCTTGCCATTATGATCTATAAAATGGGACTTGTTGAGTACAGCTGGCGCAGTCGTGTCCTGGGAGTCTGACGCGAAAGATTTCGACACTATAGTGCCAGCGCAGATGTTAATGTGAAGCTCTGCTGCCAGTGCCTGATACCGCTGCTGGTAGTCCAGAGCGTCCTCGGGGGACAATGCAAACGAAGGGTCCTCGGGCACCCAATCTGTCAGATGGTACTCGGGGACGATAGCAAGGGCTGCTCCGGAGGCTGCCGCCTGCCGAATCTTGTCAGCGGCGTATGCGAAATTATGCTCCGGGTCGAGACGCTATTGATCAAAAACATTAGAATTCCATGCCAAGCAGAGGACAGCAGGGACTGTGACGTGGTGGTGTGTACCTTGGGCTTGAACTGGATAAGAGCGACCTCAAATCGTGGCGACGCCATTTCGTCCAGGGTTGTATTCGAAGCACAGTCGAATTCAAGCGTAGATAAGGAAGCGGACCATGTTTCTCAAGGTTATTTTCCGGTGGTCCGTTGAAATCTTTAAGCCACACAGAAAAGCTGAATGATGAACTGTTTGCCGTTGCTCCCGTTGTAGCTTTGATACCCTTTTCTTAATGTTACCGCTTTGGGAAAGGTTTGCGGGCAAAAATGGGCATTACGTCAGCGATAAGGATCGGTCCTTATCTGTTGAGCTTGATTGGGTAAAGCGCAAATGTTGGCTCTGTTCACCTCTGCTTTTTGGCTGTTGTCTTTTGTACTGAAGTTGCGATGAATTCAACATCTTGGGGCAATCGTCCAATGGTTAGATGGAAATGTACTATATTCTATTTGTCTCCTGTCTTTATTTTCTAGATATTTGATCAAGTCAATTAACAAGTTGCCTACAGCGCTCGACAGAACGTCACGGTTAAGAGCTGGTGTTGATGACCGAAAATGAGAGTGGTAGGCAAAGTGATAATTACCTACCTATTCAACATTATTATGTTTTTTTTTTAAAAAAAGGGGGGGGAAAGAACAACGCATGAGAAAGAAGAAAGGTTTACCCTTGACCTTCATTCTTTTGGGGGAACTGTTACTAGGTAGCATCGTGTGAATCAGCTCGTGCGGATCAAGTGTGTTGTCTTGTACTTTTACAGCTTCGTAACTAAGAAAACCGATTGTCTTCCCAACTCTAATAAAGTGTGGTTGTAATGTAGTTGCCTGTGAAAAGCGCCGCTTTTGAAACGGCCTAGGGTAGCAAAGGACTGAACCACGCTGCTGTGTGCAAAATCAAAAGTGAAGGTATCTGAGCACGTTCTCACAATGCTCTCACCTCCATGCGTGATTCTCCAGACCACGTAAACAAACACAATCTCTTGCAATCCAAGTCTTTTCATTCTCTTCACTGATTTTTGGCAGATTATTCTGCTTCCCAACACATTCTTTCACAGCCACGGGCCGCTGTTCCTCTTTATCTGCCTAGAAAACTGCAGTCGTCATGCCCTACGAGCTCAGAGGTACGAACGAGCAGAGGGAGGCACGGAAGATCGAAACTCGGCTCAACTTCGACTGGCTTGGAAAGAGCTGGATCCCCTCCGACATTCTCGAAATCGAAGAAGCCAACATCTCTCCCATCATCAACATCGACGCAAGACTCACTGTGCTTCTCCACTTGAGAGACATCACGAAGACCGCCAAGGCCAGCAGCATGAGACTTTCCTATCTTTGGAGTCCTGAAGGTCCTCTCCGTGAGGCTTATGAAGAAGAGAACTCTTTGACAAGCGAAGAATTCTGGAGGATTGCGAGACAAAACCTGGCGGAGAGTGAAGCTCGCGCCAACTCCTCTTCCTTGAGCCTGGCATCGACCAACGACACGAATGACAGCACTGCTAACAAACCGGCCCATTGGAAGCGACGCATTATCAAGCTACGATCATCTAAAACTGTGCACGAGCAAGCGCAACCAGTCGAGGCGCCGAACCCAACTCCCAACCCCATCGACCCAGACCCAGCAACGATCTCCCCGGGCTATCTCATCGAAAATGAGACGAGCACTCAACTCAGGCAACGCCTCGGCGCGCTGGCGTCCAAACTCGACATTGTGAAGTCTCACAAAGAATACCTGGATGCCAGAATCGCGAGTTTGAAGCAGGCAGTCGAGAACCTCGATGACTTTCGAGGCGAACTGGGAGCAACTTTCGACACCTACCAGGCTCGCTTTTCGACTCAATTCTCTCACGGCAGCGCCATCGGCATCAACGAAGTGACGGAAGTGGCGGGCTGTCTCGATACGAACGAAACAAGCGACTTGGCAGAATTCTTCCGGGATGACTGTGCGCAGTTCAAACGGAAACTGGAAGCACATCGCGCAGTGTACAAGTGTAGTATCGACGAAGCGTACCGTAATTTGGCCGAGGTCATGAAGGAGTCGGAGAAGCTCAACGTGTATAACAATCTTCTGAAGGATATTTGTCAGTTGAAGGAGAACATGGAACGCAACCCCGGTGCTTGGAAGATGTGAAGAGGCCACGACCACAGGCTTGGCAGACGACTGGAAGGTTCAAATTGGAATGAGACGTGTGAAGATCCGGGCGGGTGCGATAAATTTGGCCTTAACTTGTGTTGCAATAGTAGATTAATGGTAATTCTGAAATTTGGTAAATCGTCCGCATAGTTTGGCTCAGTGTTCTCGTGGTGCAGCAAAGCGATCATCAAATCACCTTCTCATTTCAGTCTCATTCAAGAGCCACAGAGCGCGTACCACGCTGCAGGCAATTGTATTAATCAAACCATACATTGGTTCATGGGGCCCCTGACCATTCGTTGCATGGTACCTGAAAGAGTCCCCTCTACGTGTAGCCGTGATCGCGAGATCTGAAGGTACCTCATCGCCTCTTGAACCATTCACATTCTACAATTTCCCCTGGACCGTTTCACGTTGAGAACAGTATTACATGGCAGGGGAGCCTAGGATCACAGGACTCACCAAATTTGGTAGCACGGCTTTGTGGAAAACTTGTTAATTATTACCAACTCACAAGACGAGAATCCAAACAATAGGCGTCATTAGGTTCTCCTCAATCCGCTTCGGCCGGAGAATATGCCTTGGAAGCTCGACTTTAAAAGTTATGACTGTATCAAAGGGTTGATGCGCGGAGGTTAGAACTGCATCACGTTTTCTAATGTCACAGTCGTGTCCCTGCCGTGATATGCTGTACGCGGTGAAACGATTTACCAGCAAGTACACAAAACAACCCAGCGCAGGCTGGATACGGTCATCATCGCGTCGGTGTGTTTGTTCCACGAGAGGCAGCTATATCTAACACCAACTGGCAGCCAATCCTGTTCAAATTCTCTCCCAGATTCCGGGACCCGGCGACTCTTCAACACTGTTTCTAACTCCTTCTGAAAGCGCTGAAGCGTGCGGTCACCATGCACTACTATCCAATCTTCTTGCTCTCTGCCACTCTCGCTGGTATGAACGCTGCGACAACCCGAGACCAAAACCCGCTCGGCGAGGAGTGGACGATCGAGTCGATGAAGCGAGTTTGCAATGATAACGACACAAGTTGCACTTGGACGTTCCGCGTCAACACCCACACCGAGGGAATCAAGCCCACCCCCGTGGAATACATCGTCGAATCTACGAACAACACGACCGCGTCCCGCTCGATTGGTGGTCCATCAAAGTTTGGAATATTCACCGTCACAAGTACATGGAGGGACTACTTTGGGCTGGAAGGTGCATGGACAACGTTGAGTGTCATCGACTACGGCAGGAAGCTGTTGGTGTACCCTGCCTACACAGATAAGCAGGTTAAAGGGGGTGAAGTTGTCAAGCCTGATCAGGTCTATGTTCCAGAGAACGTCCCAGCTTAGAATAATGGCGTTTATTCAGTCGCTTTTCACACTGGCCAATGGATCTGTAATAGAAAGCACGTTGAACAGGGCAGCCATTGTTGAGAAATAGTCAAAGTTGAAGTAAGGATTGAACATGAGCTCCACGTAATTTCTTGAGGGCCTTCATCAACGTACTGTGGTTACAAGGAGGCAGGCGACGTATGAGCTACAACCTTTGATTTCCCACTTGGAGCTGATACGAACTTCCCATTTGGGTACTCGGATATGGCAGACAATAATACTCAGCAATATAAGCTCACGCGACACAACTGGAGAATCCGCGCGTTCCCAGTTCGGAGTGTCCCCGGTCACTCGTAATCACGGCGCAGAGCAAGCGACCCCTCAAGGCTTCACAATATCTTTATTTCTTTCAATCATTAAGCGAATAGCTACATTGTCCAGACATTATGAATTACCAATCGTATTCTTCATGTACAAAGCGCGATAGCCCACCCCGACGAGTTACGACTAACGGCTACTGATGAGTATATACAAGCTTGCGCGCAGTCCCTC
Organism: Clonostachys solani; assembly: GCA_902141235.2. Taxonomy (NCBI): domain Eukaryota; kingdom Fungi; phylum Ascomycota; class Sordariomycetes; order Hypocreales; family Bionectriaceae; genus Clonostachys; species Clonostachys solani. Next base: position 145,783 of record CABFOC020000018.1, on the reverse strand, counting down.
CTCATCCTCACAGGGCAGCAGCGGCAGCAACCAAGCCGGCCACGGCCACGGCGGCGATCCTCATGCCGGTTTCCTTGGGAGCTGCGCCGCCCTGGGTTGACGAAGATGCAGCGCCAGCAGTTGATGCGGATGTCGAGGTGGCCGTTGTGAAGGTTGAGGAGTTGGCGGGTGTAGTAGCGGAGGATTCGCTGGATGAAGTGGTGGACGCATCATCATCTTCGGTGCTGCTTGAGGTGGGAGTTGCGGAACCCTTCGACTTGCTGGCGGTCTTGCTTGCGCTCTTTGTCTGCGTGGCGGTTGCAGTTGCGGAGGCAGAGTTGGGCACGGCGCTGTAGGTGGCCCAGAGATCGGCGCAGGAGGAGACGTAGCCATAGGCCTTGGCGTCGGGGCACTGGCTGAAGAGGGTTGAGATGCTCTGCTCGTGGGAAGAGTACCAGGCTAGGACGGTCGAGCCGTACTCTCGGATGTCGCTCTGGACCTCGGAGGGCCAAGCAATGTTGCACACATCTCCAGTTGCCTCGGGGCGTCGGAGGTTGGTGTTGGTTGCGACAGCGTCGAGGAGCGCTGTCGGGACCGTGGGGATGCCCTCAACGTACTCATCAAGCGCGGCGGAGCATGAAGCCTCGGCCTTGTCGATGGTGGTGGTTGTCTTGCCGGCGACCAAAGAAGCCGTGGCAGAGAAGAGCACAAGCAGAGAAGAAGGATGCATTTTGGTAGATTAGGTGAACCTGGATATAAGATAAACGAAGGACTGAGATTGCACTGGTGGTAAGTAAAGAGCGACTGGCGAAACCGGGAAACATCACGGCACGGCGCCAGATGGGGAAAACGAGCATATTATATATAATTGCCTCTTTCTGCCCTCATCGTTGCCGCTGCCGGTCCCTTGTCAGCTCCTCTGAGCAAACCCTCATCTCACCACTGGCATCAGTCGTCCAAAGCGCCGGGACCAGGGCAAACGCCACTGACGGAGCTCTGGGGGTGGGGAGAAAGTGGGAGAAAGTCTGGGCACTTAGTCTTGATCGAGCAGAGCGGCGCCCCTGGACGGCAAATTTGAAACGCCGTCCGCGAATGTGAGTGGCCATGTTGCGATCCTGCAGGCACAACGCAATTTCATTTTAACATGGTCCACAATCACATTCTCTCTTCATGACAGCCCATCGACCCATAATAACCATTCGGCCTGTTCCGTACTGGGATCACGCGCTCTGTTGTTCGGTAATTGATGCCCATAATCACCGGGTCTTGGCCCTGACCTAGTAACGAGTTGAGCCAGAACAGATAGGCGAGGCCGCTCGTTCAATTGCACGGACATTTGCAGTCGGGACTCACTGAAGATCCTTCCAATTTATTATCATTAGCCCTAATTTACACTGGATCATCAGCCTTGCCCTCGGCTTAATATAGCCATCGAAATGATGAACACCCCTGCCTGTCTTCCCTTTTTGTTCAATTGGATCCCAGTCAACAACCCTTTTTGAGCGTAAACACTTGGGCTCCTGTGCCCGGTATATCGCTGCCAAAGTACGAGCCGGCTGTTGCAAAGTACAGCGTCCCGCGGTCTCTTGCGGTCTGGCCAAATACAGCAGATGACGCCTGGCTGATTTCCGACGACCCATACTCCCAGCTGGCAACTATCTCGGTCTTCCCTGTCTCCGTGACCTTTTCGATTCCATTGATCCCCATGCCAGTAGCCAAAAAGCCCGTGTGGTCGCTCCGCAGCGCAAAGTCGTCAAATGTCGACCCGTTGACACCGGTCGTAATGACCTCGGCGGGTTTCCCGACGGCAAGACCCTCTTTGTCGATGGCAAGCCGCCCATACAGGCGCTGGTCGGTATTTGTAAAGTACACGAACCCATCGAGGGCGTGAACCCCGTTTATCCCGATGGAGAGAGTTGGCGACGGCACAGTGGCGAACAGCGGATCCATGCTCACAGTTTTGATTGATCCCGTCCGTGTGTCTAGGCGAAGTAGGGAACCGGCGTGGCAGTCGGCGATCAGAAGATGATGCGGAGCACCAGGAACCGAGGTCAGGCCGTTGAGCCAACCCGCTGAAGGGAAGGGGAAAACCTCTGCCTTCGGTCCAGACTTTGTAAGCGTGATGAGGTGAACTGCGTTGGTTCCATTAACCACTTGTCCTGTGTTCCATATAAAATTACTGGCCGTAACAGCAACAGTGTCTGAGGTTGGAGATGCAAGTCCAAAGATGGCAGAAGAGTATGGTGACAGCGAAGTCACAAAGTAAGGAGTAGCTCCAGAGGCGCCATGGAGAGGATTGATGCCGAAAAGCTCTCCTGTATACGAGTTGGGGATAATCAGTGTGCTATTCGGGAGGATGGCGATGTTTTCGATCCTCCAGTCTTGTGAAAGCTGTGTCAGTAAGGTTGGTTTGACAGCTTCACCAACAACAAGAGAAGGGAGCGACAGCAAAGCAGTCGTCAGGGTCAGTGCAGACCACATATTTCCAGATATATTTTCGGGGAGGCAACGAAAGGGATACTGTGCTACTCAAATATCAGGTTAGGTTTGAGGAGTGTTATCCGCATTTGATGGATACTACAAGAGTCACAAAGAGGTGATGATGGACCTTTAAATACTGATCCGGGTTGCAATTGCCGGTAACATGGCCCATTCCCCTCCGCTATGATTACTTTAAACGAGCACCAGGAAAAAATAGTGCAATTCCATTCTAAACAGTCCTGTCGTCACAGCTCGGTCAAGAGCCGTACCGTTCAACACTCCAGATGCAGTCTAGTTACTCCAAGATGGTGATCTGACAGTCGCCTAAGCCAAAGAAAGCACCCAGTATCAATTTAAAATATTACACAATTGGCTAATTCTTTCATTATAGCATGGTAGTATAGCTCCATACGATATTTGTGTGGCCGGTCGTGATTGATGGCATCGTTCAAGCCCTACGATCTAAGTTAGAGTAGAGTCAATGATGCAACCCTCGCTTGCACGGTCATGGCGCTGTAATCAATCCTAAATCCACCGACTCACCAATTCATGCAAAGCAATGTCAGCGTTTGGGGGCCAACATTCCAGTCTTGATTGGCTGTGTCGTTCGCTCTCCCGAAACAAGTCTAGTTTGATGTGGCCCTGGGTAGAGCGGCATCCTTTCTGGGTGTCAGCATCCTCGATTCATGCGTATTCTACAGACATAGGCTTTGGATAATACCTTGACGATTTCCATCCTATGAATACTATTGATCGTTTAGATAACCCAATCCGACAGTCCCGCAGCCAGAGTGTACCGACTAGCGTTCCCTAACCTTTGATGAACCACATACAAACATTCTAGTTCATGGAGACGACTCAAGATGGCCTCCACTCTGGCGAGCCCTGCAAGCCACGGCCAAACGCCAAGCGGAGATTCCGGCCAAAGACAAAGACGGGCTGCCAGACGTGCAGGTGAGCTAGTTCGGGGCCGAAGCTGGGCGGGCGTGCGGCGAACCTTGGCTTGACGGCGATGGTGAACTATCATTTGATTTGAGAGGCTGACATTGGAGCAGGGTCAGGAGAGTGAAGTGCGATGAGGCAAAGCCGTCCTGCAACCGCTGCCTGTCCACGGGCCGCGTTTGCGATGGATACACATCCATATTCCAAGTTGTAACCGTCGGACCATCGCCACCAGCGATCACGGCTCAGAGCTCCCCGCCAGCATCTCTGTCCATATACCAGCCAGGAGCGTCCACTGTTTCCGTGGACGAGATCAACAGTCTAGCACACAGCTTCACTGCCAAATACAATCATCGCAACATCGGCTATCACACCGAGGCCCGCACTATACCCACCAAGCTATCGGATCCAGCCATCCGACACGCTCTTATTTCTCTCCAATCTCTACACCATGAGTTTGATGCGCGGCAACAGCGCTACAGCCATGACGACGGGAATGGCGGGCTCGTCCGTATCCATCACGGCTTAGACGCCTACAACACCTCAGTCACAAGCCTCGCGTCCCGCCTAGGAACCAGCCCAACCCACGAGTCCGTTTGCGCGGCGCTGTTGTGTTGCCAAATGTTCATCAGCATAGAGACGATGCTCGGCAACTACACTGCTGGCATGAGGCACTTCATATACGGGCTCCGTATCATGCATCAGTATCGTGCACGTCCCACGGTAAATCTCAATGGCCAGCTGGAACCGTGCAACAACGTGCCTCTTCCTGCTTTGGACTGTTTCCTGATCAAACTGTTCGCTTCGGGCCGCCCTGATGCCAAGCCGATGCCAATCAACAGGGCATCCGACACTAACACAGGCCTTTTCGATATCTCATTACAAGAACAGTCTCGCGGTGAGCTAGCCGCGCTCTCGTCGCAGGTATTGGAGTTCTTGGACCAGGTCTCCCGTATGCAGACATCTCGCCAGGTCTCAGACTTGGAAGTCTCCAAGTCCCACATCCTCGCCCGCCTCGAATCCTGGGACTGGATGTATACCCAATCACTGAGAACCCTTCTAGTTGCCCACCAGATGCCTGTGGGGTTGAAATTTGGCGCGATATTTACATTGCTGCTGCATGGCGTCTTGAAGGTTGTGGTGAGTTTGGCCATGAGCAGCTCGCCGGCAGACCTGGACAGAGTAGACACGGATTTCCAGAATCTCACAAACATTTCGAATGCCGCGACGGAGGCGAAGAAAGCCGCGGCTGGTAGGGTCATATGACCGAGCCAACCATCTCCCTATTGTCGTCAGCGGTGTGGTGTTGGGGCAGGATTCATAGACAAACTAGACGCACAACACTTGAATTGATAATCGACATTAAGACCCTTTTTTTCCCTACGAGATGCATCTCGAGATTCGCAAATAATCTCCGCTTTTCCCTACCGATTGAGCACTGAGCTGGACATCGGGCATTTTTGCACCCAATTGCGGTGTCTGTCTGGGGGGTCGCGCCCCTTTATTATTATGCGGGGTCCAGCAGCAAGGATGGAAATATTTTCCGTCTGCTTGCCAATTGTCATCGTCATTTGATTCCGTAAGCACGAGATCACCTGGGATCGAACGTGTCGCGTGCCCAAAGGAAGGCAGCCTCGTATACAGTGAGTCTGTGGGATTGCTGAACGAACAATACACCAGCCGGTTCACATTTGCCCGTCCTTCTCCCAGTTCACTTCTCGCCTCCCTCCGCATATCAAGTGTGCGGCACGCGACATCGTGGAGCGCTACCTCACCGCCCCCAATGCAACACATCGCTGCTGTGCTGTCCACTCATCCATGGTGCTAACCTGGCCAATTGTCCTCTAGTCCAATCTGATCCCTCTCGCCGTCCGCTCCAGCTGGCGAGTCGCGTGTGTAGCCGTACGGCGCTGGACCCAGCACTGCACCGCCGCGTCGCATCGTCGCGTTGCATTCGCCCATCATGACCACTGATCGCCCCACGGGAGAACTGGGAAACCTGACAATTGAAGAGGAGCGCAAGCTCCAGCAGGCATGGGCGCATATTCTGCGCCTCTGCGACACCTCGCACGCCAGCAATGATGTCGGTGCCTGGGGCGAGACCCCTCATCGGAGCGACGGATTTCAGCAGCACCTGGCGAGCGTCCCGTCTGAACTGTTCAGAAACAGTCTTTGGAGGATCATCCTGCTGGACCATCCCGACTCCCTTCTGCTCCGCTTCCTTCGGGCCCGTAAGTGGGACGTGGAAAAGGCCATTGAGATGATGGTCTCAGATATGAACTGGCGTGAGGAAGCCAAGATTGACGAGCACATCATTGCAGGCGGGGAATCCGTCGCGTTGAACCAGGCGCTCTCGGAGGATGACAAGGGATTTCTGCATCAGTATCGATGCGGAAAGAGCTACGTAAGAGGAGTTGACAAGCAACATCGGCCAGTCTACGTCGTCAAAGCCAGGCTACATGACCCGAGCATGCAGACAACTAAGGCCTTGCAGAAGTACATCCTACACAATATCGAGAGCATTAGGATTCTGGTGAAGCACCCCAAGGACAAAGCATGTTTGTTCTTCGATATGACGGGTTTCGGCCTGAAGAACATGGATTTCGAGATTGCTAAGTTCTTAACGCACGTCTTCGAAGCCAGATACCCGGAGACGCTCGGCGCCATCATCATCCATAATTCTCCTTTTGTTTTCTGGGGTACGTTCTGGTCCGAGACTTTATCTGATTTGGGTTCGCTCTTTCTGACATGAAGCTAGGAGTATGGAAAATCGTCAAGGGTTGGCTGGACCCCGTCGTAGCAGCCAAGGTCACATTCACCCGCAACGATTCCGAGTTGCAGGAGCACATCGATAAGGACAACCTACAGACCGCGTATGGTGGCAATGATGAGTGGGAGTACAATTACATCGAGCCCAGTCACGGAGATGACCCTCTTCTCGGGAAGGAGGACGAAAAGGCCGCGATTCAGGAGGATCACGACGACCTGGCGAACCAATTTGAAACCCACACCATAGAATGGCTGGCTCTCCACCCCGATACACCTGAGGCGAAGAGTATATCTGCAAAGCGAGATGAGTTGGCTGAGAAGCTGCGTGCAAACTACTGGAGGCTCGATCCCTACATCAGGGCCACGACTTATTATCATAGAGCGGGAGTTATAGGCAGGACTGGAGAAGTGGATTTCATGGGCGCAAAACAATGAATACAGACGTGGCAACTCGCCAGATATTTCCCCATCATAACAGTGACATCCAGCGAATTGTTTCTATCTCCCAAGGTCTCCATTTTTCCACTCCGTTGTTATCGAGTGGCTCATCACGGGATAACACTTCAGCACCCACATTACTATTGGCTGTTGACCCCTAGATTACGCTAGATGATCATCGCAGATCAACGTGGCAGTCGGATCCTGGAGGTGAGAGAATTTTCAAAAATGAGGCAATTGCTTGGCAAGCTAAGCAGGGTTGATCTCTGAAAATCATTCAACATGTTCCAAATCGGCGACGCACTAGGAAACGTGGTGAAAGATGAACACTCTCGGATCATCCGGCCGTGAAGAGAAAAAGCTTAGCCATCTCAATATTGATGCTACCCTATACCAAACATTCTTGCTAGGGCTGAGCGCAGGATATGGGCTTTAATATTTGCAGTGTTTTATGCGTGCCCTCGGAAGCGGCAGCTATGTCCAAATATTTCAGATGGATCCTTCCAGCATGGAACATAACTCTTCATATCACAAGAATCATATTGATTATTTTGTTGTCGTTGAGACCTTGTTGGGGCCTTGTCCACCATCTGCCGACGCGCCCGAAGACATCGCCAAGAACATGAATATCCAAGCGAATATACACAGTTGCCTCACAATTAATGTAGCATGTCGCCATTGAGTTATGACTACCCGCCAGAGATTTGCAATAGCGCAACAGATATGCAGGTACCACGGCACAATGGGGTAAGCTCGCAATACTCGTGTGCATCACAAGGAGTCTGGAGCTGCTGATTGGATGGAACCAACACGACAATCGTTGCCCAAAGCGCCAAAGTAGCTGGTTAAAAAGTGGATTGGCTTGGCCTGGCCTGGCAGGTCATGTCCAGGGATCCCTCCCAATCCTCCTGGTGATGGTCTCTTCTCCTGTCTCCATCTCCTTGCCCTACATGCAGCTGTTGTTGTCCTGGACTGGAGGACAACCTGGACAGGAGAGGCCGGAGGGCATTTGCGTCCAACAGAGGACCCAACGGCCAGCCAACACGTCTCGAAATTGAATTGATGCATCCGGCTGCGTGCTGCCAACAGACTCGCTTTGCACTGCCATTGCTAGCGCTTGATCTGCTCGTCGTGACCCAATTATCTCAGGGGGTGGCACCCAGGATGTGACCTTGGCGGCAAGCAGACAGCTCACCACCAGCCGCCAAGAGCATGCTTCCACCCGCCATTACGAGCCAGAAATCGCTCGGCCCCTGCTTTTCTTCTGCCCGGCTAATTAGTGCCTGTGTGAAACAGGCACCAAGATCCACCCTACCGAACTTCCCTGCTGGTGGCGTCTGTTCATCTCCTTCTACGCACCATGGCCCCTGGCCCAATAGATGCACGTTGGCTGTATGAGTGCCCGTATTCATGTAGGTGGTCCAGCACACCAATATTAAAGGTTGGTGACGCTCTCACCCGCTGGATCGACCTTCTCTGCCTTCTTCCTCATTCTACCAGTTTTCAGCTTGTCATTCCTTCTCAAGCTTACAGTCGTTCCCTTGATACGCCGATCGTTATTATCGAAATCGCTCCCTTGATCTTTGACCATTCTTTCTCAGCAACAGTCCCGGTGACTCCTTACGCTCAATTAAACCCGAATTCGTTTGCCCAATATGCGTTTCGCTACCTTCGCCCTCTCCACACTTGTGGCCAACGCCGCCGCCGGTGTTATTGCCCCTCGGGGTGACGTTGACTACTCTGGCGTCGACTGGACCAAGGTTGATTACTCCGGTGTTGACTGGTCCAAGGTCGACTACACCGGCGGTAACAAGGACAAGAACAACAAGCCGAACCAGCCCGAGCCCGTTCAGAAGGTCGCCGAGTCCTCAGTTGCCCCTGCCCCGACCTCAGTCGCCGTCCCAACCACAGTCGCTCCTGTTGTTGCCGCTGCCGTTCCCACCACGACTCTCGTTACCAAGGTCGCCACCTCTGCTGCCGCAGTTGCTACCCAGACCAGCACACCATCCCAGCCTTCGACCGGCAACCTCTCCGACGACCAGCAGAAGGCCCTCGATGCCCACAATGCCGCCCGCGCCGCTGTCGGCAACTCCCCCCTGACCTGGGACGACTCCCTCTCCACCGATGCCCAGTCGTGGGCCAACACCATTGCCACGCTGTCCTCCCTCACCCACTCCAGCGGCTCCGGACAGGGCGAGAACCTGTACATGCAGTCCGACAACGGCTCTCCCTTCCTGAACGCCATCAACTCCTTCCTCTCCGAGAAGAGCCTTTACAGCGGACAGGTCATTGATAGCAGCAACTTCGGTAGCTTCGGACACTACAGTAAGTTTTTAGGGAAAATCTGAATGAATGGACAGGTAGCTAACCAGCAATCAACTACAGCCCAAGCTGTGTGGAAGTCCACCACCAAGGTTGGCATGGCTGTTGCCAAGGCCGCCGACGGATCTAACTTCGTTGTTGTCCGCTACTCTCCCGCCGGTAACTTGTAAGTCCAGATTCCTTGAAATCCTTTTAGATTATCCGGGACATATCAACGACTAACATTTCATGCGCAGCATCGGCCAGACGCCCTACTAAACATCCGACTGTTTCGCACGACATTATAGTTAGGTCGGTGTGGGAGACTGGGACATTCTGACATTCTTATGCAACACGTGGTTACTTCGCCATCAGACCAATATCATTGTTTAATGAGCTTAATTCAATATATTTAGCTACTTGCTGCAACATGCACAGCGACACGAGTGAACGTGAGACAATACAGGTGACTGGGGTAATGACTGTAGGCCTTGTAAATATCGTAGGCTTTGTAAATATTTAATAACCTGGAAATGAGAGAGAATGAGAATGCAGCGAAAGAGCTTCTTTTATATAGTCGGAAAGTCTGACGTTGAGTGTAGTCAATGTCCCCATCGTTGCCAGCATCACCCTGGAAGGACGCGCAAGGGTGTGTCTCAAAGTCAAACCTTAAAACTTAGGCCCGATCGTGTAGGTCCAGCACTGACAGCTATTAGAGATTAAAATACCTTGAAGTCGGTTTTACTGAATGATTACTCGAATTACAATACTTCAAGTCATTCGGTTGTCCACATGCGTTGGGGGTTGCTTTTGACAGATAACACGGTTATTCATCTTCAACAAGTCATATTTCAACACCTTCTCGCTCAACTCTGTTTCTTAATTTGTATCATCTCTATTATTGATCAAGGCGGGTAGTATATCTCTAGATAGCCTTGGAATGTCATCCTCTAGGAATCCGTTGACTCAAGTTATTACATGTTGCCTATTGCCACAAGCTCCGTGGACCTATGGCTTGGATGAACTGTGTTGGCGAGGCACGGAATTGTGTTGATTTTCACCCCCTTTTATACCATTCTCTACCCAGGATGCTGAGTTGTTTGCGGGGAGAAATCGATAACTCACTGCAATCATCCCAAGCAGGATACTGCTATGCGGTACGCTCCCCCACGTCGAGCCTACAGCAGGTCCTTTAATCAACCGCTTCTTTCTCGGCTTGCGTTTGCTTTATTCTTTGAAATGACAAGAAACCATAATACCATACTGTCAAGTTATTTTGACCGTCATCTTAACATGCCGTTTGGAATGGCTTCTGACCGAGCCGGCTTTAAAGCATTCGGTCACTGCCACTTCTCAGGTCGGGAATGTATTGCCATCAACGATTCTTTCTGTCCCCCCGGCTTTCCACGGAGAAGACTTGGCGTACGAGAGAAGGGTCAAAGAAGTCGAACCGTCAAGTAAGCTCCAGATATTGAATGTTTCCAGGCCGAAAGGTGGCGATTCTTCACCGGTCTGGATGGATTCTGTTTATTTGCATACTTTAAAATATTCTCTAAAAACCTCACCATTCCCGAAATAGCGAATTTACATAAGACTTTCAACCAACAAGTATTGTCTAATCCTTTTTCTATAATGTCGGTGGTAGAGAACGCGTTATTTACGTAAGACTCTCAACCAACAATTGTCTTACCAACGTGATTTCGCAAGGCGCAGCAAGCTGGATGGAATATACCTAGCCAGAGGAGAGCAAAAGTACCCTCGCAAGGCTTTTAATGCCCTTGCCTGAATTTGATGGTCTGCACTACTGAGCAAGCCAACAAAACCCATAAAAGGGTGCTATCCTCTGAACGTCGGGCTGGTATCCTTACCCAAGCCACATTGACCTACCAAACTCACCTATCCAACCCCCTTCATCTACTCTAATCTCACTTGGTAACCCCGGAGATGAATTCCCTCTCTCAGGAGCAGCTGGACCAGCTGATGCAGCAAGCCAAATCGTTTTCAAAAGTCACAAGGTCAATGTATGATGAAGAAGTCAAGAAGGGCATTGCAGAGGGAATGGGTGACAATTCCCTTGACCAGACACTGTGGAGCGCCATCCATTCCGCAACCAAGCGCACCGCCAACTTGGACATTCCCTTTGCTGGGCTTGAAGTAACGCTCCATGACCTGTGGTACGTGTGTATTCAAGCAACAAAGAATATACACAGTTCCAACCTCAAGCAGGATCAAATTCTCCGCTATCTTATGAGCGCCAAGGCAATGGGACCTCTTCGACGCACAACGCCAAGCTCGGAACCTGGCAATGCTTCCACGACTAAGAGAGGAGAGATAATCACCTTCTCTGATGGCCACAGATTCTGGTCTGATTTGCCATTCTTTGGTCAAGACCTTATAGACGAGTTCGCCAATTCCTATTATCAGAGGAAACATTACGATGAGTCCCAACGCGCGAACTTTGCAGCATTTATCGGACGGCTCCTTTCAGTTGCTATCTATGACGGTCCTGCTCTCTGTACACTCTCGCTTTTCCAGCAAGCGTTGGAGACGCCTCGACCGTTGGTATCGGTGGTCGGGGACAAGGAGAGTGGTGATAGAGTGTTGCCCGTACAAGACTTGCTTCATGCCCTCCGGCAATTGGCCCATTACTCGCAAAATAGCATTGTCATCTTAGCCAATATTCCTGGAGCTGCTACTGACACGCCCAATGTTGTCTATGATGGCTTCCCGCAAATGTCTGGCCTTGGCGAATTGGCAAAACAGGCTGGTACAATTACTTCCCCATCTGGTTATAGTGCTGAACGTTTTGAATTCTGGATCCAGCGGCTTCAGCAACTCTCGCAGTGTGAGGTTGAAAGTATCGCAGATGATGCAAAGGAATGTTTAACTGTATTGGAGATTGCACAGGATGATATCGGTCCTCTCACCGAGTAGGTGAAGGAAGAAAACGAGATGTAACAAGCCTGCTAAATAGACACTTATATGTTATATATGCGCTGTATCCTCCAGTCTTAGGCTAAGGCCGACCCTTGTAAAACGTACTTGTGCGCCTGTGCTAATTGTTCAGAATTAAGACTACTAAGAGACTACTTTCTATTACCCGGGCTTATTAACTTGTGGGGCAGTTTGCAACTGAAGAGTATTGGGCAATGAACATCTTGAATTAAGGCAAGATGGATATTATATACCTGCCTACTGAGTTAGATAGAGATAACTCCTCCTGAAACTTTCTAGTCTAGCCCTTCTATAAATCTCTCACACATTACATTTAAAGGATAGAAAATAAAGTCATTGGGGGCTAACTGTTCCAGCAACCCTGTCCCGTCGATATAGGCTGAAAAAGCTTCTTTCGCTTATTCCTAAGGGAGATTAAAAAATAGCTGCTGTGAGCGAGTGTTCCCGGACGGTTTACGCGTGCTATTTTTGCTGAAAATGCAGATTGAAAATTGTCGAATCGTGCCGGGGTTGGGTTCGAGGGTAGTTCACCTATGCCTTAAAACACCAGTAACGTTTAATGGGCGACATGATGTAGCCGTAAGTTGAAGAATAACATTAATTTTCACTGTTCTTAGCTGGTGTGCCACGCACTAATACACGCTTTTAGGATTGTGCTCGGTCTCCATTATCACGTCCCTAACCACTAAAATGCCATCCGGGGATCCGTCTGCGTGTCGCATATCCTGTAGTTCGAGATCTGTATTCGATCTTCCGGAAGTACCCTGATCTGACTCGTCGCCGTCAAGCCTGGTGAAAGGCCGTTCGTCCGTTTTGTTTGATCTGACATAGGTTGTCGAGCCGCCGTAATTTTTGTCTATCCCCCATGCACCACTGGCCTGCCGTCGTTGCTCTGGCTTTGAGCTGCCTTTCGTATTGACACTCTTATCAGCGGTTGAGCCGAATCTGCCATATGTGATCTTATTGATGATTGGTTTGAGGAAGGGGAGACAGGCTGGATGAACTTGGAAGTTAGCCAAGACGATGGATAAGTGGTCTGCGTGGATCAACCCGAGCTTACCGCATAGAATGGCGACATTGCCTTCGACAATTGTCCACGTTCCAACACTGGCAAAGTTCCAAGTGATGTCCACATTTGTCAGATCAAGATTGATGACCTGTATTAATCGTACCAGGGAAACAATCGTAACACTGCGCCCATATTAGCAACGATCAAACCTGCAACACGATTTGCTGCTTCTTCTGTTTTGGCCCACGTACAAAATACCAACAACGAAAACACCTCCCAAAGCCAGCTTTTGTTGGACTGGTAATTGCAAGGACCAGATGTAAGGAATCGGCAGAATGATCATGACGATATCCGTCACGATGTTGGGAATAGCATTCCCAATAAAGAAAGGTAACGAGTCGACGCCGCAATGGTATTCGGAGGGCAGGAGGGGGTTGTATGGGTTGAATCGCTCCCAAAACGCGCGGGTCGGTATGCACTGAAGAAACGTTGCGACGAGCTAAGGCAAACAAAGCAGACAAGTTAGCAACATTCGAGTTTACTTTCTCAGGGGATGATGTTCACTCACCAGACTGAAAGCCCAACCAGAAGTTGTCGCGACGAGAATCCAAATAATTATCTTGACCGATCTTTTGATGCTAAAGGACCTCCAGTAAAAGGCAAGAATGGCAAGCTTGACAAGAAGTAGCGTCAAGGTGTAGCAGATTTCGCCAATGAACAGCCCTATTGCCCAGGCATATGTACCTTCTGGGCTCGCTACCCAGACATGCTGGCCAACTCCTCGACTTACAGCTTCTAGAATGTTAGCGGAAACCAACGTGTCAAAAAAGGGACCGCACTGACCATACCCTGCCACGCCGGAGACGTGGACGACTGCCGGAATCTATGATGCTTTTGTTAAGATCCTGTCGTAGCAGAGTACTGAAAAGGCCACCCACCAAAGCGGCGACAACAAGCCAGTCATCATACCATAGATTAAGGCCCTTGATTTTCCGACTAATAATGCGAAGCAAGACGGCGAACACGGCGAGAATCCAGGTGGCGACCGATGCCCCGATGACCATTGGCCTCTTGTCGGCCGTAAGATCGACATCGTCGGGCGGTGATGGGAGACCTGGCATGTTGGCTCAGCCTTATCGAGAGTCGCGGCTTCGAAATATTCAGTCATATGCGATGTGATAGCAAAGGGAGAAATCGACAAAGGGCACGGAACAGGGAGAAGATCTTGTCAGCCCTCGAACGAGGCTGCGGGCCGCACTCGACGCTAATCAAAAGTCAATCGCAATCGAGAAGGTGAAAAGGGAATCTCGAGTCAAGCGTGCCCCAGTATAATGTTTGAATGTGACTGATTCCCGCCTCATTTTGCTGAAGGGACCCAGCTTCCTGGACGAAAGGAAGCTGGTAGATCCCTCTGGGCTTAGTTCCATGAACTATTGAAATCAAAGGGGCGGTTGGGGCGGGTAGTTAAGCGTGGCTACCGATTAGCTAACAATATAAATAGTCTTAAGCCATCTTGGAACCATGTCCCTGGAAGTGGAAAACCAGCTCAGCGCGGATCCGGGATGCAGACAGGAAGAGAGAGCATCTTCCACGTCTCACCATCACACGAGGAGCTAATATATGTCCTAGCGTAAGAAAACCAACGTGTAGTGGCGAGAGCTGTTACTGTAGTGCGACGCTAACAGGGTTGAATCGCTTTGAGAACCCCATCGGACCCCCTTTGTCGTCCTTCTTATCCGAGTTTCGTCTTCCGCTTACGCACTAATGCTTGAACACCAGCAAGGTACGCTTCATGTCGGGCATGTTCGGCATTACGGGCCCGGGTCAGTGGTCCTGCTGAATCATTATGGGCGGCTTCTCAGGGATAAGGCTGGATCGTTGCCCGTCTGTTTGCAATCCGAATGGCCTGATCCAGGTCCCAGGTCCACTTCCACCTGTGCCCAGGAGTTGAGCCCCAAAAAACCTCTCCACCAAGGGCAGAGTTACTGGTATCCGATAGGATCATCTTGGGTCAGGAGAACCAGAGCAGGAGAACGAGAGGAGAGAGCCCTGTAGCACACGCCCGTTCCATGACTAGCGTGAAGCGCCAACTTGGTGATCCAGTAGGGACGAGGGGCTTGCCCCTTCTTCTGACAAAGATCTTAGGTATTGGGTTTGTAGTTCGCATGATGCATTGGGAGCCCCGTTTTTTAAATGAAATAATTGCCTCTCTTTTGATACGGTGTTGGCTTGGTGCCACCCGAGAGGTGAGTACTTATGTAGGCCACTAGGTCTGCCTTCTCTGTTCTACCCGAACACGGTAAAAACATTGCCTTGATCACGTCACAAAACCCTTATTTGCACACCATGTCTCCCTCCGCCGAAAGACCCACCATTATCGCGTGTCCAGGTGCTTTTCATGATGCATCATATATGAACAGCTTTGTCAAGAGCCTGAAGGCTGCGGGATTCGAAGCTGAGGCCCATGGCCTGACAACCCCAGGTCATCCCGAGAATGGTGTCGCCGACGACGAGAAGATGATGAGAGATGCATTCTTGCCGCACATCGAGGCCGGTAAGGATGTTGTGCTGCTCGTCCACTCTTATGCCGGCTTTCCCGGATGTGGGGCGGTCTCGGGCTATGATAAAAAGGGCCGTGAAGCTCGTGGTGAGAAGGGCGGTCTTCTGGGCGTCGTCTATATTGCTGCCTTCGTTCCCCAAGAAGCAGACAGCACTGTTAGTGCCATGCTCGGAGGTGGATGGGCACCGTGGCATGTCCCTAGAGTAAGTATTTCCACCTTCTCTGGAGAAACTTGAAGGGTTTTTGGCGGTCGTGATACTGATGTGCCTGTAACCAGCTTGAGGAGGGTGTTGTCGGAACACAAAACGAGGTTGAAACCTTTTACAGCGATTGTGACCCTGCTGAAGTAGCTGAGATCCTGAAAACCGTCAAACCACACTCGCTCAAGGCATTTAGCGAACCACCCTCAGCCTTGGGCATCAAGGAGGCGGGCTATAATGGTCGTCGTGCCTACATTAGGTGTCTTCAGGACCAGGCTCTGCCACTGCCTGCACAAGATGCTTTCGTTCAGAACTCTGGCGTTGAATGGATAGTAAAGTCCATGGATACGTCGCACAGCCCATTCTTGGCGGTGCCCGAGGAGACAGTGAAATTGCTGGCGGGCATTATTGAGGAGTTCAAGGCGTGAAATTGAAGCTAGCGTAGAGAATATTCAATGCCTCTCTCTTACTATCGCATAAATCATATTCTTAGTTAATACTGCGGCATCAGCGCGGGTCTCAGTTGTGGCTACTCAACCCTCAACGTACTCACTAGTGAGTACATTTATTATTATTTTGGGACACTGGAGCTGGTGAAGATCTGGTGTATCGCTGTCGGGATCGATCCAATCAACTCTGGTGCATGGATGGTGATCTGACTAGGGATGCATAAGACTAGAAATCCTCTTACGTAGGATGTACGTGTTTCATATCCGTGCACTGCCCGCAAACCCCTCTTTTCGTTTCCCCATCTTCCACTGATGATAACCGTGTTCTTGCATCGCCTATGATATCTGTGGCGGCTCTAAATGCTGCTGTGAAAATGGGCTCCTATCATCTGCCCGTCTGGGGTCACATGTAGGTAACATTCATTCATTTCACATGGACCGATGGCGGGCTAACAGCAGATGCAAGCACCCTCCTTGTCTTGACAATACTCGCATTTGCGCCACACCTCTACTTTCTGGCTCGGAAGCAGGATAGCAGCCCAGTTTCCATCGTGTATATCTTGTTGAATCTTGTCGTGGCCACCGAGCAATTTGCTGTGTCCTACTTTTTCGCCATCTATCCTACCAACACCAAGTGTCTCATTTGCCCGACCTATAAGGATATATTCTCCCATACTCCTCTTGATGTCGGCGACTGGCTAAACTTTGTTCACTTCTTGACCGTCTTCGTTCTGTGGCTGATAATGTGCAAATTTCCCCCTACTCCCAGTGAACAGCTGCTAACAGATGCCAGCTTCACTCTTTGTCTTCGATATCGTCTGGCACAAAACCGAGAAGAGCTGACAGTCCTTGTCAGACGCCCTGGCTGGATCTATTCATGGTTTCTACTCCTCACGATCGGGCCCCTTGTTGTCGAAACCGCGTTCGGGGGAATTGATTATCGCGGCAGGACGTCGCCTATTCTTTTTGTTTACCAATTTCCCCATATATTTCTTCTGGCCCCGTTGATGCCAGTAATTCAGGCGATAGCGATTGTTGCGCAACTCAGGAGGGATCGCGAGACTCGCAATCGGGCGCCGGTGTGCATCCAAGGGGGACTGGTAGCGCAGACCATCATCTTTTGTCTCCTGGCAGTAACTTGGCCTTACCGTCTTTTACTTGATGACACGAATTGGAGCTTACTGTCCTGGTATACATTTGCCGGGTGGATCAGTATTAGCAGCGGTATCTTTGCATTTGGCCAAGGCTTGTTGCTGTTCTATGCGAGGGGGGTTTGCCGGGCGGAGGGACACGATGCGGGAGAAGGGCGAGCCCTCTTACACGATGCTCCGTCGGAGCATACAAATGAAACAGATGGTAGCCAATAAGTGAATATGATGCCTGCAGGTGGTTGTCAAAGGAAACGAGGCTTAAGCTAGGTTCGAGGTAGGCGTTGTATCGAAAATCGATGATATATTTGTATATATTTCTTTCGTGTGAGGGCTTATTTTACAAGAAATTGAGGAGTGTCAAATAGTTGAGGAATGTCACCTAATAGGCATACAAGGCTGCAATGTGCAAAGCACTTTCGACCATTCATTCATTCATTCATTTAAATGGTGGGCAGCGCACGGGTTAATTGGAACTGAAGTTTGCGCCGGTAGTATTGAAGTCGCTTCAAGCGCTTCAACAACTCCAACGTCTTCACTACCCTTGACTAAGATGGACATACTCTTCGTCTACTTGGGTTATGTTTCTTAACAATGGAGAAAACACTGTATAGCATCCGGTAAACTGGGGACATATCATACAGGCATCATACGACTGCTAACATACGAAGTTCGTGTGTAGGATCATGTCGTGGCGGAAGCTGCAGCCTCGTGAACTGAGCAAGAAAAAAAGATAACTATAAAACACTTATGCTTGAATGCTCCTGGGAAACGAAGCCAAGAATGCCTTTGCCGCGTGGCCTGGTATAAAAGAGGGTAACGAATGGTTCTTCATGTGGATGTTGAGAATGGATAAGAATATCTGGCCCCTCAGTATTGAGTGGCCTAAGTTTCACCCATGCCATCGATGAAAGTTCAATAAGCAATGAATGTGCCTATTTCTCCCTCATTTTCGCGGGCATAATGTATCCAGCTCTTGGTTTTGTCATGATTCGCCCGTTCCCAGAACGAATGCAAAAACTTCAATGCAGTGTGATTGAACCACATGCCAGTCTTTGTAAGGGAGTCCATAAAGAGCTTCCCTATCAAGGCTTGCCTTTGGCCATCGCCACGACACTCTGTGCCGGCAATCAAAAGCGGGAAAAAGATTGTGTGTGTGTACTCATGCACTGGTCCAGACAAGGTGGATTCGAGATCGTTGAATAGTAGATTTAGTAGATGGTTGACAGTCTCCTCAGCAAGGGCATCCCGTGGTGTCTCAAAGGCTTGGTAACTGTAGATAATATTGGCGTAGTAATGTGAGCGCAACGCCGATTCTAAGCGATATTGAGAGGTTTGTTGATGTTGGTTGGTGATTTGAGTAATATTTGTCAAAACAGTCTGGTACGCCTGCTCAGCCCGACTGTGCCAGTAAGGCATATCCGGAGGGGGAGGGGACTGCTGAGCATGCCGTGTTCTTTCCACTGTGGTGATCTCATTGATTAGATCAGTGAATGACCAGAAAGAGTTGCTATGTTTGGGTTGTAAAGATTCGTCTGCATCCAATAATGGGCGCCTGTTGAAGACGGAAATGCTGCTGAGCGTCTCGAGATCAGCCACTTCTTTTAGCAAGAAGCGTTCTATTGGGTGCGTCGGTGTCTGGTCAGAGTTCCGTAACTGATACGTATCAATGACCGTGCGGCAAGCACCCAAGTGAAGAGCCCAGTCGGTTGAACCGGGGACAACGGCGCCGGAATAACACAACACGAGCATCGTGGCTAGAACTTGGACAATCTTGGAATTCTGCCGGTATTGATTTTGTGAGACTGCTGGCTGATCTGTCTGTAGTTCTTGCCGCATCATGCTGTTGAGGATCCGGAGACAGGCATCGCGAAACCAGTTGCGCATCTGGAGCAGATGAACTTGCTGCGTGCTGGCCGCGAGGGAGGTAGTGGAAAGGTGAGCAGCTGCGAGGCATCCAATTGACAGGCGCAATGAGAGGCAGTCTTGGGCCAAAGAGAGAATGATGCTGCGCCAAGGATGCTCTGACAGGTCGATCCAAGTCAATCGAGGTACGACATTCGAAGAGAAGTGACCGAGGAGGTTTTCAAAGAGCACAGATGATGAATACTCCCTGACAAGATGAAATTCCGGGGATGGATGCGGCAGAGCAGTCTGCACTACCTGCTGCTCTTGGCTGACGGGGTTGTGAATAGACACAAGCGACTTGTCGATCTGCTCGCTCTCAGGAGGTGGGGGTTCTGCGGGGATGCTGGGCGTTGCTGATGGGGTGGTATTGCTTGGGCTGGCGTTACTTTGGGCCGGTTTACTCTTCCAGTGCTCCGGAATGGATTGCCCTGAAAACTTGCCGTTTTCTCTGGTTAACCCTTGAATCCATTTCAGCTGGAAGGGGTCGTACCCGGGACATTCAACCCCCCGACTGATGCATTTCCGGCACGTGGGAATGGTTCGGTCACATTTTCGCCGGCTCTTTTTGCACTCTGGGCAGTCTAATAGGGTGGGTAAAGCATTGCAATCAGACAGACAATTCACCGCCAGTTGGGGGCACCATGGAACGCAGAGGCGGCTTACCTCGAGGAGCTACTCCCGGAGAGGGCGGGGAGCCTGAAGGGGTACTTTCCATCTGAAGCGACATCCATGAGCCGCTCTGCTTGACACGCAAACACTCTACGAAGTCAAGCAAGGTAAATGTGATGACAAAGGGAGAAAAACTTGCCGGTCAGTGGTGTGGAGTGGGATGGCGTGGGTGAAAATGAGGGGTCAGCTGCAGGGTTTCATGACACATCGACACTAAAAGGACCAGCAGGAATGGGGAGTCCTTTAGTGGGTCCGAGCATCCTGATCCCCCATGATGTATCGATGAGTTGGATGGTGAGTTGAAGGAGAACAGTTGAGTGATCATGGCCTGGGGTGATGCCAAACTATTATCGAGTGATGGCGGAGCGAGCGTCCAAGCTCTGACTAACATGAGTGTACAGCTACTGTGTATGCCAGCCATGTTGCCATGTTTACGGGTCTACTTGGCCCCAGCTGGACCACGTGCTACATGACCGACCGTTGGACAACTTGATTGGGACCTCCTAGAGGCTAGCTAAAGCCGTTTCTACCCCATGAGGTCCCATCACCCAGGGATAAAACATGGTACGGAATAGCTTGTCTTTAGCCTCTGAAGTGCTTGATGATTGATATCATGGTACGGTGATTGTTTTTGACCATTTTTAATAGCACAAGCTCTTGACCAATTATCGATAATAATTACCGTGGACTCCGGTTCAAATTCGCCTTGTTTCTTACTACCAGTTAGCCTCTGGGTATTGCATAATTTCCCTCCCTAGCGCCAACTCATATGGAGTTGTTTCTACGCGTGCTAGACGAGGGTGGGCTTTAGTGACTTTGACTCGTTATCAGTGCTGTGTCTTGTTTTGAACCCTCCATGGGGCCATCCATGTTTATGATCGGCCGATGGAGTTTCGAAACTAGAAAATACAATATTTCATGGTGGATAAATACGGTTGTCTTGCCAAGGGGTTTGGCAAACTATAAATGAAACGTGCCCCCCAAGAGATATTCAGTGATCGGTATTCAAATCAATTATTGATCAAGATACTTGGTAATGCATTCTTGAAAGAGATGCGAACTTCTCTTCATTCCCAGCATCCAATTCTGAGCATTCGGTGCCTGTTCCCCCGGATTCAGAATTGATTGGGGGGATTTACCCCGCGGGGAAATGCTGCACGTCGGCCCTCGGCTTATCTCTGCTGGGCGTTCGGATGAATGACCGTGGAGCCATATATGCACCCCAAGTCCGTGTTGATTGCCCCTCAACAGAGACCGTCTCTCCCTTTGAGCCTCGTACTAGGTCCACGACCAACATGGAGGTAGACAGCAACCTCCAGGGAAACCACGAGGATCCAAATGGGAGTACCGCGGAAGCGTCCCTGGCATGCAATTGCTGCCGTCGGCGAAAGTTGCGCTGCTCTCGGGAGGTTCCGACATGTCAGCATTGCCGCAAGACAGGTACCAAGACTTCACTTGTTGTTTCCTTTCCGTTCATTGATCGGGTTGCTGACGAACATGTGATTGGATCACCCAGCGACTGAGTGTGTTTATGAAGCCAAGCGTGCCAAGCCGGGAATGAAAACCGGTGCCATTGACAACTTGCATCGTAGACTTGGTACGCACAGGCCATACATAATAACTATGACCCAATAGATGTCCCGAGTCACTGATGTAATATCTTAGATGCTTTGGAGAAACTGGTTCACCAGAAGAGCATCAGCGATGCAGAGCGCACCAGGTCTCAGTCTGCCCCATCTCAGAGTGACACTGATGCCAGTCCTTATCACTTACTGTCATTCTTCACTAAAGAGTTTCAAAAGTTTATTGAAAGTCGAGAACAAGCACCTGGATCTCCGCCTCTCCAACCTCCCGCATCAGTAAATAGCGGAGGCAAGCGTCGTCGATTAGACCGTGATCTATCTTATCATGCCGGACTCGGTGTTGAAAGTGCACGAACGCACACAGACGACGAGCTGCAGCCCATTCTTGATGCATATTTTACACATCTACACCCGTGGATCCCAATGATTCACGAAGCTAAATTTCGTCAAAGGCTTTCCGATGACGATGAACATCTACAAATAATTATCCAGGCTATGGTTCTGGCGACGACTAAGTACATCAAGGATCCTGAAGTAGCTGCAAGCTTTCTGCCTTCCCACTCCCAGATGCAGCAGCTGAGGGACAGCATTGTTGCCACTGCAATGAGGCAGCTGACTGTTGAGAATTCGCAAGCTCTTCTCATTGTCGCCTTTAATGACGTAAGGACACTGGCAGCACCTATTCATGCGTAGCAATTGCTTATCTACTGGCAGATTGGTTGTGGTCTTGCTGCTCAGGCATGGTCCATCGTTGGTGCACTGACCCGCAACGTTGAGTACCTTCAGTTGGCAACAGAGAATGATGAAACCGACAGGCTGCGTCTGTCTCAGCCCTTTGCATCTCTATCTCCCCCCAGAGACTGGACGGAAGCTGAAGAAAGGCGAAGGGTATTTTGGAATGTTTTCAATCTTGACCGTCTTTGCTCTGTGATGACGGGATGGAACACGAGTCTCACCTCTGACGATGTCAACCGCCGCTTACCATGCGATGGTATCAAGTGGCGGAAGGAAGATGCCGTTGTTACGCCTTACTTTGGGATTTGGGATAAGTCTGCCGGCAGGATCGGGAACCCTCTCCTACTGCTCCCTCCGTACTATCCCGCTACTGGATCTCAGCCTGCCGATCAACCTTCCCAGACACCGTCTGACACTGGAACATCTCCCGGAGGGCCTGCTGAACTTGTCGATATGTCTACAGTAGGGGCATTTGCATACTCAATAGAAGCAACCGAGTCTCTGAGTCGAGTCACAACCTACTTTCTGCAACAAAGGGTCAACATGCACGACCCGAAAGATCTTAGCAGTTGGCTTACCCGGTTCAAGGAGCTGGACCTTCGTCTTATTCACTGGAAGATGCTTCTTCCTCATAAATGGAAGGTTGACGTAACACGTCAGCACTCTAGAATGGATCCTAACCTCACATTGGCGCATGTTACACACAACGCCTCTATGATCCTCCTGCATCAACTGATCGCCTTTCCGCTCTCTCACTGGCCATTCAAAAACCGTCTGCCCAGCCTTTGCAGCGCGGATACATGCCACGCAGCTGCAGTCGAGATTTCTATTATCGCGGAGAATTACCTCAAAAATGCCCCTGCAGCGGTTCCGGTTTCCAGCCAGTTTGCCTTCTGTCTGTATGTCGCTTCGCGAGCACTTCTACTGCACTCAAGGCACAGCAAGGGCTCTGGCCTTGCGCCGCAGTTTTGGTCGTTGGTAGACAGCCTGAAGGCCATGGCCCGACGATGGGTTGGACCAAATGCCGTAGATACAGATCCCTCCCAGGCGACTAGTATCGCCGAAAAGTATGCCCAGAAGTTGACTGATATGTATTCCGGCATTACCAAGGATCCCTACTTTCAGCTCTCTGTTCTAGGATACACCAATGAAATTGATCACTCGTCCCCATTGCCCGTGTCGCCGATGGGTAGAGTTCAACTTCAGGACCAAGAGAAAAGTTACCAATCGTCTAGCTCGCAGCCGCTAGATTTCACATACTCAATGGAGAATATCGAAAGCCTCGATGCAGCCCATACGCGTGGGACATCCACAGAAAGGGCGAGAAGGAGGAGGAATCAACCACAAAGATTGCAGCATCAAGATGGACCTGTCGCTACCGAATTGGCGGGTGATCCCATCCGGCTATCGATTCAATCAACTGTGGGAGCAGGCGAGATACAGCCGGTTGAACAACCCCATCCGTACACTGGAGGAAGCGTTGATCTTGGTTCTATCTCTCAACTGCTCCTCGATCAGCAATTCATGGATATGGACCGGATCATAAGTTACGATGATGGGATGTTCGGAGCTGAGTATTAGCAAATATCACACCTTGGAGAGTACTCTACGTAATCCTAGCCTTTTGGGAGAGAAAACTGATGAATCAATAATACACTTACATTAAGCCCCACAGTTTAACGATTGGTAAAATAGCTTGCACGCTCTGTTAGGGAAGTGTATGGTTAGGAGGGAACTGTTGCAGTTGAGGAGTTGCTCCGGACTTTGAGAAAGCCATGTTTGTACGCTCGACCTCACTGAACGCTACGTGAATAAGTTCATAATACTGAAAAATATGTAAAATGAAATAGGAGATGAAATGGATTATGATAGTAAATTGGGATGTAAGAAACTTGTTTATGGGTGAATACTCTGGATAAGAAGTCGACTGTATGAGAGAACTAGCAAGCCGAGCTGCTTGGCGGGGCATTATTCACCCGAGATCCGGTTGAATAATTCCGGGCGGAGTTAGAAATTCGAAAGTACACGTTTGGAATTGAAGTTCAAAACTCTGCTAAGTGGGAAATATAGAGGAATCATCAACATATCGAATCTCGCATTCGAATTATTTCACCAGCAAAGAAACAGATCTGCAGCACCCACCGACTCTGTATCTATCATCATGCCTTCGTTGCCAGGTTTCACAGACAACTCTTTTCTGAACCGTTCTGATATGGTGACAGCTGCAAAAGCTCTAGTTAGGCCCCTCGAAAGTTATCGCTCTGATCTAGGTGCACGCGTCAAGATTCGACCAGCAACGGTAGCAGCTTTTGACGATGTTGCTGCGCAGCTTGAAGGGTTTTCAAGACCCTTACTGGCCATCGGAGCCTTTATCAACGACGAGAGGGACAATCTGGTTCCCCTGAGGTGGATGAGGGGACTGGCAGCGGGCGTTGATCCCGACAGCGTGGAATATTGGGGGGACATGACGGATTCTGACCAGCGGATGGTCGAGACAGAGTCAATTTGTCTCGCTCTCCTCACGGCACCAGACCATCTATTGCCCCTACTAGATGACAAGGCAAGAAACAACCTAAAGGTCTGGATGTGGAAAATAAACCAGCACGATATGCCGCCAAACAATTGGCGTTGGTTCCGGATCTTCGTCAACTTGACACTCGTGAGACTCTTTAATGTACCAAAGAGCGAGGTCAGAGCCATCATGGATGCAGACTTTAACCTGCTGGACTCTTTCTATATGGAGGACGGATGGTCTAGCGATGGGAAGTGGTCCGACGAAAGAAAACAAGCTGATTACTATTCGGGAAGCTTCGCGATACAATTTGCTCAGTTGATGTATGTGAGGTTCGCAGTCGAAGATGACAGTCGAGTTGAGAGATACACTCAGCAAGCAAAAGAATTTGCTACGAACTACTGGAGATACTTCAATGAAGATGGTAGCTGGAATCCTATCAGAATAAAGAGCAATGCTGGATCAAATATAGCTAACAGACTCTACAGGAGCTGCCATCCCATTTGGGCGAAGCTTGACCTACCGTTTCGCCTTCAGCGCTTTCTGGGCTGCCGCAGCCGTGGCAGGGATTGAATTGCCCAACCCGGTACATGAGTTGGGAGCAATCAAAGGGCTAGTCCTGCGCCATCTGAGGTGGTGGTCTAAACATGTCGACATCTTCAGTTCCGACGGTGTCTTGAACATTGGCTTCACCTATCCCAACATGTACCTGTGTGAAGACTACAATTCGCCACAATCCGTATTCTGGTGCTTGAAAACTTTTTTGGTCCTCAGTCTAGCAGAGAATCATCCATTCTGGACTTGCGAAGAAGCCCCGTACCCTGGGAGCTCGTTAAAAACGACTCAGCTAATCAAAGCTCCTCATCATATTGTGAACAACTCACAGGAGCATCACTACCTTCTTTCTTCCGCTCAAATGACCAACAAGCCACACAAGGCCAAAGATGCGAAGTATTGCAAGTTTGCATATTCTTCAGCCTTTGGATTCAGTGTGCCGACAGGCCCATCCTTGATACAGTTGGCTCCCGATAATACGCTATGTGTTAGTAACGATGACGGGGACAGCTGGAAGGTCCGGAGCAACCCGACCAACGCTTATGTCGAACGGGTAGTATATGGTGGAACTGAAGGACCAGTCTTGACCAGTTCATGGAGGCCATGGAAAAATGTAGACCTCCAAATTGAAACAAGTCTCTTCCCACTCTCACAGTCCACTCCGGGCTGGCACATTCGAATACATCGAATTCGCTGGGCGCAAGAAGCTGAAAGAAACGTGCTGGCCAACGGTTTCCAGCTAATAGACGGAGGGTTTGCAATCCCGGCATTCACAGCAACCGGTCACCACATCCCTGAATTGTCTTCAGAAAATGCTTCCGCTGCTGAAGGATGCCTGAGGGGAAATCAGAGTTATATTGCTAAATCTGCTTTTGGGGCGAGTGGAATCGTTGATCTTACGAACACATCTATGATACCGCTGAGTGTGCCTCAAGAAGCGGGTGATAAGGCCATCGAAGAGCTGGTTGCTAGTGAAGCTCAGATTTTGAGAGCCGACCCCAACTCAAATATAATACACCCTCGGACATTTATCCCGATTCTAAAGCATAATTTTGTCCCCTCGCGAATCGAAGAGGCGGGAATCATTCAGACCATACCGGTCAAGGAGGCATGGCTAGTTTCTGGCGTGTTTGCAGTATCATTTTCAGAGCGTTGGTCCGGCGACGTTTCTAAACTATGGGCTAATCGGCCCAGGATATCGATATCAGTATTGAATCGCGAGTCGTCGTCTGGGAGCTTGCGTTTTAAAGTCGAGTGATTTAAATAAGGGCTTCTAGCAGATCCTCGACCACAAATTGACCAGAATTACAAAGAGAGCTAGGAGCATGCTAGTCTATGGGTGATATTGAAGTCCAGATAATTCCTTTACTTAGGATATAGTGCAGAGTGGGTTTTGAATAATAAAGAACATACCTAAAGAGTCCTTGCATCTTATGACTGATGAAATGTCGAGGTAATAAGAAACCCCGGTTTTCCTGATATAATAGGAGAGTTCGCCGAGTAGTGGTAACCATGTTAGCATGTATAGCGTATGTTGCATACCTACTAGCCATTAGAGCGAGATAACCCATCTTGGCCTCATACTAGATTTAGAGGCTCAATCTTCACTTCAGCATGATTGTATTAGTAGTATTTGCCTGGCGAAATTTAACTAGATATAACCATTAATATACAACTGAGAAGAGGTTGGGTGCTATTCATGCTCAAGACCCGCCCGTACAGCGGCCATACACCATCCTTCCAACTTCATCATGAAGCAGATCAATCCACAGCAAGCGTTTCAAAAGCTGCCTAGTTCCAGCCCAGGACTCGATCCGGAGCGCCTCCAATCCCCGCACCAGCAACGCATCAAACCTATCGCCACCGCCACCCAGCGTGACGGACACCATAAACAGAAGCCATACTCTAAGCTCCCAATCCCTGTCATCTGCTGGCTCCTCTAATCGAAGCAGACTTACATTGAGGCGTGAAACAATTGTAAGATAGCTCGTATCAACCTTCTCCCTATACAGGAAGAGAGTGGTGGTTAACCCTAGAATCCCCAATCGGATTGCTTCATGCACATCCCTCCATTTCTGACCCCCACAGACATCTGTTGACCATTCCGAATAGTTCAGATGAAGCAATCTGTACTGGATAGATACTAAGACCTCTTGATACAGCTCCGGCCGGATCTTTCGCCGAGTGAGGATAGATAAGTCGACTATGGCGCAAAGCTCCTGTACATCGGTCCAGATGTTGGAAAGGCGCGGATCGGGGAAGCCGACAGATGGGCTCAGATAAGCTTCGAGCTTAGCACAGTGGATTGACTTTGTTTTAATCGACTTGAAAAATGGCTCCCACGTCAAATCGTCTGCGTAGAAGCATGGTCTCGAACCCAAGATCATGGCAAGTTGAAGATCAGCTCTATTGAGGTGTGAAAATCAATTCAGAACAACTTGATAAGTAGTAAAGCGACATGTGAGGATCGCAAGACGCGCTACACTTACCGGTAACATTTCCCTTGGAGCTGGGTACTATTGAGCTTTTTCACACCTCCTCGGATGGAAACAATCTTTTGGAGACCTTGCAAGTGGTTCATGGCACCACTGGTATCTCCTGTCATATCGGCGGCGAGTGTCAAGAACAGAACTGCGCCAATTGTAGTATCTGAGGTGGCAGTCTCGTTGTCCTCAATAACCTGCTGAAGAGTAACAAGCACCTGGGATAGAAGACTGGATGCTCTTCCACCAAGTGGTTTGCCATATTCCCAATGTGTAAAAGCCTCGGCAATGAACTGGGCTGTGTACGAGAAAAGAAGGTCTTGGATCATGAATTTGAGCCAGCAAGAGTCGAAGATGTCGTATACGAGGCAGAACTTTGGTGGATACATCCCGGAGTTCAGAGTAGAAAAGCCTTTTGATTTCAATAGATGAGGAGATGAGTACTTTCAAGGAAGGGGAAGGGACAAGACAAAATATTTCTGGGACAACTTACAATGAAAGATCTTATCCAGCATTTTCGGGTCCATTCCAGGTGTGAAGCTGAGTGAGCGCATTATCCACGGCGCTTCCTCAGGACATGAGCTTGAGAATAGCCCTCTGCTGTTCCTTATAGCAAATTCATCCTCCGACCCACTTCTAAACGAGCTTTGAGGTGATGAGTCTGGTGGTGAAAGATCATTCTTCGATATAGAGTCGGATGTAGCTGCTTGGGATGGAAGCAATACGCTTTGCTCAGCCTGAGCCTTGATCCAGGTTCCAATAGAAGGCTTGGCAACAGCAGACCCTCGCTTCGGTCTGCCTTTCCCCCGGACGACGTGGCTACGTATCATCTTCATATCCTGGGCCCTCGTTTTGCCCAGATCTGTTGCTATGACGAACGGAAACGAGGTCCGTGTGGGTCTTTCTGATTTGGCATTAGCTTTTGCTTTCCGGGAAGCTCCTAGACCCCCTGCCATTTTGTCATTTGGCATGTGGATTTATTAAAGGCTTGTAAACGGATAGAGGTGAAGTAAGTTAGGTCAGCTGAAGTGAGTGTTTCTGCAGTGGGCAACCTCAATTGCCGTCCGGCCAGCGGTCCAATGTGGTATCGTCGCGGCTGTTAGCCCCGTATATCAGTAGCGGATAGCCAGGTCTCGTTGCGGGTGCAGAAGCGTTCTACTGTTGGGATTTTACCAATGCAGGTCGAAAGAAACGGTGATCGATCTTGGAAGAGTTGATGGATCATGGGGAGAGGCGGTGCCCCATAAATCGAATCATCCACCAGCCAAATGCCAAGCCTGAAGCATTATCCAAATACGGAAAGGCGGCGGTGTTACGCTTAAGCCCGTCAAGGGTTGTTGACCTACCTACCCTATAGCATCACTTGATATCTCTGTTCCGCATAATAGCATCTTCTCTCTTCTTTCTTGCATCAGCTGGACGGATGAAAAAGCAAGAGCAAAGGCTCTAAAACTTGCTTTTTGTTGCCTTGGCGTGTAGGGCCGTTTGCACAAAGCTACTGGTCAATTGGTTCATCTATCAAAAGGGCTCTTTTTTGGGCAGGATCGGTCTCAAACTGCGGAAATTGTGGGAAAGAAGTGACGCAGATAATAAATACAATGTAAAAACTATAATGGAAGGCAAGAGACAATCAGGCGCAGACTTTCAAGTCTCGACTGGTACCTGTTATTCTGCCGTGCAACGCAAAGGCGGTGTCAAGTTCACCTGCGAGGCTCCTTCCAACCTCAGGTTCGACTTGCCCCAAGGCTTCTTTCTCCTCCCTCACGCGCAATCAATCCTCGCCACCTGGCTCTGTGTCAGATACGACGAGAGTGGTGGCATCATGTCGAAATAATCATTTCCCGAGTCTCTCCATCGTTTGTTGCACTATTTCTGCTTTGCAAGTTGCTCTGGAATCCCGACACCCGCTACGCCGGCCAGAAAACATCCCAGCCACGCGGTAACCAAGTTTGCAAGGGCTCAACGGGAGATATGGTCTCCAGAAGGTATAACGGGCCCTGAAAGCTTGGTATAAACCGTGAATTTGACTGTTTTCATCTCGTGAAGAACAGACGAAATCTCCACCATGGACAATGCCGACTTGGAAAGCCTGGAAGTCGGGTTTCGCGCACTCTTGTCCAACGAGGTGGCAAGAATGAAGTTAATGGGCTTGCAAAGTCGACCAGAGGATGAAGCTGACAAGACACGTCTGAGACTTCACTACACCTATCGGCACGCGCAGCGGCTTCTCGCTGGTCTTGATCTGAATCAAATTCCCCAAGGCGTCGACAACCCTGTAGTTGTCAATGGTTTGAAAGAGGAACCCGATTGGTTAGTACCCAAAAAGAGTGATTCCCCAGGTCGAGGATAGAATCTAATGAATATTGCTGCCTTATACAGCCCTGAAAATTCACGAGCCTTTCGACCCTTCCGACCAAGCGCAGCAGAGCATCGCGAGAACCTTCAAAAGACTATCTCTACCACCAAGAAGGGTAAAAAAAGGAAGAGGACCACAGGCCATGACGGCCCCGAGGCCTCCAGGGATGGCAACCGCAAAAAGCTGAAGAAAGAGGTGCTTAAACAGCCTAGCCGTGGCCTGGTGGTCCGGCCCTCCCCAATCAAAAAGAAGGATGGCGGAGTTTCTGTCTTGGAGCAATGTATTTGCACACTGTGGGGGATCAAACCCAGCGATATCAGCCTAGAAAAACGGTCCGTTGCGGAAAGAATGCTCAGCCCCCAGCACATCTTCAACATCCCCCTTATCCTCCACGACATCCAAAGCGAGGTAACTGAGGATCTCGACAGAGCTTTCCAGCCAGGTCAAGGCTGGCGCAACCAGGCAGCACTTTTCTCTCATGTGATTAAGTCATATGGGACTGACCGTAAAGCAGACTTCAACGTATTTTATGCTCGGATGGGCAAGCTCCATCTCTACCGTTTCCTAGCCGTGGAGGGCCATATCAATCTGGCCCACTCTCCTGATATCGCTTCCAAGTCGCCTTATCCCTCAAATACAATCATGAACTTCATGAAGCAGGGGAGGAGGCTGAATATGATGTGTGGCGGCCACGTCGGCCTGATCTTTCTGCTCCCTCTACTCCGAAATGACGGAAGCATTGGGGTGCCGCACGTCCCGGTTTTTACGGAGAAGGAATTGAAGTTTCTTAGTGCTCTGGTTCGAAAGGCTCGTACCGTCCGTACGCTTTGTTCTTTAGGTCTTAATGTGATCAAGGCTGCGCGGAGAGGAGACCAGCCCCCATCACAGGAGCTGAGGGACCTTTCGCTTCAGCTCATGGATACCGATTGCCTCGACGTGGGGAAACTACTGAACCTTTTCGAGCCATGGGCTGCGAGGCCATGCAAGTGTTCCTGATTGGGGCCTGGGATAACATTTCCCCCATTATGAGTATGCATCTGTTGAACAGTTTTGAGGTCTACATTGTTACAATTTTGGGGTTCTACATGGTTTATGTTCTGTTAATTCGCCTTTTCTCTATGTAGTTCCTTCGTTCATACTGCGACGAGGAGGCGATGGGTAGAAAGGCCAGTGACTGAGAGACATGCGAATGGCCATGAAGGCCTATCTTTATGAGCAAATTCACAGCACCTGAGATTAGTTGAGCTACAATTAGCTGTCTGATTCAATAGATAAAGATGTAACTGAAAGTGAGCGGTTCGTTTGAAATGTGATCAAAGGGGCAATCATTATGAAACGTTCGCAATGTGTTTGACATGAGCCTGAATCTAAGTACTTTAATATCACCGACTTCAGCGGAGTAAGCACACAGAATCGGGGAAAAAGGCCAATGAAAAAATCCCTATACCTGACTCTTCATCGCAATGGGGACTTGCTTTTGCGCACATCATCACGTAGAATGGCCCTCTCGAGCTCAGCACGAAGACCTAGTCCGTTAAAATATGAACCTCTTGGGAAATTCTATGGGTTCTATCCATTAAATGCATGCAACTCTGGCATCTAACTATCTATACAAGGATACAAATTGTTTGGCATATCCTGGAGTATCGTGAAATAAGAAAAATACATTGGCGAAAACGCTTAAAATCAGAAACATAACCGTAGAAACTCCCAATTCAAATGATCACACCGCTGCTGGAGTTGGGCTTGCCATGGGTGTAGCTGGCAGATTAACTGGTAAATGTAGTGGGAGAGGTTGCGCCGGGAGAGTGTTGAAGTTCTGTTGGTCGTTGGGCTTGAAGGGAGGCAAGGAGGAATGGCTACTCTCCGCAACAGTCTCAGACACGGAGTTACTGTAGGCTACATGAGCCCCCTGGGGGAAGTAGCTTGGACTGGTGCTATTTGCTGAAAACGCTGGCGGTGAGGTGGGCAAAGATTGAGGGGTTGGCGGTAATGTGAAGTTATTGGAAGGCATACTGCTTTGCGACTGAAAAGTCTCTTGTCCGTACATGGGGCCGGACTGCAGTATGTACTGAGGCTGCTGGGCTTCAGTCGGTGGAGAAGAAAAGGGTTGTTGCGGGTAGGATGGAAGAGGAACAACTGACGCCCTTCGAGAAGCATTCAGAGGTTTAGGGGCAACCGGAGTAGTGAGATGACGTTGCAACGAGCCAGGTTGAGCCGGCGTAGGGCGATGAAAGCCTGACAGTCCCTGTACTTCTTTTGGAGCGGATTGGACTGATCCGAGTGCCAGGTGAGAACTTGGCTGAGGGGTTTGAGGGATTAAAGGTATACCGGATTGCCTGGCAGTCAGGGCATGATTTGGTTGAACAGAATATCCTGTGTGGTGGTCTGCTAAACTCGCTGCATTGGTTCCCTGAGCACTCAGAGGTGGGAGTGAGGGCTGCTCGACAGTATGTAACGAGTAGCCTATCAAGGTTCCTCGAGCAGCCTGATACGGAGTTTGTGGTTCCGTCTGGGTGCTGGCCAAGACTTGGCCGAAGCCAGGTGTCGTGATAGGTAGGGATGTAGATGATGGCTGTGCTGGGTTTGCATGTCCTGGCGGCGGTGCTGCTGGTGGGGGATACATGAATTCATCAGGTGGCTGTTGTGTTTGAGAATCATTACCGTCCGCTGATTTTACAATAGGAGGCAGTGAGGAGATGACAGAGGTACCGACTAATACCGGTGGTGAAGTGATGATGCTGGAACTAGCAGAACTTGCAATGACGACAGCTGGAGTTGCCGAAACTGGTGGATGTGTCGGAGCCCCAACAGCCAGCTCTGAGAAATCCGAAGGCTGTAAAGGTGCTTGTACATAGGCTCCTGGGACTCCAAATGAGGCGGAACGCGATGCATCATACCCCTGGTTAGATTGATAGCCCAAGGCGTAGGAAACGGGCACAGCTGCTCCCACGGTTGGGAGAGCTGCCCCCATGGCGTTCAGATCATATGTACTAGAAACGGTCGGTGGAGGCATGCTTGGTGGCGCGAAATCTTCTGCTGTTTGAGTTCCAGCATACAACTCTTGGCTCGGTTCTGATTGGTAGTACGGCGGCATGGGTGCCTTGGAATCTAGCCCGTAGTAGGGATCGGGGTTCATGGTAGAGACTGCATAGTTCTCTGGAATTCCAACTTGAGATGGGCCAGAGTCATACGAATAGGGAGGAGGTGGAGCGTAGTAGGGGAGGCTGGCGCTGCTCTCCGCCGCGGCACCTTGAGGGTTGTAAGGCTGGATGGAATATCCAGCTTCAGCGGCCTTTGCCTCATTGACGGCTTGGAATACCCCAGCTTTCTCGAAGGCCTTCCTTGCATCTCGCTTCCTTAGATGATTGGTGTGTGCATGCTCGATACCCAGGCCCACGCCGTCCAAGGCGACATGGGAAACAACCTTGATGGCTGTTTCGTTTTCGACGATGGCAGAGATGCCATGCTCTGCACCGTGAGCGGCGATGGCATCAGCGCCCAATGTGCCCACGCCCAGAGTGACAACACCGATCGTTCCACTGACAGCCACACCACCCAGCACGTCTCGTTTCCTGGTCTGATGTGTTGTGTCGAGCCTGTTGAGGTGTCTCTCGATAATGTCTCGCTTCTTCCGAGCGTTATGGATCGCAGGGGCGGCGAGGGCAACGCCGATTGTCGAGACACCTGCTGTGAGCGGGATTGCGAGGCCGGAGACAGTGGTAGATGTGGCAGCGCCGGTGATGAGTCGGGTGTAGTGCTGCCACTCACGTTGGAGCTCTTCTGCGGTGAGTGCAGCACATTTCTGGTCGTACTTTTTGAAGTCGAAGGGCATCGCTGCGGTGGGAGTGGAGTGTCGACGTCTTGCTCAACCGAGCCTGACGACTAGAGCCGTTAGGGGGGAGGCAATATCGCTGGATACTAGACAGCCAGGTGAAGGAGTTTGTATTTGGTTCTATCGAGAAGATCGTCGTCACTTAATTAATGAAGTGGGAGAGACTAGGAGGGATTGTTTCCCCCCCGCGATCTTCTCGTGATGTGGGCAGCAAGGGGTCCGGGCCAGACCTACTAGTGTCCGATAACTCAGCGCCGTAATCCGCCATCTTTCTGCAGGCAGGCAACGAATCTGCCTTACGCTCTTTTCATGTCTAACCAAAATCTGCGGCTGAATCTGCGGCTGGGTCGAGATGCAGCAAGGGGGCGCTAATGTCGCAGCACGGCACCAGCAGCCGAATCCTCCCTGACCCGAATGTCCCGACTTCTCTACCAATATTGCAAGAAATCTGTCCTAGAAATGTCGCAGCTATTTCGTGAAAGACAAGCCTGAGGACTTTGTATTCATAGTACAATCTGGTCACTATCAATCCTGCAGTGCTCAGCTGTCCTCCAGAGTGCATAAAAATAGCTGACCATGTGCATTGCGGGAGGGATCATGGGTGTTCGAGACCCTCCATCAATTCTCTCAGACTAGCCGCTGCTAGTCAGTCAGCCCCATGCAAGACTGTTCAACGGCTGGTGATACTCGCTGCCCAATTTGATTGGCTTTTTTTGTGAAATTGCAGCCAAAGTGGATAACATCGTCTCCAACCTGTCAGCCCAAGTGTGCCACTATGTTCGGGGAGTTGCTTACCAATTACCCTGCACGTTCCTCCGTTGTGGTGCATGTTCCTGGTATTTGTGAGGACACGGCGTCTTGCAGTGCCCGTATTATCAAATGTGTGGTCATCAGGATGGATCACTTGAGGCACCGCTGACGCAAACCCACGTATAGGTATTGTAACCAAGCGCTTACAATTCATAGATTGGCTAAGAAAAACCCAAATGGCGAAGTAACGGGCAGTCATAATGAAGCGACGAAGAATCCATGAGCTGTAGGGCCCTTCCAGAGAGATCTTGAAAATTCGGGATATAATTGTGCGGGTACGCCACCAACAGACTCTCATATTTACCCTTTGAATGTTCATCGAGAGTTTTAATTTGGCTATTTCTATGGGTGAAAATAAAGGAATGTAATTTTTTTTTTGGTTTTTGTTTTATTTCGAAGGTAGCTCAATGATCACCTGAGATCCCGCGTCAAATGATTCACAATTTTGTTACGAAACGACGAGTGAAATAATCAACACATCTTGTCTACTATGAAACAGAGCCCTCTCCCCCGAGAGTAGATCAATTCTGATCCCAAAAAAGAAAACCAAAGTTCTATTTCACTGCGACTCGATGACTTCCTTCGAAGGGGGCTGTGATGTCACAGATGCAAGGACCTCCAATTGATTGGCCCAGACTTTGGCAACGGCCGGACGCGACATCAACCTTTCAAGCCACGCTTCGTAAGCTTTGAATTCGCTCGTGTTGACTTCAGAAGCAATATAAGCCAGCCCTTTAAAGTACGGAATGAACATGATGTCCGCATAGGTGACTTTATTTCCAGTCAGATAGTCCGTCCCCTGCTTTGCGAGGTGAGAGTCAATCACCCCAAGGACCCGCTTGATCTCTTTGCGGTATCTTTCTATTGCAGATGGCAGCTTCTCGGCGTGGTATCGCTCGAACCAGGCTTTCTGTCCAAAGTATGGACCCTGTCCACTCATTTGGAAGTGCTCCCAGGCCCAGGTTGCATACTTCTCGGGTCCGCTTGGGTGGTGTAGCTTGAAGTCTTTATCGTAGACATCAATCAAATAGTCGATGATAGCCCCGGACTAGAGAGCAAGAGTCAGCATTGAGATATTAGTTCTCAGATTGGGATGTTGCATTCACCTCCCAAAGCACCATATCCTGATTATTTGGGTCCTTCAGAGCCGGAACACGTCCGTTCGGGTTGAGTGAAAGGAAGGGTTCCTTCTTCAAGTCTGGGAAATCAACTTGTTCCATCTTATAGGGGAGGCCGAGCTCCTCGAGGATGTATGCAACCTTCCAGGGATTAGCCCCGGCGCGAAGGGCATAGAGAATAAGTGGCTGGAGGGTAGTCATGGTAGTTGTTCTTGATGTAAACTATCGAATGTGCTTGGGTTTTTGGGTCGTAATTCTTCATCTCATGGCCATGTCTCCTTCATTCTTATATTTTTAAGTTGTTCAAGATAACTGACAGCAGACTCACTTGATTACATCACGATGCATCGAGAGTTGAGCGCCGAGTCGGACCAAAACTCGGACCAAAGCTTTGACCAATACTTGGCCGGTGGCCCCAACTAAAGGTGCCCCATGAAAGTCCGCAGCGGACCTGAAGGTCGGACCAGCTGACACATCTCGACGTAACCACAAAACAGCTCATGTCCGGAAAACTCACCTTCAGACGCTTCCAATAGTGCAAGAGATCCGGACATCAAGCCCCAATTCACGTCATGGAACCCAGTCGGTGTGACAGCAAGAACTCTCCGTCACCAGCGGTCAGCCCGTGGAGCTGCTTCAATTGCCGACGCCGCAAGTATCGTTGCAATAGATGCCGCCCTTGTATGCACTGTGCCAAGTCCGGCCTCCAATGCACGTATCCAAGCTCCGGTCGCATGCCAACAAGGCAGCACGGGCTTCCAGGCCTTCCAGCTCCGCCATCTATGGGGGGTAGGAAAGAGTTGCTTGCTCGACTGCGGCACTTGGAACAGTTTGTAGAGGAGGCCAGTACCCAACGCGATGCACCACGAAGCCCAGACAGTCCTACCAAGTCATGTTCTTGTACATGTCATGGCACCCATCAAACAGCGACCGGAGATCCTACGCCCTCTACGGAGGAGAAGGTTTTCGGTGATTTTGGAAAGCTCTATATCGACAAGACGGGATGTATCTACGTGGGGAACGAGTTTTGGGCTTTGCTCAACCATCAGGTGCGGATGTTCGAGAGGACGACAAATCAATCGATGCTGACTCGGAATACAGATTAAAAACGTGAGAGAGGTTCTTGACAACGAAAGCATACAAGGTACGATGTACCTCGATCACACAAGCCGCACGCCATTCTTCTCTGGCATGCAGACGGGAGGCAGTGACACAGTCCGCCAACCTCTGCCATCCCAAGTGCCGTATCTGTGGCAGGTTTACGTAGACAACGTGGATCCGTTCATCAAAATCTTGCATGTTCCTAGCATGGGAAGAATCATCAAGCAGACAAAGGGGAAATTTGATTCTCTATCTGAGGGCCTTCGTGCCCTCATGTACGTCATATCTCTCGCCGCCATCACTTCTCTGGATGAGATCGAAGTCAGAACACGGTCCCTAGAAGATGGTCGCCTGATGCTAACATATCACAGGTGCAAGAAAACTTCGACGAAAGCAAAGAGTCCATGGCCGCTTGGTTATTAAGCAATACGGAAAGGGCTTTGTCGGATGCAGGCGTCCTAGAAACGACCGACATCCATGTCATACAAGCTTTCTTCATCTACCTTGAGATGGCCGGGCAATATTACGGTTCTCGGTCTATCTGGACTATGACAGGCGTTTTGATTAGGACCTCCATGTCCCTCGGTCTTCATCGCGATGGCTCCAACTTTGCTAATGTATCACATTTCGACACCGAGATGCGACGTCGCCTGTGGTGGCATATTTGCTTCCTCGACCACCGTGTAGGCGAATGTGACGTGCCTCAATTGGCACTCGGCCCCAAAATGTTTGATACCCGGGAGCCTTGCAACATTAACGATGAAGATATTAGCCCGGATATGGCGGGAGCCCCCGTCCCAAGAGAAGGCTTCACTGAGATGAGTTATGCGCTCGCTTTGTGTGATTTATGGCGTCTGGGTCGAAAGATACACGGCGTGGTTCCCTTGCTTATCAGTCCCGGAGAGAAGCGAGATAAATTACAAACGGATGCTTTGGAGGCGACGGAGAAGCTGAGACGGCAGATCATCCAGCAGACATTTCGAACTTCCAAGCCCGAAACAGACCTCCTAGCTTTCATGAAGTACCGAGTGAATGCCTTGGTCGACCAAATGGTTCTCATCATTCGCCACGTGCACCTGTTTCAACTGTCAAATCTCGCGGAGGCTGAACCATTTAGGCAGCACTCATTTGAGGTTTCGATCAAGTGCATTGAAGATTTTAACAAGTGGAGGCTTGATCCTTCCACGTGTCAGTGGAGTTGGCATCTCTTCAATCACAACTATTGGCACGCTGTCTGCATCGTCTTTGCCCAGTTGCGCCTTGAGAAAGCCTGGACTTCCACTTCGGAAAACGCGTGGAATGCAGCGATGAAGCTGATGCAAGATACCCCGGCCCCTATGATGCTGAAAAACCCGTTGAGGCAATCTGTTTGTCTCTTGGTCCAGGAAGCATGGAAACGAAGGGAGCGTGCAGTTTCTAAAGAAAAAACCACCACATCTAGCAGTGAACCGAACTTGTCGGTGGTTTCTGATGCCAGCGTCATGGCTCCTCCGCTCGACGTGAACCAGAGATGCGACCTAGATGATGTGACATGGGCATGGATATCCAATGAATACCCTCATCCGACACCATTTGATGCGCCCTCTTGGGTAGCAGACACCGCCGGCACCAGTCAGAGCTTTCTATTTGAAACAAGTAACCACGAAGAGCAGTCTATTTGGCCCGGCTCAGATTCGTTTGACATATTTCAGGAGCTGGAGCCGTTTAGTTGGACTGACGAACAGGACTGCGGAGTCTTGCCTAGTGACTCAGTTTGACAATGTCGAAGAATATTGATATTCTACTTCTAGTAAATGACGCTTAGTTCCGAATCAAAGAGCTCTTTTCGAACATCCCTGTGATCAATCCTGACGTTGGCCGCATCTTGCCTCCGCAGCACCTCCTCGAGCAGAAGTACACCTTTGTCAAAGTTGGGAAGACAGCAGATCCTTCGCACCATATCCAAGAACTGACCGCGGTCATGAGAGGGACATTCAAGACAGAGCATGAACAATGGCCAAAACATGGAGTGTGGTAGATGGATTTCGTCATGGCTGAGAGACGACGGAGAGTTTTGGCAGTAAACCTCACAATCGCCGTCTTGTTCTTGGCTAAGGTCCGCCGAAAGAGCCCTAGCTAGCTCGCTGATCTGAGAAACGGCGCGTGTTACATCATCCGTGGCTGGGTAGGCTACGAAAGCCACACGATGAAGATATATGTAATGTGCCCAGAAGTTTGCGCTGTACACCCGGAGGTTGCGCAACACTACCTTTCCGTATGATGGCTGGAGAATATCTGATATTCCTATCGGGTCCTCGAGCAATAGAAATATGGCGGGTCTCTCTTCCCAGAGTGAATGAAGACTGGCGTTTATGGAAATCCCACGTTTTAGGATTTCGAAGTCGGTCTCCAGTGTGCCTCTTCTGTGGTGATGTTTGTCTAGGGCAATAATTCGTGGAGTGAAGCTCTGTGCTCGAAGGTGGAATTCAAGAGCTGGCTGATTAATAATTTCACCCAGAAGCTCAGCTGGAGAAGGCGATTCAATAACCGTTCCCCAGGCACCGTTGCCATGGTTAGATCTTCCCCAAACACTCCCATCTTTGGTTTGATCCACGTTTTCATCCGTTTGCCGTTCGTGAGTGGAAGAGCTGCTACTGCGTTCGAAAATCTCATCGTCCCTACGATTTGCACAGGGGCTACCGCCGTTGTATTCAGCTTTGTTTTGCAACAAGGTCATCCAAGTCAGTAAGCGTCGACTAGTCCCTGCCCAGCCCTGTATGCTTTCGCTGTGCTGGCGGACTCGTGTGTGAGCCGCATGGACATGCTGTAACGGCCACGTCAAGGCCTTTGGCGTTGACTGCGCTATAAGCTCGACATGGCTGAGGAGAAAGACGGCGGCAAAGGCCTTCTTCAGCTCCGGATTATTGGTAGGTTGATCCATTGTATTTTGGTGAGATTCCTCGAAGAAGACAGTCACCTGGTTGCTCGAAGATTGGTAATGACCATAAGCAACATCTAGCATATCATTCCCCTTCCTGCATGTATAGAGATGGAGAGCGGAGTGGGCACATATTGCATCAAGCAGAGCTGGAGAATTCTGTGCCATGGATAGAAGGGTACGTGAAGCGGTTGTCCACTCAATGTGTGTTGGTACAATGACGGCAATTGGATTGGACGCCTGTGTAAAATGTTCTAGAAGAGCCGAAGTCGTTTGCTCAAATGATTTATCTGTTTCAGACAGTTGCCTGTTTTTTATCGCCCACGGTAGATGATCGGATGTTTGTGCCTGTGGGAAGCTAGAGCAGCTGCTTAGGTTCATCTCTGTCGAGTTTATCGAAGACAGAAAAACATCTTGAAAGGCTAGGGTTTCTGGGAAACTAGAGACGCTTGCTTCTTGTATATCTGGCAATCCGGGAACCTGCCGTGAGATGTATAGCTCCCCGGATAAGTCATCACAGGGTTCTTGCGATTCATGTAATGGTGGTACCGTAGATCCATAGTTTGAAGACAAACCCTCTTCGTTCTGGAAATCAGAAGGTGTGAAAGCCGAATTATCGATTATCGACACGTAATTTAATAATTCATCGGCGCTTCCACTACCAGCAATCTCGTAGGAGGAGCTGCTGACTTCTTGTTGTGATCTTGACTTTGGGATCGGGTGTCGCAGCCTGGCACCCCCTCGTGAACTGCTTCCAGACCGGAAGTGAGCATCAAGGAACCCGCATGAGATCTTGAGCCGTGTGCAATTCGCGCAGGCCGGCCGCCCTTCATCACACCGAACCTTTCGACGACGACAGGTGCTGCAGCCTGTTTTGGTCTTGGGACCGGATCGACCGGTAGCCTTGGAGTAGATCGGCGTTGACATGTCTTTCGTAAATACCGGGACCTGGGTGGGATCGATCTCTGCGTGCAGCTGCCACACTTGGCCTCCTTTTCTTCGTTTGATAGGCTAAAAACAAGAGTTACACGAGGCGCCACCGAATTTCTTCAGGCCTCGCTAGCGGAATGTGAAAGGTTTCTGTGCCGGGAACCACGTTGCCAAGTGG
Source organism: Clonostachys solani (assembly GCA_902141235.2). Lineage (NCBI taxonomy): Eukaryota > Fungi > Ascomycota > Sordariomycetes > Hypocreales > Bionectriaceae > Clonostachys > Clonostachys solani. The sequence goes on along the minus strand of CABFOC020000018.1, from coordinate 104,862 downwards.
TTTGTTTAATGCGGGGTATTGCGTGCGTCCGGGATCTGTTGACGCCATCCAGAGATCGACGTCCCCCAATGCGTCCCGCCAAGGATATGGATATCCATCACGACCACCATTTCCATTGAGAACACGCGTGGTGAAACTCGTCTCAACTAGTTAAGCTCATTGATTAGCACTTCGGACATCTCTTGTCTCTCATGATAGGAAAGATATCTCCTGTAGCACATATTACGATGGGTGCTTACTAGGTAGGATAATCTGGGTTTATATCTGCTTCAACCATTATTAGTCTCGACCGTCTACTTATTCCATCCATACCCCGTCTGCCGAGTCAATGTTTAATAAAGACGATGGATGAGAGGCAAGGTGGAGTGGACATTTGAAGGAGCCTGGAGATAAACTGGGGTCAGTAGACGAACGATCTATTATTACATTTTACTAGATCTGCCGCGAGTTCGATTTGTCAGCATCCTAACAACTCTCGACAAGAAATTCGTCTCCATCTTCGTACTGAATAGTGTCAACATTGGATCCGTCGATTCTTGTTGATTCATTGTCGCTCTCTTTCCAGTATGGCCGGAACTTCCCGCCAAAAAGCCTGCTTGGCTTGTGCGGATTCCAAGCGCAGGTGTGACAAGCAGCTTCCTGAGTGCCAAAGGTGCCTAGACAAAGGTGTAGCCTGTGTCTACCCACAATCGAGGAGAAGACCATTTACACATGACCGCCATAATTATTTTCGGGTGGATCATGGACCGGCACTCGAGCAGTATGACCCGACTGTTTACAACCCAGACTTTGAAGGATTATCAACGATGATAGCAGCTAGCAACGATAATCAGTTTTCAGATATCATTGCAACACTTGCTCCAATCTTCCCCTCTCCCGAAAGTAACCTGGTGGAACAAGCGATCATTGCTGCAAACGATGACATCTTGGGCATACAGACCCCTTGGTTCTTGCAGGACGAAACATGGCAGCTACAGCACAGCGAGGAAAGAGCAGCCTGTGTCAGTTACATTGAGCTTGAGCCTCTCATCCGTGCAGTGGAGAGAATGTTGGAAGACTGGATAAAAGATGGGTACAACAGCTTCATTCATCGGCGGCTATACAGGCTAGGAATGCCCACCTACCTTCAAGATGCCTTCACAACACTGGCCACGTACATCGGCCGTGCGCCAGCAGTAAAAGACTTGATTATTCAGATTGCGATGGATCGATTATCTGCATTTGTCAATCAGCGCCTCTCTACTATCGATCAGGGCGCAAAGGGCCTACAAACACACTTGGCACGCGTCCAGACTCTGTTCATCTATGAATTCATTGTGCTCTTCGATGGCTCCGTTCGCGCCCGAGCCTGTGGTGAGAGACAACTCCCCATACTTCGGCAGTGGGTCACCCTGATGCAGGAGGCCGTACGATCGTATCGAGGAGAAAATGGTCTGCTGGACCAAGGCTCATCTAACGCGTCTGAGAATGAGTTTGACAGAGAGTACAATGCATCCACAGAACTATGGCATCAGTGGATTCTTACTGAAAGCATTCGGCGTACTCAAGTGATCGTGAATACTATTTGCAACATTTACGAGACGATGGTGCTTGGTTCGGCGGAATGTACAGGGGGCATCATGTTTACTGCGCGTCGCGGTTTATGGGAGGCAGACTCGGCGTTCCAATGGTTGGAGCTGTCCAGTTCCAAGCTCCCACTCATAGTCCCTTCTCTGCGTCCCAACTCGTTGATGTCACAGTATAATGCTGATGAAGTGGATGATTTTGTTAAACTATTTTGGACGTTTCTTGTTGGTAATGACAGGGTTCAGTGCTGGATTGATAGGAACAGGATGAACATTACCTAGCCTAGACTGCAGACGTGCAGAGAGAACGAAGACCGAGGATCACACAATTCACAAGGTAGAACAAGAAAGCTCTCTGGCTAGTGAGTTCGCTGAGTGAGCATTCATAAAAAACAAGATTGTTCCGTGGGCAGCGAGTGAATTGATCGATCTTGGCATGTTCAAAAGTTTTCAAATCGCCCAAGATTTCAATCGAAGGAGATGTAGTAGATCGCCCAATCGCACATGGATGCATAGGTCATGCCTAAAACTGAGCGCTTGATACCGAGTCCCTGTATACGTCAATGAATGGGAAGAAATCCGGTGCTCGCTGCTATCTGGTCGCATTGGCTGTGGGTAAAAGTCGACGATAGAGCGGAATGAGACAACAATTCATCTTTCCTGCACGCCCGCACCTTTGCCCTCCCAGCCTTGTTGACTGCCCCCCTTGGCATTCTCTTGCATAAATTCCAGTATGACGAGAATACTGTTGATTACCCCGACTGATCCCTACACCGACTCATTGGATTGTGACTATCTATCTGAGAGACACACTATCGGGACGGCACAGAATGGAGAGTCTCAGAACCCCATAATATCGTATTTCAACCTAGACGGTCCGCTCACCAGGATAAACGAAGAAAAGCCCCATTAAATTCATTTGTTGAGTTCCGGCATACCAACCTGGAAGGCGCCTTGTATGTGCCCGAACCTTCACCTCAACACGGCCAACTTAGCATATCCATCCATAAGATGAAGAAAACTTATGTAAATTTACTTTTAGCTAGTCAAGAACCTCGGTCTTTACATCATTTAATTATTACCCCCGACCTTCCCCTATCCGGTGTGAAGTAATAGCAGTCTTGGTTCGGCTGGTGTGGTGCAGAACAGACTATCTAGCCTGTACATTGTATTATTTTTAGCCGACAGTTACTCCCGGAATATTACGTCTCGGCTTCCTTGTTTTTCTGCCTTTTCTTTTTCAGCATCCTTGCACGGGCAATATCTTTAGAGACTTACGTATCCTAACGTGAGACAAACTGGGCATCACCAAGTCCCTTTGTCGCCATAGCACGATGATGGTACAGCAAATTTGTGTTTTTCGGCTGGAAAGTGAGGCGAGCAGCTGTACTAAGAGAACCTTGTTCTTGTGCGACACGAATATGTGCCGTACGCTAGATATCGCTAGTACCATGCAAGACGAAATGCGATCGTCGATAGCCATGCCATGATTCTTACGCGGTAACTCAGCCGTATCTCTGGCCCAAGGAACTAGCTCCACGTGCCGCATCTTGGCGGGCGTGAAGCCGAGATGCGATTGGTCTTGTTTGCATCCCCCCCTCCTTGCCTATCGACTAGCTTCAGAGCTGAGGCCGTTCAGGCCTCCTGGATTCTCCTGTGTCTCGGAGTGCAACTAAAGCCCCCAACTGATTGGGCAGCAGCACTGCCTCTCTAGCAATGCAGGCGATTGATCACCAATTCTGGCGTCAAGCGCAGTCCGTTTGCAGAATGGCTCATGCAAGACGTCGGAGGTTGGGCCAATGGCATCACAGACAACTAGGGGGTCCTCGCCGCAAACCGCCCTTTTGCCCTTGTGACGCAGCGGTAAGGTAACATCATGTTCACAGCTGGTTGAGGGGAGAATCCTCGGTTAAGAGATACTTGATGGCTCACACACTTTTGCCCTAGCTGAAGGTACTGCTTGCTAGCAGAGACAAGGGACTACTCTGGGATTTGCAAAGCAGGCCTCATAATACATACGACTATTGGGTGACCCTTTGGTTACTCATAGGTATCATCTAAGGGGCCTAAATAATTGGGGACTCAACACAGCACACTGAACCATTGGTGTCTTACGTGCCTTAAGAGGGGTCCTCTCCTGCCGTAGAGCATTGCGCATGAGACATGATGCCTGTTGAACCTGGATTACGAAGGGGTTTATTCACCGGGACATTTTCCTGTCACCACGCATTAAAAGGCATCCTTCCCTGCTTTGCGTCCGAGCCACACGATAGACTCCGCGGCCCCTCGCCATCAAGACCAGTCCACCCACATCGGCTCAATCTGCCGCTATACCAGTCACGTTTTCTGCTCGAGCCGCTGCATACCCTACCTTTGTCAGAATCAGTCAAGGAGAAAACATGTCTCAATCAAATAGCCCACTACCCCACTTTGACGAGCACGTGGATCACATCTCAACTTTCGGTGCTGGAGACCAGTTCGCCCTCTCACCCCTGCCACCATCTCGCCATAACCTCCCCTCACCATCTCATCAAGATCCCCCCAACCAGCTCATGTCCGCCTTGCCATCTGAGGAGGGCGTGGCGAGAAATGGCAAACTGTTGACGTCGGACCGCGATACATTCGAGAGTAACCAATTCGATAATGATCCAATTCTTCTCAGGGGCAGCGGCCTATGGGATGGAGCAGATCACCAGTTTCAACCACACGAACTGCAGCGACCAAGAGCGGTATCTGTTGAGGGCAACATCGTCCGGGGTACTACTGTTCTCATTGTGGGCCATCAGACCTCCAAGGATCTCAGTGAGGTACTGTCACACAGGATCAAAATGGCTGAAGTGATGACAACCCTACCCGAGAAAAAGTCTTAGTGGCCAGGCAACATGATCGTTCAAAAAACACGCTCCGCTAGGCTGGAAGGTGGCGGAAGGATAAGCCACATGTCAATGTTTGTTAATGTATTCGAGATGGATTCGTCCGACATGAGCTGCATTCCTCGAGGATCTACGGTGGTGGAAACTGTTTTTGTAACGTGAGAAATACTTGGTCACGGTGTCGAAGCGCTTTCACGGCTACCCCAGAGCAGGCGTTTAGTCTGTGATGCTCTCTCGTGAACAGGACTGATTCTGATTTTTGAGGGTGGTTACTATCAAAATAGTGCTTACAGATAATGTCATCGATATTGCACATTACATTCTCACACGCTACTTCTCAACAATAAGTTGAGAGAGACTCCCGGGTTTAAATTGCGATTCTAGATACAGCACCTGCCATTCAGAAGAAAGCTTCTAGATTGCCTGCCTGGAAAACCTCGGAATTTGTTTTGTAAACTTCGACGGATCATCGCGTGCCCCTTCTTTCCAATACTCGTACTCAATCCACGCATTCTCAGGCATTTGCTCTTCCATCGCCGCCATCCAACGGCCTAGCTCTGGACTGAGAGGAATCACCCCTGTCTCAAGTACGTAGCGGTCCCAGAGCTTTATTAATGCGGCAAGCTTGTCCGGCTCTTGCTCCGAAAGGTCATGCACCTCGCCAGGATCCTTGGAAAGGTTGTACAGCTGCCAGCGCTCTGGGCCTTTGGGTTTGGGGATGTAAACGATCTTCCAATCACCATTACGCACCGCAGCACGGCCGCATGTCTCCCACCCGTTGATGAAGTCCGCTTCATGGATTCGGGGCTCCGTCCCCTTCAAGTACGGAAGCATGGACTTTCCACGCATGCTGACAACCTCGCGGCCCCGGTAGCTTGGAGCAGGATGCGAAACGCCAGCCATATCCAAAATGGTCGGCGCTAGATCCATGACCGTTGCGAATTGGTCCGTGATAAGTCGGCCGTCAGTATGGGGGCCACGGAAGTTCTTGGGAGCTTTCACAACGCATGGGACTCTTACACCACCCTCTGTCGTGTAGGCCTTGTATAGTCTACTCGGCGCAGTGGCGGCCTGAGCCCAGCGAGGACCATACCAGACAAAAGAGTTCCCATTTCCAATGTTGTCTAAGCTGTTATCGTAGTATTTCTTGAGATGTTGCATCATGGACCCCTGAACCATGGGGTAGGCCTCGTACGCGGCGCCTTCAGCACCGTTATCAGATAAGAAGACAACGAAGGTGTTGTCTAGCTCATCAGTCTCCTCCAGGTAGTTGAGTACTTTACCAACATTGGCGTCGATGCACTCGACCATACCAGCAAAGACCTCCATGGTACGGCACGAGTGGGCCTTTTCTTCCTCGCTAAAGTCGGTCCATTCTTTGGCCTCCTCTGCGACAACGGGATGGGGTTCAACGTCTTGTGGAATCATGCCCAGATCCTTGAGGCTCTGAAGACGCGTACGTCGAAGCTCATCTGGGCCTTTATCATAGACACCGCGATACTTCTTGATATATTCTTGAGGTGCTTGTAGCGGCCAATGCGGGGCGGTGAATGCGAGATATCCAAAGAATGGACGGTCATCATCTGACTCCTTGCGGTCTTTGAGGTATTGGACCATTTTGTCTCCGTAGCCATCTGAAGAGTACCATCCCTCAGGTAGCTTGGTGTATTCCCCATCCTCACTATGAAGAGCAATGACGCTCATCGTGAGAAACTCGGGTGATTTCTCTCCAGATTCCAACTGTGGTTCATAAGCATAGTGGTTGCTACACGCAGGCAAGTGAGCAAAGCTTCGCTCAAAGCCGCGAGCCTTGGGGCTTCTCTCGGGTGTCAGCCCCAAATGCCATTTACCAGCCATCAAGGTTTGATATCCGGCATCGTGAAGAATCTCAGGCAAGGCCACAACACGCTCGTTGAGATAACCCTCGTATCCGGGCATGCCTCTTTGGACATTGGTAGACATCTTGCCCGTGGGATCATTTTGCCCGGAGATATTTGTCCACTCAATCAGGTTGCCTAAACCAGCAATGTGATGATCCGTGCCAGTCATGATCATGGCTCTAGACGGCGAGCATGCCGCAGCGGCATGGAAATCGGTGAATCGAACTCCATCCTCTGACAGTTTGTCCAAATGTGGCGTGGAAATCTCACCACCGAACGGCGCAATATCGGAGAATCCTAGGTCATCCGCGACGATGACAAGAAAGTTGGGACGCTTTGTAGTCGTTGCCATGGTTGCTGAGGAACTTTACTACAGGGCATGGCCTCGAATCATCGCAAAGAGTTAGTCCAGGGGGCAACATTTAAGTGCTACTGAGCTTATACCACGCGGCCAATCATCAACCCTTCGTAATATTCCCGTTGAAATGAAAAGCAATACATGGTCATACCTACCGAAATGCGAGACTCGTAGACGAATAACCGAGCTTCTTTCCTCAGAACCCACAATATGGCATGGGTATCTCTCGCGTATCGGACCTCGGACCCCGCTCATCGGCTTCATCATATACTAGCCTGCCACATCGATATTAGGAAATGCTGTTCTAACTCGAACCAGGGCCTCGCCCACGGCAACGGCAGGACTTGCCCACAGCGTTACTGGAAATTTAGCGAGCGCTGCTTTCATAGCGGAGGCTGAGTTGCAGAATGTTCCAAACGCCGAAGTTTGCCAACCCCAAACTTTGGGTGACGACAAATAGATAGTCGCTCTGAAGCTAGTTGGCAATGCCATTATGACATCGTGTTTATTAAATACCAATGAACATGTATTAAAATCTAGGCCAATAGCTATACTTCTCCTTCCCTGACCATCTACATCCCGGATCCTGTCGTCGTTCCCCGGACGTTGCGCCACACCCTCCCTGACTGTCGCCATCTAGTGGATCCAATCTTGTTTTGGAGGGTGCTTGATGACTTGAGGTTGTATAAAGTGCATTCAATTCATTCTAGTCGGGTTATGATTAGCCTATGCTGAGCTACAACTTGGTCTGCTTGACCGAGATTCAGCTCCGAAATCTGATCCATTGTGTTCGCTTACAACCACCAAGATGACCAAACTGGGCACATTCAGGGCCGTGTACCTTGTTGCTTTATGCTGCGTGGGCTCGTTCTGTTTTGCTTACGATACTGGAATCATAGGAGGGATCCTTACGTTCAAGAGTTTCCAGCATGACTTTGGATATACCGAGGCACAGCGGGCTTCTGTCGGCTCCAACTCGACGAGCCTCCTACAAGCAGGCGGTATGCACGAGGCTTAAAAGTTTTCATTCAAATCAAATCGGACTAATCTTCGTTCTCACACGCAGCTTTCTTCTCCTGTTTCTTTATTTGGCCTTTCACCGCCAAGTATGGCCGAAGATGGTCTCTTATTCTCGCTTCTGTCATCTTCAACATCGGCGCGGTTATTCAAACTATTAATACACACTCGCTCGCCGCTTTTTATGTCGCCCGAATCATCAGTGGTGTTGGTGTAGGTATGGCAACGGTTATAATCCCCATGTACTCGGCTGAAATGGCACCCAAGAATATCCGAGGTATGCTTGGGAGCATGTTCCAGCTCTTCTTCACCCTTGGTGTCATGACCTCCTACTGGATAGACTATGCCGTCAAGAAGCATATCTCAGATGTGACTGCTCAGTGGCAGATTCCTGTGGGTCTTCAAATCGTACCTGGTGCTATCTTGGGCCTCGGGATGCTTCTCACCAAGGAGAGCACTCGTTGGCTGGCCAAGAATGGCCGGTATGAAGAGGCTATGGCGTCCCTCTCATGGGTTCGGGGCGGCGAATCTGAGGAAGTGAGGAAAGAGTAAGTCGAGAAATGTTAACACCCAAAAGAACATTTGAAGTATGGCGCTCACTATGGCATTCGCAGATTTGAAGAGATCTTATCAGGAATCAAAGAGGAAGATCGAGACAAACAAGGTGTGGGTTGGAGGGAACTAATTCTTCCTATCAACCGCATGCGAGTCTTCCTCGTCGTTGCTCTCCAAATGGGTCCGTTTATCCACAGAACTCGCTAGATATATCCTCGCTGTTTGAAGATCTAATTAGTTTGTACAGGCGCTCAGTTGACTGGAAATACGTCAATGGCCTACTGTGAGAACAACTGAACCCAAAAGGAATTCCGTATAACTGGTCTTCTAACGAATTCTCAGATGCCCCCCAAATATTCTCTCTTGTCGGAGCGGGTCAGGATAGCCTTCTCATCACAGGCTTCTTTGGTGTCGTTAAGGTTATTTCCTGCCTCTTTTTCCTTCTATTCTTGATCGAGCGGATAGGGCGCCGCGGCTCTCTACTTGCCGGTGCCTTCCTCATGGGATCATATATGGTTATTGTTGCCATCCTCACCGTCAAATTCCCCCCAGATGCAACACAGGGCTTAACCCCCCCTTCTATCGCCTCATTGACGATGATTTATCTTGAAGCGATGAGCTTTAATATATCTTGGGGCCCGGTGCCTTGGGTGAGTACTTTCGTTAACCAGCCAACAGCACGACGCAAGGTCTCAACTAACTATCCGTGACTTAATTAGGCATACATGGGTGAAATATTTCCGAACAGAATCCGGGAGGCCGGCATTGCTATCGGAACATCCACTCAATGGCTTTTCAACTGTGTCTTTTCACTAGCAACACCTTACGCAGTCAAAAATCTTGGCTGGAGGACTTTTCTTATGTTTGGCATCTTCAACTACGCGTTGGTTGTGTTTGTGTTCTTCTTCATTAAGGAGACCAAAGGAAAATCTCTCGAGGAAATGGAAGCATGTAAGTGTCTCCCATGCGAACTTCCATGTGTTAGCACTCTTTGAAAGCCGCGGATTGACAATTTGGCAGTATTTGGTGGTGTCTCTCCGCAGCCTGTTCGCGGACAGGATCCGGCCAGTGAAGACGGACAATATCACGACGTGGAAGAGGATAGCAGCCGGGGAACAAAATGAGACATGAAGACGCAAAAGAAGAAAGAATACAACAAAGCCATACTGCTTGAAAGAGGATAGCTATATCCAGAGCTTTTACCTAAGTTGGGAAAGGAGGGAAGGTGCAGACAAACTAATTTCTTGGTAATATAGCCTCACTTTCTATCGCAATTGAAATATTCACCATAGTTCAAAAATGGATTTGTTACTAGGAAAAAGTGATTTAATTATGTGATTGAAAATTAAGTCTAGCATATGAACTTGGTTTCGTGTATCTCTCCAGGAAACGATTGTTTGCCTCTTTAGTCTCATAATGCCGATCCTGGGGAGCGAGAATAAGATCTCGGTGACAACGAGGCGAAGGTGGCTTGTGGAGAGCCTACGGTGTCGCTCGCAAGCTCGGATGCAACGCCAGTATCATGAAGCTCGTAATACGTTTCGTTTGGGTTATGTGATGGTTGTGCAACATAGCTTGGAGGAGCAGGCGACTTGGCAGACCTGCTGGGTGTCCCTGACACTGGCGGGCCTCCGTAAAGCTCTTTTGGAAGCTCCGTTGATCCTTCAAACTCGCCTACCTGCTCTGTTCCTTGGTTGCGTCGACGAAGAAAGAACCAGGCAGCGAGGCCGATGATTGCAAGGCCGACAACGCCTCCCACGGCGCCTCCCGCAATTGCACCAACAGGAGTACCCGAGGACGAGTTGTCGGACTGGTCACCAGAACTGTCGGTGCTGTTGGTAGTGTTGGTTCCAACGTCTGTATCCCAAGTTAGTGCTCATGTTAAAGGCAGAGAAGCCACTTAAAGACATACAATTCATCATGAAGATGTTCTTGTTCTCTTCGTCGTCCCATATGACATTGGAAAGGGCCCTATTTCGATGGTTAGCGCTATTCACGAGGATCAGGTCGTGATGTACAAACCCCGCATCATAAGCCTTCTTAATCTCCTCTGGCATTTCGTATTCACCCAGATCAGGGTCAAATTCGTCCTTCCACTGAAGCGTATTCAGATCAAAGATTCCCAAAGTGTTGGCCCAGGGATCAGAGCTTTTCCAAGCAGCTGTGCCATTTTTGGCGTCCAAGCCGCCGTATGAAACCATCTGCCTCTTACCAGCGAGTACGCAGGAGTGGAGTTGGCGTTTTGGAGTATTGGGCGGTGTTACTTTGAACCATCTGAATAACGGGAGGGACAGGACGTAAATATCAGAAAACGTTGTTCCTGACTTTTCAATGCCCCCGTAGAGATATCTAACAAGCGGGTTAGTTGCTGCCTTCCGGCTTGAGCCGAGACGTCACGGGTTTTCGCTCACATCTCATATGTCCCGTACTTGCTTCGCACACCAACAGCACAAGCGCTATCTCGCTCCGAGGGGAAGTTTTGGGTAGTCTGAGTCCTCCATCTGTCCGCGATCGGATCGAAGAAGGTGAATTTACTGAATGACCGCTGGGTTTGCGTATTGCGGACAGTGCCGCCAAGGAGGGCGACGAGAGAGTAATCGAGGAATCCCGTAAGACAGACGGCGGCGCCTGATCTATGAGTTGCGCCCGGGATGTTGAGATCAGATGTCGACCTTCTCCACCCCTTGGTGGAAGTATTGAACATGAACATGCCTGACTGCGACTCTTTTGAATCAAACGTGATGGAAGGGCTCGTTCCGCTGAAAGCAATCCCACCAAAAACATACCCGACCCCGTCACAAGATGTCGTCGCTCCATTGCCAGTCCCATTGAACTTGTCTTCTCCGCCGTAGGACTGCCAGGTCCCATCCCCGGTGCTAGTGGAGGGGTTCAATGTCAGGAAGTGCTTGTCATTTGGCGAATACGCCCGGTCGCCAGTCAATTCGCCACCCCATCTATACAATGTGCTTCCTCCTATCCAGAGGCTGGCAAATCTGACTGTCTTTTGGCCCAATATGAAGGGGATTGTCTTGTACTCGATCTCGGAGGGCTTCCAGCGTTTGTTGAGGGGAATATATCGGGTGTTGCTACCCCCTATTGAACCGGCCGTCAGCACTCTATCTTAATCCACCTTGAAGGGTAGGCGGGGGGAGCTTCCAGGGAGCCTTACATCCATCAGCGTCAAGAGCAAATGGTTCACCATTGACTGTTTCTTTCTCCCCCGAGTCGAGATAATATGACTTCTCTCCACCCTCCAGGTAGAGAAAATCGCCCATGTTTACAGCTAGAAAGGCACAGGATGCATTGTGAGCTATGCGCGGCCTTTCAATTTTGTTTATATTCGAAGCGAATAAATCTGGGGTCGGAATTACCATTTTGGAATGCTCGTCGCTGGTACAACTTGCTCGTCTCTCTGGGCTCCAGCGATGGAGTCTCGGTCGCGCCCAGAGAGAACAGGCAGGACAGAAGGAAAAGCAATCGTGTCGGCGTCATCGTGGTCGCTATCCGTTGTCGCTCAACGTCGCTGTTGTCGCCGTCTTCTCCGTTAACATACGACCTTTCGCTGGCCTTCAAAGTCCGTCATGGGGCCGTTCAAACATCGCTTGGGAGAAAAAAAACCGCTGAGAAAACAGGAAATGGAGAATGACGAAAGAGCCAAGTTGGACTGCGAGCGGACAGCAGCGATCATGTTACAACTAGCCCCAGACACGCCAAGCTGCCAAGGCGAGCATCAAATCCGTCCAGCAAATCACCGTCAAGGAAAAGCTACCAAAGTCCCTATGGGATTCACTGCCCCATTCCAACTTGGGCGGCGTAGTCCGAGGCCGAGGCGGATGAAAAAAAAGAAACGTATGTGCGTAGCCAGGTGGGACACATCTGGCGGCTCACAAGCTGAAGAGGAAGGCCAACAACATCTATCTGTCATTCCCCTCTCTCTTTTCCTCCGTTTGCTCCTGTCCTGAATGGTAAACGCAATCATGTGGGAGCATGAAATTGTGGGTAACACGACAGTTGGGATGTTTGGTAGGATCAGCCGATGGTCTCTGGTCTATTATTAAGTAGCAGGGCCGGTGCAAGACAAATGGGGAGGAGCTCGCCGATCCAATTTCGATCCAGTCTCTCTCCCCGCCCGGCTTTAGCTAGTCGTTTCATTCTTACTGGGCTGACTCACTCCCACCTCCACCGTTGTTCTACTGTCCTCGGGCGGTAAGGTATTTGATTCTCCGCGAGCTAAAGCCCACGGGATTCACCGAAGCGCGGTGATCACCAACTTGTCAGCAATAATGATGGCGTATTATGTTCTGATGCCAACGTACTTAAGTTTGCCCTGCTCCGACAGCTCCGGGCGCGACAAGGGAGGATCCGAAGTCTGGCAAATTGCGACACGAGGCCGCTGAAACAGGAAGTAAACTGAGCATCCGTTGTACCCGCAGCTCCTTGCCTAAAATCTTTTAGCCTTGGCTTATTACGAGGTGGTGTCAACAACTCTATTTTGCAGCCAGGGGTATTACTCCGTACATGGTTCTAACCTGTAGCTCGCATCATACTTAGATTGAGCTGCGTGTCTATAACATTTTTATAACTAAACACTATCCTAAAAACAATAGGGATCTTGCGCTCGAGCATGTCGGCGAGCTGACCACAAGCAATATGTTGCGGTCGCTCATAGAGTGCGGCCTTCCCTTGGTCACGAGACGCATGTTCTTGAATTTAGGAGTCGGGCCTGCGTGGGGGAATTACTTGTCTGCCTCTGCCAGTCCCCTTTGCCTTCATGAGATGTGGCAAGACACTGAGAAAGCATCCAAATTCGCGCAGCACTAGAGGAATAACTTGGGGGTCAGATTCTGTAGGAAAACGGAAGCGATTGAATTTGCGAGCCAGGCGACAGCCCGTCTCTTGTTCCTTGAAATCCCATGGAGGAGGTGACACTCATCAAGAGAAAGTGCGCACTTCTTAACACGTGTGAATTTTAAGTAGATGGGATTGCCTCAACTCTGTTTATTAAACAACAATTTAGGCAACATGTGGTCAGTGTCTCCTTGATATAAAATCATTTTACGTACCTGAGGCTTGCTTTCCATACTATACAGTGCCTGCCCACCCAGGTGCAAACTGGAATAATCCATGATTGATCTAGTAAATACTATAGGCCCGCTGTAGTTTCACGATTATCCCCGTCGAGCTTCATACTCTATCTTCAACCAACCGAAGCAAGTCAAAAAGCGCTAATGCCATCGTGCTTCAACGCCGTACCTCTATTCCAACCAACTCCAGGTCCTATATTAGCCCTTATATTCAGCAAGAACCTCCAGCGCCGCTCAGTCCTATCCCAAGTCCTAGCCCGGCAGATCTCATTGCACTCCTTGCATCAATTGGATCTGAAGGCTCCGTCATTCTCTCTAGAACTGCGAGATATTGTTAGCCAGACATCTTAGGAACATAATCGTTGGGTCACACTTGCGCTCTCTCTTGGCCCCTCTGCTCTCGGCCAGTTCATACCACAGCATCATGCACCACATAGCAACCAACGCATCCCTTGTGTTTCTAGGCACGGGGGTTTCAATGGTCAACGTCGGAAGTTGGTTATTATGGCATTCAGTCGCCAGTAGTTTTCCATGCTGATCAAACCATTCCTGCCCACCCTTCCTGTTCTTTGAATCAAAGACGAGCTGTTGCTTGTCCTTTGCATGAAACAGCGGCTTAGTCGCAGAATTTGTGTCCCGACTCAACTTTGCACTAAACCCGGTTCTCTGGAGCTTATGTTTGTTCGCCTCGAGGATGATGTTGCCAAGGGCCTCTGGGGAGGTGGCCGTAACGTAGTACGGTGGCAGATCATCTCGGAAATCTGCGTTGACGGGGTGTACAAGATGGAATATGTGAGTCGTGACAGGGTCACCGTTTGTTTTCTCGGATGCGCCCCACTCAACGCGATGCAAGTGGATTGACGATGAGCTGTTCTTTGGCGGCAGCGCGGTTATGTTGCGGCTTAGTTGATAAAGCGGCGCATCGTCTCCTGTGCTTTCAACGACGATATTCCTTCCATTCAACACCAGGCTGACTGGTTCCACGAGCTCGTGTGAAGCTTGCCCAGTTGCGGCCTCGTAGGATGGAGGGGGCTCGGTGTCTAGAGTTTCGGTTCCCATGATGCTTGGAAAGATGTATAACGAAGTGTGCCAATAGCACGAATATCACGATGTTCTTAGGGATTGGGATCAGGGTTACGACGGAAGAGAGCGAATGCTGCTGGCTTTAGCATTCAGAATGGTGGCAAACTAAACAAGTATCAAGGTGCCGAAGATGAACCCCCCGAATGAGAATGAACAGAAGCAATGGGTGCTTTAAAAGTGTGTGCCAAGTCTGCCCAAGCTCATTGCGTCATCACGGGATCTGTGTGGCTGTGAGTCCGGACTTTGGGATCTGCGTAGATCTGCACTCTGCAGGAAGGAAACGGGATAGTGGGAAGAGGCACAATTTATTAAATACGCGCAATCAGAATTCTGCTCGTATGTTAGGGTCCCTGCTTTACACCTGATGTATCAGCATGATATGCCTTGTATTCAGCTTCTTAAACGACTCCTTGTCCGACTCAGATCCAGGTCAATCAATTTATGAATACAGAGTACCCGGAGACAGCTTGCTTTTATGGTTCTGTAAATACCGTTATCAGGGAATGCAATGAAACCTTTGCTTTGACCTAATGCTGACCGCATTCCAAAAACTCAAAGTTTCTAAACTCAGGATCACACAGCTCCTACTTCGACTCATATCATCCAAAGGTGCTTGACATACCCCAAGTTTAACGACTAAAGCACCTACTTGGAACAGGCGTCGTCAAACTCGGCTCCATCAAACCGATCAGCAATGAAGCGAAGCCACTCAGGTCGAGACGCGGCAATGACCCCAGAATGATCCTGTCCGGGGTAGATGCTCAGGTGAACAGGGTTGCCATACGAGCAAGCGTCCTCGAAAGCGGATATGGTGTTGTTCACGGGCACGTTGACGTCCTTGTCACCATGCGCAACGAGAAGCGGTCGGCTGGCTGGCGACCCTAGTCCTACGCCGTTGATCTTCTGGAACTCCATCGACGTGGAGTCCCCGGAGGCGTCGAAGCTGGCGAGAAGCTTGTCGGGCGACGAGGTGCTAAGGAGGCTCCACATGGCGGTCACACAATACTGGCCCAGTCCTGGAAGCTCAAACAGCTTCTTCGCCTCGTCTGATAGCCAGGTGGGGTCGTACTCGGGGAAGACTGCCTTTACACCAAGATATACGCCAATGATGGCGGGAAGGTAGGAAAGGGCAGAGGGATCGGTAGAATCTCGAAACATGTCGAGGCCAGACAGCACCTGTTTATGGGTCTGCGGGGCAGCTGGAGCCATGGCGACGCCTCCTAGATAACCGCTCTTGCGGTCTTGCACAAGCTTGTGTTCAGAGAGCTTCCAGACAGCAGAGCCGCCCTGGGAGTGCCCAAAGGAGACCCATTCGTTTGTCAAGCGGTGCGGAAATGCCGACTTGGCGGCCAGGACAGAGTAGATCACGTCGTTGGCATGGGCGGCATTGCTGAGATACTTGTGGTTCGTGTAGTTGTTTCCCAGACCAGTATAGTCAGTCGCTACAACGGCATATCCGGTCGTCTCCCAGCCTTGATAGCTGGGCATAGCATTGGATACAGAAGGCGCACAGCCCCTGAAAATCCCAGTGGTGCCGTGAGCAATTGCCACGAGCTTGTATGGCTCCGCCGCCTCAGCTAATGGAAACGCAATGAACGCAGTGGCGGGGACGAGCGACCCGTCCAAGTCTTCAGACGTATACTGCATTTTGAAAACGGTCGTGCCCGGCTCGACGTTGATGGTAGAGCTATCGACGAGGTCGAGCTTGAGGACATCTCCAGGCTTGGAGGCTGTAAAGTTCGCCGCTGTACTGTAGAACTCAAAGTCAAACTCGGTTCCGAATATCTGTAGGTCAGCAGCGTTTGCTTGGGCGACGGCGGCTTGACATTCGGCATCGCAGGCATGTTCCTCCATCAACTCAGGGGGAAGGTCAAAGTTGGAGGCTTGCTCGGCCTTTGTGAGGCCAAGGCAGAGCGCCGTGGTAAGAAGCAGAGAATGGCGGAGCATTGCAAATGGTGATGGCTGATTGAAAGATGCGCTGAATTGAATGAAGAGTGAAAGGAATATAGTTCTAGACAAAGGGTTGAGCACTGAGCTTGTTTATATATGTTTCTTTCGACAATATCGACTGAGTTAGGAGTATTGAACCTCGGAAATTTTGATGAATCGTTTTTGCTGACTGCCCATGGAAAGTAAATGTTTCAATCTGGTCCCCTCAACATCGGCCATTCTAAGAAGCCGCAGATGGGCAGGGGACACTCTAATGGCGCCTTGAAGGGAAATGATAATCATGACCCTTGCTCGGGGCATAGGACCCTGTTCGGATCAAGCTCAGCCCCCGAGCAAAATTACCGTTTGAGCAAACAAAGACTCCGATCTCTCTTACCATTAAGCCTCTCTAAGAAGTCAAAGGCCTACCGGATGATCCTGTTCTTACATTAACGCCCGCTTCCTCCCAGAATCTCTTGCCGCTTTACTGGAAAATGGTCTGTGGCCCATTCGACAACCGGCGAGGAGGCCACTGTTGCGTCAGCTGCCGAAGAGCCCACAAGCGGGTAAGTATTTACACCTGTCCAAAGGGGAGTGTACGGTGAACTGTTTCTTATTGATTCTGTATGCAGTGCGATGGCACTCCCGGAAAGAGTTCATGCTCCTATTGTATGGCCCGGTTTCTCAAATGCTCCTATTCCACACGGCGGACAAGGGAAGAGATCAGGTTGGAGTTGGTGCCAGTCAAGCCACCCACTCCTCCCAAGGTAATTATTCTTCCGTCCTGGAAACATAAAACCGTGTGTTTCGAAGGCGCGTTTGGGGATCTGCCACAGTTCTCCGTCTTATGGTCCGACGCCATGGTAGCATTGAGCCAACAAGATCATGGTGTCAGCAGAGTCATTGAGCTTGCCGGAGAGGTGCACATGATCCGAGCAAGCGGGCCATTCGAGCTCGAGAAGCAACGTACAAGGTTACGGAACCTTGCAGATGAGCAAATGGAAACATGTGCCCGGCAGATGAGATACTACTTCAAGGTCAAGACATGGGCTAGTGGGCCCATAGCCTGCGCGCTGATTTTGATGGCGGTAGATGTAAGTGGTTGCCTCCCCCTATCTTTGCAGACCCAACACAGGACCGAGCATGACCCTGTCCTTTTGTTTATTATTATTTGTCTTGTGGGCAATACTGACCATTCTCAGGCAGTCTTAGACAAGTATTTCGATCCAGTCGCATCGCTGATGCCAACCATTTCCGGCTTCGTTGACGAGACGCTGAAACGTGGTTCGGAGTTATCCCCCTTTGATGAAGACCTGATACGACTTGTACAGTTGACAGATTCTGTAAATGCAGTTTCACGGTCGGTATACCCCTTTGGCTCTAACTTTACCACCCGATCCTTCTTAGGCGAGATCCCTTCGGCATCCCACACTAATGCCACTATACCTTCGCCCCTGAACAACAACGATGTCGACTACATACTGGTAGCGATGTGGTGTTGGGGAAATCTTCAAGGGAGGTATGGAAGCTAACATATAAACCCCGAATCAAACAGTCCGCTAATCAATTTGACAGGATGTTTGACTGGGTCTCCGAAACTATAAATCGCCCATCCACCCAGCTAAGCGCTGAGCAGAAGGTCAGAGGATTAGAAATCGTGTGCGAAGCCTCATCACTACAGGTGAGATTGCTCCAATGCTTCCTGCAGCTCGGCAGAATCTCAGAGTCAAGCTATCAGCTGCTCGCTCCATACAGCTACTGGGTCCTCATCGGCATCTCTCAGCTGCTCGGGCACGAGAGCTGGAAGTTGCTCCAGTGTGGCCTCCCAGTCATGGCACGGGACCAACTGCACAAATACGCGCTGGAAAATGTGGGCTGCATCACTACCATCGTGAATCGGACTGGCTTGCTGAATGGCGTTATAATGCCGTTGGTGTTCTCGATGGGGTTGGAGATGGTGTCTTACAAGGACCGGAGGAGGGTGCTGGACATTCTGGACGAACAACAGGCTCGAAACTTTGGTCTTTCTGGGCTTTTCCGGAGAGCACTCTTGGATGCATATGCAGGTCAGGATTTAGGCAAGCAATATATGGTGCGTAGTATCAAATATTTACCAGGGACCTGATTCACCACTTGTTATACCAACCGGTGATGTTGATTCAGATTGATTCACTTTGAAACCTGGTTTGGTCAAAGGTACGGGATACATCCTTTTCTGCACATGCGTTATTTGCGATCTAGATGGACGAGGCTATAATGGGTGATTCCCTTGGCTAAACATCTGTTTTGGCTTTCCTCATTTGATAGTGTGCATGAAGCAAAGACCTATTGCGTAGCACGTTGAGAAATGAAGATAATTCAATATTCACTTCAGCATGTTTGACTAGAAGATACATGACAGTCTTTGTCACAGTAAATACGATCGATTAAACAAACTTTATTAGAGGTGTGTAGTTTTATGCTTATGTACAGGTACCCAATTACTATCATATGTATGGTAAGCTAAAGTTATAAATTAATATTTGTGCCTTAAAAGCTGAATAAAGAGTTTCTAGGCTGAAACAGGAAATAAAAATGAGAGCCTCTGGGAGTCGCTGGTTTTGGACGACTAGTGGAACTCAACATCACAAAGGCGCCCAGTGGCAGTGTCTGAACTGGCTGTAGGGTGGGATTGACAGGCGGTGGGTTGTCAACACCAATACAACAGGGTAAAAAGATCTAATCTGAAATAGGTAGTGAGAACGAGAATGCTTGATTACTACCACGTTGGGCTAGTGGGCGAAGAGGCGAACAAGCGAATGCTGTCACGAGATAATCCTATATATGCATACCATCCATTCACCTCCACCCCAATGTTCGACAAGAGCAACCTAACGATATCGAACACAAGGACCGATAATGACGACTCGAGACGGGTTCTTTCTCCAAAATGAGAACGACTTACTCCAGCAGGGCTTGAGATGTGCAGGAGCCATTAACCCACTAACAAACGTTGGTGGCAAGAGATCACGTGTCTACGATGTCATCGTCATTGGTGCCGGATACTCTGGATTGACTGCCTGCCGAGACCTTTGCATAGCTGGTGGGTGAACCTGTTTTGGACAATAGTGGCTGTACTAATGCATCGCGGCTGATAGGGTTCAACGTCCTACTGCTCGAGGCTCGTGATAGGATCGGTGGACGAACTTTCACGGCAGAAGTCGACGGTCACTTGTACGAGATGGGTGGCACCTGGGTCCATTGGAACCAGCCTCATATCTATCGAGAAATGTGCCGCTATAGCCTGACTGAGCTGTTGCTCAGCCACGACAAATCTGTTGGTGTCAATTACTATACAGCGTTCCTCAACGGCAACCGTCAGATCATTGACCATGAGAAAGCGGTACTGGCACCCCTCTTTTGCATGTCATGAAGTGTGGAATTGTGCTAATAAAATGAAAAGCATGCCATGACCGAGAAAGCCTTCCGAAAGCTCTGCGACGTAGATGGTAAGCTGGGACGAGAGGTCATGCCGTTGCCACATGATCCGCACTTCAACCCCAAGGCCAAGGCGTGGGAAAAGATGTCGGTCGCTCAGCGGCTGGACCAGATCCGGCATGATGTCACCGAGGATGAGATCACCCTCCTTCAAGCTCGCCTGTCTTCGATCTATGGAGCTGATATGGACAAGGCTGGGTTTTTCGATGTCCTGAGGTGGTGGGCGTTGGGGGGATATACCATGGATGGCCTCTACGAGACTGGAGACGAGTTCAAGCTTCCGACTGGGCAGTCGAGCTTCGCACGATGCTTTTTTGATGAAGCTCTCAAGACGCAAAATCTTGCATACTCGTTCAACACCGCTGCGGAGACTATCGAAGACAAGGGCGATCGGGTCATTGTCAATCAGCACTGGGAAGCGAAACGGCTGATTTGCACTCTCCCGCTCAACCTGCTCGAACATGTCCGTTTCGAGCCGCCTCTGAGCGCTGCCAAGATGGCGGCGGCCACTCGTCCTGGAAACATCAACCATGGTGCAAAGGTCCATCTTGAAGTCCAAGGCGACGCACTTCGATCTTGGTCTTCTGCATCCTTCCCGGTCACAAGGGCCTGCAGCGCATTCGGAGACGGCACGACCGCCAGAGGAAACACGCACGTTGTCAGCTTCGGTGCCAACAAGTCATTCCCAACCCCTGAAGAGGATGCCAGAGACTATGTAGCGGATTGCAAGAGGCTGCACGACATGGATGTTAAGAAGACGGTAGGCTCTCAACGACTCACGTCATATTCTTAATGCTTTAAATGCTGACCATGACATCTTTTTTCTCTCTTAGATCTGGCATAATTGGAGCACTGATCCCTACTCGCGAGGCTCGTGGTGCATGTATCCGCCAAACTATAGCTTTGAACACCTTTCCACGCTGCAGAAACGGCAAGGAAAGATCTTATTTGCAAACTCTGACTGGGCTATGGGATGGCGCGGATACATTGACGGGGCCATCGAACGAGGCGGATTGGCCGCCAAGGAGGTTTCTGAAGAAGTCTTCTCGTCCAAGATTTAGTTTGAATATCAGAGCTACTTTAATCCTCAAACTTGCCATATAGGGAACACGCAACATGCTCGGGAGATTACCACGCCGTGTGTTATGACTGCCCAACCACTCTCTAGGAGCCCGAACTAATCTATACCTATAACTTGATAGAATATCGTGGTGTGACGAAGGTATTCTTTTCGGTGGCATTAAGTTTAAAATTGTTCCAGACTCAAAAAGTCTTGCCTAGATCGTGTAGACCAATTTTGTCCCACGGACCTTTCCTTGTCGAAGCTCATCAACTCCTCTGATCACACATTGCAGTCCAGCACCAAACTTATTTACCGTCGGCTTTATCGGATGAAGGCGCCTTTGCTCCAGGAGTCCGTGTACAATGTCTACGAACCTGGCCGAGAATTCCATTTCTTCTATGTTGGCGGCCATGTGATTGCCGCCAAGCTTCCAGGATTCACCAAAGGAGTTATAGGCGGCTGTGAGAAGAGGCCCATGTGCAAGCGGGTTGGTCTCTTTCAGCAGCTGCTCATTGATGGGGTAAAAGATGGTACAGAACAGACTGGGCTCGACACTGCTCAGGGCCTTTCCGCAGATCACCTCGCCTCCTCCGGCGCAGTCGAAGGCGAGTTTGAGTTTGTTTTCTGTCAGCGCGCGGATCTGTTCGCCGCACTCAGGGGAGCGGTAGTCAAACACTGCGTCAGCGCCTAGCGCTTTGACATTCTCGAAGTTGTAGGGTGATGCAGTCGCAATGACGTACAGCCCGGATGCCTTGGCGAGCTGGATGCCGAGGGTGGCTGTGGCTGTGCTCCCACCGTGGATGAGGATGGAGGTCGGATGCTGAACTTTTGCTGGTGGTAGTGGCAGCTGGAGATGTTTATATAACCCAAGACCCTGTTTAACCAAGTCAAAATCGCTTGACATTCTAGAGTTTTGTTGATGGAAATGTGGACCAAAAACGTACGCATGTTATCATGCCAGCCCCAAGTGTGGATGCTTCGATAAAGTCCAAGTGATCCGGGATTTTGATCTGAATACAGGCCTTGGCGGTGATGAGCTCGCCAAATGCGCCATTGTCATGGTTGGTAGCATCTCTATAAACTTTCTTGTCAGTTGAGTCTGAGCACATCAGCATGTTAGAGGTGGCCTACCCTCCGTGAACAAATCCAGCAATTCTGTCCCCTTTTTGAAACTTAGTAACCTTGCTGCCTACCTCATAAACGATCCCCGCGTAGTCATATCCTAACCTTGACCCAGCGTCTGCGTCTCCCCAGTCAATCTTCTTGAAGTCAGCTGGGTTAAGAGCCACGGCCTTGACCTGAACTATGACCCATTCGTCACGCAGCTGAGGTACTTTGACGTCCTCGACGGATATCGTTTTGTGGTCTGAAACGACGATGGCCTTTGTAGTCGGCATATCTGATGTATGGCGTGTGGAAGAGTTGCGGATGCCTTGAATCTGGAGAAGAAGAAAGATGAGATTCTTTTATTCAAGTAAACAAAGCGACCTTCTAGGATTGAATACCTCAAGTGCAATACGTAGGCTTTGTAGAAAGCTTAAATACCGCTGCAATTGTCCCACCAAGCGGCCGATGGTAGAAATGATTTGATGCTTATAAATCTAGTTGAACAATCGAAGCTGCGCCAAGATTTATTCCAGTCGCTTGATCATGCGTGGAGGTGAAGAATTCCTGTGGCCCACGGAGTTTGCGGTCCAATCATTCAAATCCGTGGAAAAAAGGTCCGTGGAAAATATCCAGGTTCAACGCACCAGTACTTGATTACCATGACTCGGTTTATCGCCTCTCAATCATCCCCAAAGAATTGAGAATGAATTTTATCACATCTTAAATAATGGCAATTGGAGAAGTTAAAATGAACCATTATTCTCATTTCATCTATGGATGTGATACACTGCCCTGTTCCTGGCCCAACGCACAGAAACGAACTGCGAGCGTCCGATAAAAAAACCAACAAAGATAGGTCTTTCGCTCGCAAAAGCCTCTGAAGTCTCCTTTTTTCAACGTAAAGTACTCGAAAAGCGTGTGCCGATCAAGTCTTGGAACTACCTAGTTGGGTGGGCTATGGGGGCATGTGAAGCATATCCTGGATCACGAAGAGGATATTCTCACCTGGCTAATGCCTCTCGAACCCTGGTCGCAATGATCTCGACGTTGGCAGGATCATAATCCGCGAGGACGCCTGCTGTGCGATGATGGCTCTTGTTATCGGAAGATCCAACGTGCTGTAAACGAAGCAACTTGAGGACTCGTAGGAATTGTTGTCTAATCCAGTACACTTGGCCTCTTCTTAAGAAACCAACCAACGAACCGCAGGGGCTTTCATCAGCGAACACGTCCACCAGGTGAATGAGAGTATGCAACATTTGCCATGAGCCCTGAACAATTGCATGCCTCCGATGGTCGTCCCTGGTCATGAAATACTTGCTTCCAAGGTATATTGCGTAATGAACATCAGTTGGGTCCAGATCATGGTAGCTGGGGAACTGAATGTTTGCGTCCCCGAGGTCAGAAAGAGCTATCGGGTTGAGAAGGTTGCCGAGATGAAAGGGAACACTATTACATATCGAGTCAACTAGGCCTCGAATGAGATTCTGACCTTCATCGTGATCGGCAGGTTCCATCGAGATATCGGAGGGGATTAATTCAATATCGCTACTGCGGACAACCAGTTCAGGGAATTCGGCAAGAAGTCTGAGTCTGATTCTTAGAAGCAAGACTCGGTAGACCCGCCAGACGTTCCAAATGGCCGCAATCTGAATGTTGGGATACACATCAGAAAACCCCTGGAACGTATCAATGGTATCGTTGATATGTTTGCCTGTTTTAACGCTTCGTGGGTGCCAGTGGTTGGGCACCGCGTGTGGCCACTGCTGGAGTTGCGCCTCCGCATGCCGGATGCTCTCCAGCCATTTTACGATGCTCGATGTAGAAGCCGTTACAGCCGGGTCTCCCGATAGAAATATAGAAAACTTGTGCTGATGGTTCGCGACGGACACACCAATCGTGTCAAGCATTGTGCTTGGATTCGCTGGTAGGATGGCTGGGTTATCCATACACGCGATTTCAGCAATTGGGAAAGGCTCTTTCTTCCGAATGCAAGCAGAAACTTCAATATGAAGCACTTGTGATATCAGGTACCCGTGATTATCTGACTTGGTCCCATCAAGTTGCTGCTGCCTAAGAAGAGCCAATGCACCATTGCGATGAAGTCCAGATGGCTTGTGCGAATTCCATGTGGCAGAGAGACGTTCGTAACGCTGGAGCAGGAGCGCAGCCAAAATGGTGCCTTCACGGCTCCTCTGAACCGGGTCTTGAATTGCTGACCGAAGACATGCATTTGCCTCTGACAGGATTTCTACCGGCGAGGACGCTGAGGAACCATGAGCCATCGACCAGAACTGCAAAGCAGCTACGTTCAATGCCAGGGGGAGCGGGGAGCCCGGACTCTCTACCGCGAGAGCCGGAACCAACACTTCAAGAAGGCCGCGTGTCGATTCGAAATCGCGGCCCAAGACCGCAACGTGCGCGAGGAACGTGGAGACAGCCTCGGTCTTCACATTCTCGGTCACCAACAACAGTCGCTGCTTCAATGGAGAAGGGCTGGGCGGTGTAATATCCACGAGCACCGGGTGGCGTTTTGTGCGGATTCGTACGCTCTGTTGCCGCTTGCCCTTGTTCTTGATCTCTGGGACTTGAAACCTCAGCCGCAAGGGCTCTTCAGTGTAGCCTTGGCACCGATAACCAAGACGTGAACATTCGCGGCATAACGGCTTCGCCTCGTCGCACCTGACGCGTCGCTGCTTGCATGTCTTGCACCCAGTCGATCGACCGCGATTGACCATGTTGTAGCGGGGGGCAAAGGTCAGACAGGAAAGTGAGGTTGATTGAAATACTGCCGAGCTCGAAATGGGACAACTTTGCGATGAAGGATGGCGCGTGCCTTTTAAATATTTTAATAAATACCCGCTCTGCTGACGGGCCCACAAACCGGCGATCCGAGCCTGATTGACCTGCCAGAGGCGCAGTGCCGATTATGCATAATGACTCTCCTCGCAGAATAACCCCCTAATTCGGTATCGCCAAACCATCATCTTCGTCATCGCCAGTGGGGCAATGGCAGAATACGCCAAATCTCACGGGAGCACTACCCGCACAACAGAGAACTCTCGGTATAAGCACATATTTGAATCTCCAGCTTTATATGTATATACATATCAATAGACATATATAAATGTAGAACTATTCGCTCAATAAACTGAATATCCTTCACTAAACCATCACAACATCATCATTCTCTGTTCTTACCAATAAATTCAAACTGACAGTTATCAATATGAAATTCTCTCCAGTTGCGGGCGTTGTAGCCGCCTCGGCCTTTCTAAGCGTTTCCAGTGCAGAAGAGCAGCAGACGGATCCAGTGCTTCTACTGAGTACAGATTCAGCTTTCCACGCCGAAATGCTGGGCGGTATGGGTTACGCAATCGGCGGCGGAGCTGATATCTCTCCCATACTTGCTGCCGCTAAAGACGTGGTTCCAGGAGATTTCCAGCAATTCGCTGATGTATTCTCCAAGCTCGCCGAGGAAACCAAAAGTCAAGCCTTGGACCCCGATAATGCATACGACCCTGTCAATGTACGAGATACCTGGTTCTCGACCGCAAACTATTTCAGACGGGCCGACATGTTTCTCCATGGCAACTGGTCAAACCCGGCCCTCAAAATCTACTGGGATGAGCAGCTAAACGCCTTTAATCAAGGAATCGCTGCACTGCCAGTTCCTGGAGAGCGCATCCAGATCCCTGCTGATAACTTTACCGTTGAGGCGATTTGGTACTCTGCATCTTCCGACAACTCGACCAAGCGGCCTACATTGATCATAGGAAATGGATTTGACGCTGCACAGGAGGATATTTACCACACTCTCGTGGCGCACACGCTGGCTCGTGGATGGAACGCTCTCACCTACGAAGGCCCAGGACAGCCTACAGTCAGGAGAAGTCAGAATCTGGGGTTTATCCACCAATGGGAGCGTGTTGTTACGCCCGCAGTTGACTACCTTCTTGAAAATAAGAGCTCGGAGGTTGACACGGAGCGGCTTGCTCTTTTTGGTAATTCCTTGGGTGGCTATCTTGCAGCCCGGGCTGTCGCGTTCGAGCCCAGAATCAAGGCCGTGATGCTGAATGGTGGCGTTTATGATCTTCACGAGGGCTATACATCGCAACTCCCGACTGACCTAGCGGAGCTCTATCACTCAGGACAGAAAGACTCATTCGATGAGGCTGCACTGTCGATTCTCGATGACAGCAATGTGTCAAGCCAGCTCCGGTGGGGAATTGAGTATGGACTGTGGGCTTTCAATGTCAGATCGCCATATGAGTTCCTCCAACTGACCAAGCAGTATACTGTCGAAGATATCCTTGGCCGCATTAAAGTTCCCGTGTGGATAGCCGACTTTGAGTTTGAAGGTATCTTCATCGGACAGCCGCAAAAGGTCAAGGACGCCTTGGGTGACCTGGGAACTCTGCAAACATTTTACGGGTCCGCCGGCTACCACTGCCAACCTGGCGCCTACATGGAGATGAACCGTGCCGTTTTTGCGTGGCTTCACAAGACGCTTGGTTAATGGTATCTGCGATGTTCTGTTGGAATAATCCCCCCGAAGCGGTACCCTGCTACATCAGCTGATAAAGACAAGGGGATTCTCTGCTGGCCTCGAAACAAGTGATAGACACAATTTGATATCGAATATCCCCATAAGTCTCGGAGTTAACTCAAGAAAATATTCACGGGAGATTCTAGCTTAGCCTTCTATATGTTTCTAAATAAAAGAGACTTGGGCTCTTTCCGATAGATGTGTATAAGCACACATCGCCCTGAGAGAAACCAAATCAGATCTCGAAATACACATCCGCTTATTTACAGTGATGATATAATGGTTCCACGTAGCCTGTTCTTGTGACCACCCTGCTTTTAGAGGTATTCGTATGTGTATCACTGAGGCCTAAGAAGCTGTTCTCACACAGAAGCAGTCGCATATCAAGAACGGAATTGTGTCCAGAGCCGCCCAGCCAGGCGAATATGAAATTTGGATGCTTCAGGTTAACCCGCAAACCCATTGGTGATTATACTGGCCCTGTAGAAAATAAGGGCTGAGATTGACTGGTTGAATTGGTGCTAACGAAACTAAGGTCTCTTGGTAATCCTGACTACTTTGGGTAACCTGAGCTTCGCGGAAGAGTCGTCAGAAAACTGGCATAGCCACAACTCATACTACGATCATACAGAACGTGGGTGCACTTCGCCAAATGCAGACGAAAACTCCGGGTCATTTTATCCACAGCGAGGAAAGTTATTGCTCAGTAGAGGCGTAGAATACTTACAGTGCTCATGGCTAGGCACCGGATAAGATAGGCCCTGGTTAGATGGGAAGAAATAGGAACTCTGAGGTGGGCCTGCCAACCACGAATGAGAGACTCCAGCGGCGTGCTTATTGGTGCTGAGCGGGTCGTTGTAAGGCAAAAGGATGCTAACGATCAGAACGCCTAGAATATGGAACACTGATGGATTGCGTGTTCGATATCTACGGTAGCGGACGATCTCTAATCGTACTTTTCTGGTTGATAAGGCAATGTAATCGGGACCATTGAAAGCAGAGTCAGCTTGGATAAAGAATGATTAATTATCTAAGAAATGACCTTTGCATTGATTAGAAACGAGTTTTGGATTGTCAGCAGATCTGAAAGTCACTACACCCTGAAACAAGACACGTTGGTACTCCTTGAACGGACCTGAATTCTTCCAGTTTCTGAAGCTAAAAGCATCGTGTTGGGGGTTCCCGCCAACCTTCACGACTACTTCATTGGTCAGTTAGCGAGATGAAGATCTGCCACGGAAAAAAAACCTAGATTCAGTAAGGTAGAGAAGTGGAGTCTTCGCCTACTCAGATGAGATATTTATTTAGTGTTTCTGACACAATCAACATGGCATTCTTAGAGGCAGAAGTTGCGGAGTTGCGGAGCGGAGCGCAAAATGGCGCCTCATTTGGAGTAATGAGATCTGCAATAATAGAAGCTCTGTTATACTGGGTCAACTAACAACCTTGAAAACCACAACTAAGTGTTCAGCCGAAACGCAAGGCGGTGTATCAACAGGTATTGTACAGGGATGGCAAGACTTGATCCCTCTCAAACCCCTGGTCATCGACAGATGCCAGGCGGAGTTTACGCCTGGCCAGCAAACCCTCCGCCGGGAACTTGTGGCAATAGACAAGTGAAACGGGCCAATAATGGAAGAGGTAGTGTGGCTTGAAATGTAGAAAAGGAAGACGAAAAGAACCAGAAAAGAATAAATTTCTTGCTTGTCCGCTAGAAATCTAGACTCGCAAGTGCCGTCCCAGTTGACTTCTATTGTGTTCCCCTTCAACTAAATATCATTTCTTCCTGCCCCCAGCAACGTCTTGTCAGACCTCACAACCACCACAATGCCTGTCGTCCCAGCCAATGGCCTCATTCTCGTCACTGGAGTCAACGGCTTCGTCGCCAGTGTGCTCGCAAAGGTTTGCCTAGACCAAGGTTACTACGTCCGTGGTACCGTCCGCTCTATTGCGAAGCATCAACCCCTTCTCTCTACTTTCGGCCCCAAATTCTCCCTCGTCGAAGTCCCAGACATATTTGCGGACAATGCATTTGACGAAGCAATCAAGGGCGTAGATGGAGTGGCTCATGTCGCAGCAAACACCCAATTCACACCCGATCCATCACTTATTGATGAAGCCGTCAAGGGCATTACCAACTTACTTGCCGCTGCAGCCAAGGAGTCTAGTGTGAAACGGGTTGTTGTCACATCCTCCAAAGCATCGTGCATGTATCCTAAACCAGGCATCCCCTACCAGCTCACACCGGAAACCTATAACCAAGAGGCAATGGAAGAGTTCAAGCTTCCCTTCGATGGGAAGAACCCATTGTGGCGCGGTATGGTCATTTACTGTGTAGCTAAGGCAACCGCTGAGCAGAAGGCATTCGAATGGGTGCGTGAGAACAAGCCGCAGTTTGTCCTCAACACGGTCGTGCCCAACCTGAACTTTGGAACTGTTCCTGCACTTCAGCATCTGGGATTCATAAGCAGTAGCTCGCTCATCGAGTCTGCGGTCCGTGGTATAGCGGTTGGGCCGGCAATATTCACTTCCGAGTGGTTCGTTAACGTCGAGGACACTGCTCTTCTCCATCTTGGGGCTCTGACGCTGGAGGAGGTCCAAAATGAGCGTATCCTTGCTATGGCAGGGCCCTTTTCGTGGACCAAGATTTTAGAGATCATTCAAAAGCTATATCCCGAGCGCGAGTCTATCTTAGCTTCCGTCGACGAGCCAGCAGTCGACATTGGACACGTGGATAATGGGCGATCCATTGAGATTCTTCGCAAAATGGGCAAAGCAGGGTTTAGGGATTTGGAAGAGACAATTGTCGCTAACATGCTGTCGGTTATCGAAGCTGAGTCGCTCCCAACAAAACCGTCGAGCCGAGCAGACGATCTGGTTGCTGCCATGGCAGCATCAGCTCAGGCATAAGATTCCTATGAGGATATCGAGTTATGCAAATTGTGATCAATGCCATATATAAAGCTGTCATATAGCTGAAGAGGATAATTGAAGACAAACGAAAAACCCAGGGCCTCAATCAAACCGTAGCTCAAATCCATTCTTGTATTTAGCAGTCACAGTGGGTTAGTTGGACACACTGGTGTTGACATGTCACATGGTCGCACGTTTATCACTCTATACATTTCTAGGCATATATCATTAAGTAAATCGATGGATGAGTAAAATTTACGATGAACATTGGAGATGGTCAACACCTCCATCCAAAAAGTGACCAGATATCAACCAGACCATTTGTAGCGTCTCTTCACTGGGGGGTTAACGTAAGATACTCCCACACGACTGCACAGCTATATTGCAACCACTCAGGATACAACATTTCTGGCTCCTCTGATACTTGCTGGGTATCTGACTCTCGCTTGGACGGCCTATCTGCAAGTTCCGGGTCATCTGTAGTAAACGACTCCCGTACCAGCGAGAGCGTGGCCACTCGTTCACAAGCCTCCTCAAGCGTCATTTCTTCGACTGTTTCGCGCCAGAGTCTAGTCTTGACCTTGGTGTCAAGATGCGTGCTGGGCCGGCAGAATACTGGCGGCCAGGCTTCATACTCTTCAAAATCAGTATCGCTTGATGTAGAGTCTGTCCACGAACTCTCACTCATCCGCCTGTCAAAGTGACGGCGATCTGACTCGAGCTTGAAATTTGCACTCTTTTCATTACATTGCTCCTTGTCGTCGCAGCGGTTCTCCCACTGGGAAATAAGTTTTTGAACGGGAGAGCCTGGGTTGACCATCAGTGCTGAAGACCAAGACATCTATCTTTTGGTTGATGTGATTTTACCTGGCATTGGGATTGGGTTATGAAACTTGGAAGAATCTAGAATGGACTGCGAATCTTGGGAGAAGGACAACGGGATAGCCTCGATTGGGTCCAGCCACAGGCAATTGAATTGATAATGAGACACCAGCTCAAGTATGAAACGAAGAGAATCTTTCAAATGAGAGGAAACGAAAAACTGCCAGAGTTTTAAAATATCATTGTTGAAGATGCAAGTGCGAAAGGGGAGGGAGATGTGACACTTATGAATTCATCCCCTCAATTGATCGAGTGGTAGATGATCCCTTTCAACGGATGCGAGACAGCCGCCATGTCCTTTTCATGATCGCGAGACTCGTTCGGTAAATCGTACGAGCGGCATGGGATGGATCCAATTGAGTGGGCTTGGAGGCTGGTTCGCCGTATCGCTTCGTTTCAGTTGGCCCAGGCGCTAAGCGTCACATCTGCAACCGCCAACCGTGCATGTGTGTCACAGAACAGGTTCCATCCAGCCAGTCAGCAGCAGTCACCGAGATGGAGCGAAGCGTATCATGCAAGTCATAGGCCAGAACCCTCTGCTGGGGTATTGCCTAGTCTCAGACGTCTCGGACTGGTCGCTCGCCGTAGTAGGCCGCAGCATTATACTGTAAGAAACATTCTCTTTCTATGATTCACGCGTAGTATTGACCCCTGACCGATTGCTTGGCCGAAACCTCCGGCAGGCTTCTCCCTCCTTTTGGTTGGGTTTATTAGACGGCCCCCTTTCCCAAGCATCGCTCGATTATCTGTATCTCTGTAAATGCTCACTCATTCTCTTTCACTTATTTATTATTACTTTTACTCTTCTTCCCTGGCTTATTCAGAGGGATCATTCTCTGGACGTCTAGCTAAAGTGCGTATACCCCATTCCAGGGGGAGCTAGCTGCATGGGCCAGGACAGCGCATCTCAGCGCGTATTGAAATACCTTGGTCTCAAGCGAGACCGAATCGAAATCAGGATTTGCGTGCGACCGACCAAAGAATGAAAGCATATATCATTTTTATCTTAGGAAATATTACATTGATCATCAGGTCATGTGGAGGGCTTTTTATTTCTTCTTGGAATAAGCGCGATCGTTGTTTTGCGATTGCGATATCTGGAGGCTTTTTCGTGCTCATTAGTCAGATGGTCATGGAAGACTATGGATAGGCTGATTTCCATAGGTAGAATATGGTGCATACCTTCTCTCAAAGCGTTGATTTCCGAGTGCACTTTACGATGCTGTGGTTCCACGCCTATCCAACGATATTAGATACTTCTAACATTTGATTTTTCACGATTGTATCGCAAAATGCATTTCTTCAAAAGGAACAGTGGGAGAAATTCCGTTACAGAGGCAGATGATTGCCTCGTAAAATGATGAGAAGAACTAATATTTCCAATTGACGGCATATCGTGAAGACTAAGGCCTACTAAAGACACCAGAGCGTAAGCTCTGAATTGATTGTCGCAGAATGAGAGATCGCAAAACTGGGCATTAAAGACATAGAATATTATCTTATAGTGAGCTCTCAGTAGTAAACTATGGATAGCTGAGAGTTTCCTCGACAGAAGGGCGTTGCGACGTGATCATTTAGACTTCCTTCTTAGTCTTAAACCGGTTTTCGAACTTTGAAGACCCTGATGTACTTTCAAAACAATGCACCCTCTAGAAAGCTCAAGCAGCATCGACCCGTTTTTGACGGTGTCTAGTTACATTACAAGAAAATCGAGGATAATTTCAAGATTCCTACTATCACAGAGGAGCGTGTTCAGGATTCTTCTTGAATTGCCAGTAGTCGATGATTTCCTTTCTTGAGAGAACGCATGATTGAATGACGATTTACAATGCGGCAAGTCTCCATACAGCCTGTCTGCTAGATGATTAGGAGTCAAGTAGCTGTTGTTATTTGTCTTCAAAATTCAGACATATTCAGTCATGGACAATATGCCTCTCTATAAACCCATAAACCCCCACATAATGCCATTTCATAGAACATCAATTCCCTGAATAAACTCCAGCTTCTCTCATTCTCTCTATTTTAAAGCCGCCTTCGCCAGCCTACGCAGTCGCCCATATATCTAATTAACCCGCCAAACTTGGGTACCCTTTTGTCCAGCAATCAATTAGTCCAGATTTACACTACTCTTGATATCACCACCTTCGCGAAAAGCAGACCCAGCTTTCATCACCACAACTCTCGTTGTCACAAGAGCGGATGAGAGTTCGAGGACAAAGTGAAAAGAGCAATGAAAGATGCCTGACCCGACATCTCAACACAATGAATATTTGTCACAAGAGCACAACGACGGTCGCGACCGCCGCAAGCACACGTTGACATGATAGGGACCATGATTCGTTCGTTACACGTACACTCAAATCAACGACACCTCATATATGTGAACACAAGGAATCTACACTTAGGTGCGGTATGATTAATATATGTGTATATTCCTACAGATATAACCCCCACAATATGAAGCTGGCTAGGCCTACTAGGAACGCAGGGCCGAAAGGGGCTTGATCAGACTATTAGACTAAGGCTCTAGCTACGAACTATCTTTGAGTTTAGGGACTAGCTCATTGAGCTGTCTCGAGACAGTCGCTTATAGATAGCGAAAGCTGATCTAGATACTGAACGAGATTTCTATTCAACAGATGACTGTACGCTGTGGCCGGTGTTCCTTCGTAAGAAGGTAGAGTTAGTTCCTATAGCGAGGCGAGGAAAACCAGGGCAAGGTGGAACCTTGCTGGCAGAAGTATGAATTGGCAGGTCCATTGTCTATGTTCCATGGGGCCATTTGTTTACGGAGGAAAGTGAAGATAGGCCGCCTATTCTTGATAAAGTTCTCTGGAACCGCTCGAAAAGCTCACTGGGCTAAGATTAACTATATCTCTAAAGCCATGTATCCTTGAAACCACTAAGACATATATCGTCTTTTTGGTACCACTTTCAGTAACTGCTCTAACGCTGAAGCGTAAAGGTCGGGATTGAAGCTATGAGGTAAATGAATCCATACCATGTAGAATCTGTCTAATTCCATTTAAGGCCAAGTTAGAGAATGCCTCATGTTTTGCTTGGGTAGTTTCGTGAATTAGGGTAAGGTATCTTATCAGCTACTTCAACGAAATTGCAATTTCTGCTATCTACTACCGGCAGGTAATTAAAAACGTCTTCATTCTTTGGTGGTGCCAACACAGAACTCTTGGCACAGCAACCATCAGACCACTCTCGATCAAGAAGCATATTTAAGCCTTCTTTAAGAAAACGCCGACTAGGAGAGTAGCATCAAACGCTTGGCTCTCCTAGCCCTATGAGGCATGTATCATAGAATGTCGCCAAGCCTCCTAATCATGTGGTGGGCGCGTACCTATCTTCGCGAGCTTCATTTTCCCGTGCCTCGAACGATGGCAGCATGGATCTATCCATTTTCGGATCTGCTGGAACTGCTTATCACCGAGCTCCGAGTCCCAGTATACTCCTAGTCACTAGGATTGATAGTGGGTGGTGGCAGGCTTCTCGATCTGGATGCAGGTGCGTCTTTGCAGTCGATCTACGAGCGATTTGGCCGATTAAGAAGGAGGATTATGCACCCTGATGTGGCTCAGCCCAATGACTTATCCACCCCCACATCCCTCACACTGGCATGACTCAGACTGGGCCTACGAGAAGTCGTATCACTTTTCGTTTTCTTGAAAGAACAAAAAAAGAGAAAGTAAAGGGAAAGGAAAAGCCCAATGGATGCACAAGGTCTCGATAATCATCATTCAAAAGTGTTGATTAAGGAAATTTTGTTGAGGGTTCTAGATCAGTTCCAGGGGCAAGTAGCGTGCGCTGTAATTTCGCCTTCCAGGGTCGCAATGTAACCGTAACATCTTGTTACCCTCAGCGTGCCATCCGCAACTGTCGGTAATAGGACTTACGTTCCGCGTCTTTGCAAGGAGCAATATGTCCGAGACGGCCACACCGGGTCCGAGGAACTCCAGGTCTCTCTTCAACAGAAGGTACACCGATCTGAAGGCATGCAATGGGCAAGAAACTAAGGTACGAACAACGTCTGGTGAGTGAATGGATAGAAACGTATAATCTCTAAAAAGGCCGAGGTTCCAAACATGAAATGCAACACAAGTTAGCCATCGTAGGGCTTTCCAAAAGACATCTCCTATTCTCTACATCATAACTAGTTAAACACAGAGCATCTTAGGTACAGCTTGTGCTATAGTTAATATCACGCGTTGCCTTATGAATAGTCGGGCAAAATTAGGGCTTTGATGTGTTGAATCTGGTGTGATGCTGTGTATAGCATCAAGTTGTCGATTTCTTGGTGTTTAGGTATCCCCCCCTTTTTTCCCCGCAGCTGCTGCATAGTCTGTATATCTCTCTCACTTACTTACTCATATCACGTATTAAGAAACAAAGCGGTCATAGAAAGAAAGTATTATTTACTAGCTCTGAGCTCACTAGTGTGCCTTTACTAATCATTGCCCATATGTAAAGTTTTAATACTTTCAAGCTTTACCTAGGTACGTCAAGTGGTACCGACATCGAGTTAACTAACTACTTATTTAGGCTCTGACCAGCGTAAGGCCGTAGGTGGACAGGATCTCGTTGACTGGCTGGAAGAAGGTTGTACCGCCGGAAGTGCAGTCGCCGGAACCTCCTGAGGTGACACCCTGAGCCTGGGCGCCGGAGTAGTAAGAACCGCCGGAGTCGCCGGGCTCGGCGCAGACACTGGTCTGGGTGAGGCCGGTGACACGTCCCTGGGAGTAGCTGACGGTAACACCGAGGGCGCGAACGGTGCCGCAGTGGACACCAGTGGTAGAGCCGGAGCGGCAGATGCTGGCTCCAACCGCAGAGGCGGTGCTACCAGACACAGGGAGGCTACCGCCGCTGTAGTTGTTGATGTAACCCCTGAGGGTGGTTCCACTGACAGTGCGGATGAAGCTCATGTCGGCGCTGCCTGGGAAGACTGAACCAGAGAAGGTTCCAAGTGACTCGCCACCGGGGGTGGTGGCAGAAGCACCTACGCTGCCGCAGTGACCGGCCGAAACAAAGCCGGTTGTGACGGAAAAGCCAATAGAGCAACGAGCGCTTCGGTTGATGTAGTAGGCGTCGCCGCCAGTGACCGTGGCGAAAGTTGTAGGAAGTGAGTCAACCACCCGC
Source organism: Clonostachys solani (assembly GCA_902141235.2). Classification (NCBI taxonomy): domain Eukaryota; kingdom Fungi; phylum Ascomycota; class Sordariomycetes; order Hypocreales; family Bionectriaceae; genus Clonostachys; species Clonostachys solani. The sequence continues at coordinate 69,382 of CABFOC020000018.1, read as the reverse complement.
ACTTCGAACTCAGACGCGGTGAGCCCAACCTGTGCGGCCAGCTCCTCGGCATGGGCGGTGCTGTCTGCCAGTGCCTCCAGGACTAGCTTGTTGGCCACAACGTCAACGTAGTACGCGGCAATGCCCGAACTGGCTGAGGTGGTGTCGAGAACACTCGCCTGGTCAATCTCCAGGTTGTCAAGCGCCAACTTGGCCTCTTCAAGCTTGGTGAAGCTGTTGGCCAAGACCACAGGAGTGGCACCAGCGGCGGTCACCTCAGCAGTCAAGGACTCGTCAGTGACACCGACATTGATGGTGTTTCCATCGTCGGCAACCCAAGCGCCGGCGAATTGAGCACCCACGGAGTTGCGCAGCTGGTCAATGACATCGGTAGCCTGAAGCTCCCGGGCAACACGAGCAGTGGCCTGCTCGGTATCCAGGCCCAAGTCCCGCTTCATGGCAGCTAGGATCTCAGGGTGCAGCCTTGTCACAGTCTCAGTGGGGGCACTGTAGGCAAGGGGCAGGATGACTGCCAGGGCAGCAAGGAACCTAGTGAGCTCCATGTCGAACGTTCTAAAGACAAGATGTAATAGATAGAGGCGTCGATGTTGTAGATGCTGGAGAGCAATGAAGACAGGAGTAAGGTGCTGTGGTGAACTGCTGGATAGGATGAGAACATACACCCTTATTTATACTTGATCCTGACTATATGGTTCTGATCGGCATCGCGTTGTTGGTATCATTCTGTTGAACACAGTCTACATATCATGAGGCTTCACTAAACTCCTCCTTCCTAATCCGCACCGCCATATCACTGTGAGATTTCAAAGCACCAGCTTGGCAATCCTGAAAAGGCATTTCACAAAGCGGCCAACTCATGATATCTTTGTGAGGTTTCATAGTATCAGCTTGGCAATCCCTAAGAGGCACGTCAGAATTGTTGGCCCCGTGATTTTACAGTAGTACCAGCTTGGCAATCCTTAAACGGCACTTCAGAGAACAACCGCTCCGCGATGTCACAGTGGTATCGGCATGGCACCTTTGAAGCTTGCTTACCCCGCCATGTTACAGTAGTATCAGTAGGGCAGCTCTTTCAGGGCACATTTGGAGGTTGCTTACCCCATGATGTGATAGCCTATAGCTTAATAGGAAGGAGGACAGGAAGAGACAGGTTAGATAAGAAAAGTGCTCAACAAACAAAAGGTCGTTAACAGCTGACGCTCTTCGCCACTTCAGGTTTATCAATGCATTAGTCAGGTCTAGAATTCGCTTTCGCTTTCAGTTGGGTGTATGGTTAATCTAGTGAGCTCATCCCGGCACCCGTGTTTTGTCAATTCTACACGTTGCTATTAGCGCCTTTAGCCCGCAGAATCTCAATAATAAAATTGACAAATAGTTTAGCTTTCTTCTTTTGAATATACTTATCTTCGCTCTATCTCTCCAAACTCAGTCTTGGACATACTTACATCCGTAGTAATCTCTTGTAAACTTGAGCTATGAGCGATAAGGGGTTTCCGGCTTTGTAAAGAACCTTGCCATTGTTGAGATATTCCAATATGATAATGCCAGTGCTGAGCTAAACTAACATCGGGATATACAACAATAAAAAGCTAGTTGAGCAGGATTTAGACTACCTCAGATTAATGCATGTGTAAATGGCCATAAAGCAAGCAAACATGAACTCACTCTTGTCTGAGCTAACTTTTCCAAATGCGTACTTTGAGCGGCACAAAAAAAGGGAGGGGGAAGTGAAAGGAAAAGAAAATTGGCAGCAGTTCCATCCAGCTTCTGTTTTGGGGTACCTACTGTTTCGCAAATAAACCTGTTAGTAAGTTTGTCACCCCTTAATTTTGTCTGGGAATCCGGCCTTTAGAACCCCGAAGAGAATCCCTAGCCACTAAAACAAGTAAAATATTTTAAATTTACCAGCGTTCGGCTCTAGGGTTTTAGAACAGTACCTGGCTGTCCCACGCCAATATCTACCGGGGTTGGTAATCACATAATGAAGTGGCATCTGCAGCGACAACTAACTCGTGCTTAACTTGATGGTTTCCTTGATTACAGGACATCAGTTCTATACTCAATACTACTATTTTCATTCGAATCATATGCGACCTGTGACCTGTCTGGCAGCTGTGAGTGCCATCTGCTTTAGCACCGTTTTGTCCCTCGGATATCTCCTCTGGTAGTTATCCGCTATCAGGAGCTGATCCAGAAGATATTCCATCTCTTCATCGTCTGCGGCTTCTAGAGAAGACAAGAGCTTCTCGAACAGGTCCATGGCCTCAATCGGTTGAGTTGTTAAGACATAGGGAACAGTCGTCCACAACTTGAGGGCTACCGCTCGATAGTTGTTATATACATCCAGATTGGACTCACCATACCACACACCAATGTCCCAGAGAATCCGTAGCAATATCATGCGGCAGCCCTGCATCTCAATAAACTGTTGTGCTAGGCCAACGGAGCTGAAATCTAGCTTCCAACCGAAACGTGACTCGGGGTCGGGAACCTCAACGATGGCGCCATTGCGCGATAGGTTTTCGATTATGGGCAAAACGACTGTGTATATTTTGTTTTCTCCGTCAGATACGCTTTGAATTGTTTCTTTGGCGAGTTGCCGATTCTCCTCCGGGTTGGCCCGGATTTTCCTGACATCCCCAAGCCACTGTGAGAAATTAGCGAAGATAGCATGAAACTCCATGTACGCTTCGTTCAGGTATTTATTTTGATTTTTGTTCAAATGCTCTTGGCCGGCATGATATAGAACCTCTCTCCAGGGAGACTTCAACTCCCCATTATCACCCAGACCGTTTACGCCGGCCGATCGCTAGCAGTTCTCACGTTAGCCTACTCAACCCAGATCCATCACAACAACTTGTTAGACATCAAGATATACCAACCAGAATGCAAACACTTTCAAAAGCCGCGCCAAGATCAAAAGGATCCCGAATATCCGGCGCAGGATTTTGCATAAGCACATGCCGAATCCCTCGTAGGTGCAATTCCAAATCGGGCGCCTTGCCAACTCCGAACAGCGAAACGGCGCGCTCCAGCATATTCATTGCGGCCAATGTCTCTGGCGTGTACCCCTTGCCACCGTTCAAAGCCTGCTGCAGACTCTTCACCGCCTTGACGCAGAGACGTGGCGCAAGCAGGTTCTCAGCCGGCTCCCGCCGTCGATAATCAGACCAGGCGGAACAGAAGAACGCGGCGCAGTCGCGAAGGCATGCACTGTGCGCTATCCGCTGGGGTGTATGAGGCAGGTAGCTCATCTTCATCACTGCGACGGTTTCATGCCCGTCCTCCAAAAGAGTAAACAGCCGACGGGATACGCGCTCTGCAGCGGTGGTGGCTGGCATACGGGGAGCCTGAAGCCGAAAAACGGCCTGAGATGCGCCATCTTCTCCGAGGCGCATCCAAGGCTTGCGTTCAATCATTACCACAGCGTTGTTGGGCTCGGCAGGTTTCGCTTTCGTCTGTGTCTCCAGCGACATACCCGACTTCTTTCGACCATCGCCATGGTTGACAAATTTGACAAGCGAGGAGGGCCCTGAGCAGATTATGGAATTCCGCTGGCACGCGGTACAAGTTGGCCAATTCTGATCACACTGATTGAGGTTGGGGTTGGCCAGATGACACAAAGTCAGTCAACCTGTCTCGCATCTTGTGGCTGGTTCCATGACAGGAACGACTTGGGCGTGGTGACCCACCTTTCTTTTTCTTTTCTTGCAGTTTTCGCAAGCTCTTGAGGTGAGGTTTCGAGGCATTCTTTTGGCAGGCTTCGTTGAGACTTCTCCTGGCCAAGAGCCTGCTCAGGGGTAGAATGTGGCGGCAAGCAAGACAAGACTAGAAAGAAATTAAAGGACCTATTGAACAATCCCAGCCAGGCTCCACATTATTAATAAGATAACTGCCCAGGCCAGGTCCTCGTGCCGAATTTGTAACCAATCAAGCAACAGCAAAGGGGAAGTCGTCGAGTCCAATCCATTGTGCCATCAAATCTTTGCCTCTCACAGTGATGCACGCGTTCGGCTCGTCAACAAATCTCAAGACCGCAAGTCCGTATTTTCGAAGACATGATTGGGAAGAGGGCCCACGGGGATGTGGAACATGCCTTGCTACGCATTGCTGTGTGTAGGGCGAACCAAGAGCCGGCTAATAACATTGATAAAAGGGAGCCAATGTCGCGCAGAATGGGCGTCCAGGAGCCGACATTTTCATGAGACGAACGACGGGCGCTCTCCCTCAGCGCTGAAAAGAAGACAAGAGTTTAATTTACAATAGCAATACTATGCTACAAGGTAATATGAGTGAACATCATGATGGCATATATACACTGAGAAAACGGGACCACGGCTCAGCAAGTGGCAGCGAGAGTCTAGGATACCATTCAGGGAAGAATTGGCATCTCAACCTTCCTCTTCCCCTATACAACCTGTTCACCTTTCCGTTTTGCTGTATCCTTGAACATCGCCTCCATTTTTAACATGATACTTCGCCTTTCGCTATCTTCGCTTTCGCTGCCCCAGTCTGGCTCGGTAGTCTCAATATCGATATCCGCCGCGGCCGAATCCAGACTGATTCTCGGCATCCCCTTTTCGAATTGCTGATCATCAGAGACCATCTGATCACTAACCACTGGAAAGTCAATCTCTTCGGTTTGGAAATTGGTGAACTCCTAACATCAATGTGAACACCCGATTTGACTCCACGATTGAGAATATAGGGATTGGATTACCTCGGACATCTGCATTATCCAATTGGTGGTCGACGAAAGGGCGACGGAGCAACCATTTACCGCGTAAGACTTGTCCGCATCGCATCTTTTGAATATTTTCTGAAGTTTAGTGCAGACCGTCGCACTATCATCGCGCTTCTCTACCAGTGGTTGGAGCATAGAACTCATTATCAGTTGTAGAAAGTCATGGACAGCCCTTGGGCAGTATTCTAAGTCGCGTATCTTGTTAATCCACTGAAAAAAAACGTCAGCTTCTTAGAATTAATACCCATGAATACGTTGATTCCATACGTTTAGAACCCCTGGCTTCACTCTAGCTGACCGGGCCCTTGGATGTTTGCCAGAACATTCGATGTCGAAAAAAGTGTCTGGTCTGTATGCTTCGTTTGTTTCAGGAAGTCGAGCCCTTGAGAAATCCTCCGTCGCATCCACTCCGTCAAGAAAAAACCAGGATACAAACTCGACGAATACGCACCCTAAAGACCAGACATCGTATTTTCGTGTAACCTTTCTAGCGAGAAAGATATCAGGGGACTGGTACGTGTCTGTAACCGCAAGTCCGTCTAAGCCTCGGTGCGATCTCGAGTCCCGACTGTGAAACTCGGTCAAACCAAAATCTGTTATCATTAGGTGATCCCTGTTTCCATTATAGTCGCGGAACCAAAGAATATTCTCTGGCTTGATATCACCATGCCGGCCATATGATTTGTCGTTCTCAACCTCTGCCACCAAGTCCTTTGCCCGGTAACACCCATCTGCACCAAATACTGGAGGCTCATAGCTATGAAGGTCGTGGAGACGTCGGAGGCCAGTCGACAACCCGAGGCACTGCTTAAAAAACCAAATAACATCGTCATGCTTCAAGCAGTCGCGACGTCGGTTCTCGTGTCGCCAAAACTGCGTAAGGTTTCCGTCTGCCCATGGGAACACAAGGTAACATTCCTTTCCATGCCGACACGCCAATTCTAGATGCATAAGATGGTCATCCCTGTGTCCTCGCTTTGCCGATAGCCTCTCCAAATTCTCGACCTCTTGTCTAAATTCATCGCAATCGTCCCTTATTAGCTTCTTCCAGGCGAAATAGAGGTCTTCCTTTTTCTATCCATTGTCTAATGTCAGAGTTGTACATGAGAGATGGTGTCATGTTGTTGATTAGTGGGTTATAGGAACAAAACTCAACACGCACCTTGCGAGGATCAACATAATTATGATGTGCTGGGTGAATCTGTACTCTGCTCACTTTTCCATTCCCTCCAGCTTCACCTGGTATCATATTGATGAAAGGCAAGACGCACTCGCTGTCTAAGTCGTAAAAGCAAAAGTTACCGTCGTCTCCCGGAAACCTAAAGAAGGGTGCATCGATTTCTTTTTGATGGTCATAAAAACACACCATCTCTTTTTTGCTGAATCCCCATAGACAGTCTTCAATTTTGGAGTTGTCGAAGCCAGAGTTGGTTTCACATCGAGGGACATGTCTCAGGCCATGCTGCTGACCATTGGTGGCAAGAACCTTTACGGGTAGCACTGAGTCGTCAATTTCATGTCGAATGAACTTCTCAATGGCCTCTATGCGCCCGACCATAACCAAAAGAGCGAAAATTCTTCTTAGCCCAGGCGATCTGCTTTCTGGTTTGTTGGACCCAGTCTCGCCCAGGATCGTCGAGGCCATTCGCACAACTTCGTCAGGAGCAAAGCCCTCCTCCTCAAGCAGACTCTTCAGGCTTCGATGGTTTATGAGAGTCTCAAGCTTATCAAGAGGGAGAAATCTTTTCAGGCCTGAATCCTTCTCCGGCTCGAAAAAGGCTTCCCATATCATTTCGTCCATGCTAGAAATGTCATAAATATTGCCCACGGGCTCAGTGATGGACGAGCAGCCAGATGATGTATCCCGTTTCAACTTTTCATCTTCCCATTTAGCATACTCTGTTATTCCCCTATCATGGACGCTAATGGCAGACCTGAAGCTTAGATCGGTTTGGCCGCTGTCAGACCGAGTTCCAAGCCCCAGTCCGCGTCGAGGTACTAGAGAGTCATTTTGATTGTCAATAAAAGACGGTCCTGCTAACCCGGGCCGCCTGTTATGAGTGGCCATTTGAGTTGATAAGGGCGCGAATGAGCATTCACGCCACTAACGATAATGCAAGGTGATATTGGTAACACAATAACAGGTTGGGGGTTGGGGGGGCGAAAGCGGCGACTTTTGTGACCTACGGACCGTGCCGATAGGCTGACTCTATCGAAGGCGAAGCCACAATAGGCTGAAGTCAGAAGGGTTGACAATGCCTACTATTTGAAGCGCATAGCCCTCCACCCACCTTGTTCTTGCGTGGATCTCCCACCAACCACCGCATAGAGTGGCCGTGCCCACTGGCTGACAGTTATTCAGCTTGATGCATGGAGCTACGTGGCTGGAGTTACACGGGGAGTGGACTACCCGACGCGGGCATCACCCGAACGAAAGACTGACGTACAATCTGCGAGAGTTGATGGCTGCTTTCCTAGGCAGATTCGGGAGAATGCAACCCAGTGAATGTATTCATACTAGTCATTGAGCCCAATCCCGAAATCTCAGCTGGAAAAGCCGAGCGGGTCACCAAGCATCCTATGAGGTGTCCTGGTGTTGTGGTCGCCTTGGTCATCATCATCACATGCAGGTGCGAGGAGGGCCAATAGAATTGTGTCTGGAGGTCGCAATGCATTCTGTGCGTGGTGTAATATAAGCCTAACAGGGTTACATGTATTACATCCATTACACATTTGCCCTGCTGCCTTGTGCACACAGCCGACCAACCGTGGCGCCTTTGCGAACTAATGGTCGCCTCGTGAGCGCTCTATTAAACGGACGTTCCCCAATGGCATGATGATCTCAGGGTCTTTTCGGAGGCATGAGATATAAAACAGCAACTACATCAGACTCGTCCAAAATATCATTGTCGTCAAATCTCCCTACTGGTTCCAGTCTCGCTCTCAGCAATGGCGATGAAACAAAATGACCAGCCGCTTTGCGACCCAATAAGCAACAAACTAATCTCTGCACGGCAATTGTTCATAGCCCTCGAAAAACATTTCGACAAAGGCACATACAGCGTTGAGATGAGACACAATTGTTTCTACATTTACGTAGATAATGCATAAATAACCGACGACCTCATGATTTGCCCTGGCTCTCTCAAGCTAAGTGCGCAACAGCGCTCCCGGCGCCTCACAACACGCCTCCCTTGGGATGATATTAGACGAATAGCAATCGATGCGGTTTTCAGGTATTCAAAGAGACATTGGATTCGGGGGCAGGGACCCGGGGGAAGAGACTGAATATCTTGCTCGCGCGAGGAGAACGGACGGTTCGGGTTTGAATTTCTTGATTTACATTGAACAAAAAAAATTCAGCGTTGTTCACACTTCATGCATGGTTACCCATTAATTTGGTGCTTTTTTTACGAAATATAAAAATCCACACCGTAGGGTTTTCTGCTCGAATGTGTTGAGATGTAAGATTGTAAGAATTGGCTTGAAGAAATCCTGTCAGCACAAGGCGAACATCACTCCATCAAGTGGCTCGCGAACCAAGTACAGCTTTCAGCCAAATATGGAACGAGCGGCATTAATAAAATAGTGAAAAATAAAGGAACTTTGAGCGGGGGGGTGATTACGACGTATTGTCAAGTGACCAAGGCAGCAGAGCCCAATCAAAATCCGGGAGGCAATATGCACCACAGCCTCCATGCATAAACTGCTGACCGGCTATCTCAAAGCTGATGCGCGATTATCTTTTTAGGGATAGTGGCCGAATTTCACTTTTGCAGAGCCTCTTTTGTAGGGGGAAGTGCTTATGGCAATCGCCAGCTCATCCAAGGGGTACCCTGTCTTTTTATGGTGCCTGATCATGACATGTACTGAAAACAAGCTGCTGCTCTCCCCCAATTGATAAACGCCATTGCTGGTTGGTGTTTAATTGCATTCCCAAATCAATTTTGTCCCATTCCTTTGAGCCTAGCATCTGATGGAAATGGCTAACCAGGAGGGCCCTGCGACATATGTCGAGACGGGGCGACCGCTTGAAATCATCCTGCGGGATTTGGATGACGAGGAACTTGCTGAGGAGCTTGATCGAATGGTCTCCAATAACTATTGCGGGAAAAGGTATATGCCTTCAAAATGGATCGAGGCGTACACGTCAGAAGCGGTAGTCAAGAGCATTCTTAGGTCACGATATAAACCATCCTTAGTCCCCGATCTGATTTCATACGTCTTGCACTCGCCCGCCAAGAAACTACTTCTTTTACTCGCCCTTTGCCAGGCGCTGCACTGTCTTCCGGCAATGAAGGATTTCGAGCTTAACGATGACTACCTTCCTGTCGCCATTATCCGCAAACCTAGTACCAAGGGACTTATACAGAAACTTAGCGAGCACGAGGGGGGGAAGGAGGATTTTCCCGTCCCCCATGACTAGAATCCATTGATGAGAGGCGCGTTCGAAAGAAACCAATGGTTGTTCCTTGCGCCTGTCTTTACAGAGGATGAATTTCATCATGAATTGCACTCAGATACTCCTCTCCCGTTTCTACCGATAGAACCCAACCCTCAGCCAAAACTAGGTGGCTTCAGCACCGTACTCGAGGTGCACGTGGATACATCCCACCAGCTCGTGACTACAACGGTAGGCCTCCTAATCTGTTCTTGTTATTTCTACATGGCGGTCATTAATCTGAACGCGATTTTAAGTATGGCCAGCCGAACTCATCAAAGGCCGCTCTCAAAGACTTGCGTGTTGGTTTGGAAAACTATGAAAGGGAAAAGAAGGCTCTGGAGAAGATCAGAAATATAGAAAATCCTCACCTCGTTAAGCCCATCGCAAGCTTGAAGCTGGCAGACAAGTCTGGGTACTTTCTCTTTCCATGGGCCGAAGGTGGAAATCTTTGGAACTTCTGGGGCAATGAGAGCAACCGCGATGGAGTCATTAAATCAGGAGACTACCCAAAGATTCTATGGACCTTAAAACAGATTCATGGACTGTGTCATGCTCTCGTTGCCTTGCACAATGAGGAAGACAAGATCAGTGGGAAAAGGCCGGTATTTGGGGGTGCGAATACTGATTATGGACGCATCGGGGACGAAAATGGTCGTCACGGCGATATCAAGCCAGATAATATTCTGGTTTTCTACAAGGCCGGCAATCCCCATGACATAGTCCTTTGTATTGCTGATGTTGGTCTAGGCAAGTTTCATGCCAAGACAACGCAGATGCGAATGGAGGGCAACGAAATAACCGACACAAAAACGGGAACTTCCCGGTATCTGCCACCCGAATTTGATATGAAGACAAATAAACAGATATCTCGGCTTCACGATGTGTGGTCACTTGGCTGCGTTTATCTTGAATTCGTTGTCTGGGCTTTGTGGGGGGAACATGGCCTGAAAACGCTTCAGTCGTCGACTTTTAACCAGTTCTGGCAGGGGACAAATAAGCAGAAACAACTCCACCAAGAGGTTAAAACTTGGATTTCGACTATAACTAATACTCTATCTAGTGTCGACGGACCAACTGCTCTCCTGGATCTGGTTCAACTTGTTGGATCTGATATGCTTCAGCTAAAAATGAGCCGTAAGAGATCAAAGGACATACTCCCCAAATTAAGGGAAATCCGCAGAAAAGCAGAATCTGACGAAAGATATTGTTTCAATCCAACCATTCAACAAAAGGCCACGAGGCCCATCAACAGCAGTCATTCAAACTTGTTAGGGTTACCAGTCACTTTGCCAGAAGTAGGTCCCACTCACTCCCCTACATGAATTCCATCTATGCCTAGTTTACTAACAGGGTCTTTTTTAGTATGTGAGATATCCCGAAGTTTGTTTATTTGTATTTTCTAACAGAACATTAGAAAGTGAGATAAACCCCCCATGGTTGTCAAAGCATAGTCTCAAATTGTTTTATTCCTGCCCAGCCTTCTAGTCCCCTCTTACTTCTTACTTTCTCCATTTAGCTAACGGGACTGGTAATGGTTAACGCAAATTTTCCTAGTCTGTGAGTTGATTTTCCCATATTACCTGGAGAAGGGATTATTTGACTAAAATGTACCAGTCTGTAAGTTGCTACTTGCTTGGAAGGCAGAGGTTAAGCGGACTACTAACGGCCTTTACTCTCTCTCTATAGGACATGAACAAACTGGAAGATGTGTGGGAGTCTTCTTCGGATAACAATTTCGCAAACTGTCTAAACAAGATCCTCCGGGACAAGGCCATAGCAGAAGTTCCATCAACAAGTTCAGTCACGCCTGGCCTTTGTTCCGAATGCTTAACGATGGATTTCTGCAAACCTAGTTTGAGGTTCGTCATGCAAATCAAGAGATCTGAGACCTGCCAACTTTGCAGCTTGCTATATCAAGCTTGTAAAACTCTAGGCTACGGCGATGGCCATGAGGATAATGTGGAAATTTATCGAAAGGGACCAAAGCTCGACGTCCATGACGAGCCATCCGATCTTCCAATACTTTCTTTATACATGCACCCAGGTTGGGAAATATTCCGAATACTTCATGGACGGACTGACCTAACATTGATCAGATTTCACTCAGTCGCCAGCCTCTGATTCTGATATCCAGCTAGGGACCCCCGACTTACCTGAGGATGGAAGTATTCACCAAATCGAACTATTCAAGGAATGGATTCGGACATGCGAAGAGTCTCACAACCATTCAAGGAGTAGCCCGGATACGCAATTCCTGATATCCAATACCGTCAACAACATATCAACTACGAGCCAACTAGTCGACCCTCCAACACGTCTCATTGATGTAAGGGGCGGACTCGGTGACAATGTACGCCTCATAAGTGGAAAGGAGATGCAGTCTCCGATTTTCTTTGCTCTGAGTCATCGTTGGGGTGATAAGGATGAGCATCAAGTCGGTTGCACGCTGCCAAGCAATGTGAAAGACCGGTTTAATGGAATCAGTCTGATCGAACTACCAAGGAACTTTCAAGAAGCTATCAAGATAACCAAGGCAATGGGCGTACGATACCTGTGGATTGATTCAGTGTGCATAATCCAAACTGATAGCGACGACTGGAAACGGGAAGCTGTGCGAATGGAGCAGGTATATAGCAATGCCTCCTGCGTCCTCGCGGCTTCTTCCTCGAATTCTTCAATCGAGGGGTTCCTCAAAAGCTCGCGTATGAAGCGGCCCTATGTCTCAGTCAAGTCGCCTTCCGGGAGGAGTGTCTATGTTTGCAAAGATATAGATAACTTCCACACAGATGTAGAACGCTCGATTCTCAACTCAAGAGGGTGGGTCCTCCAAGAGAGAGCGCTTGCTCGCCGGATAATTCATTTCACGAAAAATCAAGCATATTTTGAATGTGGAAACGGAGTACACTGCGAAAGCTTGATAAAACTTAATAAGTACACACACCTACTCCCTCCTAGATACCTTGTATGAGGACTAACATACTAGGGTAGTGGCAAGGCGACGTTACTTGGTGACTCCAATTTCCCGAGATCGGCCGAATCATTCCACAAGACGGGGAAAATCGTCATCATGCAAAATTTGTATAAACAATACTCGGCACTAGCCTTCAAGTTTTTTGAAGATCGCCCTGTTGGTATTTCTGGGCTGGAAAGGCGGCTCACATCCGCATATGATACGCGGGGGGGATATGGCATCCTCGAAGCGTATTTGGAACGCAGCTTACTCTGGAAAAGAGATGAGGCAAAATTCCTAGAGCGGATTCGATTTCCATCAGGGAGAAGCCTGCCCTCGTGGTCGTGGATGGCCTACAGCGGGACCATTACGTATGTTGAGGTCGGGTTCAACGAGGTGGACTGGACGAATGAATACGTCTCGCCTTTTGCATCGCTCACTCAAAGTAACAACAAGCAACATTGGGAAGCAACTGGTGAACATAGATTGCCAGCACTTAAGGTCAGCAAAGTGAGACGATTGAACACCGGGTCCAACCTCGACCAGGTGCTAGCTAAGATCAGTTTCGACGTCGCAGGGGGAGAATGCGCAACACGGGATTTGCGCTGCGTTGTCTTGGGCAGACGCAAGAAGACTATGGGTACCACTCCTTTACCTTGCTACGTGTTGATGGTGAAATCTGGCATAGATCCCAACACCGTTGTGAGGATCGGTGCTGGAATGTTGCTGGAGCATGATATCTGCTGGGATTTGTATGAGTCAAAGAATCTAGATTAAGTAACACAGAAGAACAATACTGCCACTTTTACCACATCTTAGCAAGTCAAGAGTATTTAAGTAAAGATTGGGTGGAAGTCTGGTTCTATCCGACAAGCAGGAACATGGAGGAGGTGGAGCCAATCCCGGTAGACGAGCTGTCGGCAACATGTAACAACTAACACAGAAGTGAAGCGATGCTTTCAAGGGTGTGTTAGTACCCCAATCTCGAGATCACTCCCTGTCGACTGACCAGTAGTGAAAAGCATGAGGCTACTCATCACTTGAGGTGTGGTCGCCTAGATCACTCGAGGTGCGCTCCACTTGAATCAAGGAAGAGATGCGACGCGCTCAGAGATGAGTCGAGGCGTGCTCCACCTTTCGTAGGATCAACGACCAATCAGAGTCAGGCACAATAGAGCGCACACCTTGAGTGATGACACCTCGACCTACGAGACACCTCGGAGAACGATCGCGGAGATATTACGGAGTAAACTGACTCGGGTTCCCAAGCCAGCCCAATTTTAGAGCTAGGCGCTAAGCTCTCTTAGGTCAAATGAAAGCTCACATCCACATCACTTATCGCACCAATCAACGCTCCAGGCTTAGTCAGTGTCCGGCACACTTACCCTATAGACTCACAGCCGGTCACCAAGGTCAACAACGATTCTTTCCATTTACCAATGGGCAATCCTCCGACTGAAGGATACTTGAAAAAAAATCCTAACGGCTAACCTAAGGTCCCGAACTTCTACAATGAAAAGTCCTTGGAAATTCAATAAGAACTCATCAACCCAGGTGTCACATACCGACACCTGTATTGTAAGTAACATTCTTCTAAGTACCCATGTTGTAATTTTGCTGCTGTGGATTATTTGAGCGCGGCAATTAATATGGTACGACTATTAACATACTTGCAAAAATATATGTTCCTGTACTTTTCTGCCTAGGTAGGAAAGCAAATAAAGCATTCGTTGCGGACTCAGCTTAATACATATGTCGTGAAACAACTACGCTCCATTGTGAACTCGAAAGGTGAGTCTTGGAGGGGGTTCACACTAGCCCCTTTTTAGCTAGAAGGAGACAGAATTCTCTGTAAGGTTAGCGTGAATTAACGAAAGGAGCCCCACAAATCCAAACCCAAAGCCGAGGCCGGCGGAGAGAGTTTGGCTCCACAGATTCATCGCCATGTCATGCCATTATCAACATTATATTTGGTCCCTTATATTTGTTTTTACAAATACTATAACTCTTCGGTCTAATTTAATTATTGTTCATAAATAATAACATTGTTTGGTAAAAGCATATTCATAAAGTTACTAGACAATCACTACAACGACGTTCGTAGGTCTTTGTATCTTCTTGATACCTCTGCAATCATCCCTCGAATTTTCTTTGCCGCTAAGAATTTGATTCCCAATGTATCGAAGAGCTCGATAGACAGATCAAGATCGTCAACTGCCCTCGTCTCTTTTAAGGCCGTAGCGAGATCGGTGGGCTGAACCGTGATAGCATATATGAGCGACAGGGTTGAGGTGAATAGCGCCAGAAGGTTAAGCCAGTTGTACGCAAGCCGTTGCTGCTGATGCATATTGAACGCTTGGCGAAGGGACATGGATGATGCCTCTTCAAGAATCTTGATCTTTCTCTCGTCGACGACCGGAAACAGAGGCGACGGCCTATAGAGCATAGCAACGTGGGTGTAATAGTTGAAGTCATACCAGTTGGTACTGAAGTGTGGCACTCTGTCGCTGATGTCGGGAAGTGGGAATGGCATATTACGCCGCCAATCAATGAGCTCTTTATGCAGCGAAAGTAAGATCTCCTCACGCTCTTCCATAGTCAGAGAAAGGGCACGACGATTGGAATACACCTGTTTAGCTATTTTCCCTGCGATTGTTCGTAGGGCCAAGATATGAAGCGGCACGGAGATGATGGATGGAGTAAGTGAGCTCTGGGATCGGATACCGTCAGCGTGGATGTCATCTTCGCCGGCATCTGTGAAAGGCTAAAGCTCAGCCTGATCAGCTTGGGTTTTGTTCCATTTTACGTGTCTCTTGAAATGTTCATTACCGAAACGTCAATGTCATCATCATGTAAAGCGAATGGGCGACCTAGTGCTAGCGAAACGACGCTATCAAACGAAATCTCGTTAGCGATGGTCTGAATTAGACATTTTCCAGAGCAAACACAAACTCACCGATCCATCATGTAGATGGAAAAGAAGATACGTTTGCGATGCTGCTGAATATCAATGGGCCAGATCGCATATGTTGATTCGATATGCAACCCGATCCCAACTGCCAAGCGAGCTGCCATGCCGACGAGAAACCAAGTATCTACTTCTCAGTTAGGGCATAACAGATACGTTGCACTTAGATTTTGGACTCACTCGGGCCGAGCTGGTTGAAGAATGAGTATGAGATTTGCAACATGATCACTTCTAGAGCGGCCTGGACCTGAGTCAGCACTGTGAAAACCTCATGGTACTAGATGGCGAACGAACCATTTCCCCAAGCGCCATCGCCCGTTCAAAGTACTCAAGTGCTTTGCTATAGTATATTCGAGATTCTGATTCTTCCATCAAGGTAACCGAGGAGTACGCCGTTGACCCGATGGCGAATACCATCCAGACTCGAAAAAGGGCCAAAGGGCATTGCGCCGCTGGATCCAAAGGATTATCCCGGACCAGCTGCAAGGTTTGCATGAAGCCGCTTTTCACGAGTATTGGATACAACGTATGCGAATGAGCGAAATAAAAGTCTACCAAACGCTTGGTGTACACTTCGTTCGTCGGCAAACTGAGTCCGGAAACCGCATCCGTCGGTTCTATGGTGTCCGCTAATAAGATGTCGCCGAATAGAGCAGGATGGCTGGGGATGGACTCGCTCAGCGTTTCGAAGACATGCGAGTTGAAAAAATCTAGCGAAGAGTCAAAGTCGAAAAGCTGCTCACTGTTGAAACTACGCTGAGGGTTGTCGAAGACGAAGTCCGCCCTATCGGGGGTCAAGCGGCGAAGTACCATCTGCGTGAGTTTGGCAAAGGATAGGCCGGATGTTGACCCCAAATGTCGCTCTGCAGCAACACTGAACGAGACGCTTTTGAGTTCCTGATCAAAGGTGGGGGACGGCTCTTGAGCAAGGGGCTCAATATGCACTTCCAACTCTTGAAGACGTGGTTCGACCGGCAGGTCCTTTGGAGGAGGTGGACCCAGGAAGTCTTCTGGTCCTTGTCCTTCACACACTGGATTTGGGCCCATGAGATCGGCCACAGCGGAGTCTGAATAAGGTTGATCGTTACCCGAGTCTATCAAACAGTCTTCGACTGGCGGCGACATTTGCGGTTCGGGCACGAGATTAGTGCACAGTTCTTCAAGGCGTCTTTCCAGGCCACGGACGTATCTAAGAGGACATAAGTTCATTAAGTATACATTCCGAATGTCTGCCCAACAGCGGAATGCAAGAGTAACGGAGACGTACGCGACAGAGTAGGACGCAGTTTGGGAATTATCGTCGATCAAGCTGCATTTGACTCGTGCAGATCGGCAATTTTTACAGGCGGGCAGGTCCCTGTCACATCGCTTCTTTCTCTTATGGCATCGCGAGCATGATGCTTTGGCTCTCGCCGCATTCGTGGGAGATGCTGTGCCAGACATGATGATCACACACAGCGCAGACAAGGATCCGGTCGCATACGCGATAACTCCGCGAGAGATATTCACGATCCCCGAAGCCGGGGCTATGTAATATTTATAGAGCTTCGCGTATCTTTCTCCAAATCCACACATGACAGCTATCTATCTGTGGATCTTCTCCGCTTCCCCGCCCCTAAGATAGCTTCCCCGGCCTAGCCAAGGAGCAGCACCCTGACGATTTGTCTTTGCCTAAGCTTCCGTGGGCAACAATCTATGGTTTGTTTAGGACTTGTCGGGCCATTCTTGGATCTAGATGGTCCGAACCTCCCCCTTTAAGAGTCGACAATGGCAACTGCTTTGACCTCCACAATCATACGGGGATCAGGTAGCTGCTTCACCCCAATGGTAGCTCGAGCGGGCGCACTGGCACGATCCGGGAAGACCTTGTTCCACTCCTCGTTCATTCCCGCGTAATCCCTATCTATGTCAACTACATACACTACCGAGTCGATCACGTTTTGAATGCCCCCTTTCCCACCCGTCGCGCCTTTGACGATGTTGTCGACATTATCAAGAACCGCAGCGGTCTGCTTTCGAATATCAAGCGTGTGTGTTCCGTCTGGATTCTCCGTCACCCCTGGCCAAGTACCGTCCGGTCGAACGCAAGCTGTGCCCGAGATGTAGATTGTCTTGCTCGATGTTGAGGCAATCCGAGCTTGGGGAAAACGTGTGAGACCCTCTGGGGCGTCAGGGTTAATGAGGAAGGCCTCTCCGTTGGGAGACATTTGGAGATCAGGGACAGTTCTTGATCCTTAACTGAAGGTCTTTGGTTGAGATGAACGAAATTCTGGGTGTAAAGATTTAATTGGAGTGCATGCGTTGACTGAGACTCTAGACGCTTATTCCTCGACTCTTTTAACTACATGAAAGTAGCCGTCTGACCGTTCTTGACCTGTAGGTATAGGTTCCCTACATGATGTTCGAAAGCGACGTGACGAGTCGGAGAGGACCCGCATTGTGCTCCCTCTCTGGCGATCCATAATCGGGCTTTGTCCGATATTGCCTCAAACTGAGTGGGGCATTGCGCACCCACACTTTACAGGTGTCGGACAGTCCGACATGTCACTCGTCTTTCATGGCTTGGTCTCCACTAGGGACCAGGGACCATCGGATATGAGCCAGATGCTGGTGTTAGGTCGTCATTATGGTCGTTAAGCCGGCATCTCTGAATCAAGCAGAAAGTGCTTCGGAGTCAGGCTGGCTGCGTCTAGTTACGTGTTGATGCCGGTGATAACCTACATTTGTTCTCAAACTGGTCTGTTTTCTTTATCACTAAGCTCAACTACCGACCAGTGATATTGACTAATTAAAATTCATGGTTTGTAATCTTCACCCTAATAAACCATGTCTCTATCGGCAAACAAGCCTCCAACAGACCTCACATCCGGCTCAATAAAAGTGGATAAATCAACACAGACCAAAGACGATTTACGCCTGGCGGACAAGCATCAGTCAGAGGAATCCGAGAAAGGGAATACGATAAAGATAAGAAATGAGGAGACTAAGATACATCATCAATGTGACGATGAAAGCAATGTCACTTATCCTGAAGGCGGGTACATTGCTTGGGCAGTTGTAGCGGGAAGTTGGTTGGCATTATTCGGCTCTATGTCTTTTATGAACAGCGTCGGGACGTTTCAGGCATATCTGATGCATAACCAACTCAAAGGCCAAAGCTCTACGACCATTGGATGGATCTTTGGTGTTTATACTGGCCTGACATTCCTGCTCGGAGTCTAAGTAGGGCCGATATTCGATGCGACAGGCCCGCGTCAACTCATTGGGGCTGGGGGCTTCACTACGGTGCTCTACCTCGTTCTATTGGGCGAATGTAGTGAATACTGGCATTTCATGCTTGTCTTTGGCGTTTTGGGAGGCTTCAGCCTCTCCCTTGTCTTTAGCCCAGCAATATCGATTGTTGCCCATTACTTTAACAGACGACGCGGCCTTGCTACCGGAATTGCTTCATCTGGGGGCGCTGCCGGAGGGATAGTTTTTCCCCTGATGCTGCAGAGACTCTTCTCGACCATTGGATTTGTTTGGGCCGTGCGTGTGGCCGCCCTTGTCTGCGTCATAACATTTACCTCCGCCGTTCTCCTCATCCGTCCTCGATTCCCCCCAAAGCGGTTGATGCTGTCTTCTGTTCGTCCAAAATTTTCTGTCTTTCGCCATGGCGCGTTCGCATTTACCAGTTTGGGTGTGTTCTTTCTAGAATGGGGACTCTTTATCCCCTTTTCGTACCTCACCTCCTACGCTCTGGACCATCAACAATCTTCAAATTTCTCATACATGCTGATGTCTCTCATAAACGCGGGTGGCATCTTCGGCCGCTGGATCCCGGGTTTCTATGCAGACAGGTTTGGGAGATTCAACATCTTGATTCTTGCCGTCCTTGGGTGCGGCCTATGCAACGCCTGTTTCTGGCTGCCAGCAGAGTCAAGTCAGTCTTTGATGATTATCTTCGCCCTCGCATTTGGTTTCTTCAGTGGCAGCACTGTAAGTCTGGCACCTGTATGCGTGGGGCAGTTATGCAAAATTGAAGCCTATGGACGATACTATGCGACAGCCTATGTCGTGGTTAGTGCGAGGTTTGTCTCGAGCTCTTGTTCCAACCAAGCCTTAAACTAACCTACATAATGCTCATAGTACCTTCACCGCTACTCCAATTGGAGGCGAGCTTCTCCAAAGAGCCAGTGGTAAGTACTGGGCACTAATTATATTTACCATCGCAAGTTACGCAGCGAGCTTCATCTGTCTCATAGTGGCTAAAAGGATTGCCTGCGGGAAGAAGAGCATGTGGACTATTTTCTGAGCCTTCTTTAATATGTACAGAATGAGAACTAGAGCTGCAGCAGAGTGACTTTTAATCAAAATGTAACGTCGTTTAGTTCTCGTACTTGGGAAGGGATGTTTGGTTTTCTTGGCCAAGTCAAAGTCAAGGGCATTGTTTTCGGGAAGGGCGGTCCTCGTGTTCAGACAATATATTTCTCATCGTTTCTGTCTACCAGTGTTACAAGCGTCTCGTGACTAGGTATACTTGACTGATCTTTCTGCACTACTATAGGCGTATTATTTCGCGGTATCCAATTGCAACTCCGCCGTGACGGCGACGAACAAGCCTATCTCAGTGCGAAAGTTTCCCTAAGTAACCCCTACATAATCCCGAGATTATGGACCACTGCTAACTATTGAAATGCAAGTTCCAATAACTCATAAAATTGACGAAGAAATAGTCCAATATATGAATTAGCCGTTAACTGGGACTTCTGAGGATAATAGTGGAACTGTCGGGAGTGCCGAAGGAAATGCTAACCCAGGGTTGGAGGTCGCTCCCGTAATAACTAACGGGCTTGACGCACGCTTCTAGTGATGGTGAGTCGAATTTGATCTTTATATCTAAGTCCAAGGACTCCTTGAACCAAATATGTCCACCGCAGCAGGCTCCAATATCCATTATTTCGAGATTGCTGGGTTTCGCTTCCAAAATGGCTCGATACTCTCTACCACACGCTTGGCTTATCTTGACATCAACCCGAGCTCTAAAAAAACGGCGCTCATAATCACAAGCTTCAGGGGACGTCTTCAATCCACCTTGACCTTTGAGAACGGTGCACTCCATAAATATAGGATCATTGTTGTCGCGTTATTTGGAAACGGCGAATCGTCCAGCCCTTCTAATTCGACAGAATTTCCCACTTCCATTGACTACCGCGACTGTGTTCATGCACAGCGACTTCTTCTAGAAGCCTTGGGTATACAGGCGCTCGATATCGTCATGGGATTCTCCATGGGAGGGCAGTGTGCCTACTATTGGACGGCGATGCACTCTGAATTTGTCCGAAACGCTATCATTATATGCGCCTCGGCTCGAACAAGTCGTCACAACTATCAGTTCTTGGAAGGCCCCAAGGCTGCCCTCGAAAATTCAATCGACTATGTAGCGTACAAAAACCACGTCTCGGGGACTTCTACCAAACCAATTCGTGGCCTCCGCGCTTTTGGCAAAGCATACTCGGCTTGGTTGACGAGCGCTGAATGGTTCGACCGTGAACTATACTTGGCCTTGGGCTATCGAAGCTTCCAAGACTGGGACCACCATGTAGCTGGGTTGAATTATGACAGCTGGGATCCTGACGACTTGCTTGCAAAACTGCGCATGTGGCAAGGCGGGGACATCACAAACGTTGATCAAATAGGTACTAACCAGTCGTTGGAAGAGACCCTGTCACGAATTAAGACGAGTGTCTTACTCATGCCATGTTCGACGGACCAATACTTTCGCTGGGAGGCCAGCGAGAGAGAATCGAGTCACATCCCTCGTGCTACCCTCAAGGTCATACCATCAGTTTGGGGTCATTTGGCAGGATTTGGTATCAATGGAGAAGACGTGAGATGGATGGATAGAGAAATCGCTAAATTTCTAGCCGATTGATTAGAAGACAGGAATCATATGAAGGTATCACCGTGTTTGTCCTTATTACGCACAAACCATATGCTGCTAAAATTTCCAAATGATCTAGTTTAGAACTAGATCCTGGTAACGTTCCTGTCATCTACAGCTAAATCTGCTTTGAACAAAGTTCCTGTCCTATTTCAAATAATGCTGCTGCTTGTAGCAGTTCCTCGTCCATCCATCTCCTCCCAACTAGTTGCATGCCGACTGGAAGTTGAACATCTGGATGATTCGGCACGCTTACGAACCCACAAGGGACATTCAGCCCAGGATGGCCTGTCACGTTGAACGGGCAAGTATTGCTTGTAACTCCAACCGCAGTAGCGAGCCGATCCAAGATGGAAGCTGACGGATCCTCACTCTCCACTGCTTTGGGATGCGGCATGGCTACTGTCGGGGCGCAAGGGGTGACGAGAACGTCAACTTCGTTGAGTGCTCGGTCATATGCGTCCCGCAACTCGAAAACTTTTCGATGGGCTTTCGCCTGAATCGCCGGATTCGAGAACTTCTCTGCATACTTTTCGCTGAACCAAATATTGACCAAAGCCGGGTTCAATTTGGTCATTTTCTCATACCAGTCTTGGGAGGGCGGCCATTGAGATTGGAGATGCGGAGGTAGAAATGAGAGATATCCAGGTGTCTTCCCCTGGCAGAGCGGACTAGACATGGATGGCCGCGTAGATGCAGTCCAAATAATTGGCCCGTCTCGGTGCATTGGAACTGAGATCTCTTTGACAGTTACGCCGGCAGCCGTAAAACACCGCGTTGCAGCCTCGTGGACTATTTTGCGAACTTCGAGACTAACTCCGTCCATCTCAAATGATTCCTTCAGCAGGCCGACGCTCCATCCAAGATTCATTCTAGGCTTCAACTGGAATTGCTTCCGAAAGTTGGCCAAGATCTTCGAATACGGCTTCACTCCGCTTCGGAGAGGGGCCTCAGGGCTCATCCGGGAGTCGAGTCCATCGTAGCCCGCCATAACTTCGAGTAAGGCGGCAATGTCTTCGAGTCGAGAGGCTAAGGGACCTATATGATCTATCATCGGTGACATGGACGCCGCCCCGGTGTACGGTATCAGACCGAAAGTGGGCTTGAGTCCGTAGATCCCATTGAAAGAAGCTGGTATGCGGACCGAGCCTGCTTGGTCACTGCCAATAGCCAGCTCCGCCGTCTCACCATAGTGCTCATTGGACTCGGAAGCAAGAAAATGAGCGGCAACAAGGACACAAGAGCCACTACTGCTCCCCCCAGCGGTGAACCCGTGAAGCCGTGGGTTGTGCACCAGCCCCGTATTTGACGTGAATGACAAAGGAGAGGCGCAGAAACACTCGCAAGTAGAGGTGCCTTTGATTACTGCACCAGCTTCAAGGATTCGAGATACCACTGTAGCATCAACGTAAGATAGCTCAGGCTCCCCGTTAGCCGATTGTGCGGTCGAAGGCGCCCCAAGTGTCGTCGGTAGTCCGCCAACCGATATGTTGTCCTTGATGGCTATGGTGCGATTTTTCAGGACGTCACTGACTGGGCTGACGGAAACAAGTTCGCATCGATGGCTCCAGGCATTTAATGGGTTGTCATGGGTGCTCGGTCTCCAAAATTCCCGACTAGTAGATACGACTTGAGGCTTCAGCGACGGATGGACGTAGTCCGGCCTATCCTTGATTTTCTCCAAAACCACCTCAAAGGACTTTAATAACAAAAGATAATCATCCAAATCTTTACTGTTGGAGATCTTGATCCCCAATTGAACCGCAAGTTCTTGTAGATCGGCTGAAGTTAAATTTGAGCTGCCGCAGTTTGATTAGCGACGTAACGAGTAAGACCATCTAGTGATACTTACGACGAGGCCTCAGTAATTGCAACGATAGACATGGATGATCAAGATGATCGCTACTGCGAAACTTGGCGGTCGGGAAGTTCGTTTTGGGTCGTTTAGGCCGCACTTCGTCAAGGAAATACGGGATAGTATAAGGCCCAATCCGTAGCATCGGAAGCTCCGACAAGCAACGCAGACGCAGGATATTGGTCTTTCCCCACTGTTTGGCTCGGCGCTCTCTACTTGACCGGGCGCAGGATTCTCATGCCTATCTGAACAGGATAAGTGCAGCTTTCAGGTGGTCTTACTACAAGGCAAAGGGCGTAGATTGACTAGGATTGTCCATGCCGTAGCACCCTGGAACTTTGATCCTTTAAGGCGAGAGGAATAGATAGATATAGAAGTAGGACGATGGGGGTAGTTCTTCATCGAGATCGCATATATTGATTTAGTTTCTACGTATCAAGAGGATCGGAGGTGTAGCCTCGATTATCAATTTGTCCTCCCTGTCTAGTCATCTCGTCCACGTGTAATGAAAATTGTCATTCTTGGCCATTGGCAAAGAGCACTCGTCCTCCATCCACACAAAGAGAAATTCCATCAACGTAGGCCTTTCATAGTAGGTCAGTATCCCCTTGGCTTGGGCAACGCAACCGTCAGATAAGAGGTGACTTACTCCCGCGCGGCTGACAAGATAGAGCACCGTGCCGGCAATGTCTTCTTCATCCCCCGACCGTCTGGCAGGCACTTTGTCAAACAGTGCGCTGAACATATTTCCTTCCTCTCCAATTGGATTCATTTTGCTCGGTACGACTGGGAAATTCATCAACACTTCGCCTGGGTCTCGAGATGGTTTAGCAGAAGATACTCACAGCCTGGATTAATTCCTACTACTCTGATATAGAACCTGCCAAACTTGGATGCCAGGAGTTTGACTAGATGATCAGTCGCCGCTTTGGTAGTAGCATAGCTCGTCAAATCTATATTAGTCGCATTGTGCATGCTTGCGCATGAGCTTGTGATGACGATGACACCACGGCCGCTGCTTCTTCCCACTCTGCCATTTTCTATCTTGCGTTGTGAAGCAGCTGCCAGTAAAGGCATAAGGGCAACGGAGAGAAAATAATGAGCTGTCGTATTGACGCAAAACGAGTCTGCCCAATCCGAGTGTCTCGACGACCACATAGATGCTTGGAGTTCTAACAAAGGGGCAGACAGTACATCGCATTGAACCACTGGGTCTCGCCTAATGCCGGCATTAGAGACGAGAATGTCAAGGTATGTCTCTCGCTGGCCTATGTGTCTGGCCACATTGGCAATATTTTCTTTGTCGGACAGGTCGCATTCAATCCTAGGGTCAAACATTCCGTCAGCAATAGGCCCATCTAGTTATGACCATTGTGAGCAAGGCACTGCTGCACCTACCCATGGGCGGTGCCAGAGGAAGATTGACCAAGCTCATTGAGTTGCGCTACCTTCTCGGCAATGGGTTCAGATGGCAATGCAATGACATATACTCTGGCACCATTCGCAACCAATCCCTAGTACGCCCTTTAGCCAATGCTGATGACTTGCAGTGCAGCAAAAAGCGCCATGACACACCTTGCAAATCATGAAACCAAGCCCGCTCGTCCCCCCGGTTACTGCTGCCACCAGTCCTTTCACACTAAAAAGCTGGTTGATGTCGAGCGAAGCCATGGTTTCGTAGAGAACTGTTTGATGGGGAGTTTTCTTCGTATGTTTAGTAAGGTTCCTTTATTTCCTTTATGCCTACTCTTTATTATTGGTAGGTAGAGGACGATACCGCTGGTTGTCGTGGGGGATTGACTTAAAAAGTCCTCATCGGGCATGCCGACAATCATCGGGAAGCGGGACTCAATGAACGTAGCGCGGGAATCGTCTTCCTATCCCCCTTGGTTGGAGTCAAAGATGGTCAAAATTACTATTAGGAACAGTGTTCAAATCATCGAGGGGTTGATGTAAAAATTGATGTCCATACTGCTCATAGTTTTTCTTCATCCCATTTACTGTAATTCTGAATCGTTCTCGGAAAGTCCGCGTATAGAATAAAATGATATTGTGAACATTTAACCAACTGGATCACTTGTTTATAGATGGTTTATCAGGAGATCATTGTACGCGTATGTCTAAGCCAATCTATCTCACACCTCCCAAGTACTTTTCTTAGTCGCCATGGACGAGCATATTCGAGATTGCTGTTGCCTTTTCATCCTTTTCATGCACATCCCACTACTCTTTATAGTGCTCCCTCGTTCTCTCCTCTGCATCAAAAAGGCACTCGGCTGTCGCATTAGTATCCCTTGGGATTAGTTTCACCTTGAACTCCCTAGGGATAGCTACTAGTGCAGTCTTGAACTGGTTGTATTCCACATAATCTGTGTTGGGTGGCATCTCCTCGCTCGCCACAATCTTGTACGATGACAAGATGCGGATGAGAGCGGAGTAAAGCATTCGAGATGCAATGAATTGACCAGAGCATGCACGTGAGCCGGTTCCGAAGCTCAGATGGTTGAGACCATCTATTTCCGCTTCGGTGGGTGGATCAAGGCTTTTCAGCCACCGTTCAGGGTCGAACTTCCCGGCATCTGAGCCGAAGTGATCAACGTCTATAAGACCATGTATTAGCGTCAAACATGAAGAAACACTGACCACTGATCCAAGCATAATCTTACCATGGTTACCAGCTTGTGCATTGATTAAAATCATTGTCTTGGGTGGGATAATGGCGCCGTTCCAGTTCACCTCTTGGACCGTCTTCCTGGGTAGACTCATAGAACTGACTGTGTAGTACCTTCCAGCCTCCTTGACGATAGCGTTGACATATGGGACTTTTTCTTCGACGTAGCAGCTAGTCCAAGCATCACGGACGTCAGGATAGTAACGCTTGATATCCGCGTACGCACGATCCTGCCATTCTTGGCCCTCCTTTGTCGACAGGGAACCGATGCACGAGGTCAGGGTGCCGGGAATCGTCTCGAACCCGCCAGACACAAGTGACAAACAGATCGACGATACTTCAACCCCAGTAAGCTTGGTCTCCTCATCCTTCAGGATGGCAGATGAGATACAAGGCTTATCGGTCCCCTCCTTGATCATGGCTCGAACCTTGTCCAGGAGTAGATTTAAGTAGGCATCGCGGCGCTCTCGAAGCTCTTTTGATCGGGCATTCTTGGTGTTGGTTGGGAGGTAGCGTAAGAATGGCACGTAGTCCTGCAGGTTCTCAGACGCGCTGCGCAAGAGTGAAATGGCTGAACCGACATGAAGGATTTCCCGAAGCAACTCGTCATAGACGCCATCCATACGGATGCCGTAGCATAGCGTCAAAGTCGTGTTGAGTGCATATCTCTGGATATAAGGGCGGATATCGATCTCAATCTGCCCATTGTTGCTATCCTTCTTCATATCCCGCAGAATAGAGTAACTCTCTAGATCAAACATGGGGTAGTACCTCCGTAATGCAGGTCTCCCAAGAGCCGTGCCAGCAGCCTTCCGCTTGTTCTTGCAGGACTCATCCCATGGGGAGGAGCCGATGGTGAATCCTTGGGTGCTGCTGATGACCCCGTGGAAGGTGTACAGCTTTGGCCGGTCAATAACAGCATTCTGGTTCCCCAGCAGCATCTTCTTGCAATCATCAAAGGAGTTGACGACAACAGCTCGAGTGTTGCCAAGCTTGATCTGAAATACGGACTGGTTATACTGCCGCCACCATTTTTCGCATGAGCTCGCATGGTCTTCGCCGAGACTCAGAAGATGACCAAAGATGGGCACTGCCCCTGGAATTTCTGGTAATCCTTTGATGTGTGGGATGTCTGTAGCAAACGCAACCTATTGGGTGTTGGCAAAACTGATGGTCTCTTGTGCAACTAGATCAGGGATCTTCTTACCTGGTACAAGAAGTAGGAGAAAAGAATGATCCCAAGAGCTGTGGCCAGCGGCCCAGCATTCTCATTCCCGATAAACCCGCCCACCCGATGTTGCAAGAGGGCCAGAATACTTTCAGCCTTGGAATCCATGATTGTAGTATGGGCAACAGTCGCGCATATGTCAGTAACACGAGAGAAAATGTAGTCGATCAAAGATTACTAGTTGCAAAGCATGGAGCATACCCTTGACGCAGCACTTTTATGTGCCTGTCTATTGTACGATGAGATTGGCTTCCCTTTCACATCATGTCCCCCACGAAACTCACCTGCTGACGTGATAGAAACAAGTTAGCCTCCGTCAACAGGGGGGTATTGGGTGCTGTCGGACGTGCCGACAGCATCAGGCCCAGAGTTTCCACGCCAAGCCTAGTTTCATTGAGTTCCTCAGTGTTGAGAGTAATCGGCAGGACCGCTTATCGCTTATCTCCTTATACACGACGAATTCTATTGGGTCGGCATGTCTCTTCAAGGTCCACAGCCTTGGTGGAGCGTGGCTCTCTCTCTGATGAGCGATAACGAAGCGAAGCCCGACCGACCATCAGTGTGTAATTAGTTGGCCGACATACCCGGCATCATGTGATTTGGATAACCTTGTTTAGTGGTCTTCTACTTTGAGCCCGTCTCAGGACCATTACATTTCAGCCCAGGCGGAAGATTGGGAATTTACTGAAATAAGCCACGCGTTGATGTGGTATAACATTTGTAAAGTATCCATAGACCCACGATTCAGGATTCAGGAACTGGCCTATATTCCGCGCCTGCCTGCGCAATAGACTGAAAACTCTCCAGGCTATTTGCAATGTCGGGCCGTCCGAAAAGAGAGTACGCATGGAATTCTGTTTGACACAACTTATTCGTTATTCATTAGAAAAAGAGTCCCATGTAAGTATAGTGACTTGCCGTCTACACATGTGTAAGAACCGGATAAGACATGGGGCCCTCTCCAGTCATACTTGTCACGGCCGGATCTGCAGGTCTCGGATCTGCCGTTGCTCGACTGTTTGCCCATCATGGATATAGAGTTGTCATCAATTACAACACGGATAGCGAGCGTGCTAGGACACTGGTTGCAGAACTTTCTGCCCAGCATGCCGAGCTAGACGACGTTGAAGGAATGAAGGGGATTGCACGTTATATCTCGGTTCAGGCTGATCTAGCTTCAGCCCTGGAAATCCGACGTCTGGTCGAAGAGACATACGCTGCCATGGGGCGTATTGATGTTGTCTTGTCGAATGGGGGGTGGACAAAATTCCGCGACACATCATCGATTGACGATAACGTGTTTGAAGAAGACTGGGACAGGGCATTTAACATGAATGTCAAGTCTCATCTTTGGCTCTTGCAAGCATCCAAGCGGTACCTCGAGGAAACGGAAGGGGCTTTCATCACAACTGCATCCCTTGCAGGTGTGACTGGTGTAGGTAGCTCTTTGGTATGATCACAAGCTCATGGACGGACCTTACAGGTTGGATGCTAACACATTTATATCAGGCCTACGGGACTACAAAGGCTGCCCAAATACACATGGTTAAGGGTCTAGCCTGTATGGTAGCGCCTAAGATCCGTGTCAACAGTGTATCACCAGGGCTGCTGCAAACGGTAAGAAAAGGTCTTCATTGACTATATGGAAATTTGTACTAAGGGTGGAGTAGAAATGGGCAACTCGCTTCACCGCCGAACAGAAAGAAGCGCACCGACAAGGAACTAAATTGAAACGTTTTGTCGACGTTGAGGTAAGAACTCAAGACTTTGTGGTGAATTTTCGCATACTTATCCCTAATCATTCTCTAGGATGTTGCGGAGCAAGTCCTTGGTTTAGCAAAATCCAAAAGCATGACTGGGACAAACATCATCGTTGACGCCGGATATAGGCTTTAGCCGCACCTTTGGTGTTGATTGTTTTCAATTTACAGTGTTTTACAATATTTTATTCAGGTATGGCAAGTCAGATAATTTCAACGGAGAAAGCAAACCCAAATAAGAGAAGCAGTTTCGCCGGAGGGCTCGGTCGAAGTTCAGAATCGGAACTGGATCATTCATCATGATGCTCAACAAGTACTTAAATGAACGGAGTAAGCTGGAAGGTGTATACTTTTAAAAAGTCTTAGCTTGTATTACCTCAGTTTGTAGGAGTATTTTATGGTAGTTGACGTAGCATGATACGGATGGGTTGGGAAGCTTCTTGCTTCGAGAGCAACTAATGGCCAAACCGCTCACGGCCACGGAATTTCATCACACTTCCCTACCATTTTTCTTTTGCAAGTCGAAAAGGCAATACCCCTCCACCCAAGGAATCCAACATCTCCAAGGCTGCTGCTCCTTTCTCAAGCCCTGGGTTCCTTAATCTTACCAATGTTAACTTCAGCGCCGTCTGGGAAACAACTAAGGAGGACTTTTTGCCTGTCCTTATAGCAAGCTGCAAGATTTGGCTGGCAGTCATGTTTTTAAATTTCACGGTGGTAAAGACGGTCTAGATGCGAGGTCTAGTCCTTGCTCTAGCTGGGGTGGCGTGCCGTGTCTACTTGAGCATGGTTGCCACTGACTGAACCCTAGCAAGTTTTGCAAATTAAAATGCCGAATGAGAAAACAATAACAAAACCTTGTCTCTTTCCTGTTAGTTTTAGAAGAAGTATCAAGTAGTAAAGAAGAAATGTTCCAGTCAATTGATAAACATCAATGACAGCCAAAGAATTGTTTTAAACAAGGCGATGTATAGAACAATTAGAACTCATTGGGCGGTTCTTGTGAAAGCTGAAATCCACACCCAGCGTTATCAATTATCGATGTCTTGCCCCATGCTGTGACAAACCGCACAAAGACTTTGTACGATTTTCTCCCTTTAAGGTGTGATCAGACATAGCAATACTCTGCGCGGTTTGCTCTATCCATGTCTGCGAGCTAATGATCAGTATCTACACAATTTCCACCTATCTATGGGATTATCTCGAGAAGGCCGAAGAAGGAATTTCCCCTGATTTCAAAGCTCTTTGTCCCATGCGTACTTCTCTCTTGGTTGCACCTTTTACGTTGCCTGTACTTCTTCCGTCAGTTGACTAAATCGCCCGCGTACCAGACTCACGGCGGCCCTTGTTTTCGGAGACAGCTCCCACAGTCTTAATATGTCGACCCCTACCATGTCGGCCACCCCGATAGATTGCATACCCTGCGTGCGGGCAACTCTCCAGTCCCTACTTTCTCTTAAGAATCCCCTGCAAAACATCGATTGTCTCTTTAATATTTGATCGCACCGTGGGGTGGGCATTGCTGCCAATTGTCATCGCCATTCACCGTCAAGAAGTTCAACGAATACTCGACAAGGGGTAGGCCCGTCTTCGTGCTCAACCTTGGGTTAATATGCAAGCAACTCATGAGTTGATCCGAATCACCTGGTCTCCCAAGTTGTCCGCCACCAGGGGGAAGAAAGTGAAAGACCCGAGGTAGTTTGTAATCGGCTGTACCGCCCAAACAACGCTGGAAAAAGTGCCGGCGATCCGTCGGGTTGGCCGCCCTCTGATAGTCTAGCGCAACGAGGAGCATGTCATCCACCTCGTGTATCTCCGGTTATCTCCAAAGCCTGAGCTGTCCAGAAATTACTCGTAGTGACTCGCAAAGGATACCCTGATCCAATAGAGTGATAACGTATCTAAAATATAGATAGCATCTGCCGTTATCCCGGTTTATCAGGTTGAGGTAATCAATGTGAGATCAAGGACCAGCTCATTCGTCGATTATGGTACAAGTTCCCAGTCGGTTCGTCTAGAGCACCAGCCCTCCCATGACTCGGCTTCGCGGCCTTCGCCCCGCATCGAGGAGCCTCTACCAGGATAGCGAACCGATTTAGGAAACGCGGGGAATGAACTGCTGCCGGGAAAGATGGAACAAGGATTCCAAGATACTCTCCCCCCCCTCTGAAAGGCATCAATTATAAAAGGTACGCCCATCACCGAGTAATGCCAAGACTGACGCACCCACTCTTCTTCCACCTCAAGACTAGAGAAATTCGTTTGGGCTCGAAGCCCTCTAAGTCTACCATAATGTTCGGTAAATACGCTCAGTCGGTCAAGATCGGCTTCACCGCGGCTTTGGTTATTTCGGCCTGTGTCGTTGACTCTGTCACTATTGCCTACGATGGATCTGTTATGGGCTCTGTCAATGTGATGCCCAGCTACAACAACTATTTCGAAATAACCACGGCCACTAAGGCTGTCAACTCCACGGCTACATCATTGGGCGCAATCCTGATTGCACTCTTTGCAGGATTCATTGTTGATAAGTACGGCCGCCGATATAGCGTTCTGGCCAGTGCACTTTTCAACATTCTCGGTGCCGTGATCACCGCTAGTGCTCAAAGCCTTGCCATGTTCATTGCTGGCCGAATGGTTGTTGGCTTGGGCATGGGTCTCGCTCAAACCGCCGCAGGTATCTACGTGGCCGAGACAACTCCGCCAAAGATTCGGGCGTTTGCGTTGGGCTTGTATTACACGTGCTGGGCTGTAGGGGGCATCCTGGCCACTGGTATATCTTTTGGAGTGAGTTGTTCCCAAGACACCTCCTCCTTCCCTATGCTTGCGATAGACAGAACCTAACGTATGTTTAGTGCACTGCACTTGAGCCTTCGGATTGGGCGTGGAGAGTGCCATCTCTGTTTC
Organism: Clonostachys solani; assembly: GCA_902141235.2. Lineage (NCBI taxonomy): Eukaryota > Fungi > Ascomycota > Sordariomycetes > Hypocreales > Bionectriaceae > Clonostachys > Clonostachys solani. Next base: position 37,932 of record CABFOC020000018.1, on the reverse strand, counting down.
AGGGTTTCGCTCCTTTACTGATTGTCGTCCTAACGCCGTTCCTCCCTGAATCTCCTCGCTGGCTTATTCACAAGGATCGCCTGGATGAAGCCATCAAAGTTCTTGCGCGCATCAACGGTTCCACACCTAGCGACCCGGTTGTCCAAGTTCAATATACGGAAATTGTTGATACGTTGAATTACGAGAAGACTGAAGGCAAGAGTATTGGGTTTGTCGGAGTCGTGCGTAGTGCGCCAAATAGGCGACGGCTTATTCTTGCTCTGTCAGTTTCCCCTGTGACAATGTTATCAGGTTCCAACGTTATCACATACTACTATGGAGACATGCTTTCTCAAGCTGGTATCACTTCGTCCACAACCCAAATGGAAATCAACCTTATTCTATCGGTTTGGCAACTCGTCGTTGCTCTTGCCGGCTGCCTTCTAGCGGAAAGACTCGGAAGACGGATTCTCTGTCTCAGTTCACTGCTGGGTTGCACCGTCATGTTCTATATCGTCGGTGCCCTCACGGCTGTCTACGGTACAAGTTCATATGCTCCGGGTATCCAGGGTACAGTGGCCGCAGTGTTTCTCTTCCTGGGATTTTACTCGTTTGGTCTTACGCCTTTGACGCAGATGTATCCCCCAGAGGTTTTATCCTTCCGACTACGTGCTACGGGTATGAGTCTATTTACCCTTATTAATAAGGCATGCGGAATCTTCGTCACTATGGTTTTCCCCTACATGTTTGACGCTGTTGGCTGGAAGACATATGTCATTAACGCAAGCTGGAATTTTCTGTTCATCATTTTTGTTTATTTCTACTGGGTTGAAACAAAGGGCAAAACGCTCGAAGAGGTCGATGAATTGTTCGACGGCGTGAAGCACTCTGACGTTCCAGATTTGGACCAGGTGAATGGCGATGAGAAAATTATAGAGGGCAAATTTGGGAAGGTTTGAGTTGACATAAGGGTGTAGTTGGGTCAGGAGTCCAGATGGTTGGCACGAGAGTTACTTTCGAAAATAAGTACCAGATCCAATAATAAGAGTAGCAATTATTCATTCGCGGGAAAATTGAGCTGTATTGTTACCTCTTGTGCTGGTGCTTCTTTACGCTTGGCAGCTCGAAGGATGCTTCGCACTCACGCAATCATGGACCACTTCTAGGTCTTATGGATTTGGTGATATACATGCACTCAACGAAAATAAACCACTACCAGCCGTCCTTAATTCTAAGCCTCCTCGTCGAAGAATCCCTAACCGACCTGCTCTTGTCTCCCAGATGCCGCGTTGAAGCTTTCCATCCCGCTCACCTCAAGTAGACCGTAGTAGTGTATCCAGAGTTGATGCTACTCGAATGAGCTCTTCATCCTCAAAAGGGCGTCCCACAATTTGGATCGTCGACGGCTGGTTCGAGAATAGGTTCGGATCGTCTGTTCACGGCAAAAGAAATCGTTAGCGACTGTACACGGCTCCAGCTCGGGCGCTTAGGATTAGTAGGCTTACACAAATCATGATTGGCCTTGTCATAAGGATTCGTTTCCAGCGGCTGGTAGTGGACGTCCACAGGGTCTTGCTGGGCGTCGATCTTGAACTTGGGGATCGGTAAGATTACGGAGGGGTAGTCGAGGAGGTTGAACAATGAGGTATATCCCCAGTAGACGTTGAAGTTATGAGGAATGCCCACTGACGGTGCTGGGGGGCAGATGATTGCATCGATAGGGCGGCTCGTCGTGGTGCTGCGGATCGTCTCGCTCCACGCATCGCGGAATCGTTCTTTGAAGATTCTGGTTTTGACGTTCAACTGTCATAGGGTCAGGAAGCCGAAAATCTTGTTATCTTTTAAGCGGGCTAACATACTCCCAATGCTTCTACGGTGGAGAGCTCTCTCGTGTTGTAAACCTTGATGAGGTCCGCAACGGCTGGTAAAAGTGGTTCACCGGAAGCTTCAACAGCGGCTAAAGTTTGCCCTGCCCCTGATTGGTAGTATATGTCGAACTAGATAACCGTTCGTTAGTGAGCTACTCGTCGCTTTTTGGTGAAACTCTTATTACCGTTGTCTGAGAAGCGTCCCAGCAATCAAATGGCGGGTCGAATTCAATGACTGTGACTCGGGTAAGCGAGGGTTAGAACTAAGTAAAGAGTGTAAAATGATAGACTTGCCTTGGTGTCCAGCCCTTTCGAGAGCTTGTTTGGCATGGTCCAAGGCTCGGAGTATCGGCGGGTGAGGCATAACCACACCATCCCACTTCATAATTCCGATGGCGAGTTTGCCATTCAAGGCATCCAGGTTCCTCCACGGAACTGGTGCACAGGTAACGTCATATTTGTTGTGCGGGTACGCGTTGATGACCCTCGTAAGCAACTCAATGTCGCCGATGGAGTGACAAATGGGCCCGCAGGACAGTTGAATTGTGGTCTGCCCCGTGCTGTTGATGTTGTCCATGCCGCCTTTTGGCACGCGGTCTGCAGTAGGTCGAATGGCGTATAGTCCGTTGAAAGCAGCTGGTACGCGAATGGATCCTCCCATGTCAGTGGAGGGCGTGATGGGACAGCCTCTCATGGCGACCAAGACCGCGTCTCCTCCTGAGCTGCCACCGGAGCTTAGGTCGATGTTGAAGGGGCTCAGGGTCCGACCCCAAAGATTGCTGGCCGTCTCAAGGGCCATTCCCGTCTGGGGCATGGTTGTCTTGCAGAAGAATACTGCCCCAGCGGCACGCAACGTGGCTACCAGGGCAGAGTCATGCTGAGGAACAAAGTTTCTCTTTGAAACATAGCCCGTTGTTGTGGAATGACCTTTGAGAAAGTGGAAGTCCTATGGAATCTCGCATGAGCACCTTTGCAACTAAGAACCAAGTTATGGGATGCTTCTGTGTACCTTTATGGCAATAGGAACTCCATGCAATGGACCCTTTAATTTGCCGCCAGAGTCGAGAATATCGTCAAGCTCTTCTGCTTGCCGGAGACCCTCTTCAAAGAACCAATCGGTCAGGCAATTGACCTATTCTGACGTTAGTCGAACCCTTACTCAGGAAGTCCTGTCTTACCAGTTGGTGAGCAATGGCAGCACGGGCAGCGAAGGCTTCTAAAACCTGTACTGCTTTTAGCTCACGGGCCTCAAGACCCCTCACTATCTCAACTGCTGTGAGTTCAGTAATTCTGAGTTGGACATCAGTCAGAATGCCACAGGTATAAGGTACGCTCGTGACATCCTTCAGCGACTTGTATTTATGCAGATCCAGTCGCCAACGTCCTGGAATCGATTTCAACAAATTTGTCTGGGATGCTTGGGCGATGGGTTTCCAAGACATTTCAAAGGTCCCAAACAAAGTCCTCAAGGCGATGTTGAATGAAAGATAAGGTATATTCTTGCTCTGGGGAAGGGAGGTGAGATGACTATGTTTTCGTATGAGTGATATTCGATTGCAGCTTGCCTCGATACACCGGTACCAGGAATGGCGCTCTATATATACAAAATATGAATGAAGAATGGGAGGGGTGGACAGGAACGTTGCAAGAGGGAGGGGGGAGACGGATGGTATGCGATCATACGTCTGAGAAAACAAAAGCTGAAAAAAAGGTTTAGTTCAAATGGTCCACCTGACAAATTAAATGACCAGCGCTTGTCGGCGCTAGTTCTCGATTATCACTCGTATCGATCCAGTTTTCCCTCCCTCCATGCACACTCGGTGGCCCCCCCATGCAGACGCACACATCATTAGATCAACTACATCACATCCACCACATCATAAGAGTTATAGTTTTTACATTATTAATCGTTTTGATCTCATGGTAAATGCCTCAATCAATTAATAATGAGTGATTATAAATCTGCTGAGCGAAGTATAGTGTCTCATATCATAAGGGGCAAGATAAACTCACAGCATGTACTCCTCACCCTGGCCTTTATTACATACATACTCGGGATACCCAGGAGCATCTTAACGTTTTCGTTTGTCTAGATATCACCAAACTCTCAGATAATCGCAATCATGGTCCAAGCAATCATCGACAACATTGCCGCCAAAGGCATCTCCTACTACACGCCGGCTCAAGAGCCTCCAGCGGGCACAGGATTGGATGGATCAACCAAGCTATTCACCCCCATCACCATCCGTGGCACTACCTTCCAGAACCGCGTGTTCCTTTCGCCCCTCTGCCAGTACTCGGCTAAGGATGGCTACGCTACGGACTGGCACTTGACGCACCTAGGCGGCATCATCCAGCGCGGCCCAGGGCTGGCCATCATGGAGTCAACTGCCGTGCAGCGGACCGGCCGCATCACGCCTCAGGACCTTGGTCTCTGGGAGGACGGCCAAATTGAGCCTCTGAAGCGCATTACCGAGTTTGCGCACAGCCAAGGCCAGAAGATTGCCATCCAGCTCTCCCACGCCGGCCGCAAAGCGAGCTGCGTTTCTCCCTGGCTGAGTGCCAACGCCGTCGCGGTTAAGGAGGTCGGCGGCTGGCCGGACGAGATTTTCGCTCCTTCAGCCATCCCACAGGAGGAGGGCATCAACCCTGTGCCCACGGCCTTTACTCTAGAGGATATTGAGGAGCTAAAGACCTCCTTTGTGGATGCGGCCAGGAGAGCGGTCGAGGCAGGGTTCGACGCCATCGAACTGCACTCGGCGCATGGCTATCTACTGCACCAATTTCTAAGCCCCATTAGCAATCAGCGGACTGATGCGTATGGGGGCAACTTTGAAAACCGGACTAGGATCCATGTGGAACTTGCCGATCTGATCAGGGCTGCCATCCCTGATACAATCCCTCTGTTTGTGCGGCTTAGTGCCACGGACTGGTTCGAGTTTGACTCGAACCTGAAGGCCGAGTTTCCCGACAGCTGGACCGTCTCCCAGTCGGTCCAGTTCGCCTCCCTCCTGGCCGACCATGGGGTCGACTTGGTTGATGTCAGCTCCGGCGGGATACACGCCAAGTCGGCCATTGCCATCAAGGCGGGCCCAGCCTATCAGGTTCACTTCGCGCAGGAGATTAAGAAAGCCGTGGGCGATAGGCTGCTCGTGGCAGCGGTTGGGGGGATCAAGACTGGGGCTCTGGCGGAGGACACGCTGCAGTCGGGCATCGATGTCGTCCTAGCCGGACGTTGGTTCCAGCAGAACCCTGGCTTGGTCGGGGCGTTTGCGCAGGAGCTTGGCGTGAAGGTCAGGATGGCCCATCAAATTGGCTGGAGCTTTTTGGGACGGGGAGAGAAGCGACGCAGTTAGCACAACAAGGATCGCCGATTGATTAGTTCGATATTAGACTAGTACGAGTAAATTCCTTTCTGACGAATCTTAATGTGCAAATAGCAGAAATTGGCGGTAGGTTTAAATATATACCTAGTGGACGTAGGATCCCTAAGTTTCTACTTGACAGAAACAAGTACCTGATTCAACTAAATTCGGAGCTATCAAGCGATTTTGGATTTACTAGGGAAAACCGTTAGTTCTCTAGAAACATTAACTAGGTCTAGAACTCATTACATGGCGTATTCGTTGTAGCGGATGTCTATTGTAGTTGAGAAAGCGTCATGACCAATCTACAGGGTAAACCCAGAAACTGAGGCTGATACCGTAAGAAGTCTAGTTTGCGTAGGAGATCCATTAATTAAACCATGTAGGCTCCACCGTCTGAACTGCAAGGGGGAGCGGAGTTCGTTATTATTTCCTATTCGTTGAGACTGGGGCTGGTCCGACGGAGACTCGTAATTAGACCTGATTGGCTCTACACTCTTATCAGCCAAACTTAGGAGCATTTATCAGCAGCTAATCGTCGTCGGTCTGGGTCCGGGCGTCACCAGCAGCGTAATTTGGGAGTTGTCTTGAAAGTTTTATTGCTAGCCAATGGCATTTATTTGCGTGCTCCACCTCCGCCATGTGGTCTCGCCTGCCAAGATGCCGGAGATGATAGTTATCGCGGGGAAACCTGATAAACACCAGGCTCGACTTGATATATGATGCTATCGGTGTATATAACATTCGTGACTGCCCTGTGTAGGGACCCTTCAATTCGAGCGGTCATTACGCCAGCCTGCATTCAAACAAAATATAATTCATCTCGATTCTTGAGCATTGACGAGACAGTCCAACCATGTCCAATCCCCCAGAAGGCACGGCGAACAGGGATCCTGTCCCAGGCACGGCGCATCTCGTCGACTTGGATCATAACCTGCAGGCCCGTCACTCAAGCAGCGATGGCGACATCATCTTGATTCCATCGCCCTCCAACGACCCTAACGACCCCTTGAATTGGGCTCCCCGACGCAAGTTGCTCTCTCTTCTCTGCCAGAACCTGTAAGTGCATCCAAGTAATTCAAACTAAGTGGTATATAACTCGGAATGCAAGTGTATTCAAACTCACGTGTGTTAAAGGTTTACCTGGTTTACCGGAATCGCCGTTTCTAACGTATACTCGGTTCTTGTGCCGCTTTCTGGAGCGACTGGCGTCTCCATCGCTACCCTCAACGAGGGGACTGGGTATATGTACCTATTCTTGGGATGGGGTCTACTATTCTGGCAGCCCTTTTCCGCTTGTTATGGCAAGCGTCTCTGCTATCTTCTTTCCGTGATCGGTGCCATTGTAAGTAAATCGCCACATTGAGTAGTGGTAATATATGCTAACTGCTCATTCTCTAGGGCACAAGCATTTGGGGGTAGGTTTCACCGCACATGCAATGGGTGGCTACAGTAGAGGAATTGTGAAACTTGAGTTGACGCTTGGCTTACTTACCTTTCTTCTTTCTACAGTGCACATATCAAGAGCGACGGCGAATGGATTGCCAAGTCTATTCTGCAAGGATTCTTCATCTCGCCGATTGAAGCCCTTCCTGAGATCTCTGTTACCGATATTGTAAGTCTAAGCCCCCCGGTGGCACGACTCGCAAACTTTCTTAAAACCCGCGAGTTCAATATAAGAAGTGGCTCTAATAATATCATTCATTAGTACTTCACTCACGAGCGCGGTACATATATGGGAATATACGCTCTTTCTCTGGCTGGGAGCAACTACTTTGCGCCCGTCATCTGTGGCTTCATCGCAGAATACCAGGGATGGCGGTGGGTGTTTTACTGGCCTGCCATCTTCCTCGCTGCTGCTTTCGTCTTCCTCTTTCTATTCATGGAAGAGACAAATTACCACCGGGTGCACTCTGGACAGGAAACCCGAATCCAGGCAGGATCGGTAACTACTACAGACCACAATGCCAGTGAGCTCCCAGATAGCGAGAAGAACGATACTCCGCCTACGAGTCCACCCTTGGCTGAAAATGGCGAAGTCTATGCGGCACCAAGGTCCTTTGTTCAGAAGCTGGCAGTCTGGTATCCAACCCCAGGCCAGAATATGCTACAGCGGGTAGTCAGGGCAATAACCTTTCTTTCATGGCCTGTCATCTTTTACGCCGGCTTCTCTTACGGTTCTTACCTTATCTGGTTCAACGTTCTCGGTGCTACTGCCTCTATCGTTCTGTCAGGAGAGCCGTACAACTTTTCCTCCTCCATGGTCGGACTTAGCTATGTATCCTGCTGCGTTGGCGTCATAGTGGGATCCTTGACCTCGGGCAGGTTGAGCGACTGGCTGACCATCAAGCTCGCCCGCCGAAATAACGGCATCATGGAGGCGGAGCATCGCCTATGGCCCTTCAGCATATGCGTGATCATAGTGCCAAGCTCACTGATTCTCTGGGGTGTCGGTGCTCAGCACGGAATTCACTGGATGGGCCTCTGTGTTGCAATGGGATGCCTCGCCTTTACCATGACAATGGGCGTTACTCTCAGCGTAAACTATCTGATCGATAGCTATCACGACATCAGTTCGGACGCACTCGTTGCCGTGATTATCGTCCGGAACACCATGTCGTTTGCTATCAGCTACGGGTACGTATCTAAATGTTGTCCCACTTCCTAACGCTTGCACGAGAAGATTTCAAGTTATACTGACAAATATATCATGGCAAAAGCATTACCCCATGGATCACCAACTTGGGCTACCAGAACTGTTTCATCTCTGCCGCTTTTATTGGCATGGTTGCCTCGTCTGCCTTCCTTGTCATGATCAAATACGGAAAGTCGTTCCGGGTGAAGAGCGCCAGCAAGTACCGGAAGCTTGTTGACGATGATATTGCCAAGAGACAGGTGGAATAATGCAGTTTTGAGGGAGCGCATAAATTGAGGAGGTTCAACCACAATTCTCCTCATTATGGAGTATGGAGATGCAAATGCAAGATAATTGTTGCCATATATCCACGAATGGGCCTTCAAGGAAAAGCCAATAAGAATTTCCAGGGTGCTGTCTTTCACTCCATAGATGTAGACTCGACATTGCCATGAGCTCTCTGAGTAGTTAGAATTCCTCATTATAGCTCTTAAATCTTAAATCTGCTCGCCTCGCGTGCGCTATTCACAGATGAGAGAGCCAGCCGTGTTTGGAGTTGACCTGTTCCACGGTGACGATTGCCCTACTCCACCTTTATTCTTGTTAGTCCTTCGACCGCATGATCTAGATTTGCTCAGCCAGCCAATAGAGAGGCATTGATTCTAAGCCGCTTATGATCACGATCAGGCTGACTAACTCACCACTTGCCTTTATTAAAGTGCCTCCGCCGCCACCAATTTGGGGTTGATGCATCCCCGCTCTTATTAAGTTATTAACATCAAGCCCATCGGAAAATCGCTACATCTTACCGCCATGAAAAGGCCTGCACGAGCAAGACTACGTACAAAGACTGGATGCCTCACTTGTGAGCCAGACGCCGCAACCTCCCAACTTCGGCCACCAGCTACTAATTGGATACCGACATAGGCAGGCAACGGAGAGTAAAATGCGACGAGACGCTCCCCGTATGCCAAAGTTGTGGATCCGCCAATCGCGAATGCAGATGGCCAAAGCAGGATGACAATATCGATCGCCGCTTCTTGTCTCACCACCAATCAAGACATCACAAAAGAGTGCTAGATGACGATGTTTCGGTAGATGGGCAAGAGGCTCCTAATGACGACCAATTGGTAACTTCCGTCGATCGCTCCCAAACGCTCGTGCTTCATTCTCTTGAGTCAGCCATGGCGCACCAAGCCATGGCTGATGTCCTGGAACCTATCATCTGCCGCCACTTCGTTGATACATACTACGGCCTCATCATCCTCCCTGGATGCCATTCAGGCTTCTATCATGGATGGCTGGCCGAGATCTTGCGTCTGATGGCGTCGCATAAATCCCTGTACTACTCAGTCTTAGCCTGTGCTACATCACACCTTCATTCAATTGATGAATGTGTACAGATGCGTGAGCTGGCTCTAACCTATTACTCCAGAGCTATTTCGAAGCTCTCTCAACTGCTTGTTGCTCCGTCTCATCCTGAAACCAACGACGGCTTGTTAACGTCGATTATTTTATTGTATATCCACGGGGTAAGACGGCCATGGCCTGCGAATGATCTTATTAAATTCAGGTACCCTAGATGCTAACGCTTTCATGTGCCAACAGTGCATGGGCTGGGGCACGTATTCCGATATACCTCGACACCTAAATGCGGCGATGAGCATCATCGCATTACGGCTCTTGGGCCGTCCTATGGGCATTGATCGGCTATTCGACTACTTGGCCGTGGAAAGCGTCTTGTATCACATATTCCACATGGCCACTGGCCTCTGGACAGACGTATCCGGATCAAATTACGACTCCTATATTGACTTCTGGTATCAAGCGGAGAACCTATTGGATCGATCTTCGTTTACTACAGACTCGAGGCGTTTAACTAGTCCTGTGATTGGCGTTCCCATTGCACTCTTTCGGCTCGCGTTGCTGCTACGCCAGCAGCGCCGGAACTCTCTGCCAATTACGATGGACTTGCAGTCTATCCAGTCTGAGGTCTTGGGATATGAGATGATGCTCTTCGTAAGCCAGGAACCACAGTCCACGCCGGACAACTCAACCATCCAAGAGGATTATTACAGGGATGCGGGCTCTCTCTATGCCATCATCGTTTCATTACTGTGGAGGCAAATGCTACCCCGTATAGAGCCGGGACCGCCCCTGGAAGTATCGGGCGACTGTTGGCAGATCAGGAGAGCCATTCAAATCTTCAAAAAATATGAGCATGACGATGGGTGGGCAAGATGCTTCATCGGCAACTGGCCCACGTACACGCTGGGCTTCTTCGTGTCGACCACTGAGGACAAGCAAGTCATTAAAGCCGAAATGCAGCGGAGATGGGATCTTACGAAGTTTGCACAAGTTAACCGGTATATTGGAGACCTGCAAGGTGAATGGGCTGCCCGACAGAGCTAGAACCGCCGGTCGTCATGTGTAAGCTTAGCCTGAGGCGTAGAATACTTTCCGTATGATATATGAAATAGTATCAAAGACATCTTCAACTCCAAGCCCTACGAAATCTCCGGCGACTGAAAGTTGGTATCTATAGATCGCTCAGCGTCTGGCCCTGGGATACTTTCTCATCTTCCGAAGCCGTCATTAATCCATTCCTGGCGCTCATCATGAAAGTCAAGACGGTATCACCTTCTTCTTTTCGCTATTGGAAGTGACACTTGCTCGGCGCCGACGACGACGAAGCTGGCAACGAACTACATGCTCCAGCCCAGCCATCCAATGACATGTTTTCGTTGAGCCTGCCCAGATTGGCCGGAGTGGCGTACCTTCCAGCACGAGGATTAGCAATTCTTTCTAGTCCAGCAAGCTACTCCCATACATTTATCATCCAAAAACGACCCGTAGGAAGATCTGTGGTGTTTTATTGAAAGCGTTTCTCGCGTACCGAAGTGGACTGTTTTTAAATAAACGTGGTGTTGCGCGTGTGTTGGTTAAAACAACCACGTTATGCATTACATATCCGACCTCCAAAAAGTAAAACCGAGAAGCTAAAACCATTGACCCGCCGGCTTCCATCAACTCACTGTACATGTATTTCGTTACTCGATAGACTAGCAAATACAGCTCTCGCTTTCATTTGAAGAGTGTCCATAGCTGATTGCTAGTAGCAGAGGGTTCGGCACCAATCTCATTATTCATGCTAGGCATTAACTCCCCACCAGCCAAAGTTAGTATTTGGTCCAAGGAAGTGTTTGGGACATTATAGAAGGTAAATTCTTGATGCCACTGTTGAAGACTACCGGAATCCAATGCAGCCTCGTTATCTTCTGATGATTCTGCGCAATGTTAGCATTAGGTTCGGTGTGAGGGTAGCAAAGGGCCTCCTACCATGCATAGATCCGATGGATCTAGAAATATGCTCCAGGCCCCGAAAATATTGGGAAGCCTCAGAGTCATACTCTAGCATTCGGCTAAAGAAGTCCTGGCACATTTGCCATGATTTGTGAAAGCTATCGTGATTCGGATAATGCAAGTCTGAATAGCATATGTCGGCTAGAATGATCACCATAGCCGCATGGTACATATCTAGGAAACCGTTAGTTTCATCTAGGAAGAAATCTCTTGGCTCCCAAGCCATACAATAGCTAGTAAACCAGGGCGAACCGCCGTGTATTGCCCCTGAGGTGGTACTGATATGGTTGATCAATGCTTGGGCGGTGCCAATGCAGGCAAGCGAACACTTCTCAACAAAGGCTCTGTTGAGCGTGTTGGGCGAGGTTTTATGCCAGCTTGCCTTGCCTTCGGCCTTTATCTTTCTGTATAACTGAACGAGTAGGGGTCGATAGAGTAATGAGCGAATATGCAGAAATCTAAGACACGTTAAGACGAGTTAGACAGCCTTGGTATTGTATCCCGTGCATGCCTTACCTCGTGTGTAAAACATGCCTCTGGTGTGCTAGCATATCATAATCATAGGATGTAGAGGCATTCTTCGATATGGAAAGAGAGTCGGGCAGTTCGGCCTTGAACCTATCCAACTCTTGGTCAAGGACTATAATGGATGCCAGCTGTTGCGCCAAGTACGGTTCCTCATTATCGTGGGACCAATTGCACTCCGCAAGCTTTTTCGAAGAACCGTAAACTTGTCTGAGGATCCTATTCAAAATTTGATTAAGCTTAATCGCATGTATAAAGAACATGGTTGAAGAAGTGTCTGAATCGCCTTGGTCGGTCTTCTCTGGAGGAGATGGTTCAGACATGGCTGTGTCCAACAAGTCTGGGAAGGGGACCTTGGCTACATCAGGATTGGAGCATGGCCGACCTGTTAACATGCCTGCGACTCTATGTAGGGAATTAGCAAAGACTATGTAGGAAAGAGAGGACGCGGGAACAAGTTTGGATATTGACAAATCTTACGTTTCAAGACACACACAACTGTGCCACACTCGACGCCGGATATCGGTTTCTAGCTCAGATGCTGTGCCTGTGCCTATCTCAAGGTGCAGACCCAAGCCCTGAGCCATGCGATGAGCCGTTCCCACAACGTTCCAGCAGCGGGTGGAGAGACCCGTGTTCTGCAGGTAACGTGCCAGAATGAGCAGCGCTTGGATGGTGGACAGATCCCCGTGATCCAAAAAGTCAAGCCGCATCAGGTGACGGGAGCGCCTCACGAACGGAGCGGCTCTCTCCTTGCGTTCATTGGCAGGTGCCTCTGTGAAATGAATTGCCAGGGCGAATGCTGCATTGAGCGCGCAGTAGAACACTGGTATCGAGCAGTTCGGTCCTCCGAGGCCGATGCCAGTAAGCTGAGGCATAGCTTTCACATCCGGGTCAGAAAGCCAGAGGCGATTGTATGCTTCCATGAATATCGGCCAACATAGGAATGGATAAATGCTTTGCACTCTTATGCGGTAAAGTTTCAGTAAATCGTCGGCCACGAATTGTGGGGGGAGATGGAAGTCATCGTTGTCCCCTGAGTGACGCATGGAAAGTGTGTGCCTAGGCGTTTGAGGGTGTCGACTGAGACTGTCACGACCCTGCATCGTTGGTATAGACACCCGATGGGAATGATGTTGGATGTCATTAAGAAGTGATGCCGCAGAGGGCTCGCCATAGAACTCGCTGCTCATGTCCGTGTCCGTTGCGATGTCTGAACCCACACAGGTAATCCCCATGGCGTTTACAGCAGTTGAATTATTATGCGAGACTGAACTCTCGTTTTTCCCCATGCCGTTGATCGCTAGGCTAGTCGGGGATTTCGAGACCTCATGACTAGCAGGCAGTAGATTTGGATCGATAATAGGTGGGCTTGAATCGAAGTGAGTGCCTGGAAGAGGAAACGGATCCAAATTGAGCAACTGCGACTGTATCGACACCGGCTCCTCGTCCTGCTCCTTGTTGCTGCTATCTATATTCTCAGCCGATTTGTGTGCCTCTGCTTCTCGCAGCTTGGCTTCTAGATAGGCTAGACGGTCATGGAGCGACTGCATGGCACTAGGTAGACCTGTTAGATTTCTGTAGATTTTGTCATGGTGACTGACAATGGGTACACCGTTCGCCCATACCGCTTATGCCCTGAGAGCCTCGAGGGCTCGCTCAGGTATCTGCAAGCTCGGACGCCCTTGGGAGCCTGTCTGCAGGCACTGCACTCGGGACGGACTCCGTCGCATTTGATTTTGCGCGCGCGGCATTCTTCGCAAGCCAGGCTGATCTTCTGTCGCTTTCGCGACGATCCAGCTTTGTGCCGTCCATCGGCCTGGACAGATATCTCTGGACTAAATTGTTCCTCGATCGCAGTCGGGTTGGATGACTCCTCCAGCAAGGGCGGCGTGTTGTCGTGCGGCGCCAAAGACATGGGGACAACGGAGCTGTTGGGGTCGCAGGGCTGTGAATTAAAGGGCCTCGTGCGCCATATTCAGAGTCTCGTATCCTGTGGCTTCCCATCTCTAGAAAGTTTGGGTTGTTGTTTCGCTCGTTGTGATACGCCATAGGCATGTCGGCTTGCTCTGAATCCGAATTTCCCTAAAGGCGAGCCCCGATGTGGTCGGCGTCCGACGGTAAAGTACGAATTTCCGGGGCCGACGTTCAATGACGTAGGGACGGGAACAAAGATAATCCAACGCTGTCCACTGGATTGTCTGATCATCCAATTCAGGAACTCGGGCATTCGGAAGAAGACCCGAAATGTGAATGCGGGTTCCGGGCGGGGCGAATCCGAGTCGCCTAGGATCGATCACCGCAAGGCATGGATGGAACAGGGATGGGCAGGCTGGTATTTATTGACCTCGTAATCCGCTGACTGAAAATACATGTGCAGCCCAGTCACGAATCACAGGTATTCATTCTATGTGGACGGCCCTGCTTAGTATAAATAATGGCGAATTCAACCGCATTCGAAAAGGCAACCGTATATAGCCTGGGTGAGCGTGAAGACGATCCTGCAAAGACACTCGCCAAGCTTTTAAAAGCAAATCACGAATCAAATGCAGTCCTCCGTAATCCGAGGCTGCTCTTCCACAATCATGTACCTCATGTGAGACCAAAATCTGTCCATATAACCCGATTACGAATGCTCAGACGTGTTTAGGCTCTTGGATCCTCTTACCTTCTTGGTGCCGACAGCGCCAAGCTGGAGGAGATTTACGCCGCCGAAAAGCCCAATCTCTACGACATCACCACTGATCTGGTGCGACATGTCATCACAAGCGATAACTGGAGGCAATTCCTTGGCCAGAAGAAGTATGTGCAGCGAGGCGTTGCCTAATCAGCCGCGTGACTGATACTCACATGGTTTACTACAGATATACCGCTGCCTATGTTGACTACTTTGACGCCGAGATAGAAAAAGTCAACGGGGACTGGAAAAGGGTTGTTGCAGATCATCTTTACTCGGGAACGCAACCCTTGGTCAACTCGTTTTGCGGTGGACGTAAGTAATCCGGATGTCTTCTCCTTGTGGCTCGATAGTTAATCGTTACTTGGCAGTTGGACATCCGTTTATTCATCTCGCGTATGGGTACGAGTTCGAGAGCAAGGAGGTTATTGCTGAGGCCTTGAGTCTCGGGTGCACCGAGTATGACCAGATGCACGTATATCTGGACACTCCGCCTCCAGACACTTCGACGTCCAAGACTAGGAGCATTGCTGATGTTCTAGAGAATCTCCGCAATGACAAGCGCTTCGCCAACTACACTGAGAGTCTTGGATTCGCCAATATGTTCACCTTGTTCGGTAAATTTGAGCCTGCATTGAGGGAGCACTTTACATCGTTGATTGTAGACAACGCGGATGAACAGTTGCTGGACTGGCTACAGACGGCTGCAACTCTGGCGACAACTGCGGCCACAATTGAGGGCGGTTACGATTTCTATATTGCTCACATATTGACTGTTGGCCACGCGCTGCGGATCTTGATGCCTTATGTTCCGGAAGAGCACAAGGCTCCTGTGATGAAGCAATTCGGGCTATTCATCATCCTTGTTTACCTTATGCAGCTTACTCCAAGATATGACTCTACAAGCATTCGGTCTTTGAAGGCTAAAAGTCAAGGGTGGAAGGAGATATACCAGGATGCTCTGGCCAGTCAGTGGTTTACTGATGTGCATTGGTCGAAAGTAGTGCGGGCATTGAACATGGTCGAAGAGGTTAGAGGGTCTGAGGATGAGTTTTATCAAAAGGCGGCAGGCAAGTTTATCAGGGAGTTTGATGGGTGGACTGGATTTGGCCTGGGCGTCGATGCTATTCCTTAGTCCTTTTGATTTCATCTATAGCAAGAACCAAGAAAGGGATTATACTATGGGATAGCTGCCAACTTGATTAGGCTTGATTAGGTTGAGATTTATACTTATATTGCGTAAGAAAAGGGTGTCTTTGGGTAAACGTATCGTATACCATGGCAAACAAATTTGCTAGAGGAACCTGGTTATAATGGATTCCAGTCGTTGCAAGTTTATTGTTGAGTTGGTTTAAAAGGCGCGAGGAATTGTGGAGGCTGAGAACTGTTACAAACATCCGTGTTAATGTAGGCGAATGCCTTCATAATTAAGATATAAAGATAGGCTAGAGCGCTTCAAATCTGAATTTTAAATACACAGTTATTTAGTAGAAAATAGAAAAGAGTTTCTTGGGTAGTAAAGATAATATGTCACTCGTGCTACTCGTGCTAGTAGATAGTCTTTTAGGTAGAGTATTAGATGAAAGAGTGATTTACGTATCATCTGCGGAAGAAATCGGTTCAATCTAGTTCGGTGTGTGTATGCTTCTCCTATTTGCAACACTCAATAGGAATGTAATATAGGAAAGAAGAACTAAATGGAATTCTATTAATAGGCGACGTTGACTGTATAGCCACGGCGAGGAACACGGAACGTCCGGAAGGGGACTAATAAATAGGGGATAACAAGGCCGTATTCCGAACGGAATATTGTACCTTTGGAGATGGTATTTGCCGGGCGACTGTGGCCTGGAAATGCTCTTAGTTGTCTATATAAGACGGACAGCCTAGCCTCGTGTTCTTACCATGCAGTATTCTTGTAGTGTACAAGGCCTATTGGAAGCATAAGCCGCAAGACTCTTTATTTTCCAAATTATCACCATCACTTATGAGTTCTACAAAATCAAGACAAATTGCACTCTTCGGAGCAACTGGAGGCACCGGCAGTGCCACAGTACGCTCTTTGCTCCAACGCTATGACCCCCTCTTGGAACTGAGGCTCATGGTGCGCTCGAAGGCCAAGCTCTTGAAACTCATTCCCGAGCTTCGCCACAAATCCAATCTAGTAATACATGAAGGGCAGCTTACAGACACGGCGACTGTCCGAAGCTGCGTAGAGAATGCCGACATTATTATCTGCACAATCGGGGAAAATGATAACAGACCCGGGTGTCGCCCGATCCAGGATATTGCCAAGTCAATTATTGACGCTATTCAAGAGTTGAAGTCGTCTTCAGTGGATTGGAAGCGCCCCCGGTTGATCCTTTTATCGTCTTCGACTTGGAATGAGCGATTTGCCTCGCATGAGGGGGTGGTGATCAATTGGCTTCTCAAGGCTGCCTTTTACTATCCGTATCTCGACCTTCGTCTGGCAACGGCGATGTTCGAGGGCTCATCAGACCTGTTGTCACTGCTATTAGTGCAGCCCTCGGCCCTCGTACAGGATGAGCCGTCTGGTATGGCCATCAGTGCACAATGGGTCAGCGTTGCCGTCTCCTACGCGGACCTAGGAGAGGGGTTCGCGGAATTGGCCTTGGAAGAGTCATATGCTCGGCTCCATGCCGTGGGTGTGTCAAGCAAAGGCGCGATCGGAGGAGAGGGTCTACGGAAGTACGGATTTGAGTTGGTCTCTCGGATTATCAGGGGTCTTTTTATCGGATACATGCCCGGTTACTGGGCAGTCAAGAATTATATGAATCGGACATGACTGAGACTTTTCACTCGGAGACTGGAGAATGGACCAAGACCCTTGTAGTAGACCTGTTGAATATTGAGCAAGGCATGTGCGTACGCGAATAACACAAGGCTACCTTGGCTTTGACGTATACTTGTTATCATAGACTGGTTCAACATGATGAATGTGTATTGAATTCCCCGTTGTTTTATTTCGGAGATATGGTATATTTCAAGAATTAGTTCTATTAACGCACGATTCGGAATGCCATGTTACTATCCGATTCTCGGACCTGTTTGCAACTTCCCCGAAGGTCACGGGCAGGGGTTGTTCTGCTAACACCCGCCTGGAAAAAGGTCTGCATCCATGTCATCCGAAATTTCGGCTTAGGAAGCCCTAGTGGATTCTTAGAAGCGCGCTTTTTGTTTAAATGCACCAAGCTTGTATGAAGGAGAACCGTGCCAGAGGGTCGTTGTTTCCAGAGAGCTTACCAAACCTGAGAGTCACGCCGTTCAACTATCTATTCACCATCATGTCAGACTGCTGTTTGCAGGGGCTCCGATGGGAGGCTGAGACTGCCGGTCGAGAGGGAAATATCGCTGGGCTTGACTGCTATATTACAGGGACGAACAGAGATGTTGCCATAATAGTGATCCACGATCTTTTCGGTTGGACTTTCAAAAATGTCCGTATCCTCGCGGATCACTTTGCCGATGAAGTCAATGCTACAGTATACGTTCCTGACTGGTGAGTACATGAGGAGAGAACTGTTGTCATTATGGCATCTTGTTTACAGGATACATCTTTCCAGTTTCGGAGGTGAGGTTCTACCGACCGATGTTTTATTCGACAAGAGCCGATTTGGCGAAATCGACTTGCCTGCATTCCTGAAGCGCAATTCTCGAGCCACAAGGGAACCAGCAATTACCCAGTTTGCTGAATGGTTGAGGTCCTCTTACTCGCGCGTGGGTGCTATGGGCTACTGCTACGGAGGTTGGGCGGTCTTCAGCTTGGCGGCCAAGGACAAGAATCTTGTCGACTGCATTTCAACCGCGCACCCGTCCATGCTGCAGAAGGAGGACATTGCAAACACCAGCGTCCCAACGCAAATCCTGGCCCCCGAGTTTGACCACATGTTCACCGCAGAGTTGAAAGCATACAGTCAACAAACTTTACCAGACACGCATGTTCCCTATGACTACCAGTACTTTCCTGGCCTTGAGCACGGATTTGCTATCAGAGGTGATGCTCGGATCGAGGGGGAGAGAAAGGGCATGGAAAGGGCTAAGAACGCAGCCTCCTCGTGGTTCCGAGAATGGCTATGGCAGAATAAGTAGCAGTCTGGTCTTAAATAGCCCTGACCTGGATGATAGACATGGCGGACTCAGCTGTGAATATTCATGAATTACAAGATTGTTTGTCCTGCAGCTTGAGAGTACTTGATATGATTGTCCGCACTTGGAATAGCCCTGATGTCCACTATCCGATGCTGAGAGGCACGGTTCCGGCTTTTTGTCAAGAGATCTCTTTAGCATATTTGAAGTCCGAGGAATCAAACACACATGGCCGCCAGATCCACAAAGAGCGCGGTGTTTCGGATAGTGTCACCCGAATTTGAAGCCAGACCGTCCAGTACGAAATGCTTCACCATTAGACCATAGACCATATAATGCATCAGCGCCAATCCATTCAGTTAACCGACCAGCCTTGATCTACTTGGGACACTTGCCACTTGATCACCTATTCCAATTCCATTATGCCGGCAACTGAATCTAATGCGCTTCTTCTCCAAGCGTACAGTCGCAAATTCATCCACGGATGTCATATTCTGCATCAAAGTCGGGTTTTGGACGCCTTCGGCCATCTTTCATTCCGCCATCCAGGCCAGCATGACGTCTTTATAATGTCTCTCTCTGTTGCGCCAGGAACTATATCTTCACCCAAAGACTTGATCGCTTACAGGGTTAGCGACGCTGAGCCTTTGGAGTCTACGCCGCACAAAGGGTATGAGGAAAGACGAATTCATTCCGAGATCTACAAACTACACAAGGACGTCAATGCCATTGTCCATAGTCACTCGGAAGCAGTAGTCCCCTATTCCATCAGCAATGCCCCATTAAAGGCTTGCTACCACATGGCAGGGTTCTTAGGGGTCAAGGGGGCCGCAGTGTTCGACATTGCCGAGCACAGAGACCCGGCTCTCGGGGCTGATATGCTGGTCCGAACTGAGAAGACTGGATCTGCCCTGGCCAGGACCTTTAATGAGACGAACCGTGTTACGCTCATGCGTGGCCACGGGTTCACCTTGATTGCGGACAGCATTGAAGTGGCCGTGATGTGGGCGATATACACGCAGAAGAACGCTCTGATTCAAACCACTGCTGCAACGCTCCAGTCTCTGTATTTCCCTGGTGGATCTGCTAGCGACTTACACCACCTGGATGACGAGGAGGCATCACTTGCGGAAACTATGACGAAGAGGACGGTTCAGAGGCCATGGCAATTATGGGTACGGGAAGTTGAGGCGTGCGGGCTTTATGTCAATGTCGCATAGTATGAAGCCGGGTTGATCACACAATCGAAAACCATAGATTTAGCATCAATTGAAGAACTCACGTGTGTAGTAAAAGCTTTTATTCCCTAAACTCGTTTACATGTGTATACTAGACGACTACTCGCCTACATATGACCATAGACTGGCGAAGGGTACAAAAGACACATAGAATGTTGCCCACGTGCAAACTTTGTAAAATCAGCCGTTGTTGTGCAGCCAAAATGTAACGTCATGCTTGTAGTTTGGTATGTGTCACAGGTCCGGGCTTAACAGTTGGTAGTCAAGCCGGAATGGACACGCCGAAATCCTGGACAATTCGGATTTCTCGCCGATCCCGTGTCTCCGCGATGATGTGTCCGGGTGTGGCATCCCGCTGGGGAAAAAATCGGGCATATGCTAAAAGAGCTCTATGAATCTGATTCTTGGCCGTCTGTAATAAGTTCCACGTATTTTTCAACAGGTTCCATCTATCTCTAACTGCCTCCTCATTGAACTCACAAACAGCTAGCTAGAAGTAACAATGGCAACCACCGACTTGGGAGAATTGAACCGCCAGAATGCACATGGCCCACGGCTTGAGCGTTCTGTGACGCTTCACCTACAGGGAGACTGGGGTATGGCCAACTTCCACCGTGTCTGCTCTTGGCTCGCGCAGCAGTTTTGTGATCGGTCTGGGCCGCGGAGCCAGGTCGCAATTTGGAATTTACGCGACGGTGGCCTTGAAGCCGTTACAAAAGTCTTTGACGGACAGGTCCACTTGTCCATCGCCACACCTGCTCAGCTCATGTCGACGGCTCTTACGGGACAAGGAATCTTTGAACGGTGCGGACCTATGCCGTCCCTGCGCGCGCTGGGTGTATTGCCCCAGAATGATCGTATGGTTCTTGCTCTGAGTCCCGAGCACAACGTCAGCTCCTTTGCGGAACTGCGACAGAAGAGGCCACCGTTGAAGATAGCCATGTCCACCAACGACGGCACCAACTTCATCGGATACGTGGCAAGCGAGCTTTTGAAAGCCCACGGTATTATTGATGAAGAGTTCAAGTCATGGGGAGGGGAATACGTCACGGCGACTCGCCCAGAACAGGCCATGGCTTTGGTCATGGAAGGAAAGGCAGACGCCTTGCTTCAAGAAGCTATAATGACACCATGGTGGGAGACCGTGATCGAGAAGAAAAAATTCATACCCTTAGCTGCGGAGAAGGAAGCATTGGACCGATTCCAGCAGAACAATCCCGGAGCTGCCCGGCCGGATGCTGGGCCCTTGCCTGCAGGGTTCTGGGCTTCTCTCAGAGAACCACTTCCATGCCTTGACTTTTCTGATTTCATCGTCTTGGTGCGAGACGACCTTGCGGAGGATGTTGCACACTTGCTGACATGGTGCTTGGTCGAAACGCGGGCTGGTCTGGAGGGCCAATATCACCACCTTCGTCCAGAAAAGAGCCCCTTGACATATCCTCTTGAACCGAGGAAGATGGCGCAATCTCCTATTCCTCTACACACAGGCGCCCAGCGCTATTACAGAGAGGCTGGGTTAATATAATATCCAACGGATTGAAAGAGTAGATCTGTTGCGTCAATATGGCGTACGACGCACAAGCTGGAAAGAACTATTCTTAAGCCGTGAATAAATTAGGTATCTAATATTATTATTAAGATTTTATAAGAAAAATACTAAGAGCTATTCTAAGAGCTTAAGGAAAGTTTCACGCTGTGACGAACGATATGATGCTAAGCTATAGGGTAGGTTAGAAATAAGAACTAAATAGCCATCACGGTAAGCATCCTGGCGTCTTGCCTGGTATGGCAATATTCTCTTGTAGTGAACATCATCTAATTATGACTGTTCTGATAGACCACTAAGCGAGGGCATGTTTGAAGCTGCATGATACTTTAATTTCTGGGATACGCTGCCCGCTCCGATATCTACTATCCTCTGACTATGGAGGGGCTAGAAGCTCAGATCTTTCAATATGTTAATCCCATAAATTATCGAATCGGGTCCTCTTTTACACGAGGTTGAATTTGATAGACGAGCTAAACATTTGGAGGCCCTGTCTAACCTGTCCAATGGATGTTTGGCTGTCTCCCAGGATTCCCGCATCAGCCCGTATCAGCCCGCATCCGCCCGCACTGACCTGGGACGTTGATAAAAAGCCCGCCCTCCCCGCATCAACGCTCAACACCGAGCGCGCTCTCTCCCGCACCGATGTTTAAATCTCCACAATCCGCTACCCCTATTCAACAAAATGACCGCTTCCGCCCGCATGCATGTAAGCTTGAAAAGAGGCCTTAAATCCGAGAAAGAAGGCCTTCGGGATGAATCAAATGTCCGATGGCAGCTATAAAGAGGCCTGGCGTAGCTTGAGTTAGGAATCAGAACGAAACATTAGCGAAGCGTGAAAGGGACCAATACTCAGTAACAGAATTCACAATGACGGCGGCTCTTCTTCTTGGTTCTTCACTTATCTCCGGGGCAGCGTCAGGTAAGTTCACTCACAGGGCCTTCTGTGCGTGGTGAGGGACTGAGTTTATATTCCTCTAGGTATTGGACGGGCCACAGCGATAGCATTCGCGAAGCACGGCAGCCCGAGGATTGCGCTACTTGACAAGAACGAAGCCCTCTTGAAGACCACGGTATCTGAGCTTCGCGAAGAGTTCCCCACCACAGACTTTCTCCCAGTTTCATATGACGCTGGCTCTGAGAGCTCGACAGTTAATGCGATAGAGAAGGTGACCTCGGCCTTTGGCCAATTGCGTCATGCTGTCAATAACGCCGGCTATCCTGGGCCCTTGGGACCCTCAACTGAAGTCAGCACGAGCGAATTCCAAAAACTATTGGATGTAAACTTGACCGGCATTTGGACTGCCCAGCGAGAACAGATTAGACACATGCTGCAACAAAAGCCCTTGAGCCACGAGTAGGTTATTTCGAAGAACATGGCATTATGTGCACACTGACATGTCGTATCATAGATTCTCCCAGGACCTTGGAACCATTGTCAACGTTTCATCCATGTGGGGTTTAGCTGGAACGCGTTCGCCCCAAATGGCAGCCTATGGTGCTTGTAAGTTTTCTTGCACTCATGATCTGGGCCACCTGCGCGGCAGCATGCAGCCATGCTAAAAGTATTGTAGCAAAATACGGGATTATATCAGTTACTAAGAGCGTGAGTCATGTTCCTTGTTTCTTCTTTCCTTTCTGTCGTGTGAGGAGAAAGCTTATACACTGCAGGACGCAAATGAATATGCTAAGCGCGGCATCCGTATTAATGCTGTGTGCCCCGGGTTTATTGAGACGCCAATCATGAAGCTTGGTGGGCCTGGGATAGATTTTATCAGGGAATATGGGTTGAACAGAACCCCAATGCAACGATTCGGTGATCCGATGGAGGTTGCAAACACAATTGTATTCTTGTCGTCCCCCATGGCCACTTTTATCAGCGGCACAGAAGTCCGAGTTGACGGGTAAGTCCAGAGGGAGGGAAACCCTGGGTTTTACGCGTTGGACTGAAGATTTGCTAACTTGTTGACAATAGTGGAATCATGTCATAATGCCTAGTACTGTATTATTAGGTGTATGTACGCCTAGATAGGGGAGAAGAAAATCGATGTGAATGCATTCTAGAACGTCATTACATACCTAGGTTTAGGAGTTGGAGAGAGTGTTTTAATCGATACTATCATATTCCGAAGTTCGAAGTAACTATTGCTATTAAGCTAAACTATCGAATAGGATTATGGCCTTGAAACATTGTCTCGAATCTAGTGGTTCGCTTTATTTTCAAGAATAAGTGTTTTATCGACGAGGCAAAATAGAAAAGTCTCGCTAGGAGCTTGAAGAGGTGATATCTTTTAATTCATTATCATATTCTCGCTAGGTGTAAAAGAAATCTCACATGTGATGGGAGCAGTTGTCACAAATAAATAAATCTATAATTCTTTACGTACGAAGAGGAATCACTTACTAGTTAAGGGCATATTTGAAAGTTCGGGTTGACATGGGCGATAAGAAAGATATCAGTAGAAGCAAAACAATACAGGCAATTTTGCATTTACAGTTAGTGACACTTCAAATATAGCAATTGATGAGTGCGATGTGTTTGTCGATTGCTTAAAATATTGCAAGAAATGATACCTAGACATGGGATTCAAAACTGTAGAGCCAACGCCGGCTTCTTTGAAACTCGAGATTGAGCAGTGGTATGAGACTGTGTCTGGGGACCTCGACTTATTCAAGCGGTATTACAGCGTCATGATATTGTTCCCCTTTGATTTAATTATTTTCATAATTAACATAGGGGGTAGTAGAACGTAAGAAGATAGGAAAACATTCCAAATTCAACATGGTTCACATTACTCATATCTGTCCGTTGGTTTCCATTTTCCAAGGAAGCCATCTCTCCTCGAGGGCAATGGTTAGGCGCACCCGGAGTAGTGGAGACAGTAGACAGACATGCCCAGGGAGCCCTCGTTGGCCTAACGCCCAGCAAATCCACGACGGCAGACCTGGAAAGCCTCCACCATATACGTGAGTGGTATTACTACAAAGCTGAATATGGAGTTGGAAACTTCTCCAGGTCGGAAGGTAATAGTGTAATCCAAGCATCATGTGTCAAATGATGGAAAATAATGCCTAAAATGGTTAGTGTCCATAAGCAGTCGGGGATTTGTGTTGACACCGAATGGGTTAGAGGCGTAAGGGCTGCTACAGGATTACGCATGGGATAATCTGTGAGAACAGCCTTCCCAGCGTTTGAATTCGGAAGGCTCGAATGCTCGAAATATAATGCTTAAGACTGTATTTATAAAATCCGCTAAGTCCGCTTCATACTGCTGGGCTCTTGGCTTAAGGCCGAGGTTACTGAGAACGAGTGTTGAAGACTTGCGGAACGTTAGAAATGTTATAAAAGACTTTGGAATGCCCTGATACCAACTGGTTCTAAATCTACAATCAAGCAAACATCTACCCCGTGAACCCATTTTCTCACAATGGTATCTTTAAGAATCCTCAATATCCTAGCTCTCAGCACCTTAGCTTTCAGCGAGCAAACCAGCGATAACACATACGACTATGTTGTTATTGGGTCTGGACCCGAAGGGGGCCCTTTAGCGTAAGAAAGTTTGACTGAACTACGTATAGAAGGAGTTTTCTGATATAGATAATAGTGCCAATCTTGCTCGCAAGGGTCATTCAGTCTTGGTTTTAGAGGCAGGCGAGGATAATGGTGCAAGTCTCCTGCAAAAAGTCCCTCCCTTGTGAGTATCGACGGAGCTATATGCGCGACGTGACGAAGAGATGGCTAACGCTGAGCAGCTCAAATGTTGTCGCTGAGAACCCAACCATGTCATGGGAGTTTTTTGTGCAGCATTTCGACGACCCGAAGGAAGCCCAGAAAGATAGCAAGTTTACCTGGAAAACCCCAGGTGGTGAATACCACGTTGGTCCCAATCCGCCGGACGGATCAGAACCCCTAGGGATTTTGTACCCGCGGAGTGGTACGCTGGGTGGTTGCGGCAACCACAATGCTATGTTACTTGTTCTTCCACCGGACAATGACTGGGACTACATTGCGAATCTAACAGGTGATAGTTCATGGAATGCTTCTAACATGAGAAAATATTTTGAGGAGGCAGAGAAGTGCAACTACCTGCCCGAGGGATCCGAAGGACATGGTTTCTCTGGCTGGTTGGGTGTAAGTTTTTTGGTCCACTCATGATTCATTCATATTAACGAAGACAAGTCGAACCAAAACGAATTGGACCTTTTTGCCGGGGACGATGGCTACATGGATATCGTCCAAGCTGGGATGCGGATAGTTGGAGATTCAAACACAACCAACTCAATCGATATCTTGAATCTACTTAACCGGGATATGAATCGTATGGACCCCAAGCGTTATGAGACGAATGGGTTATACAACATCCCGCTTCATGTCGATGCCAATAGAAGGAGGAGCAGCTCCCAAACGTACCTCCGTGACACGGTCAATGAGCTCAATGAAGATGGTACCTCCCGATTTCCCCTGACAGTTTTCACAAGTTCGTTGGCTTCCAAGGTCTTGTTCGACAGCTCTGTTGCAAGGCCACGCGCTATCGGTGTTGAATATCTCTCAGGGCAAGGGCTCTATAAAGCCGACCCACGCTATGACGGAACGCAGCGGGGGATCAAAGCAGTGGCGTACGCTAGGAAGGAGGTCATCGTGGCTGGAGGAGCGTTCAACACGCCGCAGATCCTGAAGCTCAGCGGAGTCGGTCCGCGGGAAGAGTTGGAGAAGTTTAACATCACAGTTGTGGCAGACGTCCCTGCAGTCGGGACCAACCTGCAGGATAACTATGAAACTGGCGTTGAGGGCATCGCATCCAAGGGGTTTTTGAACCCTTTAGAGAACTGTACCTTCATGGCCCCCGGCGACCCATGCCTCCGGGAGTGGCAGGAAAAGAACGGCAGTGGACCATACGGTATTGGCGCGGCGCCAGTCGGACTGCTTTATAAATCCTCGGTGAGCGAGAACAACGACACTGATTTGTTCTTTTTTGGAGGAGGATACGGCCTGCTCCGCGGCTTTTTTCCCGGGTTCTCTCGCCTGACCCCGCCGCCCAATACCTGGTGGTGGTCCATTGTCAAGATGCAAGTCCAAAACAGGGCCGGAACTGTTACGCTGCGCTCCAACGACCCGCAAGATACGCCGGAGATAAATTTCAACTTCTTCAAGGAGGGAGAGGAACATGATCTGCAGGCCATTGGAGAAGGCGTGCAGCTAACGCAGGACATCTATGCCGCCTTGAACGAGCCATACGCGCCCGTCAACGTGACCGAACCCCCAAGCAAGGATGAAAACGATGTACGCGAGCGCATCAAGTACGAGTCTTGGAGCCACCACGCCTCTTGTAGCTGTCCCATGGGCCCTGTCGATGAGCCCTCGACCTGTGTTGACTCCAAGTTCAGGGTCCGAGGTGTTGATAACCTGCGAGTAGTAGATGCGTCAGTCTTCCCACGGGTCCCGGGAGGCTTCCCGATTCTGCCAACTTTTGTGATCAGCCACAAAGCGACGGCGGATTTGCTGGAGAGTGAGTGAGTATCAATTAACGGCTAGGCTGTTTGTTGTTGGTTTGTCGCCTTGTACCAGGGCAATTAAGTTCTTCGTTGTACCTACTTCTGGGAAATTCAATAAGCCAACAGTCTACCAAATTGATACAATTATTTGAACAAACGTGAGAGAGCCGTAAAGTATATTGGTAGGTTCTATAATACTCTGAGGCTGCTCAAGTCTGGCAGTTCGCCAAAATGACGCGTACCAACTTAGCGATGAATATATCGAAAGAATATCTATCTATCGTTTATATCAAACGGTCAAGTGGACTCGACGCTGGTGTAAATTTTATATGCCTTTGTTGGCCAGCGTATAATCAGACCATCAAAGGTTTCTCGCCCCTCTTCGACCTCCAGGTATTAGTTGAGGCGATGATTTCTGGACATCCACGTATTAGATGACCCCATTTCTTCAAGAATGCTACGTTGATCTCCCACGAGCTGCAAGCTACCGACTGCCCCCACACAATCATGGCTGGTCGTTCTATCAAGTCTGCGTCGCCACTGCCTAATTCCATCAAGTCTTCTGACAGCTCATCGTCATCTACAGTTCCTGCCTCCATACCAAGCAAGATGTTATCCCGTATCTGAGGAAATGGCAGTAGGTCGATCCAAGGGTGATGTAGAATTCTGTGCTGTGTTGCTGTTGGCCACAGTGACATGGGACAAGCAGTTCTTACGAGGTTGTGTTGTCCCACCGGCCCAGCCATATTGAAAGGTGATATGAATTCGTCACGACAAAGCCGGCCAGGGGGGATGCCGATGTAATGTGAGTTTCTGGTGATGGCATGAAGGAGGTTTAATCGGATCAAGGCTGGAAGATGAGCTGGGCGAGGAGCTCTGAGAGAGTAGCTCTCGCAAGCACTCTGATACAAAGCAATCGCGCGAGTTGTTTTGAGTGGCTCAGCATAGAGCGAGAGGCATTCAGGTAGCATCCGTGTATCATTAGAAGCAATGGCCACTGCTCTAGTTGGCGATTGCTCCCCTCGCTCTGGGCTGACGCGAAATATAAAGATTCCCGGTCCATCGTAAGAGGACCTCGATGTCTCTTGCTGCCATAGCTGCTTCTGTCTCCGCCCTGATCACTAGTCAGCCTCGCTATTATTTTACAATCATCCCGGCGGTTCAAGCCGGTTAGACATTCGCTAGAACTACTTACGCCATGCTCTCTGGTGCAGGCGATTTTGTGTCTTTCGCCGCTCAGCAACATTATCTTGACTTGTCCAATCATCTGCGTCGCTTCTCATCTCAGACGTATTCGGGCACCTTCTTGTCCAGGCCGTGTGGTTCTCGGTGGGTGCTCGATCCGGAATCATATTGAAAACTGAGGCCATTGTAGTTGTGTCACAGGTATTCTGAAGCGAGATAAGTCCAACTAGTGCTGGGTCACGTTCGATGTCATTCGCGCGGCGGGCGGAGGGCAAAGTCTACAGTGCTAGGAGTAGGATTCTGTCGGAATGCCGAAGCAACAAGCTCTCGTTGCCATCGCTTTGGCGCCACGTCGCTATCTCCGACCCTCCGGAGACCCTGGACAACTATAAGAGTCCGGGATCAGCGGGTTGCAACGAATTCAGATGTCTGCTAACTACATGTAATTAGCAGTAGTAAGCAGACCTTGACAAGGGACCATAATTCACCATATGGAGTAGAGTCCGTGCAGGGATCCGAACTACCTGGCTCAAGAAGGACCGCGGCTGATGCGGAGGACGAGGAAATCTTGGTCATTGATGTGTTTCACCATGTGAGTTTCCAAGCCGGGGAATTGTCAATTTCCTCAGGCTCTTTATGAGGGGAGATTAAGACACTTCACTAGAGGAGATACACCGTCTTAATCGAAGAGGGACGACGTTTTGTATTCATGACGCGAGATAAGAATATGTTGACTAAGACTAATAGTAATTCCACGACACATCCTACTAGGATGTGTTGAAATTTGGTGGGTGAATTTTCGCGCTACTAAAAAGTAGGGGGTAGGATGTGTTGAGTAGGATGTGTTGATTAATTGGTCAATAATTTTCAGGGACCCACAAAAGATAGCTATTTACCCAGTATTTAACCGATATTTCCGATATTCCCGCCAGGAATATCATTCACCCGGTATGTCGGTGAGGCCTCAACCAAACGCCTAGTTAAACCAGGCCTCATCGAGATCCTCAGCCGCACTATCTACTACCTTCGAAACCTGCTTTATTAACATATTCAACCTTAATACCTTATAATCTATAGTATTATACTGAACATAATGGAGCCATTTATCCATCTTATACAATATCCATTTATTATCTGCAAGCAGTGCAGTTATGCATGCGTTACCAAGGAAGTGGAAACACATCTCCAAGCTCAACACCCATTATTCACAATATCCCAGAGAAGAGAAATCAAGGCAGCTATCCAAGCCATAGATGGGCTTCTACAGGATCAAGAAGAACTACGTAGATATCCATTACCAATATATATCGCAGAGCCAGTACCATATATCTCCCCGCCAAGAACAGATGGGAAGCAATGCAAGCAGTGCCCATATATTGCTTGTACAGAGGTTGGGATACGAGACCATTGCAGGAAAGCACACCAATGGATCAGTAATTGGAAGAAGGGTGGTAACATCAGGAAAAAAGCAGCAGAGGCTCGCGATCAGCCATGGATAAGCGGTGTGCATTGCCAGCGGTTCTTTATCCGAAGGGCTGCGAGCAGCTGGTTCCGTGTTGGCTCAGGTGGAGAGACTGCTAGCCCTGACCATACCGGCCAAACAGAAGCAGCGATTGAAAGAGTTCAGGAGCTATTTAGGGAGGAGGCAGCGAAGGAGGCGCAGGAGACACGAATGATCATCCAGGTTGGTGATGACCGGCTTGAATCCAACGGATGGCTCGAGTTTGTTGGCTGGGCAACGCATCTCCAGGGGCTATCTGTTACCAAGCTCTACAGTACAAGGCAGGATATCCGGGAGGAGGAGACAGCACTGCAGTCAGCATGGAAAGTGATGGAGTATGTGCTCAACCAGGCACGGGCAACTGCGACAGCCGCCAAGGTGGGCAAGGCTGCATTATTCGAGGTGGCCCGAACCGCTCTAGAAGGGAAGCCTAATCGGCCATTTAACAGTAGAATGGAGGAGGATACTTGGAAGCGGTATAGGGATGTGTTCCGACAGATACTATGCATCATCTATCGTGTAGATGAGATGGCTGATGATGAGCGACCGCCATTCATCTTCACAACAGCACAAGGCGATCATTGGGATACATTCATCGAGGCTATGTCTAGCGAGGATAGGCAGCAGGGTGATCAACCCAGCCAGGATGAACAGGATCTATGCCTAACCCTACTAATCAGCTGGTTTGATCATGCACTGAAGGGGGATGCATACCGAAACGTGCTGGTGAGCTGCTTGGCCGTCATGGGCATCCGGCAAGATGGAGGGTGGGAGTCCGTGCTTAACTACACATCGATCTACTCAGCCGTGATCAAGGTAGCACGGATGCTCGTGCTATATCAGTCATACTGTGAGCGGGAGGCGCAGGTGATCCAGCACTCGCAGGCGATGGAGGCACATGATGCCTATGAGGAAGCGGAGAGCGTGTTCCGCATACTGCGCGGCAAGATGGCACGGTTCATGGTACGGGTGCACGGGGGGCCCACGGCCGAGCCGACACCACTAGACTGGATCTTCGAGGCACGAGCATACGGGATGAACATCCGATATAACACACCGGGCAGCGGCAGCATCGAGTGGTTAGATGATCGCGTGAGCTACCAGACAATCCGGTTCCGGGTGCCGCAGCTGGCGGAGATGCTACACACGCTCGTGCAAGAGGCGGAGAAGCTGCTCGGGGCACTAACGCTAAACCCCCCAGGTACGGTAGACGGACTCCCAGAGATCAGATGGGAGCAGTTCGAGGATGACCAGCGGAACGATATAACGGGTTACTCATTCCTGCAGGACCAGCGTAACACATGGCTGCAGGCGGGGGATGGCTGGGTGTTCAAACAGCTCGTGCAGTCCACATCACTCCAGAAGACATGGATCAGCACAAGCGCTAGTAACAAAGAGCACCCACTCAAACAAAGCGCCATTCACCAGTATACCGATACATTATTACAGTTCCGGGAGCGGATATTCTTGCTGATGCACATGCTGTCGATGCCGGCGCGTGCAACGGAGATTGCTGGGGTGCGGATGTGGAACACAGCCAATGGCGGGCTACGCAACATCTTCTGCAACCAGGGCATGGTATTCTTCGTAACGGCATACCATAAGAACATCAGGATCAGCGGTCGCAACAAGGTGATCTACCGCTATCTACCACGCGCAGTTGGTTCTCTGCTGGTATGGTATATGTGGTTGGTTCTACCGTTCTGGCGGAAGGTACAGGGTATCATCTGGCAGCGCAGTGGTGGACCCAGTGTATTTCTCTGGGCGGACGAGGTGATAAAGAGGGCGGCCAACACGGACGGATCCGCACAGGCGGCACCAGAGCCCGAGTCAGTATGGTCACCGGATCATATGCGGCGGATTCTCCAGCGGCAGAGCGAACGGTGCATGGGGACCACGCTCACCATCATCAGCTGGCGGCATATCGCCATTGCTATCGCCAACCGCTATCTAAACGAGGCTTTCCGTATAGAAGAGGATACTGGAAGTGTAGAGGATGAGGAGGAGGACGATGTTAACGGTACCACATCAGACCATATACTAGACATCCAGGCAGGGCACGGGAGCCACATCGCCGGTATGATATATGCGCGAGAGCTCCAGCAGCCGACATTCGGGACAGCGCAGCAGCAGATCAGGTTCCAGCGGATCAGCCAGCGGTGGCATCGGTTACTGGGGTTCGACACGCACGAGAGAGGACGGGCAGTGGCCGGAGAGATGAAGCGGACGCTGGAGGCAGCGGAGCTACAGCAGGAGAGCGGTCGGTACCAGCGCTTCCACCGGCTACAGCAGGTATCTGTACACGGGCAGCTCCGGGCGATGCTAGGGCCAGATGCGGCGTTCCGGGGCCAGCAGGAGAAGGTAATCCGAACGATCATGGCAGGGGCCAGCCCGGTGGTGTATATTACAGGCACGGGCGGGGGCAAGAGCCTGACGTTTATGCTGCCGGCACACTGCTCGCCGGATGGGGTAACGGTGGTGGTTATACCGCTTGTTACACTGCGTACAGACATGTACGAGCGGTGCGAAGAAGCCGGGATCTCGACGCACATATGGCAGAGCCAGGGGCCGAGCCGGATCGCCAGTCTGGTGTTCGTGACGCCCGAGTCGGCGATCACGAAGGGGTTCCAGGACTTCATCCGGCGGCTACAGGTACGGCAGCTGCTGGACCGGGTGGTCTTGGACGAGTGCCACGTGGTCCTGGACGGAGTCGGGCGGTTCCGGCCAGCGTTGGCAGCACTAGGGGGGATCCTGCAGTCATGGGGGGTGCAGCTGGTGTTTCTGACGGCGACACTCCCGCCGAGGGATGAGAATATGTTCCTCCACAGAGCGCAGATCACGAGGCGCCAGGCGTACATATACCGCGGCCCAACGCGGCGGAAGAACATTGCATACTCGGTAGTAGGGCTAGAAACGCACCAGGGCGGCAGGAGCGGCAAGGAAGAAGGTGATGGCGACATGCCCGGGCTCGACCAGGCCAGGAGCATGGTAGCACAGTGGGAGGCACAGGCGAACCCAGGTCGTATGATCATCTACGCGCAGACGATTGCAGCCGTGGAGAGGGTCGGGGCAGCGCTTGGATGTGAGATCTTCCACAGTAAGATAGGGACGCAGGAGGCAAAGATGGAGAAGATGCAGCAGTGGAAGAAGCAGGGCGGGCTGATTGCAGCAACAAATGCGCTAGGATTGGGGATCGACGTGCCGGATGTGCGGGTAGTGCTGCACATGGGGCCCCCGCGACAGCTCCGGGACTATGTGCAGGAGAGCGGGCGAGCGGGGCGGGATGGGCAGCCAAGCCAGGCCATTCTCCTTAGCCCAAGAGATGTAATGGAGGGCGGAGGGTCAGGAGGAGCAGCACAGAAGGGTGTGGACACGGGCATGCTGGCGTTTACGCAAGGATCCAGCTGCCGACGTCTTCTGCTAGATGAGGTGATGGACGGGTCAGGGCCGGGGCCATGCGAGGCAGGCGAGGCAGCATGCGATGCATGTGCCAGTGCCAAGCAATCAAAAGGGCCAGGGTCAGGTGATGGAGAGGAAGAGGGGACCCCAAGCACACGAGGGATGTTCAGGCAGCAGCAGCAGCAGAGTGCATCAGCTATGCGGCTCAGGGCCGAGCACGTCAGGAAGGATGCAGAGGAGGCAGAGTATTTCCGGCGGCAGCTAGTAGAGTGGATGGACCGATGCTTCCTATGCGGGGGGAATGATCACAGTGTCAGGGTGTGCGGTTTACTAGAGAGCGAGCAAGGGGCCAGTCTCCGAGAATGGATCAGATCGGTGAAGAAGGAGTACTTCCAGGGGAAGAAGATGGAAAGGTTCAGCGGTTGCTTCCGAGGTGGACTGCCGCAGGAGATATGTGGGCGATGGAGGTTTATCGGAGGTGAAGGGGAGCAGTTCCAAGAGGTAAAGGCACAAGACTGCTTATGCCCAGAGCTGGTTGCAGAAGCATATGCCGCCGGGCTCCAGTTCATACCAGGGCAGGCAACTGCTATCATGGGAGAGCTTCTAGAGGCAGATGGGCAGGAGATTGATCTAGACGATGATGAAGCAGTATGGCAATGGCTTGGGAGTAGGACCAAGTGGGGTGGCATTGAGACCAGTAACATGTGTCGATATATTTCCATCTTACTTACCAGGTTGGAGGAGATTTACATGTAGAAATCATGAGTAAATTCAACGGCATCCAGTGCACTTAACCATGTACTAGAGCATCAACCCAGAGAAGGAAAACACATGGATTTACATAGTTCAGTACTGGTTGCACATACCATCGGAAAATTACTGCGGGGTACTACACAGAGTGAACACTTCTCCACAACAAAGCACAGCAACCACACGCACCCAGAAAACAATCGATTCAGTAACCACACGCAATTCCCACCACCAAACACCAAGTGAATAAACAACAAAATTGAGTGCGTGAACAGCATCTCGATGAGGCCTCGGCCACTCATGCCTTGCAAATCAGGCAGCCGAAGGCGGTGGGCGATTCTGCCGGCGGGCATTCCACTTTATCGGCATCTCGCACCAAAAACCCCAACCGTGCAACCCATCCACAACAACCTCATTTGGCGCGCCCCAAAACCATCATCGCACAGCTTCCAAACCACCACATACCTCTCGAACATTGCGCCTACGATAGTAAGTTGCAAATCAATCATTCCAAGCACGCGCGCGCTTTTCCCGGGGTTTTCTGGTGTTGCGGGCGAGAAAACGCCGATTTCGTGGTTTTCCCCGGTTTTCAGCCCTGCGCGCCAAGCCTGCAACAAGGCGGATCAGGCCTCATCGAGATGCAGCCGCGCTCCACTCACACACTTCCTGGTAGCACTACTGACGCTTATTCTAAATAGCCGCTGAAGACTCGACTGTACGATCACACCATGCCGCCCAAGAAGGGCAAGGGCAAGGCGATGGCCGCACCTGCGGAACCGCGGATGACGCGCAAACGCGCACGCGAGTCTCTGGAGTCTGTCGACTCAAACAAAAATGACCCAAAGCGCCGCAAGAACAACGAGGAGGATCAACAGGATGAGTCAATGACCGACGCACCACTACCCACGAACCCACCAGATGTCGACGGCAATGCTCCACCTGAGCCGGAACAACCGATTGAACCACCTCAACCCGTCCCAGAATCCAGCCAAGACAACTCGGCAAACCCTCCCCCAGACGACAGTGGTATTCGCACTCCACAGACTGAAGGTGGATTCGACCCTGACGACGAGGTTGCAAGCACTGCCCTTGACAGGCTCAGCATCCAAGATGATGACCATCTCCCATTGACCCCCGCCAAACCCAAAGTCCTTCTCCCTAGCGGGAAGGCACCAAGAGCATCGGCTCAAAAGGCAAAGGCTACCAAGCCCGCAAAGACGATGAAAGCTCCCAAGCCCAAAGCCCCCACCACTGGAAAGGCAAAGGGCAAAAAATATGTCGAGGGAGATTTGGAATGCCTGCCTATTGACCAAGTCCCTGGACATACCGCGCCATCGTGGATTCGCACTTATCGAACCTTTGAGGCTTTGCAATGCACCATGGATGTCTCTCCAGAGGGCTCTGCGGACGTTTTCCAGAAATGGACAAAGCTAGGCCACCCGCCCCAACTCAAAGTTGCATACGCATGGAAGGCAGAGGCGACTCACCCGAATATAATCGCCGCCTATACTCAATTCAAGTCTACACTGAACTTTCAGTGTTATATGCAGTGTGTTGGTACGTACACTTTCCATTTCACATTCCACAGCAGAGCCGGATGCGGCGACGAGACTGCATCTCGATGAGGCCTCACTCAAAGCCTGGCTGGATCAGGCCTCATCGAGATGCCTCCCGTGCCCCCCCCTCACCTCATAATATGAACCTTGAAACAATTGAACAATGCATACTAATATATCTTGTTAGGAGTCAGCATCTTTCATCCCGCCTTTAAGTCTTTGGTCCAGAACCACGACAATAAGGATATGCTTGCAATGATGAGACAAGGGGGGCGCTACATATAGGATATGGACGCCCCGGTTGCCACTGGTTCGCGAGCACTGAAAGATCTGATTGAAGACGGGTATGATGCCCTCTCGAAGACGAAGAAGGTGTCTAGGTTCGAGAGAGTTGAACCTGGCAAAATCATCAAGGCGATTACCAAGAATCCAGAATGGGTCGACATGATTCAGACTGTAGTGAAGAACATCAACACTCCCACATTCATTGTTATAATGAATTCACAGCTCAAGCTGGCCGATGCGCCAGAAGAGAACAAGATCAACTCGATGATGACCATTGCCGTCAATGCAGCCCAGCTCTTGGTATTTGGACCCAGTGTTGCACAATACGGACAAGCCACCCTAGCCAGGCCCTCAAATCCAAGATGGCCATTGAAGCATCCAAAGGGTGCTAATGATGCAACATTCGGCGATTACTCTTGGGACGACCTCTACGGAGCTATCGTGTCGTTCCTATATGTTGTGCACCACCGAAAAGGCACATCAAACAAGATGACTGATCGCCCAGGGCAGGATACACCATTTACTACCTGCAATTCGTCCCGCCCATTGTATCAAAGAGGGCAGTAGAAAAGGCGGTAGAAAAGCAATCAGGATCCAGCCTGATATTTCAATCTGGACAGGAATACTCGGCTGCCCGGGCAGATATGGTGCGCGGCAGGGAAGCCCTGTCCGACAACACGGCCGGGTATTCGAGGATGACCAGATTGATTTTCACACAGCATTTCTAGAGACATCAAGCTCTCGATTCCCACCGGTCCCGCAACGAATTTTCAACCAGAGGGGCGCAGATCCTTGGGACCCGCTGCACCCAAGTGAGTTTGCACGCGTGAAGCAGCATGCTGGTATCATCAATCCACAGAGCGGCATCCAGTGCCCGGCATTCCCGACGGACTTTGGCAACATTACGCGGAGGATGTCGATGAATATATCAAGCAGTCAATGACGACCGACTGCTACAAGAATGCAAAGGAGAC
Organism: Clonostachys solani; assembly: GCA_902141235.2. Lineage (NCBI taxonomy): Eukaryota > Fungi > Ascomycota > Sordariomycetes > Hypocreales > Bionectriaceae > Clonostachys > Clonostachys solani. Next base: position 1,486 of record CABFOC020000018.1, on the reverse strand, counting down.
CATGTCTCCGAGGAGTTTAGTGATATGTTCTACAGACCAGGCGCCAGTTTGTCTCGACAAATTCTTCAACGGGCTGAACACCAGGCCAGGTGAACCCCTGATCGAAGCCTGCAGATACATAGGCGTTAACGAAGAAACCTTGACATGGGGTGGAAATACCGACATCCGGCTCAGACCCCATCAGGTTATCGGTAAGTCAGATCTCGATGAGGCCTCACTCTAGAAAGATGGGCGAGGCCTCATCGAGATGCACCCTGCACCCCAACGCCATCTACAGGTTGCTAACTCGTATATTTAGATATTGCACGACTTGTCAATGACCGAGAGGACGAAACACGCCTCACCATTCTTGTAGTGAGATGGGACTAGGGAAGAGTGCGATCTTGAGTGGTGCTGTGGAAGCCCACTATCACCGTTCTGTTCGACATAACGCCAAGCTGGAACGGGAATACCTTATGAGTCTCTTATCAGTGGAAGAAGCTGAAAAGACCAAAGACTTTGACATGCGACTAAGCGGAATGAGCCAGAGACAGATCTGCGAAGTCAATGACAAGATCGCGACCTGTGCCCCAAGGATGCAGATGGGAACCCCCCAATCCTGAGCATCGAGCGAAGAAGGAGCTTACTTCATCAAGCTCAAGCCCTCGATTTTCCAAGTACCAATGAGTACTTGCCCATCGCTCTACAGGGACATCAGATTGTTCAACAAGTTACTCACGGTGCGGATCTACTTCTCAACAAAGGCAGACTTCCCCATTCAGGGTGCGCGAGTTTTCGATAAGCATGAATGGGCTGCATTTCTCAGGATGGTACAGGCAGATCCATACAACGAAGAGGTAAGTTTATATTTTACTATAGCCTATCCGGCATGATCACAGTGGAAATTATGCGCATCTCGATGAGGCCTCACTCAAAGCCTGGCTGGATCAGGCCTCATCGAGATGACCTCCCGGACCCCCACCCCTTCATTGACCTGACCCAAGGTAGACGATGAAACTAACACGTTTGCAGATGGCTAAGACAATTGTATTGACAACATACACAACATTCTATCAGCGAACCTTCAAGAGAGAGGAAGCCTACATCAAGTTCCAAGATGCCTCTCGTGCAAAGGAGCGCATCCTTCTACAATCTGGAGAAGATGAACAAGGACAAGATGATGAGACACAACAGCTCAAGCAAATGTCTATGGATCACAAGAGTCTACCAAAAGTTGATGCCGATCGTATTGATGAGAGCGAGTATACTAAGGTGCACACTCCGAAGGAAGCTGATGCCCTTCTGGTGCAATACTTTTACAAGGTTCCCTTGGTTGAAAATACGCAGTGGAACTTCATCTGTCTGGACGAGGCACAGATGGTTCGCAATGTTGAGAGCAACACGACCTCGTGCCTCGAACGCGTCCAAGCTGAGCATGTTGTCTGGACCACCGGTACAGTTCTACATTCATCTTCGCATGACATGAGGGCACCACTCCAACTCGCCT